>JANAVB010025800.1:4196019-4506019 GCA_029216955.1 Iris pallida | reverse complement strand
TCGTGACCGAAGCACTCGTTCTTGGTGGGACCCTCTCTCCCCCGGAGTTAACGTACCTCCACTCTCTAGCGCGCTTGATGGGATCTCTGTCTCCCCTTCTTTCGTGGATCCTTGCGCCCCTCCCGTGTTACAGTCCAGATCCGAAGCCCCCCCCGGCAGCAGCAGCTATCCTCTTCCGACCTTCTGGAATCTCCAACGCCCTTCCTCCTCCCCGCCATCTTCCGTCGCTACAGTGGTGCTCGCGGCACCAGACATCTTCCCCTCCACTTCCGCTCGGTCCTCAGAGGCCTCTCTCCCCGTGGATCCCAGACCGACCCTCGCGTCGGCCGACCAGGCTACTCCCCCCTATCCCGCGATCACCTCGGCATCCCCTCCCGAGCATCTGGCAAATCAGATCCTCTCAGGTGGCGTAGGGTGTGGAGGCTCATCTGCGGCGGTCTCCCCGAGCTCGACCAGTACGAAGGAGGCGTCTACAATTGCGTCCGGCGAGGCGCCTGGCATTCCTACCCGCCCCAGGCTGAACCCATCCCCTACCGCCATTCAAATCTTGGACCCTTCAGCGTCAGGAGCAGCTCAGCCGTCCTACGCCTCCAAACTCCGCCCGGACTTAGCGTCACCCAAGAACCTCATTCTCCCAGATGTCCAGCTCCCGGACACTGAGTACTCCCAAGAGTCCACTGTGCCTTCGGTATCGTTTTCTGAAGTGGAATTGTCTTCCCTTTCAATATCCTTTCCCCACACCTTTATCCTCAAATTCTTGACAGGTTGCCCCAAACTCTCCAGGGTGCAGGAAACGATAGCCAGTTGGAAACTCTCAACGGAATACCGCGTGGCACCCCTCGACCCAAGACATATTCTTCTCTACCTATCCTCTGACAGTGACCACCGGAACGTATGGTCCAAAGGAACCTGCAGGATCGACTCTCACCAGATGAAGATCATCAATTGGTCAGCTGGCTTTAGCACCAAAGAAGACTCAGCGTAGGTAGCCGCCTGGGTTACCCTTCCCAACCTATCCCTCATTTGCTTTGTCCCGGCAGCACTTAGGCGTATAGCCAACTCCTTCGGTACTTATGTGGCCACTGCCCCTGAGATCAGCAACCTCACTAAGGCCCACTACGCCAAAATATGTGTGGAACTTGACCTCACTACCGAACCACCCAATTTCATCATAATAGAGCTGGGTAATCGGACTCACATCCAACAAATCCTCTACGACAACCACATCTTGTTCTGTAACCACTGCCATTTAAGAGGTCACCTTCCAAAGCACTGCCGTTGTCTTCACCCAGAATTAAAGAAGAAAGCTCCCAGGATTGACTCCGCACCAACCGAGGAAAGGACTCCTAAACTACCCCTGCTACCTCTTCCGAACTCACACACTCGATTCGGCTCCAGCGATGGCGAGTCTGAGAAGAGTGAACCCCCCAGCAAAGCATTGATACCCTTCAACACCCACGCCCTCTCTCTCTCCAACCAATTCGACGCTCCTGAATCGGGGGAAGCAGAATCGGAGGCTGACACCACCCATCTCTCCAACCAATCCGACAGCCTAGTCGATCGACAGATTACCGAGACACCACCCATCTTGGAGGACGCAGAGGCGTCCACTGACTCCGGGGACACCGAACAACAACATTCAAGAGAAGCCTCGATCGAAGAAGCCTTGGCGATTCTAGGTCCAGAACCACCTCAGAGAGGCCTACAGGTCCTAGCCGCAGGCTATCCTCTACAACAAGCCATTCTCCAGACAGGGAGTACCAATGACTTCATAGTGATTCCCCCAGAGAATCCAGTCCTGGACTCGGCTGGGGAATCAGTTAGCGCTATCCCGATCCCACAGGAGCTATCAACCAGCCACCCCCCCATTTCGACAAAGGCAGGAGCATCTGTTTTAGAGGCCAATGTCAAACAAGGATCCACAGAAACCTCAACAATCCAAACAAGCTCCGCCACCAAGAGGAACAAAAATCCCTTCCACAAAGTTCTAAATGCTTAACATCCTATCCTGGAATGTCCGCGGACTGGCGAACAAACCTACAATTAGGAGAATAACCAGCCTGCGGAAAATCCACAAAATCGACATCCTCATTATTATTGAACCCAAAATTCTCCCCAAAAGAATAAAATCTATCCAACTGCAACTCGGCCTCACCATGGCCATAGTTGGCAGACACGATATTTGGATCCTCTGCTCGAAGGACACTGTAGAAGCATGGAAAATATTTCTTTTAGTCCCACATCGGAAAGGAGAAGAAGAAAGGGCTCACTCCATTCTATAAATAGAGCCCCCTTGCCTCCTTTGAAAAGGGCACCAACTTCTCTTCCCTCCTTCCAAACTTGGACTCTTCCTATTACGCACCTTCGGGTGCTAAGTCGAAGAAGTCTAGGACAGCGCGGGCTCATCGAGCTCAGTCAGCTGTCCCAACCTCTGACCATCAAGAGCGTCCCGCTAAGCGGGCCTCTGATGGAAAGTTGTACAGATCCGCCCGTGTCCAGCCCCCGGCGGCAAACGGACAAGGTGGTTCTCAAGAGTCTCCCAACAAAGATCGAGGGCAAGTGTTTTTACTAGCCCCACATTAGGGAGCAAACATGATACCTACGCACTCGTGTGCTCGGGATACCCGGGCCCACGAAGCGAGTGCACAGGTTGATCGAGACATTCCTCATGCGAGTCATGAGACGTCCTTCATGCGGCTCGGTCATGAGACATTTCTCATGCGGCTCGGTCATGAGACGTCCTTCATGCGGCTTGGCTATGAGATATCTCTCATGCGACTCGGTCATGGGACACTCTCCATGCGGCTCGATCATGAGACATTGCTCATGCGGCTCGGTCATACGACGTCCTTCATGCGGCTCGGTCATGAGATATTGCTCATGCGGCTCGGTCATGCGACATCCTTCATGCGGCTCGATCATGTGACGTCTTTCATGCGGCTCGGTCATGAAACATTCTTCATGCAGCACAGAACCCAGAGGGTTCATGCGGCTCAAGTATTCATGCGGCTCGAGCATCTATGCGCCTCAAACAAGCTTTATGCGGCTCAAGGAGGAGCCACGTGGCCTGCAAAACAGCTCTCCCCCCTTTTCCATTACCGTATTAAATGCCTTGACGGCTGACAGTTCTGACAAGGTGACAGTTCTGACACAAAGATATCATTATGACTCCCTCATAATGACGGACTCCTTGGGAAGCGAAGAAAATCTCTGACACGATCCCCCGAGAGTAAGAAACTGTCATGCCACCTTGACACGTGGACAGTCGTATGCGGCCCAAGCGGAGACTCCCCCATGCGGCTCACGAAATTAGCCCCATGCGGCTCACGAAGACTAGCTCCATGCGGCTCACGAGAGCCCCATGCGGCTCACGAAGAGTAGCCCCATGCGGCTTACGAAGACTAGCCCCATGCGGCTCACAAGGAATATCTCCATGCGGTTCACTCATGCGGTCATCCACACTCATGTGGCTCAAATCATTATCATGCGGTCCAAATAGTCAGGGGGCCACTCTCAGGCAGCCTTGACACGTAGCCAGCCTTATGCGGCTCAATGAGGAGCAACCGTCCTGCGGCTCAGATTTTTGCTGTTTTGACACGTGGCATGATAGCAGGACACGTGGCATCAGATTGATCGAAATCTCTCAGCAAATCCTAATGAAATATTGGGATCAAATCAGATTATTTGCAAATAAGCCAATTAAAGACACGTGTCGAGAAATCCGAGGTTGGCATGATAAATCAGGAGGATTTATGTCAATCAGCATTAATTACCCACAAAAGATTTGATGCAATCACATTTATTGCTCAAATCTCGATGAACGGCCCAGATCCAATGATCAATAGCCGCCGACTTACAAGAATGGGCAATCATTGTAAACCCTAATGAGGCCTCCCACTCTTATAAATAGCAGGGTGCCATTCCCTTGTAAAAGAGACAGAGACAGACATATACATATGGAGAGAGAGAGATACAGAGAGAAACATAGAGAGCTAGAGAGCCTGAAGAGAAAGCATTTCTTCATCAACGCCCAGCAGTTCTTCTACAGAGCCAAGGCTGCACCCGTTCGTCCAAGAAGTAAGACAGAGCCGTCGTCGCTTTCCTGAGCCTCTATCGTCACCCCCCAGAATCTAAAATAAATAATTGTACTTAGATTGCTGTACCTAGGTTTTCGTCCCTAGGCTTTCTTTGTACAAGCGAGTTTGTATCGTGAAGTAAAAGTCCAGTCCTCCGATAATTGTTCTGCTCTTTTATATTTTATGGCAAACACGATGGCGACTCTGCTGGAGACTAACTTCTCCACGGCTGAAGAGTTGGTGACACAATCGGATGTAGCCAAACTTGGCTCCACGCAACAGAAGATGGTCGTCCGCTTCGACCAACAGGCGTTTGAAGAAATACTCTCTGAAGGAAATGCTGGCCCGATCCAGAAGCGAACCCGCACAAAGAAAGCTCGCTGCGAGTGGAGGCCAAAATCATTTGCTCCTCCACAAGCTCTGGACGGGGTACTCTCTGCTACCCAAGACGGCGAAGGCGATTCTCATACGGCTCTACTTCGAGCCGTAGAGCACTCTGCTGTCCCTAAGTCCGGCAGAGGAAAGCACTACGATGCTGGACTTACAGGGACAAAGAGTGATTCCATGCACCCCAAGAAGAAGTCGAACACTCCTGTGGCCAAATCTGCCAACCACATGCAGGAGACTCATGCGGGTGAATCTGCCAGCCGCATGAAGAAAGTCTATACGGCCATGTCATCCAGCCGCATAAAAAAAACTCATGCGGCTGAGACTCCCAGCCGCATGAAGAAAACCGATGCGGTTTCGTCTGCCAACCGCATGAAGACTATTGATGATAGTCGCATGACGCCTATTCCACGTGGCTCTGTCTTCGACCGTCTCTCCTATGGTCCTGATCTCCTGTGCTCCCAAGAAGACCTGTCTGACTCTCTCCAGTATCACTTAGACTCTTCCTACTATGTGCCTCTACGCACTAGAGCGAAGAAGTCTAGGGCAACGCGAGTTTGGCAAGCTCGATCCGCTGATCCAACCTCTGACCATCCGAGCGTCCCGCATACCGTTATGCGGGCCTCAGATGGGAAGTTGTACAGGACCACTCGAGTCCAGCCCCCGGCGGCAAACGGACAAAGAGGTTCGCAAAAGTCTCTCGAAATCCAGGGAGCAAACATGGTCGATCCCGACCCATCTGACTTGCGTGAGGCCATCCTCCACAAAAGCAAAGAAAGAGAAGATGCATCGGGGTGCAAAGAATCCTTCCACGGACGTCACTGCACCCAAGTCATCGTCAACTGCTGCTGCAGCAATGCAATGGTACAAAACGACCGACAGTCCGTCTTTCAGAGACTGCAACAGCCATCTTCCGAAGACGAAGCACTTCCCGTCGTCTCCTGCAACTCTGCTCAGAAAGTCCCCGCTGATGGGAGAGGGAAGAAGACAAATGTTCCCAGCCCGAAGATTTCAACTACGTCGACTAAAAGACAGTCGTCTAAGCGGGTGCCCACCACCAGAGTTTTTCAAGGCACCCGTTCTAAGACGAAATCTGCTACAGTGGGAGATTCATCGTCCAAAATGCTGGGGGTTACTAGGACTGGGTGTAATGCATGTGGTTCGTATTACGTATTTCTGGAATACGTGTACGTATTTATTCTTGTATTGCATGATTCCTTGTTTAGTTTTCTTCATGGCTTGGCTTGGTTTATTCTTGGCCCGGGTTGGCTTGGTTCGGTTGGGATTATTTTGGTTCATCATGAACCATGGATAAACCCCCTATCTACCACCACCTTTGATATTTATTGCCATTTCTTCCTTCTCTCTCTTCATTACTCATCTTCTTCTTCCCCATTGCTTCCTTACCTACCAAGGAGAAGGAGAGAGCGAGAGAGAGAGGTCTAGGCAAGTGCACCTTGCCACCACTTGAGAACTACTTTTTATTTGTCTATTAGCTAGATTAGGCCATGGTGATCAACATTAGAACTTGACATTTTGTAATTTGGAGTCTCCATTGTTCTAGATCTAAGTTTCTTCTACTTTGGGTTTTGTATGGTTTTGATCTATTTAAGTTGTATTTTTATGGGTTTTGATGTTCTTATGTTGGAGAGGATTGAATTTCACCCAAGATAGAACTTTGCAAAGTTGGATTCGGACTTGTTTTGACCAAGATATGGACTGTTGAAGCTTAGATTCAACTTTAGAGTTCTTGCTGTTCTTGCCATTTGGAGAAGACAGTGAACAGTGAGCTAGCTTTTTAGCTTACGCCACTGAGCTGTATACTGCTCTTTAGCGAGCGTATGCTAGCCTTGGTACGCTGCTCTTTAGCGAGCGTACGCTAGCCTTGGTACGCTGCTCTTTAGCGAGCGTACGCTAGCCTTGGGTACGCTGCTCTTTAGCGAGCGTACGCTAGCCTTGATACGCTGCCTGTTGGCAGCGTGTCTTTTTGCGTACGCTAGCGTGAGCGTGCCCTAGACCCTTTCGTATGCTAGCTCAAGCGTACGCAGTCTTGAGCGTACGCTAGCTTGAGCGTACGCTGACCTATAGCTTGAGCGTGCCCTTGTGTACGCTGACCCTTGCGTATGCTTCCCATTGGAAGTGTTTGGACCCTTTGGTACGCTAGCTTGAGCATATGCTAGCTTGAGCGTACGCGTGCCTTGGTACGCTAGCTTAAGCGAGCAAGGTGTACGCTGGCCTGAGCGTAACTTGCACTGAGCGTATAGCCTTGGCTGACTTGGTCTTATGTCAGCATGTCACTTTGGTTTTATTTTTCTTAAGCTTGGCTCTTTTATAGCCCTGTATATTGATATTTTATTAGATATTTTATGCCCATTTTATATCCTTACGCCTTTTGTCCTGAACTTGACAATCACGAATTTATGTAATATGGTTGAAAAGGATAACTGAGCCTGACACGATAGTGACCCGTAGTGGTGCACTCCTGACATGAGTAACCTGACATGACCTGATAGTGGCCCGTCGTGGCGCACTCCTGACAAGTACACTTGGCATGATAACATGACATGATTATCTCGAATAGCTGAATAGCTGTTGCATCGGCTACTTGACATGACATGACCTGTATAATAACCTGGACACCGTGGGCGATTGTGCTTGTATAAATAAACCAGTCCTGTCTTGCATCATGTCTAGGACAGGGACTCCTGAGTACCACGGTCAGGAGTACCTACTGAAATGGACTAAGGCTAACAATTAGAATAAATCCAGTAGTCATGAAGAGATTTTCCAGCTACAGGCAATCCCGTTATCTGGGCGCCCCACTTGGGATCTGTAGCCTGCCGTCGAGTAGGGCACATTTCCAGCACACTGTTATGTGTTGCACCCTCTAAGTCACCTAAGGGTACATGCGTTTCCTGGACGATGTACCCACTTGAATTTAATCCCTAATTGCGTCCGGATAGCCTGGATGGTCTGCAGGGCTTGTGGCTGTGGAATAATCTCGCTGCATCTTGCTAGTAATTAGGCCTGTGATAATCCTAGTTAGTTAACTATCAAGCCGTACTCTTTGCTTGGCCGTGATTGATTGGATGGAGTCTAGTCCTGCTTTGTCTCGTCCCGATCCTGTATAAGGTTATGACATGACATGATTACTCGTGCTTTACTTTAATTCAATATCAAGATTGTTACATGTCCTGAATCCTTCTTTTATCTTGTCGATAAATGGTGAGAATTCTAATGTTCTGCTCAGACGAAGGGTTACAACCCCGGTCCTTGTTTGGTTTACGGGTTGTAACCTGGTTATCTGAATAGTCCCATGGTTATCTCATCGTATATCATCCTGTCATATTTTTCTTAAAATTACTGTCTTTTATTTTATAATTATACTCTTGTGCTGATTGCTGGCTTTAGTTCTTAAGTGAAGCTTCCTTTGTGGCACTTGCTCTTTCTGGGGTCTGACCCAGCTGGTTTTGTATGGCCAGATACCAGAGCAGCTCCAGAGGATCTACCGGTTTTCCAGCCCGATGGTGAACACTAGACGTAACCAGGGCAACGAATGGGTTTATTTTTGCTCTCCCACTCTATTGTAAAATTATTCTTTTGAGGCGTTTAGCCGCCGAGCAAGTGTTAGCTCGTGTACATTTTACTTACTGTCTACCTACGGGCTGTAACATGATTGGCAACCTAGGGTTGATCATGTATGACTAAAACTCTTGCTAGTCCTCACATTTTGTAACGACTAGCTTCATGATCAGCTGAATATATAATGTTTGGGACGCCTTACTATTGTATATTTGGTGATCTTACATCTTGTAACGTTTATCTGCTTACTTGTGATTGAGACAATAGGCTATTTTATGACCTTAAGAGACTGATGGATTGTAGTGAAACCCTCAAATATCTAGACAGCCGTGACCGTATAGCGGTGTGGATTCCATTCCGTTATACGTAGCTGGCTATGTCTGCCCCCGCTCTCCAGTATTCTAGTTCTGGGGCATGACATGATTTAAGTGGTGGCCCATGCAGGTCTTGTGAATCAAGAAATGTGAGGGTTAACCGAATAGATGTCTCAATCAGTACTCGCCCTTGATCTCTGCTCGTATCCTCTTGATTCCTAAAAATTCTTGTCCTGATCACATGCTTGCAATCGTTGATCTGTCCTGGTCCTTCCTTATTATTCCCATGTCGTCTTCTTCAGCGGAATTGTTCGTGGTCCAACCGACCAGCAAGGCGGATCACCTCCCGTGGACCAGCAGCAACCAGAAGATCAGGCCCAGCACTCAGGAGCAGCCTCCCGAGTCGTACCTACTGGAGGAGAGCCGCCAGTTCAGCCAGTCCAGCCTGCAGAGCCTGATGATGGCACTTTGGTGGGTCTCATCAGATCATTGTTAGCTTCCCAGGATCGTAGAGGCGATGCCTTGCACCAGGCAGTAGAAGATGCTCTGAACAGAGGTGGAGATCATAGGAACAGTGCAGCGAACAGTTTCAAGCGCCTGAACCCTCCATTCTTCGATGGCAGCGAAGATGCTATTGCTGCTGACGTGTGGCTCCAGGACACAGAAGTCATTCTAGAGGCAGCCAGAACCCCAGAAGACGAGAAGGTCGCCGTTGTGCGCCTGCAGTTATTGGATCTTGCCCGCAGCTGGTGGACAGCACAGGCCGTGGGATTAGTGGCCCCTATCCCATGGGCACTATTCAGAGAGAGATTCCAGACTAAGTACTTCGATGCGGTGGCTCGGTATGATCTGCAGACCAAGTTCACCAACCTGAAGCAAGGAGGAAGAACGGTCGACGAATATGCGGCCGAGTTTTCCAGGCTTAGTCGGTTTGCTCCCACTTTGGTGGCAACCGAGTTTGACAGAGCCCAGCGGTTCCAGCAAGGGCTCCACCTCGAGATTTTGTTGGCAGTGGAGCAGTTTGAGCATCAGGCTTTTGATGCAGTGTTGAGGGCAGCTAGGAGGCACGAGTATACCTCCCACAGAATAGTTGACAGAACCGGAGGTCGGAAGCGATCTCACGGCCAGATGACCCAGTTGACAGCACCAGCCCCGGCAGTTAGGGCTTTGACAATTGGAACTCCGAGGCAGGCGGCCTCAGTGACGTCGGTCACGTCCCCTCAGCAACAGAAGCAGAAGCAGTCTTCCGTAATGGGTTGCACTCATTGTGGGAAGCCAGGACACGTTGTTTCGGAGTGTCGCAGAGCACTGGGATTGTGTTTAGCTTGTGGAGCACCGGACCATATGATAGGGTCCTGCCCGAATAGAGCTGGTTCCTCCTCTTCGGCCTAGACTAGTCCCTCGGTAAGGGGACCAGCCCCAGTCCAGCAGCCGCAGCAGTATCCATTGCAGAGGCCATTGCCGCCTCAGGCCCAAGTGTTTCAGCAGCAATACCAGCCTCCGAGGCCATTGCCGCCTCAGGCTCTCGCCTTCCAGCTACAAAGACCCCAGCAGTGTGCCCAGGTCCAAGCACAGATCCAGAACCGGCAGAGAGGTTCCTAGCAGGATATCTTCCCTCTTTCTCGTGCCTTCGATTTCCTTGCTTACATACATGATTGCATGATTGATTGCTTAGCATAGCTTGCCTGTGATTAGTCTAGCTTGTCCTTGCCACTCTAGCCTCTTGATTAAATTCGGAGGACGAAATTCTTTTAAGGTGGGTAGAGTTGTAATGCCTGTGGTTCGTATTACGTATTTCAGGAATACGTGTACGTATTTATTCTTGTATTGCATGATTCCTTGTTTAGTTTTCTTCATGGCTTGGCTTGGTTTATTCTTGGCCCGGGTTGGCTTGGTTCGGTTGGGATTATTTTGGTTCATCATGAACCATGGATAAATCCCCTACCTACCACCACCTTTGATATTTATTGCCATTTTTTCCTTCCCTCTCTTCATTACTCATCTTCTTCTTCCCCATTGCTTCCTTACCTACCAAGGAGAGGGAGAGAGGGAGAGAGGTCTAGGCAAGTGCACCTTGCCACCACTTGAGAACCACTTTTTATTTGTCTATTAGCTAGATTAGGCCATGGTGATCAACATTAGAACTTGACATTTTGTGATTTGGAGTCTCCATTGTTCTAGATCTAAGTTTCTTCTACTTTCGATTTTGCATGGTTTTGATCTATTTAAGTTGTATTTTTATGGGTTTTGATGTTCTTATGTTGGAGAGGATTAAATTTTACCCAAGATAGAACTTTGCAAAGTTGGATTCGGACTTGTTTTGACCAAGATATGGACTGTTGAAGCTCAGATTCAACTTTAGAGTTCTTGCTGTTCTTGCCATTTGGAGAAGACAGTGAACAGTGAGCTAGCTTTTTAGCTTACGCCACTGAGCTGTACGCTGCTCTTTAGCGAGCGTACGCTAGCCTTGGTACCCTGCTCTTTAGCGAGCGTACGCTAGCCTTGGTACGCTGCTCTTTAGCGAGCGTACGCTAGCCTTGGGTACGCTGCTCTTTAGGAGCGTACGCTAGCCTTGATACGCTGCCTGTTGGCAGCGTGTCTTTTTGCGTACGCTAGCGTGAGCGTGCCCTAGACCCTTTCGTACGCTAGCTCAAGCGTACACAGTCTTGAGCGTACGCTAGCTTGAGCGTACGCTGACCTATAGCTTGAGCGTGCCCTTGTGTACGCTGACCCTTGCGTATGCTTCCCATTGGAAGTGTTTGGACCCTTTGGTACGCTAGCTTGAGCGTACGCGTGCCTTGGTACGCTAGCTTAGACGAGCAAGGTGTACGCTGGCCTGAGCGTAACTTGCACTGAGCGTATAGCCTTGGCTGACTTGGTCTTATGTCAGCATGTCACTTTGGTTTTATTTTCCTTAAGCTTGGCTCTTTTATAGCCCTGTATATTGATATTTTATTAGATATTTTACGCCCATTTTATATCCTTACGCCTTTTGTCCTGAACTTGACAATCACGAATTTATGTAATATGGTTGGAAAGGATAACTGAGCCTGACACGATAGTGACCCGTAGTGGTGCACTCCTGACATGAGTAACCTGACATGACCTGATAGTGGCCCGTCGTGGCGCACTCCTGACAAGTACACTTGGCATGATAACATGACATGATTATCTCGAATAGCTGAATAGCTGTTGCATCGGCTACTTGACATGACATGACCTGTATAATAACCTGGACACCGTTGGCGATTGTGCTTGTATAAATAAACCAGTCCTGTCTTACATCATGTCTAGGACAGGGACTCCTGAGTACCACGGTCAGGAGTACCTACTGAAATGGACTAAGGCTAACAATTAGAATAAATCCAGTAGTCATGAAGAGATTTCCCAGCTACAGGCAATCCCGTTATCTGGGCGCCCCACTTGGGATCTGTAGCCTGCCGTCGAGTAGGGCATATTTCCAGCACACTGTTATGTGTTGCACCCTCTAAGTCACCTAAGGGTACATGCGTTTCCTGGACGATGTACCCACTTGAATTCAATCCTTAATTGCGTCCGGATAGCCTGGATGGTCTGCAGGGCTTGTGGCTGTGGAATAATCTTGCTGCATCTTGCTAGTAATTAGGCCTGTGATAAACCTAGTTAGTTAACTATCAAGCCGTACTCTTTGCTTGGCCGTGATTGATTGGATGGAGTCTAGTCCTGCTTTGTCTCGTCCCGATCCTGTATAAGGTTATGACATGACATGATTACTCGTGCTTTACTTTAATTCAATATCAAGATTGTTACATGTCCTGAATCCTTCTTTTATCTTGTCGATAAATGGTGAGAATTCCAATGTTCTGCTCAGACGAAGGGTTACAACCCCGGTCCTTGTTTGGTTTACGGGTTGTAACCTGGTTATCTGAATAGTCCCATGGTTATCTCATCGTATATCATCCTGTCATGTTTTTCTTAAAATTACTGTCTTTTATTTTGTAATTATACTCTTGTGCTGATTGCTGGTTTTAGTTCTTAAGTGAAGCTTCCTTTGTGGCACTTGCTCTTTCTGGGGTCTGACCCAGCTGGTTTTGTATGGCCAGATACCAGAGCAGCTTTAGAGGATCTATCGGTTTTCCAGCCCGATAGTGAACACCAGGCGTAACCAGGGCAACGAGTGGGTTTATTTTTGCTCTCCCACTCTATTGTAAAATTATTCTTTTGAGGCGTTTAGCCGCCGAGCAAGTGTTAGCTCGTGTACATTTTACTTACTGTCTACCTACGGGCTGTAACATGATTGGCAACCTAGGGTTGATCATGTATAACTAAAACTCTTGCTAGTCCTCACATTTTGTAACGACTAGCTTCATGATCAGCTGAATATGTAATGTTTGGGACGCCTTACTATTATATATTTGGTGATCTTACATCTTGTAACGTTTATCTGCTTACTTGTGATTGAGACAATAGGCTATTTTATGACCTTAAGAGACTGATAGATTATAGTGAAACCCTCACATATCTAGACAGCCGTGACCGTATAGCGGTGTGGATTCCATTCCGTATACGTAGCTGGCTATGTCTGCCTCCGCTCTCCAGTATTCTGGTTCTGGGGCGTGACACTGGGGGTAGCACTCCTCCGAACCTCCACGACAACCCGATATTCCAAGAAGACGAGCCGGGGGAAACAACTCTCCCATCAGATGCAGCAAACCCCGACGTCTTCGAGGACGTCCACAACTCCCAAGACGAGACGAACTCGGAGATTGGGGGTACTGTTCCTTCCGAGTCCGAACCAGAGGAGAACATACCACGTACCCCGATGACTTCTCACTACAAGGGTATGATTCGGAGGGCGCTTCCTCCACAGCTCCGTCCATCTCTCCTCACGTAAAGACGGTATTCATGACAGACAGCAGCCAAGGTGGTTCCAGTGATCGCCAACGCATCGACACGCTCGAAGCCATATTGCTTGTCTTGGTCAAGTCTGTAGACGAGATCAAAGCGGCCCTTCCAACTCTGCAAGAAGGGACGCCTGGCCAAACAAGCGCGGGTCCCGCGGTCAATACGGACTAGAATTCAGCAGCACCGAACCCGGGCAATAATCCTCCTGAAGTAACAGCCCCCACCGCTGTAGATGAGGCCCGCGAAGCGAGAAGAGAGGTCCAAGAGCTCCGAGCCATGTTTCACGCTCGAGAAAATTCTCCAGACCTCAGAATACGGCAACCGTACCCTGCTGCATGGAGGGATGTCCCCTTCCCGCCAAGATATAAGCCATTCAACATCAACCCGTATGATGGCAAGACCTCCGCAAGTCGGTACATCACTTACTTCGAGGTCACCACCGACCATCTGCCCCATGACGATGCCATCCTCACACGATTATTCATTGGGGCATTAGAAGGAGTCGCCTTCGACTGGTATCGCAACCTGCCGGACAACTGCATCCACTCCTTCGCCGGCTTCAAGCGCATGTTCTTGGAAAGGTTCTACGAAGTAGGGCAAGACATCACAATGTCCACTCTCATGGACGTCGTCCAAGGAGAGAAAGAGCTGACGAGGAACTATATCGAGCGATTTCGCCAAACCGCAATAAAGTTGCCGTCTGGAAATTCGGATTCCTCCTTGATTGAAATTTGCCAAAAGAGATTGCTCCCAACAATCAGTCTCTGGATGGGCGAAAGTCAATTCAAGGACTGGAAAACGTTTATCATCAGTGCCACAAGCGCCGAAGAACGACTGAAGAAGGCTCGCCAACTGGAATTGCACATCTCAGAGGAAGAGGACAAGAGCAGACGTCCCAACACCAATACCAACAATGGGGGTAGCTCCTCCAACAATCGGGACAACAAAGGTAAGCAGGCTATGGTGGCCGACACAGCGCAGAAACCTGAGCCAAAATCGGCAGACAAACAATGGCCGCAAATCATCTACTCCTTCGAAGATGGCCACGTCAAGCCCATCTTGGACATGCTCATACAAGGAGACAGGATCCAGCTCCCTCCACCAAGACGGGAACCGTGGCCGGCGGAAATGGAGAATCTAAAGTACTGCCATTACCACCGCTACGTCCACCATGCTACACACGACTGCTACCAGCTAAAACGGTACATCCAAAATCTCATCGATTCGAACGCTCTGGCCATCGATTTTGAAGAGGTAACCGTGGCAGCCAATATGGTGTCGGTACAATTTGGCAGCTTCCCTCCGACGGAAACTCAAGACGGTGTGGTCTCCATCCCTCTGGCGACAATGGAGATTGCTAATCTTTCACCTCCCCGAGATCAGGCTGCTGGTCTAGTATCCCTCACCATATCACGAGGGGAGGTCATGTAGGTCCATCCAGACTTGGTATCTGAAGTGACTCAGCCCACACCATCTTCCATTTGCAAGAAGAAGAGTGGAAAAGTCAGGTCCTGCCGCACAATCTCGGCAGATTTCGAAGAAGCTACAGCCGTCGTCACTCGGTCCGGTGCACAATCCTAACCCGTGGCTGATAACTCGGCTGAAGATCATCAGCCCGCTACAACTGACGCTCCGGGACCGGCTCAGCCTCCGACGACCGACAAGCCTAGGCCGAAGGAGACTCGCTTTGACAAATCCCTCCGAAAAGAGGCACCACAGGGGCTGGAGAGGCCCTACAACTTCGACATCTTGGCACAATTGGCCAACACACCGGCCAAGTTGTCATTATACGAGCTCCTGAGACTCTCAAAGGATGTTCGTACGGCTTTGAGCAATGCACTCCAAAATGCTGACGCGTACCTGGCTCAGGTCAACCTCACAGGAGAGAACCCGCCTGCAGATCTCCAAGACAACACTTGCATGGGAGCGATGCCCAATATTGTCTTCACTCCGCAGGATATGCTCATCAAAACCAACCTGCACGATCGCCCGTTATACTACACGGGATACATCGGTGGCGTAAAGGTGGATCGGATGCACATTGATCCTGGCTCTTCCATAAGCATCATCCCGAAGGGTCTGTTACATCATCCCCGCATCCCTATGTATCGCCTGACGCCTACAAGCACCGCCATCAGCGGTTTCAATTCGGGCAGGAGCTACCCAATTGGGAAAATTCGTCTGAAGTGTCAGATTGGCGATCTCCAGTCAGAAGTCACCTGCTACGTCATAGATGCAGACACTTCTTACAACATCCTCTTGGGGCGCCCATGGATACACGATTATATCATCGTGCCTTCCACGCTGCACCAGTGCTTCAAATATGTCGACAAATACGGCTTCGTGAGGACATAATTTGCCGACATCGATCCCTTCAAGGGGGTCGAATCCTACTACTCAGACTCCTGCCTGTACGAAAAATCGAAGAGGCACCTTGATGAAGGAGATGTGCAAACTCGTACCGAGACAGCCACAGGATCAGAAGAGCCTCTGACGATCCATCTTCATGCTCGCAAACCTGGCAAGTCCACACCCCTTACGGCCACTCTGCGTAAGGACGCAATCAGCCTCTCGGCACAAGAAAAGCAAATGATAATCCGGCTGCTAAGGTCCGGCCAAGTGCCAAGACCCACAACGGAGCCACTGACAATCAGGCTGCCGAAAGTCGGCCAGCCACAAACGGAGAAACTCAATCCCTCCGACAAGCCAATGACGATACGTCTTCCCAAGAGGGGTCGTCACCCCGATGCAAGGTCGGGGACTTCTAGCGAACCAACAACTCCCCGCCCAGCACCGAGCACCAAACTGGGGGTGGCTAGTGTGCCAACAACCCCACGTTCTGCTCCACCTATGGAGCCCCTGATAATCAAGTTGCCCAAGTCATCCTCTTAGTCTGCATTTACACAGGGGGTGGCCGAAGAAGAGTCGGAGCTGGCCAAGTATATGGCTGCTCACACTGAGACTTGCTCATGTTGCCCATCAACGACAAGTTTCTGAAGAAGTATTACGTCCGAAACGACATCATTAAAAAAAAATCCCCGATGATTGAGTTATGTACCCTCTAGTACCGCTGAACTCACATTCCGCCTCCAAATTTCCCAGATTGATTTTCGAGTCATGTACCCGCTGGTGCCGCTGAACTCACACCCACAAAATTCCAGATTATCGAGTCATGTACCCGCTGGTGCCGCTGAACTCACATTTCTAAATTGCAGATTATCGAGTCATGTACCCGCAGGTGCCTCTGAACTCACATTTCCGGTCACTCTTTCAGATAGTAAGTCATGTATGACCATACCTCTGAACTTTCTTCCTGGAAGAGATCCTCCCTCATGATCTACTACCCGTACCCCCAGTGCACAAAAAGGGTAATCGATCCACAAATTTCCAAAATGGCCATGTCCTCATTACCTCTGAGTCGTTTCACTTCCGCCAAAAACAAATCACCCCTTTACATAGAACTTCCATGTCCTCATTACCTCTGAGTCGTTCTATGTACCCTCCTTCATTGAGCCCACTCCTGCCATGTCCTCATTACCTCTGAGTGGGAAGGCTCGAAGAAACCTTCATGCTTGCCATGTCCATATTACCTCTGAGTAAGTATGATGATCCCCTTTCGACTTATTATCTGTACCCACAACCGGAGTATGCCAAGGATAATAGGTCCACAAATATTCTCCGCTGAGTCCACCCCTGCCATGTCCCCATTACCTCTGAGTAGGAAGACTCCACGGTAAAATCTCCGTACTTACCATGTCCTCATTACCTCTGAGTAAGTATGTTGGTCCTCTCTCGTCTTATTATCCGTACCCTGAACCAGGGTACACCAAGGGTAATAGGCCCACAAATGTCTTCTGTTGACCACAAATATCCTCCGTTGAGTTTACTCCTGCCATATCCTCATTACCTCTGAGTAGGAAGACTCTACGGTTAAAACCCTCATACTTGCCATGTCCTCATTACCTCTGAGTAAGTATGTTGGTTCCTTTTCATCTTATTATCCGTATCTTAAGCCAGGATGCGCCAAGGATAATAGGCCCACAAATGTCCTTTGCTAAGTTTCTCAGTATAGGCCATCATTTCTCATCATGCCCCGGGAGCCCAGCTGCTCCACGGCATTCTTTCGCCCGATACCAAGAACCTCCATATCCGCCTTACCGCGGAGTTATTCTAGGTATCCCTATCAAACTTATTATCCGTACCTAAAACCAAGGTATGCCGAGGATAATAGGTCTACAAATGTCCTCTGTTGACCACAAAGGCCGTACTAGGTCCCTTAGTACATCCACATCTTTCTTCATCATCACATGCTTTCGGAGCCCAGCTGTTCCATAGCATTCTTTCACCCAATGCATAGAACTTCCATGTTGATAGCACCTCTGAGTTGTTCAATGTATCCTCATTCGAGTTCACTCCTACCATGTCCATTTCACCTCTGAGTAGGAAAGCTCTACCATCAACCTTATATTTACCACGTCCATACCACCTCTAAGTAAATATGATGGTTCCCTCTCTCAACTTATTATCCGTACCTAAAACCAAGGTACGCCAAGGATGATAAGTCCACATAAAATCCCCAGCGGAAGTACCCAAACCTATCACGTCCATGCTACCTCTGATTGGATTGCCACACCTAACCAAATCTACTTTCCATGCTTCTTATTCAAAGTGTTCCAAATTTGTAATTTGGAAACTTTGAAGGGGGTCCTGTAGAAGCATGAAAAATATTGCTTTTAGTCCCACATCGGAAAGGAGAAAAAGAAAGGGCTCACTCCATTCTATAAATATAGCCCTCTTGTCTCCTTTGAAAAGGGCACCAACTTCTCTTCCCTCCTTCCAAACTTGGACTCTTCCTATTACGCACCTTCGGGTGCTAAGTCGAAGAAGTCTAGGGCAGCGCGGGCTCATCGAGCTCAGTCAGCTGTCCCAACCTCTGACCATCAATAGCGTCCTGCTAAGCGGGCCTCTGATGGAAAGTTGTACAGATCCGCCCGTGTCCAGCCCCCGGCGGCAAACAGACAAGGTGGTTCTCAAGAGTCTTCCAACAAAGATCGAGGGCAAGTGTTTTTACTAGCCCCACATCAGGGAGCAAACATGATACCTACGCACTCGTGTGCTCGGGATACCTGGGCCCACAAAGCGAGTGCACAGGTTGATCGAGACATTCCTCATGCGAGTCATGAGACGTCCTTCATGCGGCTCGGTCATGAGACATTTCTCATGCGGCTCGGTCATGAGACATCCTTCATGCGGCTTGGCTATGAGACATCTCTCATGCGGCTCGGTCATGGGACACTCTCCATGCGGCTCGATCATGAGACATTGCTCATGCGGCTCGGTCATACGACGTCCTTCATGCGGCTCGGTCATGAGACATTGCTCATGCGGCTCGGTCATACGACGTCCTTCATGTGGCTCGATCATGCGACGACTTTCATACGGCTCGGTCATGAAACATTCTTCATACGGCACAGAACCCAGAGGGTTCATGCGGCTCAAGTATTCATGCGGCTCGAGCATCTATGCGGCTCAAACAAGCTCTATGCGGCTCAAGGAGGAGCCACGTGGCCTGCAAAACAGCTCTTCCCCCTTTTCCATTACCGTATTAAATGTATTGACGGCTGACAGTTCTGACAAGGTGACAGTTCTGACACAAAGATATCATTATGACTCCCTCATAATGACGGACTCCTTGGAAAGCGAAGAAAATCTCTGACACGATCCCCCGAGAGTAAGAAACTGTCATGCGGCCTTGACACGTGGACATTCGTATGCGGCCCAAGCGAAGACTCCCCCATGCGGCTCACGAAGACTAGCTCCATGCGGCTCACGAAGACTAGCCCCATACGGCTCACGAAGAGTAGCCCCATGCGGCTCACGAAGATTAGCCCCATGCAGCTCACAAGGACTATCTCCATACGGTTCACTCATGCGGTCATCCACACTCATGCGGCTCAGATCATTACCATGCGGTCTAAATAGTCAGGGGCCACTCTCAGGCAGCCTTGACACGTGGCCAGCCTTATGCGGCTCAATGAGGAGCAACCGTCCTGCGGCTCAGATTTTTGCTGTTTTGACACGTAGCATGATAGCAGGGCACGTGGCATCAGATTGATCGAAATCTCTCAGCAAATCCCAATAAAATATTGGGATCAAATCAGATTATTTATAAATAAGCCAATTAAAGACACGTGTCGAGGAATCCGAGGTTGGCATGACAAATCAGGAGGATTTATGTCAATCAACATTAATTACCCACAAAAGATTTGATGTAATCATATTTATTGCTCAAATCTCGATGAACGGCCCAGATCCAATGATCAATAGCCGCCGACTTACAAGAATGGGCAATCGTTGTAAACCCTAATGAGGCCCCCCACTCTTATAAATAGCAGGGTGCCATTTCCTTGCAAAAGAGACAGAGACAGACATATACATACGGAGAGAGAGAGATACAGAGAGAAACATAGAGAGCCAGAGAGCCTGAAGAGAAAGCATTTCTTTATCAACGCCCAGCAGTTCTTCTACAGAGCCAAGGCTGTACCCGATCGTCCAAGGAGTAAGGCAGAGTTGTCGTCGCTTTCCCGAGCCTCTACCGTCACCTCCCAGAATCTAAAATAAACAATTGTACTTAGATTGCTGTACCTAGGTTTTCGTCCCTAGGCTTTCTTTGTACAAGCGAGTTTGTATCGTGAAGTAAAAGTCCAGTCCTCCGATAATTGTTCTGCTCTTTTATATTTCATGGCAAACAGACGTCAACATCAGAGTCATCCAGGACTCTAAGCAGGCTCTCTCCTGCTGGTTTGACCACCACATGATCCCGAACCGTGCCGTCATCTCGGCGGTCCATGGTAGCTGCGATATCGAAGAGAGAAAACAACTTTGGAACGACCTCCTTGACATCAATCTCCATCATAACAACTCTCTGTGGATCTGCATTGGGGACTTTAATGTTGTTACCTATAGAGAAGAGAAAATTGGTGGTCGCCCTCCTCTCATGCTGGCCATTCAAGACTTCAACAACTTCATCTTCAACGCCCACCTTGATTCACTCCAGTTCACAGGCAACGCTTTCACTTGGTGCAACATGCAGGAAGGCGACCAACGTCAATACTCCCGGCTGGATAGGGCCCTCACAAATGCCCAATGGCACAGTTTGGGGTTCACTAGCAACCTATCCCACCTCAATTCATCTGAATCAGATCACGCTCCCTTGCTGGTTGAACTTAAAAACAATACCAACCCAGTCAAAAGAAACTTCCAATTCCTTGACTTCTGGACCGACCACCCACAATTTCTGGGCATCGTGGCGGAGGCGTAGAATCGTGAGGACTCTCCCAACCCCCTCTCTCGAGTGAGCAACAAGCTTAAAGCCACGAGGAAAGCTCTATCTCATTGGAGCAAACAAGCCTACGGGGACATCTTTCAAGCCGTCCGGGATGCAGAGGACGACGTCACCCGTGCCGAAGCCATGTTCGCTACGGAATGCTCCTTAGCGGCCAGGACAGCACTGAACCTCACTAAGGCGATGCTCAAATTCAGGCTCAAAGTTGAGACCGAATTCTGGAAGCAGAAAGCGAGATTGAAATGGGACAGCGAAGGGGACAAAAACTCGAAATTTTTTCATAACTGCGTCAAAGGTCGTAGACAGAAGCTATCGATTCACCATACCGTTGACGACAACGGGAACATTTTTACAGACCAAAAGAGCATTCAAGCAGTAGCCACTGATTTCTATTCCAAACTATTCTCCAAAGAGACGGTTCACAAAGATAGCTCCTTCCTTGATCAAATCCCCCCCATCAATGCTAACGATAACGCCCAATTAGAACGAATCCCCACTGCCCAGGAGGTGAAAGACGCAGTTTGGGCTCTGAATGAGCACAGTGCCCCCAGCCCAGACGGCTTTTCGGGAGTATTCTTCCGCATTTGCTGGGATATTATCAAACAAGACATCACAGAAGCGACGATTGCTTTCATCGAGGGAGCCATTTACCCCAAAGCTATTTTGAGTGCCAATCTGATCCTAATCCCGAAAAAAGACAACCCAAAATCATTCCGAGACTTTCGTCCCATCAGTCTTTGCACCTTCACCAACAAAATCATCTCCAAGATCATCGCAACCAGAATGGCAGGTATCCTCCCCAAGATCATCTCCGAGGAGCAAAGTGGGTTTGTCTGCAGAAGAAACATCCAGGACAATATAATGCTAGCCCAAGAATTAATCACTTGCATGAAATTCCCAGTAAGAGGGGGCAACATAGCGGTCAAAATCGACATGGAGAAAGCTTGTGACAGGCTAGATTGGCAATTCATGATCTGGGTATTCAGAGCTTTCAGTTTCTCAGAGACTTGGACCAACATCATATGGAGATCCATCAGCAACTCATGGTTCTCCACGATCATCAATGGCCAAGCGCAGGGTTTTTTCAAATCCAATCGAGGGGTTAGGCAGGGCGATCCCCTATCTTCTACTGTCTTCATCATTGCAGCAGATGCCCTGAGCAGAAACCTTAACAACATGGTCAATACCCCGAACTTCCAGCACTTCCACACATCCAGCGGATGCCCCATCATAACCCATCTGGCTTTTGCCGACGACTTACTCATCTTCTCCTCCGGGGATGAAGGTGCGGTGGAGGTAGTCCACAACACCCTGCAGAGGTACTCTAGATGCTCAGGCCAAAAGATTAATACCTCCAAGAGCGTCATCTACATCCACCATAACATAAAGAGAGAACAAGCTATCAACCTCGCCAACTTAACATCATTCGCTGTGGACCATCCTCCGTTCATCTATCTCAGATGCCCTCTTGTATATGGGAGATCCAATGTGGGCATCTTCGAGAACCTGATCACAAGAATCAGGAAGAAACTCGAAGGGTGGCATAATGCCACTCTATCTTCTGGCGGCAAAATGATCCTCATCAATCACGTGCTCACCTCTATCCCCATCCATACTCTGGCCGCTTGCTCCCCGTCCAAGAAGGTTCTTTCTTTGATCGAACAGATCTTTTGCAATTTCTTCTGGGGACATTGTAACGGCCTAGACAAGCATCACTGGGCTAGCTAGGAATCCATGGCTCACCCGACTAACGAAGGGGGGCTGGGTTTACCAAACTCACCAACTTTATTAAAGCCTTCTCGATGAAATTGTGGTGGAAAGTTCGCATAAGCAACAAC
Source organism: Iris pallida (assembly GCA_029216955.1). Taxonomy (NCBI): domain Eukaryota; kingdom Viridiplantae; phylum Streptophyta; class Magnoliopsida; order Asparagales; family Iridaceae; genus Iris; species Iris pallida. The sequence goes on along the minus strand of JANAVB010025800.1, from coordinate 4,483,593 downwards.
TTATGGACCAGGTTTTTGAAGGCCAGATACTTCAAGCACATCCACCCCTCAATGGCCATTTCCAACAGCAGATCCTCAGCGGCGTGGCGTCGTATCCTTATCGGGAGAGACCTAGCCGAGCCAGCCATTAGACTCCAATTGGGGACGGGCGACTCGGATCCATTCCTAGAGAGATGGGTTGGAGATAGCATGATCCCGAATATCATGGAGACCCCGAGAAATAGCAGGATTAGCGACCTGTGGAACCCCGCCATCGACGACTGGAACTGGGACAAAATAAGGGTATGGTCCGGTAACGAAACGGAGGAGAGCATCCGCTCGCTCGGATTAAGTATCAGCGGAGAGGCTGACGCACTGAAGTGGTCTCTCGAGGCTTCGGAGGAATTTTCGATACGGTCGGCGAGATCCACCATCCAGGGAACTAGGCAACCATACCACACCAGCGCCCACTATTGGCAATCATGCATCCCTAAGAAGTGGTCCTTCCTAATGTGGAGAGTCATTAGAAAGAAACTGCCCACTGATGATATCCTTAACACCATTGGCATCAGCTTAGCATCAGCCTGCTCGTGCTGTTACGAGCCTCAGATGGAGACCATTGACCACATCTTCTGTCAGGGGAGCCTCGCTAGCAGAATCTGGAGATCCCTAAATCAGCTCTACAGTATTTAACCGGGGGACGGACGCTTCAAAGATATCGCAGCCTCCTGGGGGATAACATCCCACGGCCACCAGATCGTCGCAGCGGCCGCCACGTGGGTGATATGGAAGAACCGCAACAAGGCGAGATACGAAGGTCACCAATACTCGGCAGACCAACTACTCCGGGAAATCCTTCGCCAATGCCGTAAAAGGAGCTCAGGCTGCTCCCACAGTCCGAGATCATTCTGGTCCTCGCTCAACCCCTAGCTGTGGCGGTTGAGCTGTTTTCCCCCCTCTTCTCCCTTTTGGTTGGTATACTTGTTTAGGCTTGTTCTTTTTTGTGCCTTGTATACGGTTGTTGGCTTCGACATTTTGAGCCTTCATTAATAAAAAGAGGAGGGGTTCATTAAATATATATATATATATATATATATATATATATATATATATTTTATATATATATATATATATATATATATATATAAAATATATATTTTATATATATATATATATATATATATATATATATATATATATATATGAACATCTATAAATTTATGTATATACAAGAAAACGTATGTTTATATGTATATATATTTATACATGGATATATAATGAACATATAGGGGCATATTAAAATATATATATATATATATATATATATATATATATATATATATATATATATATATATTTTTTTTTTATATATATATATATATATATATATATATATATATATATATATATATATATATATATATATAGGATATCGATGGCGACAGGAACTCCGCTTTCTTCCACGCCTGCGTCAATGGACGTAGACATAAGCTTAACCTGCACCAAATCTCTGACGATACCGGCATCCTATTCAAAGACTAGCGGAGCATCCATGCCGCAGCCTCCAACTTCTACACCAAACTATTCGCCAAAGACGTAGTCGCCAAGGATGAGGCTTTCTTGGCTAAAGTCTCCAAGCTGATCGGCGAATGGAAGAACTCGTAGCTCTTAACCCCACCGTCCATGGAAGAAGTCAAGACTGATATGTGGGCCCTTGACGAGCACAGCGCCCCTGGGCCTGACGGCTTCTCCGGTGTCTTCTTCTGATCTTGCTGGGACATTATCGAATCCGACGTGCACGAGGCCGCGGTTGCATTCTTCCATGGCGTGAGATACCCCAAATCCATTTTGCGTGCCAACCTAATTCTAATCCCCAAAAAGGAAAACTCAAAGACCTTCAAAGACTTCAGGCCTATCAGCTTATGCACCTTCACCAATAAAATCATCTCCAAGATCATCGTGAACCGCATGTCCCATCTCCTCCCCAAGATAATCTTCGAGGAGCAAAGCGGCTTCGTTCCTAGGCGTAACACCACCGACAACATCCTGCTAGCTCAAGAAATGATAACCTGTATGAAATTCCCATCCAGGGGGGAACGTTGCCATCAAACTCGACATGGAGAAGGCATATGATCGCCTGGACTGGCGATACATGATTTGGGTGTTCAGGGCCTTCGGGTTTTCTGAAATTTGGATAGACATCATCTTCAGATCCATAAGCAATCCCTGGTTCTCCACAGTCATCAATGGACAAGCTGACGGGTTCTTCAAATCTAGCCGCGGGGTTCGACATGGGGATCCTCTTTCTTCTACTATCTTCATCATCATCGTCGAAGCTCTTAGCAGAAACCTGAACAACATGTCCAACATCCCCAGATTCCACCACGTCCATACCACCACTGGCTGCCCTTTAATCACTCATCTGGCCTACGCCGATGACATCCTCATCTTCTCCTCTGCGACATCAGGTAGGTCGAAGTGGTCAAGAGCACACTCAAGAAATACACCAGATGTTTCGGCCAACGGGTTAACACAGAGAAAAGTGTTATCTATACCCATCACAAAGCCGACAAGAACCACTCGGCTATTCTAGCCAATCTGACCTCCTTATTCATCGCATACCTACCGTTCTCCTACCTAGGCTGTTCGCTGGTATACGGTAGATCTAACTCGGGCATCTTCGACGGGCTTGTGAACAAAACCAAAAAAAAGATCGAGGGATGGCACAACGCGACCCTCTCCCCGGGGGAAGGATGATTCTCATCAAACATGTCCTATCCTCCATCCCTATCTACACCCTGGCCGTTTGTTCCCCACCTAAGAAGGTTCATTCCTCCTTAGAGTCCATCCTCACCAACTTCTTCTGGGGACACCTCGACGGTAAGGATAAGAACCACTGGGCCAGCTGGGACACGATGGCCAAACCTATCGACGTGGAAGGCCCGGGCTTCAGCAAGTTAGCACACATCGTAGACGCATGCTTTATAAAATTATGGTGGAAGCTCCGATCAGACAACTCCGTCTGGACTCGGTTTATGAAGGCTAGATACTTCCAACACTCTCATCCCGCGATGGTCGTTGCCAACAATCGATCCTCAGCCTCCTGGAGCCACATCCTTTACGGTCGATACCTCGCTGAACCCTTAATCCGCCTGAATCTTGGCAACAAAAATTCTTCGCTTCGCCATGAACGCTGACTTGGCGATGCAGTCTGCCAACTTATCCCGACAGCTCCTCCTTATTGCTCGAACCGTGACCTATGGGACACCGACTCGGGTTGGAGGTGGGACCGGACTAGAGACTGGTTGGGCCTGGATACGACGGTCGACCTTCACGCCACTGACGTGAATCTCAGCGATCTCCCTGACACCTTGAGATGGTCCCCCACCACCGATGGTACTTTTACGTTGGCCTCCGTCAAGACTGTGGTGCGAGGCTACGGCGTGCCTTCTCCGGTGATTGCCCCCTTTTGGCACTCCTGTATCCCCAACAAATGGTCGATCCTAATCTGGAGAGCCCACCATCGGAAGCTTCCAACAGACGACTCCCTCTCCACCATCGAATTCAGCCTGGCCTCTAAATGTTACTGATGTACTTTACACCAATATAAAACCACAGAGCACATCCTGCTTTTCGGCGAGCTTGCCACTCCGTTATGGAGCAGCCTCTCGCTCTGTCGCGGACAGGGGCATCGGGCCGGGGGATTCAATGATCTCCTGGCCAGTTGGGGAGACTCTCACGGCCATTAGATCTTTACCGCAGCCGGCATTTGCGTGCTCTGGAAGAACCGAAACAAATCTAGATAAGAAGGGCGCCAATACAACCCCGGACAACTATTCAGGGAAGTCCTCCGACAAATCCTTAAAATCCGGAGACGTTGCACCCACTATCTGGCACAGTTTTGGAAGGCATGGTACTAACTGCAGGCCCGACCTTTCTTCTTGCTTCGGGTATAGGCCCCATTTTCTTTTTGTTGTCTTTTCGCGCTTGGCACATTTATTTGTATAGGCTTCGGCATTTTGCGCCCGATACATCAATAAAAGTTCCTTTTGCCCAATATATATATATATATATACACGAGAAAATGGTAAGTATATACATACATTTATATATAATTGGAATAAAAGTATATACATACATACATTCAGAAATATATGTATATACATAGAAACTATATTTATACAAGTGTATATGGAATCATAACCATATATATACATGTGTACATTAACCACAAGAAGAATATGTACACTAACCCATACAAATGCTACTGTCAGTGAAGATTACCCAAATGAATCCACTCAACATGAATATGTATAAGAGAACATGAAGGAAGGGGGAGAAGTGTACCTCCGTCGTGTTCGTACATGACGACAAAGTGTATGGTGGCTGACGGTGGCCGACTGAACGCACACGACGGCCGGGGAGCGCATAGCAGCCGGGCAGCAGCTGCAGCAACAACAGCATTTGCGCTGCTGTGGTGGCCTCTGACAGTGAGGGGGCTGCCCTCTGGGTCACCGGAGTGAGGGTGGCGGCGGCGCTGAACGCAGCAGCAGTAAATGCAGTAACTTGGAAGGGGGAGGAGGAGGAGGAGAAGATGATAATGGTGATGGAGATGATGATGAAGAAGAAGACGATGATGAGGGTATCGGCTAGGCCATGGAGGGAGAAGTGGTGATGGTGAAGATGATGGAGATGATGATGGAGGTGGTGTTGGTGAAGGAGAAGATAATATTGGTGATAGAGATGAAGAAGATGATGATGGTGGTAAAAATGAAGATGATGGTTGTGGTGGGGTATTGCTTGGTTGTGACTTGGGAGAGGGGGTGTTGCCGTCGGGTTAGGGAGTAGGGGGCTGTGGTAATGGAGAAGATGATGGTTGTGGTGGGGTGTTGCTCGGCTGTGACTTGGGAGAGGGGAAGCTGTTGTCGGGTTAGGGAGTAGGGGCTGTGGTGATGGAGAAGATCATGGTGAGGATGATGAAGATGATGATGAAGGTGATGGCTGTCGGGTTAGGCTAGGGAGAGGTGGTGATGAAGAAAGAGGGAGGAAAGAAAGAGTGTGAGAGAGTTTGAAATAAGTAGGGGGCTTGGTGGTCGACTGTAGCGGGGTTCCTAGGGAGAGAGAGAAAGAGAGAGAGAGAGAGAGAGAGAGAGAGAGAGAGAGTGGGTGAGATGTGTCAAAGCTTTTGGGAAAAGTAAGGGGTGTTATGGAGTGGTGATAGGACAAGGGGTGTAGTGCGTCATAGGGACTTTCTCCTAGGATCTTGTGCATAGCTAAAAGAGGTTAATTTGGTATAAAGAGATTTAAATAGGTTTAATTTGAGGATCTCTTCCTAATTTAGGATTAGGAGTTGGTCATTTGGGATTATGGTAAAATAGTGTTAGGGTGTTTGATGTTTTGTTGGTGTTGTGTGTGTAGGTATGGATGAGAGGGATGGCTTGGTGCTTGGGTTGAGTCTAATTGAGTCGAGTCGGGTCACAATTGGTCTTGGTGAATTAAATGGCTTAAATTACTCATTTATAATCACGGATAAATAAGTAGCATGCGGGAACTCAAATGAATGGGACACAAGTGGCATGTGTGTATGAGGTTCATTGTGGGTCGTGTCCATATCTTGGGTTGACAAGTTTGGATCGAAAATGTGCCCCCAATTCGAGTCGAAAATAAATGTGACTCCGTGGGGTGAATCAAGATTTGGTTGTGTCAGGAAAGTTGTACGATAGAAATAAAGCACAAGATGGTGTGTTTGAGTGGGACACGAAGGTCATGGGTGAAGAGTATCTCAAGTAGAACATGCATGTGAAGTTGGTTTTGAGAAAATGACTAGTCTTGTGATTCTAATTTAAAGTCACGGCAACGTGCAAATGATAATAAAAAATAAAAGTGGAAAGTCATTAATAACTTAGAAAATCATAATTAATCATATTAGATTCTTAATTAATCTAGATAATTCTAATTAATTTTCCAGAGGGCTTACAACCTATCCACCTTAGAGAATTTCGTCCTCAAAATTTAGACATCTAATAATCAACAAGATAGAATAGCTGAACATAAATACATGCATACCTAGCCCCACGAAGATGTGGGAAAAACGCTCGCGAATCGCATCCTTGTGCTTCCAAGTCGATTCGCATGGCGCATGATGCCTCCAAGCGACACGAACTAGTGGGATGGTCTGACCCCGTAGAACCTTCTCTTTCCGATCCAAGATCTCCACTGGCTGCTCCTCATAAGATAAACTTGGCCCGACAGTAATCTCTGAGTTGTCAAGGATGTCACGCTCCGACCCAGAAAACTGCTCCTCATAAGATAATAGGTTTGCGTAAGTTTATCTCAAATTGATAGCATAAGCAGCGGAAGAAAACATAGTATATAATAAGAATCTCTTTTATTAATGATGAACTGAAGATTACAAAGGCTTGAATAGCCCAACTGAATATGCCAACTGGTACAACGCTCGTGACCTCTCTAGCTCACAAAGGATTTTATTGTTCCATACATTATGCCTCTTTATAGCCAATAAGTAGTCTTTGGCCGAACATCTCTATGTTGCACGTCCGAACGCCAATGCAGTAGCTCGCCTCAAAACGCTAAGGACTCCATGCCTCGGCGCATTCAAGCCAAGCCCCGTCCCGCCTCGAGCATATCCTGAACCTGCAAGCAAATAGTAGGGGATTAGTGCTTTCGTCCTCGCTGCACTGATCAAGATCCACTCGCACCCAAACCAACACTAAGTAAATTTAGTGAAAACATACATCTTATTTAGTGATCTTTTTTATTTAGCCTTAAGATCAGTTTTATGGCAATATTCAAGCATAGCAACTGAATATAAATGTGTCCAACATCGTATCCCTGCAACAGATACAGTTAGACACAATCTGAACATAAGCATAGTAATTCGTGCATGTTTCTATCTCATTTTGCTTAGCTTGTAATCTTTAGAAATATGCATAACCAACTATACAATTACCACAGCCAACCAACCAAACTTAGAAATATGCGTGGCAGGCTCTGTACCTGCACCCAATTTTAAGCTCAAACCATCGGCCCTATCTATATGAAGGTCACGGTATTTTGCATCGTAATGGACTTGACATCTCAACGTGTAAGCTACGATCGCTCCAGTACGGGTTGCTAGCCCAGTATCCGAAGGATCCCAAACTTAATGATATCATAGCTTATCACAACACTGGCTAGTCACAACCCGTCCTAATGAAGTGCACTACAAATACCAAACATAATTTCCTCCTAGGCCGAACGGTCCCGGTGCCCCAGTCGTAACCGTTCGAGGGAAGCCACACCCGTACACGGGCTATCCGAGTCCATTGACCATGCAATACATGCTAGCAAACAAGTCATATCATTCAACCAATCCCACGTTCCATAAACATATTCCATCATCTCTATCTCAAGTTTTCTCGACATTATGCCCCAACACATCCGTATTGATGCACGACGCCCAACGGCTTAGACTTCTCGTTCTTATACTCAACGCGTTCCATTCATAAGTTATTTGTATAATGACAATTTTGTAGCAATTGTGCCACAACTGTATACTTCGGTGCATGAAGTATATCTTTCAATGTTACTACAGGTTTCGCGGCATTGCACCACAACTTGTCCTATTTTGCTTACTTAGTCATTTTGTAACTTCCGTGCACAAAGGCACGCTTAACGCCATAATCACTATTCTAGAACTAGTGTTCAATGTTCTCGGAGTCGTACACGTGATGCACATCTCGATGTTGACTTTCAATGTCCTACCATCACTGTCCTACCGCGACCCGTGCACCTGATGCACGTCGCTTCAATTGTTCAATGTTATATTCTTAATTTTTGACACACACTAAGACCTTTAATCGCCGAGCCACGTTCGCTAACTTAATCGCCACAATCGCATACAAGGGATACATTTTTATTAAGCGTGAAGGAGTAAAAAGAGAGAATCAAGAACCCTCGCACCTTAAGCCAATACGCCTTGTCGTCTCGCCGAGCTGATGCGACTTGATTCCATAACTTGGTTGTACGGCTAACTCTCCTGACTTAGCCATTCTATTGAATTACTCAACTGATTCGGCCTACCGTGCCCACGCCATAATCCGTTGCATGGCGACGATTTGGTTTTGCGGACACTTTCTCAAATAAGGCAAAATGCCGACTTCTTATGATTCAGTGTAAAAGCGTAGCCTGCACATGAAATAAACTAAAACCAGCACTTGCTCAAATGGGACTTATCCTTTGCATCGATTCGATTCATAGATTCGAATCGACTCAAAGCTTTTCTTCGGGCCAACGTAACTCTTGCATCGATTCGCATCGATACTTCATTGGGTCAACGCAACTCTTCGAGTCAACGACTCATCGAAATACACCGTACGGAGCAGGACATTACATAATATACCACTCAAAATAAGGTTCATCCTCGAACCAAAACCAACACTCAATCCAAGTGTTTCGTTAGATCATTTTACGATCTCATGCCACTAACGTTTGAATCATACAACTTAGTTTGGATCATACACATATTTTAGGCGTCCCAACAATATAAGCATTTCAGCCATGCTTGGTTGTAGGATATCAGGACAAAGCTAACATGCTTAATTTAAATCCTCAATCACCAGTTATTCCGTACTCGACTTGGTCAGATCTTAGCGTCTATTCCCAAAATACTTCTCATATGCATTATTCCATAACATGTGATCATCCTCCCAACATTTCTGCATGTAACTTAATTCAAAACCGTAACTTCGATCCCATAAGCTTCTAGACGACCATATAGCACATGCATTGCATTAAGTCGTTGCGCATCCAATCGCAATAATTCTCCGCAATGCCTACTCGTCAATCATTTTCTATCCCTCGCACAACTCAATTCCATATTCAACTATTTCCGAATTTGCCTCATTGACATGGACTAAGTCCAACATGTCTCAAATTCTTTTGTCTACCAGTCGTACTAAGCCTTGCATACTACTATTCCAATATGATTTACATTCTCTCGCTCTATCATCGCATTGCGTCTGGGGTTACCCCCGCTAGGCAACTTATCCAGACATCATGCTTAATCTCTCATGACATAAGAGGTTAACTTGAGTCTATGATGCTCAAAGGCAACAATCTTTCCGACCCAAGGTCTCTTACGATACGCCCATCTCCGATTCTTGATCGAATAGGAATTTCTTACTCAATTTTTTGAATCAATCCCAACTAGTTCATTTCGTAACATAGATCGTGCACTCAAACACACATAGCCTAACCGTTACTCGAACTGATCTACGACACAACTCTTAGGATCGTTCTACTATTCGTCGCTCTCGTGTATTAAAAAATTCTTGCAATTGCCTTACCGTATCACTATACTAAGTACGTTCCTCAGCATCTATTCGACCATCGACCAACCAAGTCTATTTACATACTCATTCGATCGATCATAAATTTTCTGACTATATCGATCTAGTCGAAGGCTATTCGCTAACTTCCGAAACACAATACTCAATCGCTTAGACTTATCCTTAACATGCACTACATCATCCTTCATTCTTGACAAAATTTCTTATGTGACTTCATTGGGTCATCCTATGGGACTTCAACATTCACTTGATTTGGCAGTCAAGTCTCCTAGGGTCATCTGCCCCGAAACGATGCTCGATAATTGAAGATCATCAACGAGGGACAGTTACTAAGAACCATGCTATATCCTATCGCGAAGCCAAATCAATTTTCAAAAATTTCTATGAGACTTTATATAAACCGACAAAATTTACCAATCCATAATTTATCTACCCCCGTGCAACTGATACACCGTTACTACTCGAATCACTCATGCACTACTGTTAACAATATCGTTAATCGAACGATATTTGTTCGTCTTAAGTATGAGTCTATCTATCCATGGTCAATATCTGACACACTCTATGCTTATCGCAACAATCCTCAAATTCACCTTCGCATCAAACCACAAGTCTCAATCCAATTTTGCCACGCCTTGTAAGTTTGACCATCCACGCTAAACATGAATCACCATACCAGCACTCACGCGGAATAGTCATCCTAATCGGCATAAGGCATGTGCAAGGCTGGTATTGCGCTCGCACAAGATAAGAACGTCAACGTAGTGGTTATCCATGAAGCAATCAAGACACTTTCATTTTCATCCAAGTAATATCCATCCACTCTCAAATTCATCGAAGCATTCCTACCGTTATCATCCAAACTGCCATCAACTTAACTTGCATCTCATTCATCTAATAACAATGCTCAACACAATTTTTGTTCATTTGATCAGTGTATCCCCGAGTATTGCATATCGTCTTTGATATGCCTCAATACCATCGTCGATATGTATAACTTTAACATCTTCCTCTCTCATAAGCTCCAATTCATTGCAATCACTGTTATTATCCGAACTTGATATGAATCAAGTCTTGCATGCATCAAGATCCATCCCGTTGTAACTGACTACCATCATTGAGACACGATTTCCAATTCACATATCCATTCTCATATTCCTAACTTGTACTTCCAAATCGTGCTACCGAGTCATCGCGCTAACTCAAATTCGTTTTGTACGATTACTTTGTACCTACTCAACTCATTCCGAACAGTTTTCGCACCGACTTAAATCAATTCTGACTGAGTCAACTATTTCCTAAACGCAACATTCCTTCGCTATGCTTAGCCTATCGTTCGGTTTAAACTCAATAAATTCTCATCCGACGTATCATCCATGGTACGACTTCGTGCATAATCGTTCAAGTCAATTCATCGAAGCATACTTGCATCGACTTCTATTGGGTCATTCCCACTTGAGTCTCGGTACTACTCTGTCCGTTGAGGACAAACCTATCGTAACCAACACAATCGTCTTGATGCAATCTACTGCAAGTAACCAAACGGCTTAACATAGTTATCGCTAAGTGGTATTGCATATACCACTCAAAAATTGAGCCTATCATCATCGATATAATGCTTCGCTACACTGATCGCACAAGTGGTATTGCATATACCACTCGAAATTGAGTCATTACTCAATTTTACACTCCGTATAGGTCCGACATCTATTTCAAGTTAACTATCCCGTGGCGATCTTTTTCGATCCCAGCTCTAGCATTCGCTTACTCGAGTTGGCACAACAACTGGACCAACATACACCGTCGTTCATTCAAGTTTGATATTCAATCAAAGCTAATCGTGCCTTGGGGATCATATCGATCACAACGTAACATTCGCTAACTCAAGGCTCAACACGACATACGGCCAACATAAACGTTCGCCTACTCAAATTCGACTAGCGACCAACTCGACTCGTTCAAATTGCTCTGCAATTTCTCAATCCTATCGTTGTAACTCGTGCAACGATTCCTTCTCAATAGTCAAGGTCATTCCTCAAATCGTTCAACATATTGCTACCCTTTCACATAGCCACATAACATGTATCGCCTCATATATCGACTCGTTGCACTTCGTGCAACCAACAATAAGTATCTCTTCGTACTTCGTGCGACCAATAATACGTATCTTATTGCACTTCATGTAACCAACTTCCCTATATTCGCTACACTTAATACAACCAACGATTCGTAACTTGTTGCACTTCAGGAAACCAACATTTCGTAACTCGTTGCACTTCGTGCGACCAACATTCTCCGATGGCACTCGGAGATAGCGTGATAGTCACGACATACTTGTGGCAGACATATGCAACTTAATATAGACTTATTATATGGAATATCCAATGTAGCATCGAAAAGATCCATGAGCCATGCGGTTGCAGAAATAATTTAGAGTCAATTGATTTCGATAGGGAAGCAACTGAGGGTCAAAGAGATTCGTTCACGGTCCAGAGGATGGAACCGCTCTAATACCAACTTGTCATGACCCGATCTGAAAATTGCTCGTCCTCGCTAGATTTCATCCGAATTATCATCATTGCTGGGGAGTGATGCCGCATGAGCCTGGAGTTGTGCTCGTGTAAGGCAAGGTAACTGGCTCGCGTAAGTTTATCTCAAATTGATAGCATAAGCAGCGGATGGAAATAGAGTATATAATAAGAATCGCTTTTATTAATGATGAACTGAAGATTACAAAGGCTTGAATAGCCCAATTGAATATGCCAACTGGCTACAACGGTCATGATCTCTCTAGCTCACAAAGCTGTTCCATACATTATACCTCTTTATAGCCAACAAGTAGTCTTCGGCCGAACATCTCCATATTGTACGTCCGAACGCCAATGCAGTAGCTCGCCTCAAAACGCTAAGGACTCCATGCCTCGGTGCATTCAAGCCAAGCCCCGACCTGAGCCGAACATATCCTGAACCTGCAAGCAACTAGTGGAAGGTTAGAGCTTTCGTCCTTCCTGCACTAATCAAGTCCAACTCGCACCCAAACCAACACTAAGTAAATTTAGTGAAAACATGCATCTTTATTTAGTGATATTTCTATTTAGCCTTAGGATCAGTTTCATGGCAATATTCAAGCATAGCAACTGAATGTTATAATGTAAGTGTATCCAATATCGTGCCCTACAGCAGATACAATTAGACATAATATGGACATAAGCATAGTGATTCGTACATGTTTTCATCTCGTTTTGCTTAGCCTGCAATTGTTAGAAATATGCATAACCAACCATACAATTATCGCAACCAACCAACCAAATATAGACATATGCATAACGGTGGCAGGTGCTGCACCTTCACCCAATTCTAATCTCAAACCATCGGCCCTATCTATATGAAGGTCACGATGTTTCGCACCGTAATGGACTTGGCATTTCAATGTGTAAGCCTACGATCGCTCCAATACGGGTTGCTAGCCGAGTATCCGAAAGATCCCAAACTTACTGATATCATAGCTTATCACAACACTGGCCAGTCGCAACCTGTCCTAATGAAGTGTACCATAAATACCAAACATAATTCTCTCCTCGACCGAACGGTCCCAGTGTCCCGGTCGAAATCGTTCGAGGGAAGCCGCACCCGTGCACGGGCCATCCGAGTCCATTGACCATGCAATACGCGCTAGCAAACTAGTCATATCATTCACCCAATCCCACGTTCCATAAACATATTCTGTCATCTCTAACTCAAGTTCCCTCGGCATTATGCCCCAACACATCCGTATTGATGCATGACGCCCAACGGCTTAGACTTATCGTTCTTATACTCAACGCGTTCCATTCATAAGTTATTTGTATAACGACAGTTCCGTAGAAATTGTGCCACAACTGTATACTTCGATGCATGAAGTATATCTTTCAATGTTACGACAGATTCTGCGGCATTGCACCACAACTTGCCCTATTTTGATTACTTAGTCATTTTGTAGCTTTCGTGCACAAAGGCGCGCTTAACGCCATAATTACTATTCTAGGACTAGTGTTTAATGTTCTCGGAGTCGTGCATGTGATGCACATCTCGATGTTGCCTTTCAATATCCTACGATCACTGTCCTACCGCGACCCATGCACCTGATGCACGTCACTTCAACTGTTTAATATTATATTCTTAATGTTCAACACACACTAAGACCTTTAATCGCCGAGCCATGCTCGCTAACTCAATCGCCACAATCGTATATAAGGGATATATTTTTATTAAGTGTGAAGGAGTAAGGAGAGAGAGTCAAGAACCCGTCCACCTTAAGCCGATACGCCTTGTTGTCTCGCCGAGCTGATGCGGCTCGATTCTATAACTTGGTTGCATGGCTAATGTTACGATCCGCACCCAGATATACGAGTACGAATACATGGGCCACGCCCAGCCTACGCCGCAGTATCAACGGTAGAGTGCTGTCAAGTACCCGATACTTACTACAATATCTAAAATATCCATAACTATAAAGGTACTCGTATCACATCACAAAATCTAAGGAAGATAAGACAAGAAAGATAACAATATCACTAGAACAACTAGAATCTACAAAGGATCATATGAGACAAGAATAAAACGGAAGAAAAATAATAACAAAACTAAAATAACTATCAGGCCTAGCACTCCTGGGAGACAACTCACGGTGAAAGAATATCGAGATCCGCCTCATCTAGTAATATCCTGTAGTCCAGTAATAAGGGCATAACAACTCCTAAAAATATTGTCAACGTATCCAGTCAGGATGGGAAATAGTACATAAACTAATAGCAGTTCCATATGAATTAACAAATTCTATAAGAGACAATTATAATAAAATATAAGATAAAATATCAACACTGGAAATAAAGTAGTATATGTAAAACTGGATATCATGTCAGGGTATGAAATACTGGAATGTAGAACAGTACAGTAATATCTGATGTATAATGTACATATAAACAGTGCCTTGAGATATTAGAGCATTATGTGATCGGCTTGGGTCAAGATCAGGATCTTCCATTTGACCGGCTATGGTACAAGAACAAGCACAGGTAAACCTGGAGATCATGCCAGCCAAAATGGAAAGCTATGGTGCAAGTAGTATCAGGTCAGGCTTTACCCTACGTGAGACGAGGGTAAAGATATGATGCAAGTAGTAACCCGTGGGGTATGATCACATAATCTCTAATAATTTCTAATCTTCGAGTCGTATAATGGATCCGGACATGTCATGTCATGATGCAAATTCTCTAAGAGGGTAGCAAATATCCTTAGAAATCGGCGTCTATACAAGTACAAGAAAACAAGATTGAACAATATCCTAATATACCATGGTCACCCAGGAATAACATCTCATGACAGGATCCAACGTAGACTAGTCCGTGTACCATCGTGTCGGGAATCAAGTAAAATACTACAACTGAATCAGATATAGTAGATATCAAGACAATAAAAACTATCAGAGAATGTACTCGCCTGCTGTCCTGAGGAATAAGTGATGGTCTATGCCTGAACCGACGTCACAGAGACCTAACATGAATTTACAGGGTTACTTAGTGTTCTAGAGTAAAAAATATATATAAATACATTAATTCTATGCTTCTAGGCCTATTCTAGGTCAAACTCAGTCAAACTAAGTCAAACTGGGTCAAAGGTTGACTTACAGTTGACTTTAGTCAACTGGTCAACTCCTAGTCCACTCTCGGTTAAACTAGGTCAAAGCTAGTCTCTATAATCATCCACCTGGTCAACTTATCAATTTCAGTGATGTAAAATCTCTGGAATCGACGGATCTCAATTTCGATGCAAGGATCTAAAAATACGAACCAAAAAGAGAAAGATTATAACAAATGGTGATAGATAAGGGAGAAAGTCTATAGATGTTGTCGGATGATGAAACAAACTCACCAACGTGTCCAGAATGGTCAAAATAGCTAGAATATCCTACCCATAAGTCCAATTTGGACACAAGAGCAAAAAGATAATTTTGGATCAAAACGATGTCCGTGTCGGACCCACTTTGTACCAAAAAATGTGTCAGGATAAAAGTTCTCAAAACCTTAGCAAAATATATGTTCGCGAATCCAGAATGACGATACAAACCCAACGGTATATCCGGAATTTGATTCCGATGACTCGATCTCAAAATGGTCTATTGACCCGGATATTGGAATCCGATTTGCAAGAAAATACGTGCCGAAGCCAATGTCCACTAAATCTAACAAAGTATATGTTATCGAGTACAGAATGACGATACAAACTCAATGTTATATCTAGAATTGAATTTCGATGAGCCGATCTCAAAATGGCCCATTGACTCGGATAGTAGGGCCCGTCTTGCACCAAAATGCGTGCCGGGGCCCACGTCCTCCAAATCTAACAAACTTTATATGATTTTATGCTAGAACGACGTCACGAGTCTAATAGTGGTGTCAGAAATTGAATCCGGAGTTCCGGGTTCAAAATTAGAATTTATAAGTTGGAAATTACGAATTGGGATGACCAACTTTGGCGTTAAATTCAACCAATCAAATAAGTTCACAGTAAAATAAAACTTGACAGCAAGAGAGTTATACCAGCGGTGCAAATGAACTGGTGGCATGCCAAACGGAGCTGTGATGACAGAGATACCGAGTCGACGAAGTTGGCTCCACAAAACTGTCCAAAATATACATAATTTAAATGGTCAACTTGGTGGCCGATTTTGATATAACAAACGACGAAATTAACGGTTGAAACTTGACAGAGGTGAAGGGGTATATACCGAGATAGAGACAGAAGAAACGGATCGACGATCCAATGGTCGGATTGTCCAGAAAATGTACAAAAAGTTGCTACGACGAAACACGAATTATGAGTTCAAAACTCGCGCGTCACGACTGGATGCCGTGCAAAATGCATGAATCGCCTCTTGTACTCATCGAGGAGGTCGACGACCTCCACGGGGAGGTCGCCCGGTGGTTCGTCGGATAAGAGGGCATTTGTGGTGGCGCGAGGTGGTGCGGCCACGTCGCTGCACATGTGTGTTGCTGCCGCCGCGCCTGGTGCGTGCACACCTGCGGTTGTATGTACGTACGTGGCGTAGCCACACCTGGCCATGCACTGGCCGCGCCTAGCCTGGCCGTGCCTGTCGGGCAAGGGTGGAGGAGGAGAGTGGAGAAAAAAATATGATGATGGAATGAAGAAGTTGGTGAGAAGGAGGAGAAGATGTTGTAAGGGGGCTCGGCTAAAAATGGGGGGGGGCTGCTGACGTATAAGGAAGGAGAGAGAAGAGAGGAGAGAGGGATGATGGTAATGGGATGGGTGTTTGTATAATAAAGAGAGAGAGAGAGAGAGTTGTGTACATATTAGAAAAAGAGAGAGAGAGAGAGAGAGATAAAAGTGATAGAGAGAGAGAGAGAGAGAGAGAGAGAGAGAGTGGGGTGTGCTGTGTGATGGGAGAGGGGTGTTTGTATGTGTGAGTAGATATATATATATATATATATATATATATATATATATATATATATATATATATATATATATATATATATATATATATATATTATTAGAAAGAGAGAGAAAGAGATATTTATTAAAGAGGGAGAGAGATAATAAAATTTCTACACAAGTAAAGAGAGAAATTTGTGTAGGGTGTTTGGGTAGTCATGAGAGCGACCTACATAGAATTGGGTTGGGTGTTGGGTCAAGTTTGGCTAGGTTTAGTCGTAATTACAAATTTAAGTCATTTATAATCATGGGTGAAATATGAGCGTACGGGAGATCAATTGGGTGGCATACAAGTGGCAAGTGCATAGTCGGCTTAAAATAGATCAAAATCATATATTAGATTAATTAGATTGGACCGATGTCGAGTCCCAAAATTAAATTGGAAGTTAAATCACATTTTACGGCAGACGATAAATTGGCCTAAATTGACTCGAAAGTTGCATAATGCAAAAAGAGTACAAGATAACATGTTTGAGTGGGACATGATATATCAAAATGAAGATAATCTTGTCTACTAAAAACCAGTGAAGAAAGTTTTCAGAGATTGACATCTCTAACGCTCCAGAAATCAAAGTCACAAAAAATAGCATTTAATGATAAAAAATAATTAAATAAAAATGAATTATCGAAAATAATTCATTTAGAAAATTTTAAAAAAACCCTAAAATTCAGGGGGCTTACAGCTAACTCTCATGACTTAGCCATTCCATTGAACTACTCGACTGATTCGGCCTACCGAACCTACGCCACAATCCGTTGCAAGACGACGATTTGGTTTTACGAACACCTTCTCGAATAAGACAAAATGCTGACCTCTTATGATTCAGCGTAAAAGCGTAGCCTGCACACGAAATCAACTAAAATTAGCACTTGCTCAAACAGGACTTATCCTTTACAACGATTCTATTCTTAGATTCAAATCGACTCAAAGCTTTCCTTCAGGCCAACGTAACTCTTGCATCAATTTGCATCGATACTTTATTGGGTCAACGCAACTCTTCGAGTCAATGACTCATCGAAATGCACCGTACGGAGCGGGGCATTACAAAGGATGTGGTTAGGATCTGACCATACCTCCTCAGTTGAGATACGTGAAATACG
This sequence comes from Iris pallida, assembly GCA_029216955.1. NCBI lineage: Eukaryota > Viridiplantae > Streptophyta > Magnoliopsida > Asparagales > Iridaceae > Iris > Iris pallida. The sequence goes on along the minus strand of JANAVB010025800.1, from coordinate 4,465,672 downwards.
TCATGAACACCCTCCTACGTCTGCGGCAAAGCTAACCGATAGGCCTCTCCAATCCGCTCTAGTACATCAAAAGGTCCAATGTACCTTGGACTCAGCTTCCTTCTTCCTCCAAACCTGATGGTACCTCTGGTGGGTGAGATCCTCAGAAAGACAAGGTCTCTTTTCTTGAACTCCAGGGGTCGACGGTATGTGTCCGCCCAGTGCTTCTGCCTATCTTGAGTTGTTCTCAAGTATCCTTAGATTTGCTTCACTTTCTCTACTGAACGAACCACCAACTCTGGTCCGAGTATCTGCCTCTTGCCCACATCACTCAACAGACAGGGGAACGGTACTTCCTGCCATACAATGCTCCGAAAGGGGCCATCTGGATACTGGCCTGATAATTATTGTTATAAAAGGACTCCACTAGATGCAAGTGGTCCTTCCATGATCCTCCGAAATCTAGCATGCACGCCCTCAACATGTCCTCCATCGTTTGAATGGTGTGTTCTGACTGACCATTTGTCTGCGGATGATATGACGTACTAAACTTCAGTCGAGTACCAAAGCTCTTCTGTAGGCTCTGCCAGAAGTGCGATGTGAATCTTGAATCTCGGTCAGATACTATACTAACTGGTACTCTATGAAGTCGCACAATCTGTCTCATATACATCTTCACTAGGGCTTCTGTAGAGTGTCCACTCTGAAGGGTAGGAAGTGAGTTAACTTGGTGAGTCGGTCCACTATCACCCAAACTGCATCCTATCCACCCGGAAGGGTAGGAAGTGAGCTAACTTGGTCTGCGAATATCTCTACCCTCTCTTCATACAAGTAGTATCTCCAAAGCTTCAAGGAAAAGATAACCGCGACAAGCTCCAAGTCATGGGTTGGATAATTCTTCTCATGAACCTTCAGCTGCCTCGAAGCATAGGCTACTACCTTTCCGTATTGCATCAAAACGTATCCCAATCCCTTGTCGGATGCATTGATTATGAACCCTCCAGGTCCGGATGGATTAGTCAGAATAGGTGCTTAAGTAAGGCACTTCTTCAGCTCATCGAATGCCGCCTAGCACTCCTCTGTCCAGATAAACTCCTGCTCCTTGCGGGTCAAACGGGTCATCGGCTCAGCGATCCTCGCGAAGTTCTCTACGAACCTCCGGTAATATTCGGTAAGTCCAAGAAAGCTTCTCACCTCCGAGACATCGGTAGGGGTTGGCCATGTCTCTACGGATGAGATCTTCGCTAGGTCCACAGATATACCCTCTCCTGAGATGATATGTACGAGAAAAGAGACACGGTCCAGAAAGAACTCACACTTGCTCAGCTTGGCATAGAGTCTCTCGCTCCTCAACTTCTCCAAAACAATCTGCAAATGCCTCTTGTGCTCCTCCTGGCTCTTCGAGTACACTAATATATCATCGATGAACATGACCACGAACTGATCCAGGTACTGGTAAAACATCATGTTCATCAGATTCATGAACACAGCGGACGCATTAGTCAAACTAAAAGGCATCACCAGGAACTCGTAGTGACCATAACGAGTCCTGAAGGCTGTCTTTAGAATGTCCTCCTTCCGTACCTTCACTTGATGGTATTCCAATCTTAAGTCGATCTTCAAAAACACTCTGGCTCTAGTCAACTGGTCAAACAAGTCGTCGATCCGAGATAAGGGATACTTGTTCTTGATGGTCAATGCATTCAGAGCTCTATAATCAATATACATTGGGACGGACCTATCCTTTTTTGGCACAAACAAAACTGGGGCTCCCCAAGGGGACGCACTCGGTCGGATGAATCCTCTGGTCTGCAACTCCTCCAGCTGAAGCTTCAACTCATCTAGCTCCTTCTTTTCCAATCGGTACACATCAGAAAAGATCGGTGCTGTTCCCAGTACCAACTGATGGAAAACTCTACTTGTTTGTCAGGTAGGAGACCTGGCAACTCCTCTGGGAATACGTCTATGAACTCTATAACAATCGACGGTTGTGCTATCTCCATCGCCATGTAGACACCGACGGGCTGGTCTACTCTTGGCTCTATGGTCCCTCTCATGAACTCAAACTCCGAACGATCTAGCAGTGTGAAGATGATGCTCTCCTTTTGGCACTCTAATATGGCATGATACTAGCTCAACCACTCCATCCCCAACACAATGTTGAAGTTTGGCATAGGAAACACCAAAAATCGAGCTCTCATCTTTCTTCCACATACAACCACGGAGCATGTCCTATACGTGCTAGTGACTGGGACGAGCCCTCCACCCGTAAGAATCCTCCAACTCTCGGATAAGGGCGAGGTGGCTACTTTGTGCATAGCAACAAAACTACTAGATATGAAACACAAGGTGGCTCCAGAATCGAACAGTACAATAGTAGGCAATGACACAACTAATATAGTACCTATGATCGCCACTCCCTCTGGCTCCTGCTCTGATGCCATTGCAAAAACTTGCCCTCTCCTTTGAGCCACTGTCTGCTGATGGTACTGTGCCTCCTATGGGGGCAGTGGTCTCTTTTGATATTCTGGTGCTTGCTGGACTGTAGTCGCCTGTGCTGGTGGCCTCGGTCCTGGTGGGGCTGGCCTAGGGGCCAACTGTTGAGTTCTGTCAATGTACTACGGGCAGTCCATGGCCTAATGCTGTCTCGATCCGTACCTCAAGTACTGGTTGAGCCTCTTTCTACACTCCCTCTGAATGTGTCCCTTCATGCCATAGTAGTAACAAGTCAGAAGCTCCCTCTGCTGGTACAGGGCGGCTCTCTGCTGCTGATGATGGGTCCCCGGATGTCTGGTTGGGCCTCTTGTCTGAACTCTGGCTGGTACGGCTATCTGAGTAAGGTGCCTCATGCTCAATGGATCCCGGTTGATAGCTTCCTGGACTCTGACCTCAGCTAACACCTCCTCGTAGGTAGTTCTCGACTGTGCGCTCGTATACCTCTGAAGCTCCTTTGTCAGGCTGTGATGGAACCTTCGGGCCTTCTCTCTCTCATCTGGTATCAGTAGTGTGCCGAACCGACTGAGACGACTAAACTCTGCATCGTACTTATCTACGGTTATGTTCCTCGGCTTGAGGTAGAGGGACTGATCGTAGAGAGCGTCGCAGATGGTGGCAAAGAAGTACTTTGCCTCAAATTACTCAAGAAACTGCTCCTACGTCATATTTTTGTCGACTTCCTGCTCCTTCGATTCCCAACAACGATGGGCGTTCCCCTCCAGCTGAGTCCTCACGGCAGTCATCCACAGGTCAGCAGGTAGCTACGAAGCATCCAAGATCTTCTGCGTGCTAGCTATCCAATCTGATATCTCCTCCGGGCTCTCTTTCCCCTTGAAGGGCTTCGGGTTTATCTAACGATACCTCCAAATGCTACCCACATGTTGGGTTGTTGCTACGGCTGGTGGTGGTATCGGTACTGGAACTGTCATCCTCTCTAATGCAGTCATCAGAGTCTGCCTCATAACCTCCATCTGTTGCTACTGTTGCTCCATCATCGTCTGGAAGAACTGAAACATCTGGGGCTGTCCCTTCGGTTGTGGCATCTGGGGTAGAATAGTACATATGGCGTCTGCTGATGGTACGATCCCTGCGGCATCTGGAGAGGATTGGGTGCATAGGGCACCTGCTGCTGGTACGCTTCCTGCGGTATCTGGGGAGGATTGGGTACATAGGGCACCAGCTGCTGGTATGCTTCCTGCGGCATCTGGTGAGGGAATGGAGGTAGTGGAGGCAAAGGGTTCTCCTCCTGTCGCATTAGCATATGTGACGTCTGGCCCTCCCGGTGCATTGGTGCCGGCTGCGGTTCAAACCCCACAGGAATGGATGGAGTCATCGGAACGGCTTGAACTCGTCCGGGAGTTTGGATCCCCGTAGTATCTGGAGTCCTATCGTCGCTGGGCTCGGTGTCGAATGCTTGGGCAACGCCATTAGCCGTGCGTCCGCTGCACAAATGCATCTCTCTGAAAGAGACAAAACTTCTATAATATAGGTACATAAAACAAATGTAATATTCCAGTCCCAAAATACGTAGGACTAGGAGACGTATACATGCCAGCTACGTATCGAGTGGACTCCAGCCCAATTCGAATACGTATAAGTTGTCTGGTTTTCTAAATCAATCTATCACTTTAACTAATATCTATCTCAATCCACTGAAGATAAACTCTTATATAAACCAAATATATTAATGCTGGTCAGGCATTAACATACCGGTTCCTACAAGTAACAGAAAAAAGACAATACGTAATAAAGTGGACCAAACTCTATTACAATTATCTTGAACAAGCTTCTGAAGAAGAAATAAGCTTACAAAACTAGGCTATACAGTGTTTGCAAAAACAAAAGTTTTATTACAAACTTAGAAAAGAATACAAGAGTACAACTGATTTTTGGGGAAGTACAACTATAGGAATCTGATCAGAAGATGATCACTTTATCCCTTGGACGATGTAATATCGAAGACACAAGCCTTTGGAGGATGCAACAACACTTTACCAAGAGATTATGATCATTCTTGATGCTTTGAGATTGATTTGAAACTCTATTTATAGAGTTCTTGAAATAACTGTTTAGCAGTTATTCTGGGTTGCACGCACTTCAGGTTGCGCGTCTCATGTTTACTTGTACAAACGGTTGCACTAACTGTTGTGGATGCGTGTCATCATTTAATTAAGATGTACGTGGTCGTGAGCAGTATAGTGGGCACGTTCTACGAAGTTAGTGGCTTATGCGCCACGTCACTCTGTCCTGAATACTGTTTGATCGCCTTGCACGTGTTTCATTAGGTTGCACGTGGGCACAACGTAACAACCAGCACGAGCGGTTTGCACAGACTGCTATAGACACATGTCATCATTTGATTGAGATAGGCATGGTCGTGGGTAGTATAGTGGGCACTCTCTGCAAAGTTGGTGGCTTGTACGCCACATCACCCTATTTTAAAATAAGATTTGATTAAGTGGCACCAACTTGTTAGGCTGCGTATGGGCGCAACTCAACGACTGGAACCTTTGACTAGGTCTTCTGTGCTATACTGATTAATCCTTACGTCATACAGTGACTTGTGCGAATCAGCTGTCAGCATTAATTACATGCTGACAAAATCTTCTCGAGCGTCGCGTTGCGCGGGATTCGAATGGATTTTCCTTAATCTTTGTGTTGTCAGTTGTCAGGTAATAATGATGCTGTTACAGCTTCTCGAGGAAGTGCACCACGTGGCGCTCGCACAACCTGACTCTAGCGTAACTTGACGTTGGCGCAACCTGATGCTGCACAACTTGATTGTTTGGAGCAATGTAATATTTTAGCATCGTCTGATGATCGAACACTTTAATGGGTCGCACAGCTTAATTTTTAGCCTCTATAAAGTCCCTTTCAAAGTTTTTGAAACTTGAAAATACTTCAAAGTTTTGAAATACTTTGAATTATGCTATTTTTGTTTGGATTGCACCAGAGAACTATCTGTGTTGCATCAGTCAACTCGAGCCCGATTCTTCAGCATGGATTGCGTAACTGTTTGGGCTATAAATAGTCTTACACTCTGTGCCTTTTATTTTACTAACGTAATTTTCTCGAAACCCTACCTCCTCCTTTAACCACTCTGTCTCTTCTTCTTCCCGATTCAGAAGCTTCTTCGACAAACCCTAATGGCGCTCAGGAGATTCGATGTTAAGAAAGGAAAAGGGCTTCTCCGAGCCTGTATCTCGTGCTTCATCATGCAGAGAGCAACGACGTGCGTGTCAGTACGTTCCACCTTCGTCACGATGAGAGACTGTTAACTCGGCCATGGAAGGTAAGCGTTAGACCCGATCATCGATCACCCTATTTAGGGTTTAGCCGGCTCTTGACGTCGTGCACTCACTCTTTTTAGAGTGGGCACAACTCATAACTTGTGTCTCCCTTTTTAGGGTTTGGTTACTGTCGACCCATGTTGCGCAATGCTTCGAAATCTGTGTTGTATTTTTAGTACAATTTTGACGTATTGAGCGGCAAGATGCAGCATAATCATGATTGTTGCACAACCTGATGGCTGCGCATGCTGAGTGCGGCGCAATGTGAGTATCGTGCAACCTGACTAAAAAGAGTATTAAATATTCGGTTCATTCCTAACGATGAACCTATTTATGGGGCGCTCTTTTTCAAAAAGTCCTTTTACTTTCTCCCTTATTAATTGATACGCGCCCATTTATTGGGAAACGAAGAGTCGGCGAGGGCTGACATTCACCGTATATATGGGCATGATGCCCATCCTCCATCTTCATTCACTCTTATGGCTTCTAACATGAAGAAGGGGACAGACAACATTGTCGATGGCAAAGCTTCTGAGAAGAAGTTACACTCTGCACCTGCGGAGTACTTGCTAGAAGCTGACCCGTCGCTGAGGGAGGAAAACTTTTTCGACTGTTTTGGCCTGACTCCAACAGTCCTCGTTCATTCCAGAGGTGGGCCATCATCTTCTTACGAAGGGCATGGCTCCTTAGAACGTAGGGAAGGATTCCTTCGTTTGATGCATCGCTCGGGAATCCACAACATGAAGGAATTGAGTGCTGCCTTACTTCAGACTGATGACGAAAAAAAGAAGTAACGTGATACGAAAGCGTCATTTTACATAATGGCCTATAGTGCCTATGTCTGTAGTGTCTATCCTCTTTTCCATTATGAAATAAAAAAATTGGACTTCAATAAATCCTGGCAAATTTGAGCTTTGTTGTGTAACTGTCTTGACACATTCCCCACATTTTTTAAAACTTTTTTCGGTTCTGAAAACATCATCTTCCGAATACCACGTGGCATTTTTTCCCGAAATATACGCCTATAGACGCGCAAAATATTTCATCTTCAATTGCACATAAATAGTTACGATAAGAAAAGAACATTTACTGTATTCTCTTCTTCTTTCTGATGCTTGCAGGAGACCAACTGACGAAAATTCCCAGAACTGGCATCGGTGATCTTGGATGTTATGAAGTTGGACCACTTTGACACACACATCAGAGAGCTCAGAACTCTTCATGCTTAAAAAGGCTTCCTCAAGATGGTAGGAAGGGCCTTTATACATGAGAGTTGGACGGTAGAGACACAGAATTAGGAATCGTATCACGAGGGTGATCTCATTCCTACTTCTCATGAAGGGTCGTCTCTTCTCCACCAGTTGTATTGACAACAACTTTTCTTCAAGCTGCTGTACTCCATGGTTCTCCTCTCGTCTTTCTGTGAGAGAAGATTAGAGTTAATTCCGTTGCCTTGCTCGCTGCTTCAGGTCGAGTCAACAAGGAACTGGCATCAACAAAAAGATCCAAAGATGTAATAGACCTTCATTTGTTAGATTTAGAATAAAAATCTGAGATGTAATAGATTTCCATCAAGATGTATCTATGTTTTTAAAAAAGGAATAAAGAATAATTTTCTCTTCTCTATGATCTGATTTGATGTGATGATATAGAAAATAGAATCCAGAGGTAATGTGGACGTGAACTTATTTTTCTATAAATGATCTTCAAGTCCGCTGGGACTTAAAGACAGAATATCGTGTCTAAAAAGGCAATATCTGTGATAATACGAATTTATTATAAAGAAAAGACATCTTTTAAAACAACTGGGTTTCAAAAGACGAAATTGATGATTTGGATAGACTCTATGGGGGATTTTGAGTATTTGTTATCTTGTGGCTTTATTTACGAAAAAGTAAATAAACGATAATAAATGAAATAGAGATGAAAAGACTGATGAATAAGCATGTCTTTTCAAGGAAAGGTTGCTTCGATTCTCGAGACAAATAGTAAATGAAGATCTCTTCACAAGATGAACGAACATGCCTTTTCGAGGAAAGGCTATTTCGATTCCTGAGACAGAATGTTTGTCTTTTCTGTCTATAAATAGTGTGGAATTTTTCTGAAAGCATTATTCACCCTTTTGTTTCCTTTGCAAATGTCTTCAGAAGATATGCCTAAAGAGACGGGAGTTATCCCCAAGATCGAAGCCGCCCTTGACACTCCTTCAGACGAGCTTTTACCGCCTACTCAGCCAGAAGTCATAGAAAGCTCAGCTGTCCCAGGACAGAAGCAGGACATTCTTGCCAAACTAGTAGAACCTGGGAGTACCGCCGAGGAAGAAGCTCTGAGAAAGGCCGCCTGCGAACTGCTGGTGTCATCGGGAAATAAAATCTTCGGGCTTCTTGTGAAATACGTTTTCAATCAAGAGGGCTCCGGTCCTCGTTAATTTTATGTATTTTCTTCTGTCTGAATTTATGTAAATAAAAAAGGAATTTTATTTATATTCTGAGTCTCTGTGTTGATATTTCTTCGTTGTCTTCAAACATAATATTTCTTGAGAAATTTTCCATTATTGGGCATCATGGCGACTTGACCATCCATACCAGTCAATTGATAAGCTCCATTGCAGAAAACTTTGCTTACAACATAGGGTCCTTCCCACTTTGCTTCGAATTTACCTTTGCTCATGTGCGTCATAGTCATAGAACGTCTGACGGTTAGAACTAATTATCTTTTTTGAAATGTTCAGACTTTGACTTTACCGTTGAAGGCTTTTGATAGACGAGCTTGGTATAACTCAATATGTTGTTGAGCTAGGAGCCGTTTCTCGTCAAGCACTTCAAGCTCCTGAAGTCTCAGGCGATTATTGTTTTCAGTTGTGAGTTCATTGGCAATGGCAATTCTTAGGGAAGGGATCTGAATTTCCAATGGTAAGATGGCCTCTTATCCGTATACCAAAGAGAACGGTGTGCAGCCTGTAGGAGTACGTATAGTAGTACGGTAAGCCCACAGACATTCTCCAAGTTTCTCACTCCAATTTCGTCTGTTGGTAGAAACAAACTTCTTGAGGAGTTTGATGATGGTCTTGTTAAATGCTTCTACCAACCCGTTAGCTGCAGGATTGTAAGTTGTAGAAGCAATATTGATCCTGTTGTCATCGCAGAATCAAGTAAATTTCTGACTAATAAATTGTGGCCCATTATCATGAATGATTCGCCGAGGAACACCGAATCTATAAATCATATGATTCTTGATAAAGTTGATGACGCTGCTTGTCTTGACCTCAGCTAGAGGTATAGCTTCAGCCCATTTTGAGAAGTAATAAGTTATGGCCAATATAAAATTGATGTCCTCGAGACGAGGGAGGGTTGATAGGACCGATGACATCCATTCCCCAAGCTTCAAAGGGCCAAGATGCTGCCGTCGAGTAAAGAAATTCTGATGGTTGATGGATGAAGTCAGCATGAATTTGGCATGCTCGGCACTTCCTTGCATACTCGATTGCATCAGATACCATTGAGGGCCAATAATAGCCCATACGGCAAATACAATCCTGTAGTTTAGGACCAAGTTTATGTGCGCCACAAACACCGTCATGAGCTTCACGAAGTATTTGTTTTGCTTCTTCCCCCGTAAGACAACGTAGGAGTAAACTATCAAACGTTCGTCGGTAGAGTGTGTTTGTAGTATGATTATAATAAAATCTGAGTGACGGCCGACGAATAGTTGTGGCCTCCTTAGGATCTTCAGGTAAGATATCATGGACCACGAAGTCTATGAAAGGAGTCCTCCAGTCCTCATTGATGGCACAAATTTCAACTGAATTGCTAAATTCCCTGTTTGGGTTGCTAAATTCAGTATTTAAGTTATTCTCGACACAAAATAACTCTCTATTAGTGATAATGATCATTTGTTGCCTTCTTACTGAATTGCTAATACTGCTACAAGATTAGCAAGTGCATTAGCTTCCGTGTTATACGCTCGACGTACATGCTCGATGAAGAAGCCTTTGAATGAAGTAGCCATCCTGATCGCTGCATCATGATATGGAATTAGATCTTGATGTCGAACTTTGTATGTGCCTCTAACTTGATTGACGATTAATTTAGAGTCCCCGTAAACTTTAAGATACTCAATATCTAATTGTTTAGCCAATTGGAGACCAATGAGCAGAGCATTGTATTCAGTCACATTATTGGAATACGACTCATCTAAAGAATAAGCTCTTTGGATAGCTAACCCTTCTGGTGAGACGAGGACGATTCCGACTCCAGCAACAACAGTGCCTTTTGGTCCAATTCTGGATGCACCATCAAAGAATAAATGCCATGTAAGAATTTTTTCTGAAATCATGTTGGACTCCAAGGTTTCATCTGGAATCTCATCGTAGAGTTTAGATGTTTCGGGAACTGGATGAGCTGCCAGAAAGTCAGTAAGGGCTTGACCTTTAACAGACTTTTGAAGAACATAAACCATATCATATTGTGCTAACAATGTGGTCCATATTGTAAGCCTAGAATTGAGTGTACTGGACTTCTTCCTCAGGACCCGGAGAGGGTTAACTCTAGAAATAACATGAATAGTTTGGCCAGTGCTATAATGTCTCGTCTTTTGAACAGCAAACATCAAAGCTAGCCATTTTTTTTCTACTGGAGTGTATCGATGCTCAGCTCCAACCATCATACGGCTAAGGTAATAGATAGCCTGTTCATGACCATCTTTATTCTTCTGAGCTAATAAAGCACCTAGTGAATGGTCTATTGCTCGAACATACATCAGAAAAGGTATTCCTGACATTAGAGTTACTAGAACTGGAGGGTTCATCAAGTACCACTTTATGTCTTCAAATGCTTGTTGACACTCTTCAGTCCAAATAAAAGATACCATTCTCCATGAGTTAAGTGAATGGTCTACAGCGTCCTGAGAGATTTGAGATGAATCTCCTGATATACGCAAGCCGTCCTTGGAATCCTCGTAGCTCTTTTAGGTTGCATGGAGGATGCATCTCTTGAATGGCTTTGAACTTCTCGGGATTAACGTGTATAGCTTTAGAGGTAATAACGAATCCGAGAAATTTGCCACTAGAGACTCCCAGGAATGACTTGGTGGGATTCATCTTGAGTTGATGCTGGCGTATTAGATCGAAAATAGTTCTCAAGTCTTGAATGTGATCTTCCTTTAGATGACTTTTGACAGCAATATCGTCAATATAACATTTAATCTTGAGCTTTGTAGCAGGACTGGTCCTGGCCACTGCAGTTGTTGGAAGACGAACTGCCGGTCCTCTTGTACTGCCGCCTTGCTGCAGCAGCAGTTGACAATGACTTGAGTGCAGTGATGTCCATGAAAGGACTCTCTGTACACCAAGCTTTCTTCTCTTTTCTTGCGTTTGTGAAGAATCATATCACGTAAGTCACTCGTTTTGTGGGCCCGGGAGTCCCGAACACATGAGTGTGTTGGCACCATGTTCGCTCCCTGATTGGGAAATTTTTGGAAACCACACTGTCCGTTTGCCGCCGGGGGCTGGACATGGTCGGTTCTGTACAACTTTCCATCAGAGGCCTGCTTAACAGTAAGCGGAGCTCTCTGATGGTCAGAGGTTGGGACAGCTAACTGAGCTCGACGAGCCCGTGCTGCCCTAGACTTCTTCCCTCTAGCACCCAAGGATGTATAGTAGGAAGAGTCCAAATTATGTCGCACAGAGTCTGGCACATTCTCATTGGAGCATCCGAGATCAGGACCGCATGAGAGGCGGTCAAAGACAGAACCCGAGTTGCATGGAGCAGATGGCCTACGGCTGGGATTGGTGGCCGTATGAGCATTCATGCGGCTAGCATTTATGGCCGCATAAGAATTCATGCGACTGGATCTGGCTGCCGCATGAGCATTCATGCGACTGGCTTTTATGGCCGCATCAGCATTCATGCGGCTGGATTTGGCAGCTGCAGGAACATTCATGCGGCTGGATTTATTGGCCGCATGAGCCTTGTTCATGCGGCCGGCACCCTTATGCGGCTTCTTCCTGGACTGCATAGAGTCCCCATTTGCTTTCTTAAGTCCAGCATCGTAGTGCTTTCCTCTGCCGGACTTGAGAATAGCAGGGACCTCTGTGGCCTGAAGTGGGGCCGCATGAGAGTCTTTTCCGTCGTCTTGGGCAGCAGAGAACGCCTCTTCCAGAGCTTGGAGAGGAGCAAATGATTTGGGCCTCCACTCCTTGCGGGCCTTCTTCATGCGGGCTCGCTTCTGGACCGGGCCAGCGCTTCCGTCGGAGAGCATTTCTTCAAACGCCTGCAGGTTGAAGCAGACGACCAGCATCTGTTGCGTGGAGCCAAGTTTGGCTGCGTCCGATTGCGTCACCAACTTCTCAGCAGTGGAGAAGTTATTCTCCAGCAGAGTCGCCATCATGTTTGCCATTGATTATCTAAAGAACAGAACAGTTTTATGGGAGGACTGGACTTTGATTTTTAATACAAACTCGCTTGTACAAAAGAGAGCCTAGGAATAAAACCTAGGAAAAGCAATCTAAAGTACAATTATTTATTTTTGATTCTGGGGGGTGACGGTACTGGCTCGGAAGAGTGACAGCAACTCTGCCTTACTCCTTGGACGATCGAACGTAGCTTCTGCTCTGGCGAAGAAATGCTCTTTGTGTGTGCGGGGGTTGCCAGTCTCTCTGCTCAGGCTCTGTGCGCATAACTCTCTCCGTTGCAAAGGAATAATCTTCTGCTATTTATAGGGCTTTGTGATGAGTAGGGTGTGCAGTTATTTCTCCTTGAAAAGCGGGCGGTTAGGGATTGGTTAAGATTAGCCTTGATCTTGTTTGTTAGAAATCAGTCTGGGCTGCTTATGTTGATTGGAACAAATCTATATTGTTTGTTGGAAATCGTTCTGGGCAGTTTATATTGATTGGAACAAATCTGCATTGTTTGTTGGAAATCGATCTGGGCAGTTATGATGATTGAAACAAATCTGTATTGTTGAGATTTAATCAACTCCTGCCACGTGTCCCAACTGCCATTTTTGTGACAAGTCACATGACTGAGCCGCATGAGCTCCTGGTGAACTGGTCCGCATGAAGTCTCATTGAACAGAACCGCATAAGTCCCTTATATACTGGACCGCATAAAGTCCCACTGAACAGAGCCGCATGAGCTCCTGATGAACTGAGCCGCATGAAGTCCTATCGAACAGAACTGCATAAGCCTCCTTGTAAACTGGGCCGCATGAAGTCCCATTGAATAGAATCGCATAAGCCCCTTGTAAACTGGGCCGCATGAAGTCTCTTGGGGACAGAGCCGCATGAGGACCCATCAGAACAGAGCCGCATGAGCTCTTTTAAAACTGAGCCACATGAAACTCCATCAATTCAGAGCCGCATGAGCTCCTTCAACCTAGAGCCGCATAAGATCCTTTAAATGATCCGTATAAAGAACTTTAGAATTGGTGGATCGTGCCAACTGTAAAGATTTTCTCGTCTCTCTAGGAGCACGTCATTATGTCAGAGTCATCATCTTACCTTTATGTCAGAGCTGTCAATCCCTTGTGTCAGAGCTGCCGTACTGTGTCAGAGCATTTAATGAGCCAGCTGCACAGAGAAATGATGGCAAGCTGTAGAGTCATATCTTGAACCGTATAGGGTCACGTGGCTTTTTTCCGAGCCGCATGGAGCTATCGGGGCCTTTCGAGCCGCATAAAGCTCTAAGGGTCTTTTGAGCTGCATAAGGCTCTAAGGGACTTTTGAGCCGTATGAGACTCCCTCTGTTTTGAGCCGTATAGATTTTTCTGTTCTTTTCCATGCTTCTACAGAGCCGCATCGACTCGGCAAACAACAAGGCGTATCGGCTTAAGGTGGGAGGACTGACTCTTCTTTTTACTCCTTTATGCCTAAGTAAGAATGTATCATTGTGTGCTAAGTTAATCTATCGACGCCACAGGCGTGGTCTGATCAGAAGATAAATCATAGTGTGTGTCAAATACTGGTTAGAAAAATTGAAATGAAACATGCATCAATTGTACGAGTCGCTAAGGAATATTGAATATCGCAAAGACGAGCGTCTCGGCACGCAAGCCACAAGAAAATAGGATAACTGTATCGGCAAGTAGCTTAGTGCACGAGTCATATCGTGCCCCCGAGCACAAGATAGAAGGCTAGCACATTGAAAGACAATATAGGTGAGTGCCCTAGTGCATGAGCTATGAACATTGAACACTAAAGCATAGAACATGGAAATACGGCTTCAATAGGTGCATCAAGTGCACGACGCGAAGGAAAATATGATAAATGTGTCGAAATGTGCGTACGTACATGAGATCATAAAAGATGGCTTCATTGCGAAAGAGTACAGTTGTGGCATGAATGTGACAGAACTGTCAGATATGACATGATGTCTCGAAAATGTTCAGGACCTTTGGTCATTCGGTTGACGAACATTGAACATCGAAATAAAGTATGGAAAGTGAGAACATAGAAATTTAATGTCAGAAATACGAGATGATGAATGTCTGAGTCGTGGACTTAAGACTATATTTGGTTGTTTGAATAAGATACGTATTGCATGGTCGAATGGGCTTGACAAAAGTAATAGATAACAGCCCGTGCACGGGTGTTCCCTCAAATGGTTAGTGTCGGGGTGCCGTAACCGTTTGGCCTAGGAGGGACGTTAATCTTTGATGGACACACATCTGTAAGACGACTAGCAGCCGGTTATAGATGTGAAAAGTCGCAAAAGATGGTATGCATACGGTATGTCTTTGGTTGTTTGGGATAGCAATCCAACCCGTGAAGTGCCGGGCTACCCAATTTGAGAAAAGAAAGGAAAGAAAAAGAGAAACACCTTTAGTCCATTCTGGCACAGATACGCCAATGACCTTCATTTAGTTAAGGAACGATGGGTTGAAAGTGCAGGCACATATGTATCCTGCACACATAGATATTGCATAGAGAGCACTTATAACATGACAGAGAAGGAATGGGGCGTATTTCTATGCTGGTGAGAAATCGTGCTACGAAACAAATACGAGATTGCTTGCCTGCTTGACTACTCAACTCGAATAACATGCTTGCCATGATAACATGATTTACCGCTTTTAAATATGCCATGAAATCGACCCTAAGGAGAATATAGCAAGATCATAAGTTAAGTTGCATGATTCAACATAAATACTAAATATCGGTTCAGAAAGTGGGTCTTTTCATCAGTACATGCAAGGACGAACGTACTGATCCTCCACCAACTTTTATACAGGGTACAGGGAATGGATTGCTCGCGGAGAAGCTTCGCATGATCGTACAGAGGCATGGAATGCCATAGCGTTTGAAGCGTGTTATCGCATTGACGCTCGGACTTGCAATAGGATTGATGCAGCCGAGATATAGAAGGCATGATATATGGAACGATAAAATCCTTTGTAGGTAAGAGAGAACTTGAGTATTGTAGCCAATCTGGCAAATTCAGTTAGGCTATTGAAAGCCTTTGTAATCTCAGTTCATTATCAATAAAGGGAATTTCTACTCCAGGCTCGTGCGGCATCACGGCCCCTGTGAGGACGATGATTCGGGTGATTTCGGGTCGGAGCGTAATACGTACCATTGTGCGGTAGGCCCAAAGATATTCGCCCAACTTCTCATTTCAGTTTGTTTGTTTAATGATACGACCTTTTTGAGTAGCTTGACGATTATTTTGTTGAAAGCTTCAGCCAATCTATTTGTTGTCGAATTAGAAGTTGTTGACGACACGTTCTGAATACGATTCTTGTCACAGAATCTGCTGAACGCATAGCTTATAAATTGCGGTCCTTTGTCGTGGATGATCCTCTGGGGTATCCCAAAATGGTAGATGATGTGATATTTGATGAAGCTGATCACCTTCGAGTACTTCACCTCTCTTAGCGATACCGCTTCTGCCCACTTAGAGAAGTAGTCGGTGATTGGCAAGATGAAGCGATGCCCCTTGGATGATGGCAGGGTGATTGGTCCCACTATGTCCATATACCAGGCTTCAAATGGCCTGGAAATGGCTGTAGAGTATAGAGGTTCTGAAGGTCGATGGATGAAGTCAGCGTGGTGCTGACAAACACGATACTTCTTTGCATAGTCAGTAGAGTCGGCCATCATAGTGGGCCAGTAATAGCCCATATGTCAAAGTCGGTCATGTAGCTTAGGACCGAGTTGATGAGCTCCGCAAGTCCCATTATGAGCTTCTCGAAGAGCTTTGGCTGCTTTCTCGTTTGATAAACATCGACGGAGAATCCCGTCGTAGGAGCGACAATACAGCATTTTGGTGGCTGTATCGTAGTAAAATTGGAGAGAGCAACTTTTGACAGAGATTGCTTCCTTCGGGTCGTCTAGAAGGATTCCGTAGACTGCAAAATCAATAAACGGGAACCGAAAGTCTCTGACATTGACACTGGTGTCTGCAGGCATGGCATGGTTTGACCACATGTACAAATTGTTTCTAGGGCACGCCAAATCTCGGCCCACCACTGTAATAAAGTGTTGAGTTTCGATAGGCACCGCCAATAAGGCCACGAGGCCAGCCAGAGCATCAGCCTCCAGGTTTTGTAGCCAAGGTACGTATTCTATGAAGAACTCGGTGAAGGTTGAGATGATGTCCAAGGCTGTCTTGTGATAGGGAACGAGGTCTTCGTGGCACACTTCGTATTATCCTCAAACCTGATTGACGACGAGTTTTGAATCGTCGTAGGATTTGAGGTATTCTACCTCCACCTATTTTGCTAACTGGAGTCCCATGATGAGGGCATTGTACTCTGCTACATTGTTGGAGCATGACTCTGTGAGGGAATAAACACGCTGGATGACGAGTTTCTCGGGAGAGATCAAGACCACCCCTACTCCTGCGATGATCTAACCCTTGGGGCCTGTTCTTGAGGCGCCGTCGAAGAACATCCGCCAGACGGAGTTTTCTTCGGCCATGTTGGATTCTAGCACCTCATCTGGAATGTCTTCATAGAGTTTGGATGACTCTGGAATAGGATGTGCAGCTAAGAAGTCGGCCAGTGCTTGGCCTTTGACAGCTTTTTGTGGGACAAATACCATATAATATGGTGTCAATAGTATTGCCCATGTAGCTAATCAAAAGTTTAGGGCTCCTGACTTTGTATGAGGACCCTGAGCGGGTTGACCCGAGAAATGACATGGATGGCCTGACCCGAGAGATAATAACGAGTCTTCTGGATGGCGAATACCAGAGCTAGACATTCTTTTTTGACGGGGTTATACCGATGTTCGGCCCCGATCGTTATCCTGTTCAGGTAGTAGATAGCTTGCTCGTATCCTGTATCATTGTTCTGAGCCAACAGAGCGCCGAGAGAATGATCCATCTCACGGACATAGAGCAAAAAAGGGTTTGCCTGCGACCGGTGCTACCAGGATAGGGGAACTTATGAGATAAGCCTTGATGTCGTCAAACGCCTTCTAACATTCCTCCATCCAGACATAGAAGACTCCCTTCTTCATGAGCTTGGTGAAGGACTGGTATTTTTCAAAAATGTTTGTGATAAACCTTCGGATGTATGCAAGACGTCCTTGTAGGCCTTGAAGTTCTCAAAGGTTCTTCGGAGGGTCCATGTCAATGATGGCTTTGGTCTTCTCAGGATCAACATGGATGCCTTTTGCAGTGATAATGAAACCCAGAAATTTGCCGCTGGAAACCCTGAGAAAAGATTTAGCGGGGTATATTTTGAGCTGGTGCGCTCGTATACGATCGAAGACCGTCCTCAGATCTTGTAAGTGATCACCTCGTAGATGGCTTTTGATGGCGATATCGTCGATATAGCATTTGTCTGTCTTGCGGAGGTGTTGGCAGAAGATGATGCTCATGGCTCGTTGGTATGTGGCACCTGTATTCTTCAAGCCGAAGGGCATCACTGTGTAGCAGTAAACCCCCTTTGGAGTCCTGAACGACGTATGCTTCTCGTCCTTTGGAAACATCTTGATCTGATTATAACCCGAATATCCGTCCATAAAGGACATACGTTTAAAGCCATACGTGTTTTTGATCATTACGTCGTTGATCGGGAGTAGGAATTCGTCTTTTGGGCAAGCAGAGTTGAGGTCCCGAAAGTCAATGCAGACTCGGATCTTCCCATTCTTTTTAGTAACATGAACGACATTAGCCACCCAATCTGGATGTAGTTCCTCGCGAATAAACCCACTGCCCAAGAGTTTATCCACTTCTTTGTCAATGGCATCCATGATGTTAGGACAGAAGCGTCGTTGTTGCTGCTTAACAGGCTTAGCATTAGGCGAGATGTTAAGCTTGTGCATTGCGACCTGCGGGTCTAGGCCCGACATGTCTTCATAACTCCAGGCGAAGACATCGATGTACTCTTTGACAAGTTGAATCAAGGATTCCCGATCTTCTTCGGCCAGGCTTTTGCTGATGAAGATGGGTTTAGGCGAGGATTCATCCCCTAATTCGATCTGCTCGACTTCATCTTCAGTAGGGGGTTCTCATAATTCCAAACGAGATTCCCACTGTGCACCTAGGCATTGAGCCCAGGGTTCTTCTTCGAAGAACTCTACCGCTTGCTCATCGTCTTCTTCTTCTGACGGATGCGTGGATATCATGTTGGCTGACAACACTTTTCTAAAGATTGGGCCGATGCTGGTGTCGGAGTCCTAATTTAAAGTTTCAGATGAGTGAGAGTGTACATATTTTTCTGTTTCTGAGCTCTTAGGGGTTGTCTGAGGTGTGATGTAGCCTACCCCATCTGGTGTGATGGTAGTAGTCTTGCGGCTTCCGTTTTGGGGCTGAAAGCCATAAAGGAAGTCGTTGGCCTTTGTCATAGTTTAGACCCTAGCTACTTTTTAAGTTATAACCCATCTTTTGGATGAGGTACTTTGCTTGATCGGTGTACCGATATACTTGTATTCTGCTGGTATCGAATTTTGGTTCGACTAGAGGAAGGTATTGATAGCGCTCGACCTTACCGAAGATGATATATTTCTCGTCCTGGTTTCAGGGCGGAACTATATAACAGACTCCTTGGTATAGGACGACTCGATTTACATAATTAACAGTCATTATTTGTGTTTGCAACGACTGCAAGGTATTATCTAGAGTATACATGGCATTCCAATGTCGAAGACTAGAATAATTTAAAAGCAGCTTTTATTGATAAAATACGGGATCTTGTTCCAAGGTATTACATCATCAAGGGATGGGCATTGACGTTGGCAGATATATACTCTGCCAATTCTTCATTAGTGAGCACCGGAGTAGCCTTGGGCGGCTCGGAAGAGTTCATCGGGAGTCTGACCTGTATGGGCTCTTGAGCCGTATGTTGAGAGGTACCTCAGCTGGCGCTTCGGGGGCTGGTGCTTTTTTGTGTAGCTTAGCCACGAGAGGAGGTAACACTCGGGGAGATCTTCCCTTAAGTCGTATCTTCAAAGGGGCTTCGGTTGTTGTTTCAGCCATGGAGGCTGGTGCCCTGCCGCACAGCTTGACTACGAAAGGGGCCGATGCTTGGGGAGGTTTTTCCTTGAGTCGTACCTTCAAAGGGGCGTTTGTCATCTTTTTTTGCTTCAGCGCCGGCCTCTGCTTCATCTTCTGCTTCGCCATCGATATCGTTGGCTCATCGTCTAGATGAATTGATTTACACAAATCGGATTCGATGAAAAAGGCCTCAATCCCTCAGAATGGATCGACATTAGCAAACTCCGTCCTGACAATGCCGTTAGTGGAGAAATATTTCATGCGTTGGTGGAGAGTGGAGGGCACCGCCATGTATTCATGTATCTATGGATGCCCCAACAGGACGTTGTAGTTGACGTCCGCATCGACGACATAACAAGTCACTTTGGTCTGGAGATCACCGATATGATATTTCAGCCGAACTTTGTCCAGTGGTTCACTCTTGCTGGCATTGAAGCCACTGATTGTAGTATGGGATGCCGTCAGACGATGCATTGGGATCCCCAATGTCTGGAGCAGAGTCCGGGGGATAATACTGAGAGAAGACCCAAGGTCGATTTGGATCTGATCCACCTTGATGGCACCGACGTACCCTATATAATACAGAGGTCTGTTGTGTCGATTGTTCTTGAATAGCATGTCTTGTTGGGTGAATGTGATATTGGGGATAATTTTCCCCATACTGTGGCAGTGCAGACATGTTGTTTGATCTTCTTCAAGCGACTTGACCTGGATGATGAAGGATTCAGCATCCTTCAGTGCTTCACATAGAGCCTCCCGAGTATCTTAGGATAGCCGGCGGAGCTCAAACAGGGACAGCCGAGCTGAGGTACTCGTGAGCTATGCCAGTATGTCAAATTTGTAGGGTTTGGTCAACCCCGAAGCATTGTCTTTTCGTAGAGTCCTGTCGAAACGGGCTTCTTTCTGCTTCTGTTTGTCGGCCGCTGAAGGTTGGGATAAGCCTTCCCCTTGGGCAGCCGTAGTGGTGACAGGAGGCGTCACTTCGATCGGAGCCCCCTCTTGCTGCAAGTTCTGTTGCGAACGCGTCTGGACAGGAAGGGCCTCCTCAGGGGAAGAAGTGACCATGCGGTAAGACTTGGTCTTCTTGTCTTTGGCTTTGGAGGTAGAATGTACCCCCGGTTGAGTCAACTCCGAAGCGAGATCTGGGTGAACCTACATGATCTCTCCCCGGGATGTCGTGAGTGGTATCAATCCACTCAGATTGTCACGAGTTGGAGGAAGGTTGATTACTTTCATTGTCGTCTTTGGGACGGGGACGACACCATCTTTAGCTTTGGTAGGTGACAAGGTGCCAAACTGGAGTGATATCATGTTGTTCGAGACTGTCTTCTCCTCATAATCAAGCGAGATGATGTTCGCATTGATCATGCATTGTATGTAGTTCTTCAGGATATAGCAGTCTCGAGTTGGATGTCCAACGAACTGATGGTAGTGACAGTACCTCGGGTCGCCTACCTTGTCAACCTCGTCGGGACGCTTTGGATCAGGCAACTTGATTTTATCGCTCTATTTTAGCATCTCAAAGAGTTGTAGGGTGTCTTCGTCATTGAAGGAGTAAACCTCCTTCGGTTTTGGTGCGGGCGGTGGTTTCTGATCGGGCCCTTGTGTGCTTTTTGAGGCATTAACAGTTAATGCCTGCTTTTTCTTCGGTTCATGCCCATTGTTGTTGGTGGCGGCATGTTTTCCTTTGTCGTCAAATACAGGGAAATTGACCCCTAGAAGTCGGGCATCGTGCGCCTTTTTTTCGGCAGCTTCGGCCCCGATGATCAGCGAACTCCAATCTGGAGGCTGGGCAGAGTCGAGCCAAAGCTTGATTGCAGGTGTCATATTTATGCTGCAAGAGTCGATCAGCATATTTTCTGGTATGCCAAGAGGTAACCTTAAGCATGCCTGACGGAAGCATCAATGAAAGCTCGAACAGTCTCTTTCTCCTTCTGGACCACTTCTATTAGTGATGACATGGTCATGTCTTTTCCTCCGTCGTAGAATCGGTCGAGGAAGAGATGCATGAAGTCATCGAAGGAAGATATGGAGTTGTCAGGGAGATTACAGTACCAATCGTAAGCAACTCCATTCAATTCCCCAACGAACAAGCTTGTAAGTAAGGCGTCTTCTTTCGGAAGATGTCCCGTCTGAGATTGAAAGTAGGTCAAGAATCGACGAGGGGAATCCTTTCCGCCGTATGGCGTCAATGTTTGTAGTTTATATTTGGGAGGATAAACCACCTTGTTCCATTCAGGAGGGTAGGGTTGTGGAATCCCTAGCTTCTGACATTCCTTCTGCTTATTTCGCGCTTGAAAGCGATCGTGCAAATCTCTAACCATCTCAACTAACTCCTCTGTAGAGCTAGGAGTAGGTGAGGGAGGTACAATATGAAGCTCAGCAGCTGAAGGAGATGACGTCTGAGGTACAGTATGATGGTCTGTTCTCGAAGATACCCGTTGCGGAGGTATACTCGATTCTCCGTTAGCCCCGGGATCAGGACTGGTAGATACAGGTCCCCTTGCCAAAGGTTAAGAAGCTAGAGTATTCTAGATCTCAAACACTACTTTGCTCAAGGATTGCATGGTGGTGGAGAGGGTCTTGAGGCCGTCCTCCAGGGTATCCATGCGCCGTACGATATCTGAAGCTGAAGTGTCTGCTTTCTCTTTGTCGCCACCCCCTGCCATGTAGACAGGCATGACATGGATAGAAGTGGATGGATCGGTCGATGTACGCTTTTAGTCCTATTTTCCTGGGGAAGAGCTTCTTTATCTGACGCCTCGTACTGGCTACCCCAGCAGCATCGGTGTCAGCACCTTGGTAGGTACCCTCATCTTCAAACGAGGGGTTGTCGTCGACGGCTGAGGCCTGATCACCCCCAGCTTATATTATTGTTGGAGCCTTTATCCTCATCGAGTACCCTGGAATACCCCGGTCGACGGGGTTACTGCTTTGCCTTTCCTTGGTCGACTTTTCGATGGGTCAGCCAAGGCCGAGGAGTTGGTTGAGTTCTATTTTCTCCCCGATGCATAGGAGTTGGAGACAACATGGCATGAGCCGACTAAGAGTTATGTCTCGTCTTCCATTGGCACCCTCTTTTCGAGACGCTGTAAGATGGGTACAGTTGGTTGCAGTTGCTGGAACATAGACTGTCTGGGTGGTGTAGCTGTTATTTTACAACAGCAGTAATTGGTTGCGACGTTTGCACAAGTATGCCCCGCGAGGAGTGCATCGTGTATAGAGATCGTCTCTCCCAATCCACGTTTGTGATTGATCATATTATGCAGATCATGAGGGAGAGTTTCACATTCACACCCTGTTTAGGCGCATGACAGGACCAAGCGTCGGGGTGATTATGTGAATGTTGCATCCCTGATCAAGTTCTAGCGCATGAGATACGCCTAGATCATTGGTGGGAGAGCAACATGTATTATGGCTTGAACCCACTTCATGTGTACAGCCCACGTGGGCGCATGGGTTTAAAGTCGCAAGATTTGCCCCACCTAACTTGGTTCCATATGCAAAAGATGCGCCCAAGTGGGAAGAGGACTTCGAGAGTCGACTCGTGGCTGGTGCCAACGCACCCAAGTCGACTCTGTACAGTTTACCATCAGTTGCGTGTATGACTTTGAGCGCGCATCTCTGGTTAACTGTTGGCATAGCACGTTTGGAGCGCATGGCGCGTGCTACCTTGAACTTCTTCGTACTAGCTAGTGAGGGCGCATATTACTCAGAACCCAATTTATCTTTGCCATGATAGCGAGTGATTCTTTCAAAGACAGATGTCTTTCTTCTGCACTCCAGAGCTCATGCACAGGATATTAGATGTGCCTTTGTTGCGTCAACGCATCTTCTTCGACTGAAAAAAAAAAGATTGGGAGCTGTCGTCGATGCTGTGCTTCCCTGACAAATGTGTTACACCAGTGGCGACGTCTTGTTTACTGAGAATGTCAGCAGAAAGAGAGGTCTTCTCGACGTATTACCTTTGCGCACCCAGACTTGACGGGTCTTCTTCGGCTTTGGCAGCCACTTCGAAGGACTCATACTGCCTTTAGAGATAAACTCCTTATACACCTATTGATTGAGGTGCACCACTAGCGGCTTGTAGGAGGAGCCGAGCTTGTTGTCGTCAGATTGCGACACAACATTCTCGTTAGAGGAGAAAATAGTCTCCAGCAGAGTCGCCAACTTATTTGCCATTAAAACAAGAAGAATAAACTTTTTTGTATTGAACTTTTGTATCTAATTACAAATAGAACAGAGTACAATACAGGATTGCAATGTAATCCTAGGAGTACACTTTTGTTTTTATCTGAAAACTGTGTCGGTGGAGCGACTGGTAATTCTTTGACTCCGTTGACGATCTGACGACGATCTTGAACTCTCTGAAAGTCTAGGTTGCTCTGTCACAGGCAGTGACTTGAAAGGGATTTGGGCTCTTACAAGTGCTCTAGATGTTGATGCGGTTGAAGTCTTCAAGAAGTGGGGAATGAACCGTAGAGAGGTTGAATGAAGGATTAATCCTTCTATTTATAGGCAGCAGAATGATCTGCTTATGCACGCATATGTGCTATGAGCCTGGAGAACTTGCACGTAGG
Source organism: Iris pallida (assembly GCA_029216955.1). Classification (NCBI taxonomy): domain Eukaryota; kingdom Viridiplantae; phylum Streptophyta; class Magnoliopsida; order Asparagales; family Iridaceae; genus Iris; species Iris pallida. Next base: position 4,441,888 of record JANAVB010025800.1, on the reverse strand, counting down.
GATACCACGTGGCTGATGCTGTTGGGCTCATGGATGATGCGCCCCAAAATTGGAGATGAATCTATTTGAACTGTATTGTTGGCCAGCGGTAGAGCTGACACGTGGCAGTTGTGGAGATTCGATTGTTGCTGAGATCTTGGATGGTTATCACCCATTTGTATGCAGCACTGAGTCAACTGACATGTGGCATGTGTCTGTGGCTCAAAGATCTCAGATTTGATGGAGGGATGATCTGTCAGGATGCACCTAGGATTCGATGTATGAGAAGACTTGGTCCATGACTTTTAGGAGTCAAAAACGAGTCTGGGCGCATGGCTTTCGAGGCACATACAGAGCTTTGGGCATATGACTGCGAAGGCGCATACGAAGTTTTGGGCGCACGAGTGTGGAGGCGTATGCGGGTTCTTAGGCGCATGGCTGCGAAGGCGCATGCGGGTGATCTGTCAGCCACGTAGCGGAGAACATTCATAACTGACAAAAAGAAATGATTGCGTCTCCTCGTCTTCTGAAAAAGCTGAGTTTTTTGATATCGAGACATGGGCTGATGTCGTCTCAGTCACTCAGCATTAAATGCTTTGATTGACAGAGAGCTTTAAGTGGGCACATATCTGTGCGTCACTAGGCGCATCATTTTGTGCTCCACTGGGCGCATATGTCTGAAATATATGGTTCTGATGGGCGCATCTGCTACGTGGCGCATCTCATTTTGCTGAGTCTTTCAAGGCATTAACGCTTTCATTGACTTAGCTGAATTCGAAGAGGCAGATTCATCACCATTAATGCAAGTTCATTGCGCTAACTTTGGGAAAGTTGCTACTTAGCGTATGGGTTTGATTTTCCCTAGCCTATAAATAGCAGCTTAAAGAGAGGTTTGTTTCTTGTTTCACTTTTCTTCCCTAAATGGAGATGAACTCGACCGGTCCTCTTTCTTGGCGAGACGCTGCAATGTGGGTTGCAGATCTCTTCGTTTGAAGGAGGTTTGACGATGAACTCCTTCAGAAGACTAAGATGCACCGAGTTTGTTGTTTGCATTTGTGCACCTTATTGACAGCGTCCCTTCACGAAACGATACCGAGTGTTGATTATTGGGTTTGTGTAACACCCAGTTTCTAAAATGAGGGTAATTTTAAAATTTTGTATTTTAATTTATTTAATTATGATAATTATTTAATAATATGATTTTTGATAATTTTTAATTATTTTTAAACTATTTAAATCATGACTTATGATTTTGGTGCATTGACTAGTGTAGCCTTAGACTGTTGACATAGAGCCTAGTCATTGTGATTAGGATATTTGATTAGTACACTTTAGCCTAGAGGATATTTTGGTCATTTTAGAATTTATTGGAATTTTTAGGAATTTTTAGAATTTATTTTGGAATTGTTTGATTGAAGGTTGACTAGGTTGACTTTGACTAGCTTTGACTTGTGACCTAACCCTAGTTAGGTTGGACTTGACTAGATATGAGATCCTAGGTTAAGTTAGGGCAACCATACTCTAGTTAGTACAAACATTTGAGAATATTGAGTTTTGAATGGAGAGATTTAACCACAAACCATGACTTGTGACTTTTAAGTCATTTGTTAAATGACTAGGCCCAAAGCCCAAGACAAGTTTCAAAACCCTAAACCCTAGGCTAAGTGGCCAGCCACCATATCCTCCTTGGGAACACCACCCTATAAATACTCTCTTAGTTTAGGGTTGCCTCTTTTAGGAAAGCTCAAGTTTAGAAGGAGGTGAGTTCTTGTCTTCATTAATTCACCACAAATTCATTTTAGGTCCTAAAATCCCCAAATCAGTTGCAATGGGTTCTAACGCTGGTATACTTGCTGTTGTTGGAGTTTTATTTCAGTTTGGTATTGATTTGTTGGATTGGGATATCAAAGTGAGGAGCTAACAAAGGACCCTCTCCATTGAAACTTCACATTGAGGTATCTCTTTCATTTCTCCATGAAATTTCATGTAGTCTTCACCAATAGGGAGCCCTAAGAGTCCCCCTAATGCCTGGATAAGATTCGTGTCCTGTGTCAGTGTTTTCGTGTCCTATTTGGACACGTATCAGAGTCCCCTTGCATGTGTTTGAGGAAATGCCACAAAGAAACTATTTGTGTTATTTTCGAAATCAATTTGAATAGGAATTTAGTTTTTGAGGTTGCTTATGCATTTCTGTTGGACTGAGTTATTATTGGTGTGGTGTCGTGTCAGTTTGGATACGGGGACACGCTCGCGCGCGCTCGGGGCTGCATGCCCTGCTGTGCGGGGCTTGTGCCGGACACGACACGGCGAGATTTGACACGAGTTTTTGTGGGAGCCTTGGGGCACCCACTGACACGCCATGTGTCAAATTTGGTGGGCCCACGTGGCGTATCGAGGAAGAAATCCTCGACGCACTGGATTTTGCCTGTGCAGTGCGCGTGTGCTTTCGTGCACTGATACGCGCGTGTCGTGTCGTGTACACTCGACTTGGACATGGTTCAGGGTGTGCAGTCACTAGCCCTAGTCTAGGTTGACACTGGGACACAACCTCATGGGTTGTGTCATGTCGTGTCGTGCACACGAGAGTCGGGAACACGTGCACGACGATTAGTTCCCTGTGTGCACAGTTTTACTGAAATGTGTATTTTAAATGGTTGGACACGTTTGTGTCCACTTTTATGGACACAAACCACTTGTATAGATTGTGTACATTAAGTTTAATCATTACCAACCTTTAACTTTGCAAATTAATCAAGTTCGATTTCATCTTCTCATTTTTTTTCCTAATTTCTGATACATGATTTTTCCTATATTTTTTTCAGTTTTTATTTTTTAACTTGGCAGCCTATTTAATCTCTTAATTGTTGTTATTAGCATGATTTTAGTCCCTGGTATGGACCTCCTACTTGTATTCTATCATTGGTTCGAATTTGGTGTGTTTTGGTTGGATATTGATTTCAATGGATTGATTTTTCCTTGTGTCTATTTTGAAACCTGAGTTTGAATCTCAGATTTATTGAGTAATTGAACTGTTTTGGGTTTTCTTCAAATAACTGAGAATACATTGTAGTGTTTGTAACTGAGTTTTAATGAGATGTTGGATGATTCCAATGTGTCAACTGAGTTTGAAATCTCAACTGAAATATAGGAATTGATACCTAGACTGAAAACTGATTTCTTGAAGTTTTTAATGTTCAATGTGTTAACTGAGATTGTTGTTCAACCTGAGAATGAATGGGGAGAAAACTGAACTGTTTTGGGTGATTGTTTAATGTTTTGCAATATGGACCCTTTCACTGTTTTGCCTGTTTTCACACCACACACTCTACTGTTTTCCCCTTTTCTTTTTGCACACACACTGTTATGACACTTCCCTTCACTAGAACACTGCACACAGGTACACCCTCCTATGCACACTCTTTACACACACACAGGGTCCTGTCATTTTGGACAGCCCCTCTCTCACTATGCACTCACCCTCACATCACTCAAGTTTCACACACACATGGTTTCACATACACATGCCATCCCATTCAGCCCTAAACTTGCCTTTACCTGTCATTATTTCAGTCCCCATAGCCATCCAAAACCAATCCCTAACAGTCCTTAACAAGGCCCCATGTACCAGCCTATTCCTGCCTAAAATTCAGTCCTAAACTTAGCCCCTAAACCTGCCAATAACTGTTCTATTTCAGCCATGTATACCCAGGGTTCACCCCACAGAAAATTCAGTCCTAAACTAGCCTGATACCCTGTCATATGACCACAGAAATTCAGTCCCCAACAGCTACTTTCAGTCTATCTAAACCCCCATATATTACCCTACATTTCAGTCCTAATAACTTCCAAAACCAGCCCTGAAACCACCCACTAAAAAGCCCCATGTTCAGTCCATTTGACACCCATGTATCACCACACACATGAACCCCCTTTATACATATGTATATATTTATATGTATTAGCATGATGTTGTATGGTTTACACTTTAGCCTATGGTTGTATATATGATATATATAAGGTATATATAGTAGTGTGTTATGTAACTATATGTGTGTACCTTGTATCTATGAGTATATATATATTGTATATATACTTGGTGTGTCATTAGTGTTTGTGTTTGATTGATAGGGTAGGTTCTATAGCATTGTATGGTAATATAGCCTTGTAAGGGTATGTGTTAGCTAGTTTAGCCTAGTGTAGACTTGTTGACCTAGTTTAGACTTGTTGGACCTAGTTTGACCATAGCTGACCTAGTTTGACTTCTAGGGTTGACCAGAGTTGACCAGGGTTGACCAAGAGTTGACTTTGGCCTAGATTGACCTAGATTCATGTAGAATGCATTGTAGTACTTCATTTTACCATTCTGGACTCATAGTGACTTGTACTGTTCTATAGGAGACAGACACCACTCCTCGGACAGTATATTCTCTTTAGACACTCAGGCTATCAGGCGAGTACATTCTCTGACCGTTTCATACTTGTCTGGATTTACATTCTTGCTCTAGATTACTGTACTTGATGCTGACACGATTGTTATCACGGATTGGTACTATATGGATCTCCTTTTGGGATGTTATCCCCTTGTATTCACTAGATACATATTGTGATGTGCGTTTCACTTTCATATTGTATTTATTGAATACCCATATCCTTGTATACTCATTGTGCATATTGTACTCTCATTATCACATGAGCCCCAGGGATAGACCATTGTACACTATTGTATAACATTGTACACCCATTGTATAACATTGTACACTATTGTATAAGATAACGTAACTGGAGTAGATCCTTGTGTATTGATTGGGGAGGGGGAGTAGAATTGGTTATGTACTCAAATCCTATTGTATAATATTGTATAACTATTGTATATATCTATTGTACACCCACGTACAATGGAGTTACCATTGCATTTTCCTAGCCCGTTTACATAACCAGATTGTACTCTAAATCACATGTTCCTTACAGTTCTTACTTATCATATTTAGATATTTTCTGTTATCAAATCTCTACTGTTTTCATATATCTTCTTCTTTCAGCGTTTCATGTACTTTACTCTATTGCATGCTTTATATTTCCTAACTCGATATGAACTGCGTGAGATGTTTTGTGCTCGCTCCCGTCCTGACTGGACCTGTTGAAAATATTACAAAGGATGAGGAGGAGGCCTGCATAGACACCTACTATGGGACAGCTGTAGATGACATGTGTGACCCAGATTTCCAGTCTGATCCACTAGCTTAGAGACTGTGGCTCCCTAGTCTAGGTTTACATTTTCTGTCATTTGAGATCTGATTGTATATTCTTTTATTTCGGTTTTAGAGACTTGTATTGAGTTGGATGTTTAGTTTGTATGGCAGTAGACACTTAGACTCTTTCTCTCTGATTGTATCCTGTGGATCCTTATTCCAGTATCTATCTATCTTTTATTTTCATCATTCTGCCTTAGATATAATTGAGACTGTATATTGTTATGTCACCTCCATTCGGAGTGTATATACTGTACAGGTACCTTTAAATTGTTAGATGATTGACCTAGGACAGCGTTCTACCGCCGATACTGCGGCGTAGGCTGGGCGTTGTTACGTTCTCGTACCCTCACAGTGGGTGCGGGTCATAACAGTTTGGGTTTTACCGTGCCCCAGTTTTTGTTATGCTTGAAGCGCCACAGGCAAGGTGCCTGTTGCATCCAAAGATCGAGGTTGTAGGAGACTCCCCGAGTTCTGCTCTATAACTGCTTCATTAGCTGAAGCACTCGTATGTTGACGAGGAAGTGATTCACTTTGGCGGGACGATGATGCGCCTTGCGGAGTCATCAGAGTGATGCGCCTAGCCGAGACATCGAAGTGATGCGCCTAGTAGCGGACTTTAGGCTAGACTTCTTTGTAATAGTCTTTCTTTGTACCAAATGTTTGGCCATGTAATAGATTTTTATATGAAATAAAAAAAGTCTACTTTTCATGTGCCTCTTTTAATCATTGTGCCAATGTTCTGTTTCTTCGGCACATAGCTTTTTGGAGCACGTGATGTCTAGGGCGCATGAGATTTCTAGCGCTTAGATGCGCCTAAAATTCCGTGCTTCTACAGTACTATCGTTGTAGGTGCTAACTGACCTATATTGATGGCTAAGGCTTCTTTGCCTTTACGATTGTTTTAGTGACTACTGTTGCTGGTAGCAAGGTGCTTATCTTTATCCAGATTAGGCATCGGAATGCCTAGTTGCTTGAACTTCTCAGCACTGTCTTCGACTGCTCTGGCACTTACTATGAAGGAACCCTAATCTTGAAATTATATTGGTCCCATCCACATACTAACGATAGGTAACAAGTTTGATTTGAATGTATCTATCGTTAATGCGTCTGGAGTACCTAGAGGCATTTTGAGTGCCTCACGTCAGAAGCATTCGATGAAACGTTTAGATTGGGCTTCTGTTTGATTTTAGTAAGGGCGAACATAGTCATGTCACGAGCCCCTTCATATAATCATTCCAAGAACATCTGTTTCAATGCTGCGAAGGATGTTATGCAACCATCAGGTAGACTTCGGTACCAGTCCTAGGCAACATCGGCTAAGCATCCGACGAAGACTCTGGTAAGTAGAGCATCGTTTTGCTTGAGATGGTCAGTCATCATCTCAAAGTGATTGATATACTGACTTGGTAATGTGCTGCCGTCGAATAACATTATGGTCAGCGGCTTGTATTTGGGCAGGAATGGAACTTCCTTCCATTCTGCAGGATAGGGTTGCTTGATCCCTAACTTTTGTAGTCCCTCATTCTGTTTGAAATCTTTAAACTAATTTTGCAGAAGCTTGACTGCCTCAAGGGGATCTCCTGATGCTTGAGGAGCAACAGATTGATTCGAAGGATTGGGAGGTGGAACTACGTTATAAGCACCACCCCCTGTACCAGAATGACTTAGAGTAGCCTGTACTTGAAGGTTTATGACATCCGGGAAGGTAGTATTTGGAAGAGGTTGTGCTCCAAGACCAGTGTTGATAGGCACGGAGCCTGCTGCGTATTCTTGGGTTGGAATTGGATTCACAACCAATGGAACAGCATGTTGTGTCATGATTATCGTGTGCATGCTTGTAACCATGTCAGCCATGGCTTTTAGGTTAGCCTCCAGAGCAACGATTCTTTACTCTTGACTTGCAGAACTGGAAGCGTCTTGCTCCTCGTTCGTCATGTAAGCTGATACTTCTCTCGATACAAAAGATGAGCTCGTAGATAAGATGGTCTGATCAGAGTCTTCTCTATCAGTGTCGCAGTCTAGTAGACTGCTACCCCCGGGTAGGAATCGAGAAGATTTCTTTGACCGAGGAAGTCTCTGTTGGAATTAGGAAGATTCCTTTGACCAAGTCTCGATTGGAGTTAGGAAGATTCCTTTGATCGAGGAAATCTCGATTTCTTGATCTTATATTTTGGTAAACCCCTTCATAGAGTCTGGGATCTGACTACGGATTTATCACCCTGAAGGTCGTGACAAATTATTTCTCGGCATCTTCCAGCCCCAGTGCTACGAGATGCTATGTTAACTGAAGCGAATAGTAGTTCATCTTCATCTACCAAGATCATATTTGGAGATCGGAAGTGATTGGTAGATCAAGAGTATTTCAAACGGTTGAACACCACCCGTTTTGCTAGTTTGCAACAGCACTTGACGTCGACTTCATGTGAATGGCAGTAATATTTTTCATATGTGAACGTATCATCATCAACTATCAAGATCATTCTAGGAAAGCCAGGGTAATTCAAGCAGTTAAACACAACCATAATAATTTCGCAGAGATAATGTACATGGTTGTCTTGCAGTTAAACACAACCATAATCATCAACTATCAAGATCATTCTATCAAGACTTGGTTGTCTTGCAGCAGCACTTGATTACAATTTTATGATACTGGTTACAGTAATATTCAGTTTGTAGAGTCGTCGCTGCAAGAGATGCACTTGTCGTCTTCCACTTTTGTATAATAATTTCGCAGAGATAATGTACATGATAAGAAGTAGAAGGATGAGGACTCTATCTCATTACATTGTAGGGTTATGAAGAAGAAGAAGGATGCAGACTCTGCCTTATTATATTATAAATATGATGCCTATTCCTAAGCTTTTGTGTTCCCTATATCTATAGAGCAGTGCTAAGTTCATTAGCATAAGTGAGTGGGTTCAAGCTCTTAGAAGCCTTCATTGTGTGCGAATTAGTGATTGGCGTCGACTGTACTAGAGTTTTCTGGTACGCCATCTGATTCGTTTCTGTTCGGCGCCTTTTGAGATTCGTATGTCAACATCTAGCCCCACTTGGTTATTGGTCTGTGACACTTACAATCTTTCTTGTTCTGTCCTTGATATGCGTAGAGCAGAAAAGTTATGGTGCTGGCTTGATAGGCGCAGAGCAGCCTGGCGCCAAACAGGTTGTTGTGGAGTAGGCAAGATGTCTTCGTGCTCTATGCACATTGGCACAGCACATTTGGTGCGGCGCTTATGGGCAGAAGGAAGTGAACTCTGAATAGAACCTTCATTCTGGAAAGTAGAGTTCTTGTTCAGAGATGCAGCTTTGGCACTGATTGGCACTGAGGTGCAATCAAGTAGGTTTTCCGCCAAGTCCAGGACTGGGGAAGAGTGGGGAATGGCCATAGGGCACTTTCTCTTGCCTTGAGTAGCAGCAGCAGCAACTGGCACGGCATTGGACTTTGGAGTCCAAATGGCACGTGCCTTATTCTTGACAGCAATGGTGGCACGCTTGGCAGAAGTGTGCTTGGCACCCCCGGTGCTAATCAGATGTTCATAAGCAGTTTGGTCGAATTTGACGACTAAGGTCTCTTACGTCGTGCCGACCGATGCAGCATCGCATTGAGTTGTTACCTTCTCATCGGTGGAGAAAGTCATCCCCAGTAGAGTCATTATTTTGTTTGCAAAAACAAAAGTTTAAATACAAACTAAGATAAAAAGAAAAGTACAATTGATTTTACTATAGGAATCTGATCAGAAGACGATCACTTTATCCCTTGGACTATGCGATGTCAGAAGAGAAAAGCTCTTGAACGTGCTGCAGCAACTTCTTAGGCGATTATGATCATTAATGATGCTTGAAAAGTGATTTTAAACTTTATTTATAGAGTTTTGGGATAACTGTCAAGTAATTATCCTGATTGGCACGCAGGGTGATTATATACTGGTTGGCCCGCAATCACCCAGTCGTACGAACGGTTGGTTTATCTGCATATGACGCGTGGCATTCTGCGAGAGAAGTGTGATTGGTCGTGGGCAGTGTTGCGTGTGCATTCTTAGAGATTAGTGGCATGTACGCCGTGTCATCTAACTGCTTCTGAATAATGATTGATTGATTGGTGCCAGTACATGAATGACACGATCCATTGATTGACGCCAACTGTCGACTGGCGCTAACTGTGGAAAATACTGAGTAGGAAGAGCTTAATCACTTCGTGCCATTGATGAATGCCATGGAGAAACAAACAGCCATTATTATGACGAGTTTGACAAAATCTCCTCGAGCACTACGCGCTCGGGATTCAAAGAGATTTTCATCGACTGACGTATTATCAATCATTATGACTGACAACTTAGCTTCTCGAAGAAGAATGCCATGTGGCAGTCCGTGCGATCTGATGGTGGCACAAATTGGAGTTAGGTGCCATTAGGCATTGGGCGCCATCTGATGAATCAGTCCCAGCACTATCTGTGAATGGCGCGATGCATTGTCTTGATATATTTTAAGCTTCTACATAGCCGTTCCTCGGTTTCAAAAGATAACATTGAAAGCTCACACAACCATTTGTCGTCGAGGCAGTCCCTTGTTTGGGAGTCTCCAACATACTACGGAATAGATGGTAACACAGAAAAAATAATAATGACTGTGTAGGATGGTAAGTTGAGTCGAGTCTTGTATGGTCATTGGACAACTTGTGCACAAGGGCGAAGGTTCCTCGGACGGCAACCTGGGGCCACATAACTGATCCAGCCTAGGAGGAAACGCAATAGTTGTACTGGATTGTATACCACACCGACGATTTGAGGCTTTCGATGGGCTCTCTACCCATGCCGATCGACCTCATCTACGCCAGACTATAGTCCATAGATAGCTTGTCATGCTAGTGACCTTTCATATAGATTGAGTTGGCATATTTGCGATAATCTGCGTGCATGTCGTAGGATTAAGTCGAGAAGTGTCTGCACGATACAAATGAGTCAAGGAAGGTATGTACGGTTTGCATCATAATTATTGAGCCTAAGATTTGGCCCCAATAGAGTTGTGTGTTTGGACACGGATTATAATGTTGGTTTTAAAGAAGTTTGACTCATGCTTCGGCACGTTATATAGCGGCATGTTTTGAGTCGTTGATACAAGTTTTTAAGTTTATAATTGAGTCATTTCCATGCTAAAACAGGGAAGGCCGAAAGGTAAGTATGGGTAAGTTGATAATGTTGAGTAGCACAATTTTGGTCTCACCAATGAGCTTTATGGCACGATCACTATGTTACGCCACAAGGGTGGCACAACCATGATATTATTATATAAATAGGCTATAGTTATGCCATAAAATTGATCCTAAGACAAGATTATAAAATAACTAAAATTATAGGGCGCACTCACTAAATGAACGTATTGGTTTTGTACGGATAAACGAGATGCCCCCACCAGTACAGTTGTGTACTGATACCCCACCAATTTTTATATGCAGGTTCAGGTACTTACATCATTCGGGACAGAGCTCGCTTGGACGTACTGAGGCATGGAGTTCCTTGGCGTTTCGAGGAGTGCGACCATATTGAAGTCTTTAGCTATACGGGACATAATGTATAGACATCGCCTTCTGTAGCATCCGTAAGTTATAAGCCTTCGGGCATGATATCATTGTACTGAGAGAAGAGAAAGAGAAGAGGAATTTGTATTTAGAGAGAAAGTGAGCCTGAGTGATTGTAACCACGCCGTTGTAACCTTTCATTTCGATATCAATAAAGAGATTGTTTGTATAACTTGTGTACATTCAACTTTTTTACATTTGGACTTCTGTGCGAAAATCCCGTCGCTAAGCTGCTATAATCGTCCATTTGGTATTCGCCTTGCACGAGAACAACATAAGCTCATGCGGCATCATGACTAAGCGAGGACAATCGGTTTTGCAGAACCGTGGCGTGACAACCACGAACGCCATCCACACCACCTCCGTGCCTCCCTACTCCGGCACGAGTAGCCCCTGCCATAGATTCGACGCTGCCCTTATCTGTCTCACAGCGCCGCCTCGCACCCCTCCGGAGAAGTGCCACATTATACCTCCGATCCGATCAATGGACGCCTTGACGAGATGTCCCGGCCACCGAGCTCCTACGCCGCCATGCCAGATCTCTAGCACCACCGTGCCAGATCTCTAGCCCCACCTCCGCGTGAGCTTCCTCCTCCAGATCCGGTGGTCACGCTTGCCGTCGTCTCTCCTCAAACTGTCGACCGTCATTCTACCTTGCTAGAGCAACGATCCACTGGGGTAAGCTTCTCTCATCCCCTCTCGAGCATCTCTCGCTTCCCTCTCCACCTTTCCCTCTCATTTTTCCTTCTCCATGTCTCTCGGTCCTTTCTACAGATCTCTCTATCTCCTTAACTCGTTATTCCTCTCTCTCTTAATAAGTATTAGTTATATTAAGAGAATATTATAATATATGTATATATGAATGTATCTAATATATTCGTATTAGTGTATTAATAGTATATTACTATAGAATGTACGTACATACTGTTATTATTAGTATTAATACAATAATTATTATCTTTATTTACTGTCTTAATAAATAAAAATATGATAATTAATTTCTTAAATTTTGGTTTGTAACAAAAATATATAATTGGGTTTAGGCCTTATTTCTATTTGTCAAAATTAGTTTTAACCCCTAAATATATTATAGTATTTATTTAACTAAAATATAGTTTTTAAACTAAAATTTATATTTTGGCAAATTAGGGGTTTTAGCCCTAAAATGATTTTATGTATTTTCAAAATATTATATGCAAATATTTTGACTAATAAAATATAGTTTCAATATCATAAAATATTTTCAAAAGTAGTTATGTATCTAATCATGCATTTTCTTTGATTATCATCTTGACCGTGACTAACCGTGCGTTCCTATTCTTGTGACTTTTGGACGATCACTTCCAAATCAACAACGATTATGGACTATTCTATTTATGGACCAATCATGGATTATTTGGGCGATGGATCTATTATTGGATGACATGATCTTCTACAAATTATTGGGACGATACAATTTTGGTGGATTACATTATATGGATATTATGGAATTTAGCTTTTGATACTTTCCATGTCGACACGTTCGTGTCGCAAACGTCGACTACAATAAACCGAGGCAAGTACTTACAATGATTACTTTCATTTCCTGATAGTTATTCTATTTCACGATTTAGATGTGCATTCCCTGATTATTGTCACGACTATCACACGAGATTATTGTTGGATTATTTACATAGTTACCATGTTTTTTTGTTCTTATAATTATCATGTACTTATTTTCTTATTGTGATTGAATCCATAATTACTAATTGGATGTGAAATACCTTAGTATATATGATCAAAACTCGTATTTCATGTTTCTTGTTCCCTGTTGATAGCTAAATCATACACGACACGTATGATTGAGTCTGACTAAGTAGATCCGTCAGTCCGATCACATCTATAATGTGGTATTTAAAACACTTAGTATAGTTTTGACTTTTGCGTTCATTGGATTTTGTTATATGCCATGATTACTCCTGCCATGATTATCCTATTTTACCTTTCTATCTTACTTGTCATATCAGGATTACAGTTTATATATATATATATATATATATATATATATATATATATATATATATATATATATATATATATATATTATATATATATTTTATATATATATATGTATATATATATATATATATATATATATATATATATATATATATATATATATATATATATATATATATTATATATATTTTATATATATATATATATATATATATATATATATATATATATATATATATATATATATATATATATATATATATATATATTCTTGTATCTCATACTATATTTCATGTTATATAGTTTCTATTATGCTATGAATAGTATATCATATTTGTACTTGCTCATATCCTGACTGGATAACCACATTTTTAGGCGATGGCTTAGAGGATAGGTATCCTACTTACTACGGCACACTGGAGATTGATCATGGTACACTTGAGGATACAGAAGCAGTCATAGCTGTGTTACCACTGGAGGACATTTAGTTTAGTTTAGCACTTTACGTGTTGTACGAATTTATCTCCGGCACACTCATTTGGGATGTTCTACTATTTGCGAATTTATGTACTTGATATTCTGGATTAGACTTCTTGTAGGTATTTCTTTCTATTCATATATACATGTTAGCACTTGTGATTGAGTTAGATCATGATATTGTGATTTATATTCATATTGCTGGATTGGATGTTATACGAGGTTTAGACAGCGCTCTACTGCGGATTCTGCGGCATAGGCTGGACGTGTTTCTACATACTCATATCCGAACTTCCGGGTGCGGGTCTGTAGCGTCCCGCTTTCGATAGGCGACGGAACTTCATAATATGCTTGCGCCGAGTCAGATCGGCCAGAAACTTAGATGGCCATCTGACTCGATCGCTAAGCTTGGTAAACGATAACGCCTTGCGGCATCGATTTAAATCGATTTGGACAGAAGTTACGAGAATCGATCCAACTAATGGAACGACTTCTGTTGGAATAAGTCCTAGATGCAGCGGGCTGTGTCTCGGCGAGTGAGCTCTCTATAAGAGTCCCTTCGACGGGACCGGACCGCTGTATGGTTTTCTTGGAGCTTTGCCGCTGGGCTTGATTGAAGTGCTTTTGCGTTGTTTTCATGGATGCAATTACAAATTTCGATGCAAGGGGAAAAGAAAGAAATCTAACGAAGTTTTGGTGCCATTGCAGGAGCTCGCATAACTAAGGATTGACGTTGCGTAGCACTTCGACGACCGGCATGAAGCAAAGTAATCGGTGGGTGATTCGGCCCCTTCTTTTCTACTCTGTCCCGCAAACTTATTCCTTGCCTCGAATTCATTCAAATCGAACGATGCCAAGTTAATTGCATGCCAATCCACTAAGTCCAAGAACTCGGGAAAAACGTATCGATTTAGAGTAATTCACTCTGAAAATACAAGTCTATCACATAAACCAGAAAGTTTAAGGTTCTAGTAAAAAGATAGACTATTTTACGTGCTGCAAAATATTATAAAACGTCGATCGTGGGTTATGATGCCTCGGACAATTTGGTGCCTACGAGACGCTAAATCGGGAGTACGACTTGGGGAAAAATGAATCGTTGCATAAGTTGGGGGAAATGATAATGCCGTTCAATACTGTCCGCGCTATACAAAACTGTTGCATATGTTAAACTGTTCACGCATTGGCATGGTCATGGACAGCTTGTGCACAAGTTGATATTTTTTCTCGAATTGATATCCGGGGCATCGGAATCGAAACGACCTAGGGGGAATGAATAATCGTGCTTCGGCACTGATGCATTGCGGGACCGTCAGGCAGGCTTGCAACCTAGACTGAGCGGGCCAAAATGTCGTTGAGATAGTCCCACGTGATGTGTAACATCAATGACCGCATATAAGATAGTAGCATGCTCACCTATTGTCTTATGCAGGTGTAAATATTATCTCTGTTTTCATGCAGGGACGAGCACGGCCGTGGTAAGAAATATGAAAACTGCTATGTTTCACTGTATGCTTTATTACGCAAAGATGGCTATCTAATATGAACTGAATTCATTTAGTTCTAATAGAAAGACAACTCTATAGCATGCCTACCCTAACAATCAGAGTCGGTTTAGACGAGTGGGTTCGTCTCGTCCACTTAGCAAGTGTGCTAATCCTATTCCCCCAATTTCCCCAGGTGCGACGGGCGCTCCCAACTAAACAGAAGCTGAAGTACGGAGAGGCGTTTTGAAGCTCTTCCTATACTGACGTATTTTGAAGCCAATTCAAGTCAATGGCTTATGTATGAAGGGGCGAATGTATGGGACGACAAGTGTTAGTTCAGGCAACTTGTCGAATGTATTTTCTTTCTGTTTTTAATCAATGTAGCCGCAACGGCATCCAATGTAATTACGACTTGCACTTCGTTGCAAGCTATGAATGAAAAGCATTTCTATCATCCTATACTGCGTCTTAAATTCTGATGTGATTTGTGAAGTTTCAACTTGGCGCATTAATATGAAAAGCAACGTAACGTTCTTGCCTTGTACGAGTACAATTCCAGACTCGTACGACATCACGCCTTAGCGAGGACGATCGAATCGGCAAAGTAACACCGGGGACGAACGGTTTGTCGACTCGGGGCGTGACACGTGATAGCTGGGTCGATTGTGATATAAGGAGGAGCAGGCGGTGCCGTGAGAAAGACTGCGATGCAGCGAGTGATAGGCGGGTTGGGTGGGTTGATTGGACCGATGTGTGATACATGGAGGAGCAGACGGCATTGCGAGAGAGGTTGTGATGCATCAAGTGATGTAAGTGTTTGTGACATCATATATACACACATGATTCGAAGCTGTTAGAAAAAAGAAGAAGAAGATAAACAGAAAATATATAGATTGATAACAAGAAACCTAATCTAAAATGGTCTCATACACACAGTTGGATGTATTTCCTTCACAAAATTCTTGTCATCGTTGTCCTACATTTGTAGGAATAATAAGAATTAAGGTCTTTCAATCCATTATTATATGTGTGGTCTCATAACCGCGGTCAATCATCCGTCGAAGTTTTCGTGGCTTATATTCAAATAAATGAAATAAGTATTTTATCGAGACATATATTGAATCGAATAATGTATTGGACACACAAGGCAATGAGATTCTTTAGCAATAAAAAATAATTCCATCATTTGAGTTTCCATGATTTTGATCCAACATGCAAAAATAGGCAAGAATTCACTATGCTACTTGCATTGCATTTTCTTCAGCGACATGTTAATGAATAATATATACTAATATATTATTTTCCTGGCTTGAATTGGAAAGGTTTTGTTTCTACTGATGATAAGCAAGTTTCAAAAAAAAATAGAATTTAAATTAACTCTATTACAAATTGTCACGATCCGCTCCCGCTTTTCGGGATACGAGTACGTAGCCAAGTCCATCCTATGCTGTAGCATTGGCGATAGTACGCTGTCGAGACCTCAATATCAAATACAACAAAATTATATCTAATTGCTCATTCACAACAATTATTCCATTTATAATTTTGATAATACATCAAAATGATATTCGAGAATAAATTCGTTAAATAATTAAATGCAAGAAGTATCTAATCTTATCTAGAATCTAAGGTCGGCCACCAAGTTCTCTATCTCCTCCATTCCATAGAGCAAAAGTAGGAACCATGACAAGCTAGCTGCAATGATCCAGTCAGGAAAGGTGGAAAGTACAACCCTTTTTGCAATAATGTAACTTAATACAAAATAAGCTAGATAAGTAGAGATATAGTAGAGAATAAAGAAAACATGTATATGAAGTGGAAACAATAAATTGTACAAGAATCCACTAGCAAGAGCATGTACGAACAAAACAACTAGCAATGAATATGTACAAGTAAAACAGACAACATCTTAAATACCTTTCGACATGTGAACGGCTGGGCTAATACGACACATCATAGATGACTATCCACATTTTTAAGGTACAGCTAACTCATACGTGAGGTATATGACTTAGCTATCCATATTAATATTTATTGGGATTTATTCACATATCTACTGGACATTTCCCCTTGTCACACCCCAGAACCAGAATACTGGCAAGTAGGGACGGACAAGGCCAGCTACGTAATGCCAAAGTACACCAGTACTCTGAAATCAAATATAAGCTGTCAAGACATGGGGGTTACTTCTACATGCCAACAGTCGATCCTAGGTCAAGCAATCCTAGGTATCTCAATAACAGGCAATTATACAAAGAACAAGAAGTATGATCATCAGACATACAATAGTAAAGCGTCCCAAACCATATATACATGGATGATCATGAAGCTAGTAATACAAAACGGAGAACTAGCAAGAGCAATAGTCATACATGATAAGATCTAGCTATAGTCTAGAATACGCACATCATGTTTAGGCTTGTAGGTTAAATATCAAGAACCAAAACACGAGCTAAACACATGCTCGGAGGCTAAACGCCACAAAAGAATAATGTACATATCAAGTGGGAGAATGAAACAAGAAACCCACTCAGGTACTATGGTGCTCCGGATGGTCACAGTCGAATAGATGGTACGAAAGATCCTTTGGGCTCCTCTATCAGATCTAGCCAAACAAAACCAGTGTGGTCAGACCCCAAATAGCAAGTACCATAAAGGAAGCCAAACTTATTAACTAAAACCAACAATAACTAACATATCAACGGTTAGAGATACAAATAAGTAGATGGGGATCGAGACTCGTGCACTACCAATACGCTTATCCCGAGAATAGAAAAGACAATAAGTAAATTAAGCATCATGTGACGTAATGTAATTAACATGCGACTATGTACAGTGTAGTCATGTTAAGTAAACGGAAGCTTGAGAATATGTAAAATCAATTGATCATATAAGCATATGAGCCAGCCGGGTCATGAGAGCATGTTGACTTAGCGTAGGGATCACGTAAAGCTTGTGAGATAACTGAACATTTGAGCATGTGAGAACTATATAGAACGACAATGATAGGATGACTTAAGGACTATTCCGGAAGTCAAGTTACAACCCGTAAACCAAACAAGGACCGGCGTTGTAACCCTTCTCCTGAACAGAACTTAGTTTCTAATTATTGTATAGCATAAGGATCATGCTGGCGTGTGGGTACTGAATAGGACGACAAATAACAAGATGACTAGGAAACTACTCCGGAAGCCAGGTTACAACCCGTAAACCAAACAAGGTTTGGGATTGTAACTCTCCTCCTGAGTAGAACTTAGTCTCTAATCATTTATCGACAAAAGTAAAGCATAACAATAATGTACTGAAATAAACATACGGACACTGCCTAGACAAAATTAGACTGGACTGGACTGACTCCATCCATCGATTACGGCCAAACAATGAGTACGGCTTGATACGTTAACTAACTAGGGTTATCATAAGCCCAGTTACTAATAAGATGCAATGAGATATTCCTACAGTCACAAGCCCTGCAGACTATCCAGGTTATCCAGACGCAAGTTACATCAATTTATAGTGGATACATCGCCCAGGAGACAATGTATCCCATGTACATATAATAGTGGGTACATCGCCCAGGAGACAAATGTACCCTAAGAGATTTATTAGGTAGCTTGATTGGTGCAACACATGACAGTGTGCTGGAAATGTGCCCTACTCGTCGGCAGGCTACAAGTCCAATTGAGACGCCCAGATAACAGGATTTCCTGTAACTGAAAAATATATCTATATGAACTACTTGATCAATCTAGTCATTAACCTAGTCAGATTCAGTATGAATCCCTGACCGTGGTAACCAAGAATTTATGTCCTAGACATGATGCAGACGAGACATGTAGCTTGTTCACTCATACACAATACATTCAACCACGACGTCCAAAAGAGTTATATTAGAAAGAGAGGATAGCCGTCGCAATAGCATCTTGATTAAGCATGTCATGTTAGGTTTACTTGTCATGTAAAGAGTACTTATCAGGAGTGCGCCTCGACGGGCCACTATCATGTAAAGCAAAGAAGTGACATGTAACATGAGTACACCACAATGGGTCACTATCTAGAATAAGCAGAGAAGAGACGTGTAGCATGAGTGCACCACGACGGGCTACTATCTAGATTAAGCAAAGAAGAGACGTGTAGCATGAGTGCACCACGACGGGCCACTATGTAGATTAAGCAAAGAAGAGACATAAATCATGAGTGCATCCCAATGGGCCACTATCTAAGAATAAGCAAATATGACAATAAGGATCGCATGTAGAAAGAATTGGATAAAAAACATATCATGGCATGGGAGAAGGAATAAATAAAAAGTACTACTGGACATAAAATAATAATTGAATCTGTGCTAGTGTTAAGAATATAAGGGGGTATAATTATTCTCTAATTGTATAAAATCATCTAATCATGATAAGAATTTATTACAGTCGAAGGAAACCTCAAAAACGTCAAGTACAAAAAATATGCCAAAAAGATCAAAACTATGATTGAAATTATTAATCGCATATGAACTCCAATTAAAGTGAAACAAGAAGATTCTTGAAGGTAAAACAAAGATCTACAACTTTCATGATTTGAGTTTTTCAAGATTTTAGCTACAAAACAGCTCAAATGGGCAAAAATAGTCATTTAGAGTCACGTTGCGCGCAAGTACGGCGTACGACGCGCAAGTTACGCTGCGCATGCGAGCAAAACTACCCACGGTGCACGTTGCGCGCAAGCACGACGCACGTTGTGCGGCAAAAAATTGCGTGCGGTGCACGGCGCACAAGTTGCGCTGCGCCCGAGGGCAAAAGTGCCCACGGCGCACGTTGCACGCAAGCACGGCGCACGTTGTGCGGCTGAAAATCGCGCGCGACGCGCGGCACGCAAGTTGCGCTGCACGCAAGGGCAAAAGTGCCCACAGTGCGCGTTGCGCGCAAGCACAATGCGCGGGCGTGCGAAAGAAAAATGCTGCACGCGGCACTGTTCATCGTCCCGACTGCACCAAAAGGTGTGGGGAACCCATGAACACGAAAATGTCATAACTTTCTCATATGAAGTCGAAATCCAGCGGTTCAAAAGCCAAAATTGGGTAGAATAAAATTTCCCACAACAAGGAACCATTAGATTTTGAAAATATCAAACTTTAAGAGATCAAAACCAAGAAAAATAAGAAAATCTTAAAACTTAGATTTAGAAAAATGTAACCATCAAAACAAAAAACTCCAAGTTCTAAAGAGGCTTAGAATCATGAAAGGAAGAGAATAGAACAAACAAAAATAACATTATTTAAGATTTGGCAAGATGTACTTGCCTGGGTTTTGGAGGAGGAGCAAATGGAGAAGGAGTAAATGAAATGAATGGAGGAGAGAGAGAGAGAAGTTAGTTTTTATACAAAACCCTTCTCATCTCAACCCAACCCAAACCAACTCATGCCAAGTTGAACCAAACCAAAATAAACCAAGTACAAGATTAAACCAAGGCAAGGCTAAGAAAGATAAGTCAAAATACGGGTCACTTGACAAATGTCAGAAATCCGTATACGTACACTGAAAATACGTATAACGGAAAATGGGAGTGACAGGTATGCCGTCGATATACACTGGTATACTGGCGGTATGTCGGTCAAAGAAAAAATCTATAAGTTAAAAAAAATTTAAAGCGTTCCAAATATCAAGAAAATACAAAATACAGTACAAAAATACGTACCCTTATATAAATACCGATACAGTGAGACGAGTCTCACACCCCTCCCGACTCACTAAACAGTCCATAAATGAGCAATAATACAACAAGCCTATCATGTCACAATCGTGTCTCAACTAGATACTCAATAAAACACAATAAAGAATATCACTATAATGTAATAAGAACATAAAGCAATATTGTACTTGCCTCGAGTTAAGTTACAGTTGTTGTGTGACTTGATCATGTTGGCACAAAATAGTCTCAGATGTCATAACTAAGCAAGACGACCTCTAACGATGGAACAGACCGTGGCATGAGTCCAAAACGGTCAAATTACCTATGATCAATATGACGAAGTCAGGATTTGCAATAATTAGGTCGGGCGATTAGCACGATCAAGATCAATCCAATCTAGAATTAAAAAAATTCTAAATAAGGAAAAAATATATTTATTTAGAAAAATATGTATAAACTAGTTAGAAATTACATATGATAATTATAAACGAGAAAAATAATTTAGATAGATACGTTTGAAAATCTAGTAAATCATTTTTTATATCAAAACTATAATCTACTTTGGTAGGAAATATTATAACCATATTTAATACCATAAAATAATATAAATATATTTTAGGCCAAAAGCTTATTTTAAAATACCACAAAATATGGAATAATAATTTAAGATTCTAAACTTGATTTTGAAATTACATGTAGAGCCAAGCCCAATACTTATATTTTGTTACAATATACTTTTAGGAAATAGTAACAATAAATAATAACATACAACAATAATAATAAATAAAATATCAATAATACTTATATTAATACTAATTTACCAATAATCTATTGTACGTATAAAATATGTACATTACGCTATCAATGTATATAAAAATACACTACTCTCTCTCTCATTAAAGTGACGATGATAGGGAGTGAAACTTTGAGGGAGAGGGAGAACGAGAGTACAAGAAAGATAGAGGGGAAGCGGAGAGGGGTTCCACCGATGGCGATGGCCCAAAGATTGGTGCCAGAAAAGGGTCGGGGCGGCTGACCAATGGTGGAGGAGAGATGCGACTGTGCGCAAGGGTACGACGCTAGCACGGCTGGCAGCCCTCGGTGGAGACGCTGCTGTGCACGGCGTTTGGCACTGCCACGACGGGGTTTTATCAGATCTGGCCGGTAGCGGGAGCGGTCACGAGGGTGGCATGGTGGTCAACCTGCAGATCTGTAGGTCTCTATACAAGAGGACGGGGATCTGGCCAAGACGATAGCAGTGGAGGTGATTCAGGCGGCGATGGTGGTGAGTAGCCGTGGCTGGTGATGATCGACAGGCGGTGCTCTGGGCGACTGGATTCAGGGAGACGTAGGTTTCGATGTGGTGGTCCGGGCGGTAGAGATCGAAAAAATGGCTGTGGGGATCTCGATCGGCCCGATGGTGGTTGTATGGAGGAGAGAGGAGCAAGGTTGGCTGGTCGTGGCGAGAAGGAGCAGTGCTGATGGCCGAAGTCGACATGGTGGCTGGCTAGTTTAGGGATAGGGTTTTGTTGGTTGGAGATGATTGTGTCGGCTGTATTATCGATGTCGTATCCAAAATTGTCTGATATGGCCGAGGGAGTTTGATGTTTTTGAATCTCGGATTCATGTCCGGTATGTGGACACAGAGATGATGATTTATCTGTAGTAGAAATTAGTAGAAGGAAAAATATGGACACGGGCACGGTGCACGCACGATAGAATTGTGTTGGGTTTGGGGAATTTTGGGTTGTGGGAAAAAATAGAGGAAGGCTCCTCTTTATATAGGAGTGGAGGTTCCCTAATTAGGTAAAGACTAGGATTTATGGAATAAATCTTTCTATAGATTTAGTGTCACGACCCGCACCCTAGAGTAAGGGCACGAGACGTGGGTACGTCCAGCCTACGCCGCAGTATCGGCGGTAGAACGCTGTCCTAGGTCACAACAACTAACAATAGAAGGTAATACAGTTATACTCCCCGAATGGGGGTGACATAACACAAAATAAACTCAACCACAGCTAAAGTAGAACAGGTAAGATAGATTGATAATGAAAGATAACAAAATCCAGAACAGAGAATCACAGAGATACAATCCAGAATTCTAAGTGTCTAAAAATACATCTCAGAAAATCTCAAAGTCTAATACAGTAATCCAGAATAGTAAAGACAGTCCTAGTCTAAGGGAGTGTCATCTACAGCTAGTGGATCCTGCTGCTGGTCCAAGTCCAGGCACTCGTCTAGTGTAGCATCGTAGTAGGTAGGACAGAATGCCTCAGCCTCGTCCTCTGTAATATTTCAACAGGTCCAGTCAGGACAGGAGCGAGCACAGTATATCTCAACAAATCATAGCAGGTCAGGATATATAATCATGCTTATAGAGTAAAATAAAAGAAACTGAATAAATATGATAAACAGGTAAGACTGTAAATAAATAGCTACAGTATATAGAGAACTGATAGTGTCTAGTGATTCAGAGCACAAGATGGTTATGTAAACGGCACGATGTTATACACGAGTAATCTACAGAGGTTGTACACGAGTAATCTACTAGATTGAATACATAACCACTTCTACTCCCCCGCCCCAATCAATACACAAGATTCTGGCTAAGTTATGTTATTGTACACGAAGGTCATGTGAAAACATGATTATACACGATTTCACACGTTTCGTACACGAAAGTTGCAAATACAAGGAGTACACGATGTTCACGATAAAGTACACAAACACGAATACCCGATGTATCCGCTAAGGGGGATAACATCGCAGAACAAGATCCATATAGTACTAATCCGTGTTTCCAACGTGTCAGCATCATGTATAGTAATCTAAAGCAGGAAATATACTCCTAATGCAGGATATGAAATGATCAGAGAATGTACTCGCCTGTAACCGGTGAATCTGAGAGAATATAGACTGTCCGAGGAGTGGTGTCTGTCTCCTATAGAACAGTACAAGTCACTATGAGTCTACAATGATAATACAATGCAATTTAATGCATTCTACATGAACTTGGTCAATCTAGACCAAAGTCAACTCTTGGTCAACTCTGGTCAACCTAGAGTCAAACCTAGTCAATAGTCAAAATCTAGGTCTCACCAAACCATTCTAGGTTCTAACAAGTCTACTCTAGGTTATACTATGGCTAATAGCCTATTAGGAAATATCTATCCCATACTCTATAACCCACATCACAACCCCACACACCAAGACACCACATATATACAATACACTATATCATAGTATCACATACACTATATATATATATATATATATATATCTAATATATATACACAATCATATATAGGAATCCTATATAACAATTCAAAATATGAATACATATACATATAAAAAGAGAGGGAACAACCTACTAGTGTATGTGTGTGTGTCTAGAGGCCAATTTCAGCCATAGCATTACTTAACATCAAAACAGTGCACACATTGATCCCCAAGGAAAAACAGTTAACAGTTAAAATAAATAGAAAAGCATTGTACAAACAGACAGTACCCAACAATAGTCTAATAAGAAATCCTTATTCCAGTTATTAGTGAAGGTTCATATTGCAGGAAAAGAGTCAGTGATCAAGAGCTAATCTCAGATTTTGCTTAAAACAGTGAAGGGGAATCAACAACCATTCCCAGGTTTAACTTCAACTAACAGGACAGTTCAAAACATTCCCAGGTTACACACTGAATTTCTAGTTACTGTCAGTTGCAGTAACAATATATTAAAGGAACCATTCACAGGTTAAGGAAAACTGGGAACACAAAATCTATTTCTGTTTTTAGAGGAAATGCAACCCAACTACCCATTTGAATCACAGATTTAAAGAAATTAACACAGCACCCAACTCCATAAATTAGCTAACAGCTAACAGTAAAATGAACAGGGATTTAAAAAGAAGGGACCAATGTCATTCCCAGGTTTCCAAAACTGAGAACAACTCTCAACCTGGACAACATATTGAATCATAGGTTATCAAGATTTAAACTCAAGTTGAACACAACAAAACCACTCTCCAATTTCCAGTTAATGGTTGACAGTAATGAACATGGCATAAATGGAAAGGAAATCAATGTATCAGTATTGATTAAAACTGAGAACAACTCATCCTAGTTAACATTGAATCATAGGCTACACAATAAAACCCAACTCAATTTCCAGTAATCAATTAACAGTGAAGAACAACCTAGCTAATGAGGAATGTAACATGGAAACAATTATAAATTGAAAGAACATAACACCAAGGATTATTTCCTGTTCCTCACACATCGAACCCATTTAATTAACCATGTGTTCTACAGTTCACCAACTTGAATACAAATTTCATTCCACACACCAAAGCCTAAATTCGAATGCCAATATCTTATCTAACATGTAACATGGTATGTGGGTTAAATCTAATTGACAAAACATAACAGGAAAAGGAATTTAAACTGTTTTGGAAAAACTGGAAAAACCAGTATCAGTAATTGTATCAGGAAAATCTCATTTCAGTGTTCGAATCCAAAAATACCACATTAACCTAAACTATTGTGTAACCAAATGCAACAGGGGTTTAAACATGATAATTAGGATCCCTCTAATAATTTAAACATGATTTAAAACATTTAAAATCGATTTACACAACAGCACACAATCCAGAACACACGCACACCAGTGTTTGCCCCGTGCACACAAAATAACGTGTCCGACACGACACGAGGACTCGTAAAACTTTGCGAGCCTCGTGTCAGTCATTGTCCCTAACCTCAGGCCAAAAATCACGTGTCCACGTGGAGAAACGAGCGCGCAGTAGCCCCCGAGTAGCAGGGGAGCTACAGTGCCGCACGCACGCCCCCGACTCGCGTGTTCCCATGTCCCCACGACTCGACCCGACTCATAAACTATCACAAGACACTGGGAATCCCTAGACGACACCTAGGGCTAGCTTTCCATTCAATTAGAATCGAAAAACTCGAACGAAATATCCTTTGAGATATTTCGTCGAACACCTTGTTCAATCTCTGATACGTGTCCGATACGGACACGAAAAGAGTCCAAAACCTAGGGTTAGCCTACCCTACAGTTGGGTGAGGGCTAGGGTTTCCTAAAAATGATTTTTACCAAAATTTAGGAGCAATGGATAGGGTTTTACCTATAGGTGTTCAATCTCCCAAAAACTCCAAAGAGAAAGGATCCTTCAACCCACCAAAGCTCTCCAAATTGTTCCTTTCCTGTCAAAACTTGTCACAAACAGCAATAACAGAATATTTAGGTTCTATTGCAATTTATTTGAAGGAATTTGGAGAAGAAATAGATTTTCTAGGGATTTACAAGGATGGGGACTCACCTCTTTCAAATGCAAAGTTTCCTAAAGAGGCAACTCTAGTTTTAAGAGCATATAAATAGGGGAGGGGCTGACCATAGTGGCTGTCCAGAAATCCTGGGTTTAGGGCTTGGTTTAATGGGTGTGGGCTATGGGCCATTAAGCCTATTAGTCGTAAAATGACTTGTGACTTCACAAGCCATTTCTATATCAAACTAGCTCCTAATTTCACCAAATTAATCCCAATGAGTTAGTCCTCATGAACTTAGGTCATCCTAGGTTTTCAGATCCTAATCATAAAGTCAAGACCTAGGTTAGCCACTAGGTTAGTCTACAAGGTCAACATAAGTCAAAGTCTCTAAAACACCAAAAACAATTATTCTAAAAATTACTCAAAAATCACATTAATTATAAATAATAAAATAATTCAAATTAAATTCTAAAATTTTGAAAATGACCAAAATACCCTCAAGCTAGAATAGTGGTAGTGACAAATCTACCCCCCGAAACTAATTGCTAAGAAGGATAGAAAGTATACCTCAAGGTCCAAAAAGATAGGGGTACCGCTCGCGCATCTCATCCTCCCGCTCCCAGGTAGACTCTCCTGGAGAATGATGCCTCCATGCGACGCGTACCAAGGGTATCACCTGGTTCCTCAATACCTTCTCTCGGCGATCCAGAATCTCCACAGGCTGCTCTGGATAACTGAGAGTAGGTCCAACCTCAATCTCTGAATGATCGAGCACATGGCTAGGGTCAGCCACGTACCGTCTCAGCTGTGATACGTGGAATACGTTGTGGACGCCCACTAGTACAGGTGGCAAGTCTAGCCTGTATGCCACGTCACCGACTCTCCCGCTGATAATGAAAGGGCCGATGAAGCGCGGGCTAAGCTTCCCACCTCCACCAAAACGTATCGTACCACGAGTCGGAGATATTCGCAGAAAAACTATGTCTCCAACCTAATCACAAGCAAGGTCTCAAGTTACTAAAAATTAAACACGATCAATCAATAAACAAAATACAACCTACTTCTAATCCTACTTCTAAATCTGTACCTCAAACTCCAGCGGCCTCCGGTGGCTATCGGCCCAGTGCCGATGTCTGTCCTGCGCCACGCGAAGTATGTTCCTGATGAGCTTCACCTTCTCGGCTGCGTCAACAACCATCTCTGGTCCCAGTAAAGCTCGCTCTCCAACATCATCCCAAGATAAAGGTGTACGACACCTACGTCCGTACAGAGCCTCAAACGGTGATATCTCAATGCTGGCCTGAAAACTGTTGTTGTAAGCAAACTCCACCAAATACAGGTGATCCTCCCAGGAACCTCCAAAATCCAGGACGCACGTCCACAGCATATCCTCAAGGGTCTGAATAGTCCTCTCTGACTGTCCGTCCGTCTGGGGGTGGTATGCAGTACTGAACTTGAGCTGAGTGCCCAAGCTAGTCTGCAGACTCCTCCAGAAATGGGAAGTAAAGCGGCTATCCCGATCTGAGACTATGCTGACAGGAACTCCGTAAATCCTGACTATCTGTCTCATATATAACTCCGCCAGCCTCTCTGTAGACGTACCCACCTTGAATGGTAAGAAGTGGGCCGATTTGGTCAACCTGTCAACGATGACCCAAATCGCGTCTTTCCCTCCTGGTGTACGGGGCAACCCTGATACAAAATCTATGGTAATATGTTCCCATTTCCACTCAGGAATGGGCAACGGCTGCAACAATCCCCCGGGCCTCTGCCTCTCTGCCTTGACCTGCTGACAGATCAAGCATCTAGCTACGAAGTTGGACACCTCCCTCTTCATTCCGTACCACCAGACATGCTCTCGCAGATCCCTGTACATCTTGTTGGCACCAGGATGTATAGAGTACTGTGATCTGTGAGCCTCCTGTATAATCTGCTCTCTGAGTTCCCCGTTGGGCATACATAACCTGGCACCGTGCCTCAGGGCACCATCCTCTGTAAGTGAGAACTCAGTATCCTCCACTCCCATACTGACCTGCTCTTGGATACACCTCAGAGCCACATCATCAAACTGTGTCTCCTTGATCCTGTCCATCAAGTCCGACTGTATCTGAAGGCCCCATAACTGCATCTGCACTCCGGGCAAAATCATCTCTATCCCAAGGCTCTCCAAATCTGCAAGCAGGTACCGATCCATAGTCAAACACATGGCTGTCGGATACCTACTCAAGGCATCGGCAACCACGTTGGCCTTTCCCGGGTGATACTGGAGTGCGATATCAAAGTCCTTCATCAACTCAAGCCACCTGCGCTGCCTCATGTTCAACTCCTTCTGAGTGAACACGTACTTCAAGCTCTTGTGGTCTGTGAAGATCTCCACCCTCTCGCCAAACAGATATTGCTTCCATAACTTCAAAGCAAAAATCATCGCCGCCAGCTCCAGGTCATGGGTAGGGTAGTTCTTCTCATGGGGACGTAATTGCCTGGAAGCATAGGCAATCACCTTCCCATGCTGCTGCAAGACGCAATCCAGCCCCTTTCCTGAAGCATCACTATAAATAGTGAATCCACCTTATCCTGAAGGCAATGTCAGAATCGGAGCTGTCGTAAGCCGCTTCTTCAACTCATCAAAAGCTGCCTGACACTCCTCTGACCAAACAAACTCAGTATCCTTCCGGGTCAACCGTGTCAACGGCTCTGCAAACCGGGAGAAATCCTGCACAAATCTCCTATAGTATCATGCCAGCCCCAGGAAACTCCTGATCTCTGCCACTGAAGTCGGCGCTGTCCAAGCCTCAACTGCTACAATCTTCTTGGGGTCAACTGAGATACCATCTCCAGTCACCACATGCCCCAAGAAGTCCACCCGGTCCAAGAAAAACTCACACTTGGAGAGTTTCCCATAAAGCTGCTCCCGCCTGAGAGTCTCTAGCACTATCCGTAGATGCTCATCGTGCTCCTCCTCTGTCTTGGAATATACCAAGATATCATCAATGAACACCACCACGAACTTGTCCAAGTACTGGTGGAACACCTTGTTCATTAGATTCATAAACACTGCTGGTGCATTGGTTAGCCCAAACGGCATAACCAAAAACTCAAACTGCCCGTACCGCATCCTGAAAGCGGTCTTAGGAATATCCTCCTTCCTCACCTTCACCTGGTGATAACCCGACCTCAAATCAATCTTGGAGAACACCCGAGCTCCGCTCAACTGATCAAACAGATCATCGATCCGCGGCAGTGGGTATCTGTTCTTGATTGTCAGGTTGTTAAGTGCCCTGTAGTCGATACACATCCGTACCGATCCATCATTCTTCGGTACGAAGAGTACCGGTGCACCCCAAGGTGAAGAACTAGATCGGATGAAGCCCTTGTCCTGCAGCTCATCCACCTGCTTCTTTAGCTCCATCAACTCGCTGTTGTTCACTCGATAGACATGCTGAGAGATCGGTTCCGCGCCGGAAACCAAGTCTATCGAGAACTCTACATCTCTGTCCGGTGGAAGCCCCGGCAACTCCTCTGGGAATACATCCATAAACTCCGCGATCAAGGGATGCGGAGGCACCTACTCCTCGACTGATGCTCCACAGAAGACTTCGCCGTCCTGCTCTGCTTGCTGTCGGGAATACTCAAACTCCGGCTCTCCTGGCGCCCCAAACACAACTCTACCCCCTCGGCAATCAATGCGGGCGTGGTGTCTACTCAGCCAGTCCATACCTAGTACAATGTCGTAGTTTGGCAGTGGCATGACGAGTAAACTCACTCCCAAATCACGGCCTCCCAATCTAACGCTCTGCCCTCTGCAAACATCACTCACGAGGATGACCCCACCCCCGGTCGTGATCTTGCAGGTCCTAGGCAATGATTCAGAATCCAGATTGTGTCTAATAGCATAAGATACCGACACAAAGCTGTGGGAAGCCCCGGAATCAAACAATATATATGCTGGAGTGGAGTCAAGAAGAACCAAACCTGCTATCAGCTCTCCGATGGCCTCGGCATCCTCAGCTGCCATGGCGAAAGCTCGCCCCTGCTGTCCACCCCGTGCCTGCTGTTGGTGCTGGTGGAACCTCTGCTGCTGGGTCTGCAGGGCTGGTCCCCTCTGCTGGCCTGCTAGAGCCTTGGCTGCCCCAGCTCCTCCTGGTAACGGATGCATCGACGCAACTGGACACTCTCGCATCTGATGGTCTGCTGACCCACACATCAAGCATCTGTCGAGCCTCTTTCTGCACTCGTCCCACTTGTGTCCAGGCTTCTTACAGAAAGTACAACTAACAGCCTGCTGCCTGGGTGCCTGGTGCCCTCTCTACTGCTGGTACTGCTGCACTGGCCTCTATTGCTGATGCTGCTGCACTGGCCTCTGATGCTGAAACTGCTGCTGGAAATGAGGCCTCTTGGCCTGCCCCTGACTGCTACTGCCTGACTGAAGGTCGCGACCTCTCTTCTGCCTCAGTCCCAGGTCGTCCTCTGCCGCCATGGCCCCAAAATAAATCTCAGCAAAAGTAGCATTCCGTTCGCTCTTGGTCAGCGACCGAATCTCCCTAATCAAACCTCGGCGAAACTTCCTCGCCTTGGTCTTCTCTGTCAGATCATCAATGAACCGGTCCAGTCGGCAGAACTCCCCGGCATACTCAGCTACCGTCTGGTTCCCCTGAACCAGAGCCTCGAACTGCGCCTCGATACCACCCAAGGCAACATCAGGGAAGAACTGTTCTTTAAACAGTTCCTTGAACTGGGCCCAAGTCTGGCCCTCAACTCCTACTCTGGGATCTGCCTGATACCATGCTCGGGCTAAATCCTGCATCTGGCTGCTTGCTGCCTCGATCTGTAGTCGAGCTGGTATCTCTGCTAGTCGGAAGATCTCCTCGATGTGCTCTATCCAGTCATCTGCAATGTGAATGCCCTCCGTGCCGAAGAACTCCCGAGGGTGCATCTTCTGGAAGTCCTGTATATCCTTCTTCCTCCGACGGGGCTGCTGCTGAGTCCCCTGAGCTGTGATCATCTTCACTGTGGTGCGAACCAGCTGGTGCGCCTCATCGATCCCCTGCCGAAAATCGACAGTCTGTCTAGTCTGCTGCTGTTGGTGAGACTCAAGAATCCTCTCCACGAAGGAGAAGAGATGGGCAGCATCTACCATCCCCGCAGGCGGAGGCTGCTGCGTGGGAGGGATCTCTAGAATCACAACTGGCCTCCTGACTGTCGGAGGTGCTCCTCCAAAAGCGGCAGAAACACCAACTCCTGAGGGCTGTACTGGCCCCGTAGCACTGGAAGCTGGCTGCTGGACACGAGAGGTGGCAGACCCCTCTCCAGCCTCTTCCGTCACGGGGCGATGCGATCGCGTCTCAACCATCCTGGAGACATAGATCAAACAAGAAGCAATTACTGAGAATGAGTCAAAATAATCAAAGGAGGACAGTTTAAAATTCTAAGGAAGACAATAAGCAGCAAAATAGATATACGGAATCTGATAAGGAGTTTTTCCTAGTGTGATTAAGTACCTTCACAAAATATGCTAATTTCTACTGCAGGCTGCAGCGATATTCTAGTTCGAATACCACTACACTTATATCCTAGACCTGCATGGGCCACCACTAAAAATGTGTCACGACCCGCACCCTAGAGTAAGGGCACGAGACGTGGGTACGTCCAGCCTACGCCGCAGTGTCGGCGGTAGAACGCTGTCCTAGGTCACAACAACTAACAATAGAAGGTAATACAGTTATACTCTCCGAATGGGGGTGACATAACACAAAATAAACTCAACCACAGCTAAAGTAGAACAGGTAAGATAGATTGATAATGAAAGATAACAAAATCCAGAACAGAGAATCACAGAGATACAATCCAGAATTCTAAGTGTCTAAAAATACATCTCAGAAAATCTCAAAGTCTAATACAGTAATCCAGAATAGTAAAGACAGTCCTAGTCTAAGGGAGTGTCATCTACAGCTAGTGGATCCTGCTGCTGGTCCAAGTCCAGGCACTCGTCTAGTGTAGCACCGTAGTAGGTAGGACAGAACGCCTCAGCCTCGTCCTCTGTAATATTTCAACAGGTCCAGTCAGGACATGAGCGAGCACAGTACATCTCAACAAATCATAGCAGGTCAGGATATATAATCATGCTTATAAAGTAAAATACAAGAAACTGAATAAATATGATAAACAGGAAAGACTGTAAATAAATAGCTACAGTATATAGAGAACTGATAGTGTCTAGTGATTCAGAGCACAAGATGGTTATGTAAACGGCACGATGTTATACACGAGTAATCTACAGAGGTTGTACACGAGTAATCTACTAGATTGAATACATAACCACTTCTACTCCCCCGCCCCAATCAATACACAAGGATCTGGCTAAGTTATGTTATTGTACACGAAGGTCATGTGAAAATATGATTATACACGATTTCATACGTTTCGTACACGAAAGTTGCAAATACAAGGAGTACACGATGTTCACGATAAAGTACACGAACACGAATACCCGATGTATCTGCTAAGGGGGATAACATCGCAGAACAAGATCCATATAGTACTAATCCGTGATTCCAACGTGTCAACATCATGTATAGTAATCTAAAGCAGGAAATATACTCCTAATACAGGATATGAAATGATCAGAGAATGTACTCGCCTGTAACCGGTGAATCTGAGAGAATATAGACTGTCCGAGGAGTGGTGTCTGTCTCCTATAGAACAGTATAAGTCACTATGAGTCTACAATGATAATACAATACAATTTAATGCATTCTACATGAACTAGGTCAATCTAGACCAAAGTCAACTCTTGGTCAACTCTGGTCAACCTAGAGTCAAACCTAGTCAATAGTCAAAATCTAGGTCTCACCAAACCATTCTAGGTTCTAACAAGTCTACTCTAGGTTATACTATGGCTAATAGCCTATTAGGAAACATCTATCCCATACTCTATAACCCATATCACAACCCCACACACCAAGACACCACATATATACAATACACTATATCATAGTATCACATACACTATATATATATATATATATATATATATATATATATATATATATATATATATCTATCTAATATATATACACAATCATATATAGGAATCCTATATAACAATTCAAAACATGAATACATATACATATGAAAAGAGAGGGAACAACCTACTAGTGTATGTGTGTGTGTCTAGAGGCCAATTTCAGCCATAGCATTACTTAACATCAAAACAGTGCACACATTGATCCCCAAGGAAAAACAGTTTACAGTTAAAATAAATAGAAAAGCATTGTACAAACAGACAGTACCCAACAATAGTCTAATAAGAAATACTCATTCCAGTTATTAGTGAAGGTTCATATTGCAGGAAAAGAGTCAGTAATCAAGAGCTAATCTCAGATTTTGCTTAAAACAGTGAAGGGGAATCAACAACCATTCCCACGTTTAACTTCAACTAACAGGACAGTTCAAAACATTCCCAGGTTACACACTGAATTTCTAGTTACTGTCAGTTGCAGTAATAATATATTAAAGGAACCATTCACAGGTTAAGGAAAACTGGGAACACAAAATCCATTTCTGTTTTTAGAGGAAATGCAACCCAACTACCCATTTGAATCACAGATTTAAAGAAATTAACACAGCACCCAACTCCATAAATTAGCTAACAGCTAACAGTAAAATGAACATGGATTTAAAAAGAAGGGACCAATGTCATTCCCAGGTTTCCAAAACTGAGAACAACTCTCAACCTGGACAACATATTGAATCATAGGTTATCAAGATTTAAACTCAAGTTGAACACAACAAAACCACTCTCCAATTTCCAGTTAATGGTTGACAGTAATGAACATGGCATAAATGGAAAGGAAATCAATGTATCAGTATTGATTAAAACTTAGAACAACTCATCCTAGTTAACATTGAATCATAGGCTACACAATAAAACCCAACTCAATTTCCAGTTATCAATTAACAGTGAAGAACAACCTAGCTAATGAGAAATGTAACATGGAAACAATTATAAATTGAAAGAACATAACACCAAGGATTATTTCCTGTTCCTCACATATCGAACTCATTTAATTAACCATGTGTTCTACAGTTCACCAACTTGAATACAAATTTCATTCCACACACTAAAGCCTAAATTCGAATGCCAATATCTTATCTAACATGTAACATGGTATGTGGGTTAAATCTAATTGATAAAACATAACAGGAAAAGGAATTTAAACTATTTTGGAAAAACTGGAAAAACCAGTATCAGTAATTGTATCAGAAAAATCTCATTTCAGTGTTCGAATCCAAAAATACCACATTAACCTAAACTATTGTGTAACCAAATGCAACAGGGGTTTAAACATGATAATTAGGATCCCTCTAATAATTTAAACATGATTTAAAATATTTAAAATCGATTTACACAACAGCACACAATCCAGAACACACGTACACCAGTGTTTGCCCCATGCACACGAAATAACGTGTCCGACACGACACGAGGACTCGTAAAACTTTGCGAGCCTCGTGTCAGTCATTGTCCCTAACCTCAGGCCAAAAATCACGTGTCCACGTGGAGAAACGAGCGCGCAGTAGCCCCCGAGTAGCAGGGGAGCTACAGTGTCGCGCGCACGCCCCCGACTCGCGTGTTCCCGTGTCCCCACGACTCGACACGACTCACAAACCATCACAAGACACTGGGAATCCCTAGACGACACCTAGGGCTAGCTTTCCATTCAATTAGAATCGAAAAACTCGAACGAAATGTCCTTTGAGACATTTCGTCGAACACCTTGTTCAATCTCTGATACGTGTCCGATACGGACACGAAAAGAGTCCAAAACCTAGGGTTAGCCTACCCTACAGTTGGGTGAGGGCTAGGGTTTCCTAAAAATGATTTTTACCGGAATTTAGGAGCAATGGATAGGGTTTTACCTATAGGTGTTCAATCTCCCAAAAACTCCAAAGAGAAAGGATCCTTCAACCCACCAAAGCTCTCCAAATTGTTCCTTTCCTGTCAAAACTTGTCACAAACAGCAAGAACGAAATATTTAGGTTCTATTGCAATTTATTTGAAGCAATTTGGAGAAGAAATGGATTTTCTAGGGATTTACAAGGATGGGGACTCACCTCTTCCAAATGGCAAAGTTTCCTAAAGAGGCAACCCTAGTTTTAAGAGCATATAAATAGGGGAGGGGCTGACCATAGTGGCTGTCCAAAAATCCTAGGATTAGGGCTTGGTTTAATGGGTGTGGGCTATGGGCCATTAAGCCTATTAGTCATAAAATGACTTGTGACTTCACAAGCCATTTCTATATCAAACTAGCTCCTAATTTCACAAAATTAATCCCAATGAGTTAGTCCTCATGAACTTAGGTCATCCTAGGTTTTCAAATCCTAATCATAAAGTCAAGACCTAGGTTAGCCACTAGGTTAGTCTACAAGGTCAACATAAGTCAAAGTCTCTAAAACACCAAAAACAATTATTCTAAAAATTACTCAAAAATCACATTAATTATAAATAATAAAATAATTCAAATTAAATTCTAAAAATTTGAAAATGACCAAAATACCCTCAAGCTAGAATAGTGGTAGTGACATTTAGATCTAATAATTTAGATTGAGCAATCTAAATCCATAAAATAATATCTAATAATTCAATTTTTATATACATATGGACTGGTTATTACCGCTTATTATCTTTGTAGTACTTTCCATATACTCTCTTACATATTGTGACAGTTTTGAACTTTAGCTAATTAGCATCCAAGATGAATGCGTAGAGACATTATAGCATTGATTCATCAAGTTCAAACAATGAAGATGCACATGAATTTGAGTCGACACTTGTGTGGTAGCATAAAAATCACTAAGTACCAAAGGTTTCTACGGGAAGCTTCCTCCTGCGAGAAGATATGTTTGTCATCCAATATGAAGAGCACCCTCTAAGCAAAAAACATATTTTCTCGCAGGAAGCCTCTTTCAGCGAGAAGAGTTTTTTCATAAGAGCTTCCTTCAAGCGAGAGGGATCTCCCCGCAAGAGCATCTCTCCAGCATGAAGGTGCTCTTCGTGAAAACTCTCCTCTCGCGGGACGTGATTGCATTTAATGCAATGTATGCGTAGAGATCGAGGTGTCAATGCACATAGAACGTAGAGAATATTATGGAATTTGAGACAATTTGTCGGTAGCTGTCACAATCATATTCGTTATGGTACGTGTAGTTACAGTGATAAGAAGCCACATGGCAGAACGCGACTTCAACCTCAAGGGAACGTGGCTATTCTCATGTAATAGATGCCACATGACAGAATCCCCTTGCACGTCGCATAAGTAGTGGACCACGTGGCAAAATCTCCTCAAGACCCACATGAACATAGGCTAACATGGCTCAACACGAGCCAACAATCATGGATAACGCTTCCCTCCAGAAGTCTTCTTTCATGTGATAGTGCCTCCCACAAAGACTCAACAATAATTTATTTTTTAGACTTTTTTTCTATAAATATTCTCAATTTTTTTGCTTCCAATTCACACAACATATGCACATTTGAACAATAGTAGTACAAGCATCCTTTTGTGAGAGCACTTTGTCCAACGGTGTTTGCATGCATTGATAGCTTCCCAAAGTTAATAAGATCATCAATAGAGTAATATCATGTGCCTATTCAATCTCCACCGCTATACTGACCAGAATCTCAACTTATACTTTGAATTTTTGTGTAATTACATTCTTTTGTAGTAGAATACTTAGTGGTATGCAAGTTATATATGTTTTTTTTAATGAATTGTACCTTTTTTTATGTATAAAAACAAATAACGACTCTAATCAACCATAACCAAACTCGCCCCACAATAGCGTACCTTACACAGAATCAAACTCCCAAACTCATTGGACAAGCTAACACTCACAACACCAAGAAAACCCAACTAAGACAACTACCTAAGCAATACACCTTATTCTTATTATGAATCAAAGATACATAACCAAAGTCAACTAGATCCAGTTTCAATCATGCCTTCACATTGTAATTCATCCGTTAATACCCATATGATATCAATATACTCAAGGCCAAGTATCTCTATTTCAAATCTCAAGTGTTTCTCCTCAAATAAACCAAACAATTTCCAAGACATTAAGTTCGATTACCAACCAATCCTCCAAGCCGGGTTGTATCTGAGTTCCAATCATACTTATACATCAATGCTCAATTCTAGCAAAATATCCTAATTCTCAGAATTTACTGTTGCATCAATCCATGTTCTATCTCCCAATAATTCCTCAATCCAAAAAATAACAAACCAAATCTGAACCTGTCACGCCCCATTCCTAAAATACGAGACCAGGGTATACGACAATAGCCGGCTATGCACCAAGCAGCCCAACTCGAATACCTGTAATCTGTCTAGAGGTCAAGTATAACTGTCTAAAATTTCAACTGTATCTCAATCCACAAAATAGTAATATAAATAGTGATCCATGTGCACTAAAGTTGATCAGAATATAATAAAATAATTATAGAATAAAAAATATATTAGAGTGGATCCCCAATAATACATATGTCATGGACAAGCTAGAGGAAAGAATAAGCTTGTAAATATTAGGCTGTAATAGCAGCATGAAGCAATATACAAGTCAATAATATAAATATGAATGAATATGATAAAGGTATAAACTAAATATACCTGAAATCTTGGAGAAACAATCATCACATATCTATCTATTCTACATGACGACCTCAACAGTAATCTGGAAGGACACCACGTCCTTAGAAGGGACGTAGCAAGATACATAATATACATGTCGAATGTAATAATAAATAAATAAATAAACATGCACTAAACCCGAGTGTCCCTTGTGGCCAGTGGAAAGAGGCATAAAAGCTCTGGTTTG
This sequence comes from Iris pallida, assembly GCA_029216955.1. Lineage (NCBI taxonomy): Eukaryota > Viridiplantae > Streptophyta > Magnoliopsida > Asparagales > Iridaceae > Iris > Iris pallida. The sequence continues at coordinate 4,404,281 of JANAVB010025800.1, read as the reverse complement.
GTGACGGAAGATCGGTAGATTGAGCCACAGAAGCGTATTATTCCTTTCATTTATGGTGGGAGTTGGGGTCCAGTTTATTGTCGTTATTATATTACAAGAATTTCGTATAGTGTGATCCACTTGTTCTCTCACACCCAATGCACTAGCCTAGTACTACAAAAATTTTGTATTCTATTATCTTACATCAATTAAGTTCCTATTATTATTTTTCCATAAGGATCATAACATGAACACAAGATATTGCAATTCTTAATACATGATTTTCTTTTCAAATGAAAAATGTTAGTAACACATGATATTACCCAAATTGATAATATATTTCCCTCCAGGAAAAGAACATGATATTCATGTATATTTCACTTGCGTGCCCAAGTGATCGTGTCCTACGTATCATAAGTCCTAAAGGATTCGACCCCTATGATTTAATTTTGGCTGCAAGTCTGTCTCTAAGAAACTGACTCAAACTTCCTATAAACAGAGTTAAATATGCTTAACCAACTTTCGAATTTCAAAATTGGCTAACACTGGAAATTCTTAAATTTTTGGGCCTAGTCTACTTTGTATTTAGGACTCCAAATTTTTTCATAATTTATAAAATAGACCCGATGCAACCCTCCATAGAATTTCCTGGGTACGCCGACCCTTCGGTGGACAACTCAATACTGGAACACACAGTATAATATATTAAATTAGAATGCTGGAATTTGAAAATTTCTTACCAAAAATGATAATTGTTGGTATTGCTATTGCTTTCTAGGTCCTTGCAAATGCCCAAAGCTAGCAATTCTACCTAGTATGCATCACATAATTGATAATACAAAATTTATCATTATATATATATATATATATATATATATATATATATATATATATATATATATATATTTTATATATATATATATATATATATATATATATATATAGCAGATGACCTCTAGCATAGTGGTTAAGAGAGATGCATGCGGCCCGAGTGTTCAGTAGTTCGAATCCCAGTGGGAGCGATTCCATAAATAATTTACCTGGTTCCAATATATATATATATATATATATATATATATATATATATATATTAAATTCTCCTTAGCTCCCTCCCTCACCCCTCGTGTGCATGGCCCTCTCACCCTTCCGCCATCGGCGGCGAGGCCGCGCGCCGCCGTGCGGTCGCCGTCCCCTTCCCCCTCTCGGCGACGCCGCCCCCCCACCAGTCGGGTCACCCCTCGGACGCTCGTGACGGGTGCGGTGCCTCCGTTCCATCGGAAGCTCGATCCGCCCCCCTCCGACAGCGGTCCCCGGCTTGGTCGGAGGAGCTCCGGACGCTGGCAGCCATCGTTCCCCCTCCCCCCTGGTGGTGGCGGCTCTTCGGTGGCCTCGGCCGGTCGACCGCCTTCCCGCAGTTGCGGTTCCTCCAACCGGAGAGCCGGGCACAGGTGCCCCCCCACCGTGGCTGCACACGGCAGTCCCACTCCTGTGGCCGTAGAACCCGCCGGTGTCCCGTTCCTCGGGCGAGTTTCTCTCAGCTGCTCTCCAGGGAAGTCCCGCACCGCTCCCCGAGCTTTTCCGCTCCTTTGGGTATTTTCGAAATTCGAATCTCAGCAATTCAAAACTCCCGTCATTGATCGTGATTAATGCGCCTCCGGTTTCTCACTCTCAGGATGCAGCCTATGTGCATGATGAGTTCCAGCGAGGCATGCGCCCACTTTAGGCTCCTACCTTTGCGCCCTATCGTGCATCCGTGCCCCCAGGTCCTGCGCCTGTGGGGGGGACTATGCGCGCCCTCCTATGCTCCCCTCCGACTTTATGCGCCCTCGGAGGCCCCTTCCCTCTGCGCTTGCCTCGCGAGCAGACCCCCTCCGTGGTTCTTTTGCGCCCATCTGGATCGGGTCAGGGCTTGCACCCCGAGCGATCGCCCGCTTTTACGCCACCCATGGTGGTCTCACCCCGACGGTTTGCTTGCGCCGAGAGATCGGAGCAGTCGCCGACCCACCCAGGAATCAACCTCCGCCTCCTCAGGCTTCGGGTATCCTGCTCGACGCTTTTGGTCCCGAGCACTCCTTCCTGCCCGCGCCCGTGATCACATGCTCTTACTTGGAGGACTCTAGTCAGGGCCTGGCCCTCCCCAGCTCTCCCTCCCCTTCTCGCCTGACCAAGCAGCCCCCCAGCCTCGGTTAAGGATACTTCGCGACAGGTATCATATGCTGACGCCCTTTGTCCAGACCGGAGAGCAGTACCGACCCCGTCACCAGTGGAAGTTCAGCTCCCCGATATCGAGTTCCCGGCCCCTTCCGACGGGCAAGCCATCCGGATCCCCTTCTCTTCTGAAGAGATTTCCTTACTTTCCCATACCTTTCTAAATACCTTCGTCCTGAAGTTCCAGTCAGGACGTCCGAAGATCGACGCAGTACATGAAGCTATTGCTGGTTGGAGGCTCACATCAGCATACAAAGTCGCTCCGCTTGATCCCAAATATTTGTTCCTCTACCTTACTTCAGATCATGACTTCTCCACCGTGTGGGCCAAGGGCACCACCACCATAGGCAAACAAACCGTTAAGATCGCTAAATAGTCTCCCACCTTCAATCCCAAAGTAGACTCGACTGTCATCTCTGCTTGGATCACTCTCCCCAACCTACCCCTTGTTTGCTTCTCCCCGGCGGCCCTCGGAAGGATTGCGAGCTCCTTCGGGACTCTCGTAGCGATCGCAGAGGAAACAAGATCTCTCGCTAAAGGCAACTACGCTAAAATTTGCGTCGAGCTCGACCTCGCTTCAGAACCACCAACGGAGATTCAGCTCGGCCTTAGAGGCAGAGCGCATTCACAGGCGATAGTGTATGACAACAACATTATTTTCTGTCGACATTTCCAGATGCGAGGCCACCTTACCAAGTTCTGCGATAAAGCCCACCCTGAGCTCCGGAAGCCAACTCTCCGTAAAACCCGCCCTGCCAGTCGGCTCAATCCGGCTCACCCCCCACCCTTTATCGTCCCAGCTCCACCTCCTTCGACACCCTTCTCTAAGTCAGCACGACCCACGTCGATCCCAGCATAGCCCATTCGACACCACCAAACATCCAGGCTATAGTACCCTTCGTTTCGAAGACCATCCTTCTCCACAACTCGTTCCATACCTTATCGTTTGATGACGCAGATCCTACCCCGTCCTCAGAACTCGTCAATTCAGTCATCAGCTCCTCGGCAAGTGAGATAGCGGAGACAGAGCACTCTGACCCAACCTAACCCCCCCTCTCAAGAAAAGGCACCGAAGGCTATCACAGGAAGTTCCCCCACAGATTTTCTGGCGATCCTCGGTACGGACGCCGCTGCCAGACTCCTGCAAGCTGGAAAAGCAGGCTTTCTTGACCCAAATAACCCCGTTTGCGCCCTGTACGAAACAGAGATCGAAGACACTATTTAGACGAAAAGCTCTGAGCTCAACATCCAAAAACAGGGCGAGGAAACTACAGGCCTCCCCGCAGAAATCACGACAGTCTCCAAAAAACCCCAAACAAAAAAGAAAAAAAATGCCAAAAAGGCGACGGCTATGACCACAAGATCGGCTGTGAAGCTTTACAACCCCCCCACCCCACCCTCTAGATGCTTAACATCCTTACATGGAATGTTCATAGGATTGCTAACAAACCTACCATGAACAGAATCATTAGTCTGAAGAAGCTACACCGGGTCGACATATTGATCATCATAGAACCCAAAATCCCCAAAAAGAAACTCAAAGCATATCAGCTCCAACTCGGATTTCCATCAGCGATCGGTGAATGCAACGATATCTGGATCTTCTTATCTGCCAATGTCAAATATGGTTCCATCCACGACTTCAGGCAATCCCTTTCCTGCTGGATCGAACACCCCACCCTCCAACAACGTTTCTTGCTTTCGGCAGTGCACGGAAGCTACGACATCAACGATCGTAAGAGGTTATGGGACACCCTCTCGACCACCCACCACCTCCTCAACAACCTTTCGTAGATTTGTGTGGGCGACTTCAATACCATCTCCAACCGAGAAGAAAAATCCGGGGGAAGGCCCCCACACCCGGCAGCTATGGCAAATTTCAACGACTTTATTTTTAACGCTCATCTTCTACCCATTCCATTTTTCGGCAACGCATTCACCTGGTGTAATATGCAGGAAGGAGCCAGGAGTCAGTACTCTCATCTCGACCGTGCTCTCATCAATAATTATTGGGAGGACATGGGCCTCATAGCTAAACTGTCGCACCTGAATACCATGGAATCAGATCACACCCCTCTTCTTATTGAGGTCAGCAGTAATCATCCCCACATCAAGAAGGTATTCCGGTTTCAGACCTTCTGGAGCCACTACCCCCAATTCAAACATATGTTTGCCACCGTTTGGAGCTCAGCTGACGATCCGGACCCTATCAGGTGCGTTGTTACTAAATTCAAACCCACTAAGGGAGCCCTGGCGACTTGGAGCATAAACGCTTTCGGAGACATCTTCCAAGCCATTAAGCTGGCGGAGGACGACGTTATCCGGGAGGAGATTTTGTTCGCCACGAACAGGTCGCAGGAGAACCGGGCCATCCTTCACCTCACCAAAGCTCTGCTCAGGTCCCGGCTTAAAATAGAAACTAAATTCTGGAAGCAGAAAGCCAGGTTGACGTGGGATGCTGAAGGGGACAGAAACTCTAGCTTTTTTCACTCCTACGTTAAAGGCCGTAGACAACAGCTGAGCGTGCCCTAAATCGTAGATGATACCGGTCACATTCACACAGATCATTAGAACATTCAGACGGCTGCCACCTAATTCTACTCCAAACTCTTCTCCAAGGACACCATCAGTAAGGACGACGACCTCCTCGCCAAGATCCCCAGCATGATCAACAACGAAGAGAATGAACAGCTACTTAAACCCGCCACCACAGAGGAAGTAAAGGCCGTCGTATGGGCCCTGGACGAACACAACGCTCCTGGACCAAACGGGTTCACCGACGTCTTCTTTCGCTCGTGCTGGGACATCATCAAACACGATATCCTTGCGGCTACCGTCGTCTTTCTTCAGGGAGCTAGATACCCCTGTTTGCTATTGATTGTAAAAGTACAGTACAGTTTTATGGGAGGACTGAACTTAGACTCACAATACAAACTCGCTTGTACAAAGAAAGCCTAGGGACAAAAGCCTAGGTACAGCAGACTAAGTACAATTTTTTAATTTAGATTCTGGAGGGTGACGATAGAGGCTCGGGAAGGCGACGGCATCCCTGCCTTACTCCTTGGACGATCGGTATGCAACCTTGGCTCCAGAAGATTTGCTTGGCGTTGAAGAAATGCTCTCTTTGCCCTCTCTCTGCTTTTTTCTCCAAGTATTCTAATGCTTTCTGATCTCGAAAAGGGGTCCTCTTGCAAGGGAATGGCACTTCGTTATTTATAAGAATGGGAATACAATCATTAGGGTTTGCAGTGATTACCCCTTAGAGTGGCGGCGGCCTATTGATTGATCAATCTGGGCCATTAATCTTGAATGTGATGAATCTGGGCCACTTAATGTAGATTGTACCAAATCCTATCAGTAATTAATGCTGATTGGAATGAATCCTCGTGATGATGATTTGCTGATGTCTGCAAATCTGGATGAATGAGTTTAATTCATTCTCCTGCCACGTGTCCCAGATTATTGGGATTTGACCCAATCTTTGATTGCAGTAAATCTGGGAAATTAATTGGCTTTATGACACGTGTCCTGAGAGCCGCTATGAGGATTGAGCCGCATAAGGGTTGAGCCGCATAAGGATGGAGCCGCATAAGACTGGCCACGTGTCGGGTCTGCTTGGGGAGTGGCCTCCCGAACCTTCGAACTATATGATAATTTGAGCCACATAATGGATAATGAGCCGTATGGAGATGATCCTTGCGAGCCGTATGGGGGGCCTCTGCTTGAGCCGCATGAGACTATTTCGGCCTGAGCCGCATAAGGCAGCTTCATCCTGAACCGCATAGGGAGTCTTCGTTCGAGCCGCATATGACTGTCCATGTGTCAGGGCCACGTGGCATTTTCTGGATCTCAGAGGATTGTGTCAGAGATCTCCTCCGCTTCCCTAGGGGTCTGTCATTATGACAGAGTCATAATTACCTCTTTTGTGTCAGGGCTGCCACTTTTTCAGAGTTGTCAGCTGTCAAAGTAATTAATACAGGAGGGGAGAATTATTTTGCAAGCCATGTGTCTTCTATTCTGAGCCGCATGGGACATCTTGAGCCGCATAGTCCCTTGTGTCGCATGACTCTCTGAGCCGCATGGGCTTTCTGAGCTGCATGGATCTTTCTTTAGTATTTTCCATGCTTCTATAAGACCCCCTTCAAAGTTTTCAATTTGCAAAATTGAAATACTTTGAATAAGAAGCATGGCTGTGTGCAGGCTCTTCTAGCCGCATAAGAGGTCCTGGCCGCATGGATGTTTCAGCCGCATAGATGGCTTAGCCGTATGGGCTTTCTGCTACGTCATCGTTGCCACGTATAGCAATCTTTTGCATTAAATGCTGTTGATTTGCTGTCAGTTTTAAAGGCCACTTTTCGACACGGGATCCCAGGAGGCTGAGCGTCGAGCTAAACAGCGGCTCGAACAGGAGGCCATCTCAGTGAAGAATCGTCTTTTGGAATTGTGTAATGCCGAACTATAGTCGGCCTTTTCTTCTTTTATTTTTGTTTCTTTTTTTCTTTTCTTTTATGATATGGACGTGGTCCCAACACATGTAGGGATTTTTCTTCCTTCAAATAAAGAGTACTTTCGATTCTACCCTTCATTTGTATTGCTTGTTGTGCCTGTGATGTTATGGTGTTATTTGCCCCGCATGGGGGACTTTTTTGTGGACTTGTTACCCCTGGCATACCTTGGTTTTAGGTACAGATAACAAGTTCGATTGGGGATACCTAGAACAGTTCCACGATAAGGTGGTTATGGATGTTCTGGGTATCAGGGGATAGAATGCCATGGAGCAGCTGGGCTCCCGGGGCATGATGAGGAATGGTGGGCCTGTACTAAGAGATTTAGCAAAGGACATTTGTGGGCCTATTATCCCTGGCGTACCCTGGGTTAGGATACGAATAATAGGATGAAAAAGGGGAACCAACATACTTACTCAGAGGTAACGAGGACATGGCAAGTATGAGGGTTTTACCGTGGAGTCTTCCTACTCAGAGGTAATGAGGACATGGCAGGAGTGGACTCAACGGAGGATATTTGTGGTCAACAGAGGACATTTGTGGGCCTATTACCCTTGGTATACCCTGGTTCAGGGTACGGATAATAAGACACGAGAGAACCGACACACTTACTCAAAGGTAATGAGGACATGGTAAGTACGGAGGTTTTACCGTGGAGTCTTCCTGCTCAAAGGTAATGAGGACATGGCAGGTATGGACTCAGCGGGGAATATTTGTGGACCTATTATCCTTGGCATACTCCGGTTGTGGGTACAGATAATAAGTCGAAAGGGAATCTTCACACTCACTCAGAGGTAATGAGGACACGGCAAGCATGAAGGTTTCTTCGAGGGAGCCTTCCCACTCAGAGGTAATGAGGACATGGCAGGAGTGGGCTCAATGAAGAGGGAGTACATAGAACGACTCAGAGGTAATGAGGACATGGAAGTTCTATGTAAGGGGTGATTTATTTTTGGCGGAAGTGGAACGACTCAGAGGTAATGAGGACATGGCCGTTTTGGAAATTTGTGGATCTGTTACCCTTTTTGTGTACTGGGAGTGCGGGTAGTGGATCATGAGGGAGGATCTCTTCCAGGAAGAAAGTTTAGAGGTATGATCATACATGACTTACTATCGGAGAGAGTGACCGGGATGTGAGTTCAGAGGCACCAGCGGGTACATGACTCGATGATCTGAGAGTGAGTTCAGCGGTACCAGCGGGTACATGACTCGATGATCTAAAAAATGTGAGGGTAAGTTCAGCGGTACCAGCAGGTACGTGACTCGATAATCTGGAATATTATAGATGTGAGTTCAGCGGCACCAGCGGGTACATGACTCGATGATCTGTAATGTCGTTCAGACATAATATTTCTTCAGGAACTTGCCGTTGACGGGCAATATGAGCAAGTCTCCATTTTGTTTTACGAGGCGGTAAGCACCGTTGGAGAATACAGCCTCAATGATGAATGGGCCTTTCCACTTTGGCTGGAACTTGCCGGCGGTCTTGTGAGTCATGACTATCGGCCTCCGGACTGCCAGAACGAGATCGTCCACTTGGAATGTTCTGATTTTGACCTTCTTGTTGAAGGTTCCAGAGATGCGTGCTTGGTGGTGGATCGTCAGAGGTTCTTCTGATCCTGTGGCTGTCTCGATACGAGCTTGCACATCTCCTTCACCAAGGTGCTTCTTCGACTTTTCGTATAGGCAGAAGTCTGAGTAGTAGGATTCGACCCCTTTGAAAGGGTCGATATCAGCAAATTCTGTCCTTACGAAGCTGTATTTATCGACGTACTTGAAGCACTGGTGTAGCGTGGAAGGCACGATCATATAATCGTGTATCCAAGGGCGTCCCAAGAGGATGTTGTAAGAAGTATCTGCATCTATGACATAGCAGGTGACTTCTGATTGGAGATCGCCAATCTGACATTTCAGACGAATCTTCCCAATTGGGTAGCTCCTGCTCGAACTGAAACCGTTGATGGCGGTGCTTGTTGGCGTTAGGCGATACATCGGGATACGGAGATGATGTAGCAAACCTTTCGGAATGATGCTTATGAAAGATCCAGGATCAATGTGCATCCGATCCACCTTTACGTCGCCGATGTATCCAGTGTAGTATAACGGGCGATCGTGCAGGTTGGTTTTGATGAGCATGTCCTGCGGAGTGAAGACAATATTGGGCATCGCTCCCGTGCAAGCACTGTCTTGGAGATCTGCAGGCGGGTTTTCTCCCGTGAGGTTGACCTGAGCCAAGTATGCGTCGGCATTTTGGAGTGCATCGCTCAAGGCCGCGCGAACATCCTTTAAGAGTCTCAGAAGCTAGTATAACGACAACTTGGCCGGCGTGTTGGCCAATTGTGCCAAGATGTCGAAATTGTAGGGCTTTTCCAGCACCTGAGGTGCCTCTTTTCGGAGGGATTTGTCAAAGCGAGTCTCCTTCGGCCTAGGCTTGTCGGTCGTCGGAGGCTGAGCCGGTCCCGGAGCGTCAGTTGTAGCAGGCTGATGACCTTCAGCCGAGTTATCAGCCACAAGTTGGGATTATGTCGCCGACCGAGTGACGACGGCTGTAGCTTCTTCGATATCTGCCGAGATTGTACGGTATGACCTGACCTTTCCACTCTTCTTGCGAATGGAAGATGGTATGGGCTGAGTTACTTCTGATACCAGGTCTGGATGGACCCACATAATCTTCCCTCGTGATGTGGTGAGGGGCACTAGCCCAGCAGCCTGATCTCGGGGAGGGAGAAGATTAGCAACCTCCATTGTCGCCAGAGGGATGGGTACCACACCATCTTGAGCTTCGGTTGGAGAAAAGCTGCCAAATTGGACTGACACCATATTGGCTGCCACAGTTACCTCTTCGAAGTCGATGGCTAGAGCGTTCGAATCGATGAGATTTTAGATGTACCATTTTAGTTGGTAACAGTCGTGTGTGGTATGGTGGACGTAGCGGTGGTAATGGCAGTATTTTGGATTCTCCATGTCTGTCGGCTGAGGTTCCCGTCTTGGTAGAGGAAGCTAAATTCTGTCTCCTTGTATAAGCATGTCCAAGATGGGCTTGATGTGACCGTCTTCGAAGGAGTATGTGATTTGCGGCCATTATTTGTCTGCCGATTTTGGCTCAGATTTCTGTGCTGTATCGGCAACCATAGCCTGCTTACCCCTGCTATCCCGATTGTTGGAGAGGCTACCCCCATTGTCATTGTTGGTGTTGGGACGCTTGCCCTTGTTCTTTCCGTCCGAGATGTGCAATCCCAGTTGGCGAGCCTTTTTCAACCGTTCTTCGGCACTAGTGGCGCTGATGATGAACGTCTTCCAGTTCTTGAATTAACTTTCGCCCATCCAGAGACTGATTGTTGGGAGCAATCTCTTTTGGCAAATTTCAATTTGGGAGGAATCCGGATTTCCAGACGGCAGTTTCATTACGGTTTGGCGAAACCGCTCAATGTAGTTCCTTGTCAGCTCTTTCTCCCCTTGGACGACGTCCATGAGGGTGGACATTGTGATGTCCCGCCCTAATTCGTAGAATCTCTCCAAGAACATGCGCTTGCAGCCGGCGAAGGAATGGATGCAGTTGTCTGGCAGGTTGCGATACCAGTCGAAGGCGACTCCTTCCAATGCCCCAATGAATAATCGTGTGAGGATGGCATCATCATGGGGCAGATGGTCGGTGGTGACCTCGAAGTAAGTAATGTACCGACTTGCTGAGGTCTTGCCATCATAAGGATTGATATTGAAAGGCTTATATCTTGGTGGGAATGGAACATCCCTCCAGGCAGCAGGGTACGATTGCCGTATTCTGAGGTCTTGGGAATTTTCTCGAGCGTGAAACATGGCTCGGAGCTCCTGGACCTCTCTTCTCGCTTCGCGGGCTTCATCCACGGCGGTGGGGGCCGTTCCCTCAGGAGGATTGTTGTCCGGGTTCGGTGCTGTCGAATTCGAGTCCGCATTGACCGCGGGACCCGTGCTTGTTTGGCCAGGCGTTCCTTCCTGCAGAGTTGGAAGAGCCGCTTTGATCTCGTCCACAGACTTGACCAAGGCAAGAAGTATGGCCTCCAGAGTGTCAATGCGTTGGTGATCACTGGAACCACCTTGGTTACTGTCTGTCATGAATACCGTTCTTACGTGAGGAGAGATGGACGGAGCGGTGGAGGAAGCGCCCTCTGAATCATACCCCGGTAGTGAGAAGTCATCGGGATATGTGGGAATGTTCTCCTCTGGTTCGGACTCGGAAGGAACAGTACCCCCAATCTCCGAGTTCGCCTCGTCTTGGAAGTTGTGGATGTCCTCGGGGACGTCGGGGTTTGTTGCATCTGATGGAAGAGTTGTTTCCCCCAGCTCGTCTTCTTGGAATATCGGATTGTCGTGGAGGTTCGGAGGAGTACTACCCCCAGTCCCAGCAACCCCCAGTGTTGTGGATGACGAATCCCCCATTGTAGCAGATTTTGTCTTAGAACGGGTGCCTTGGAAAACTCCGGTAGCGGGCACCCGCTTAGACGAGAGTCTCTTAGTCATAGTGGTTGAAATCTTTGGGCTAGGAACATTCGTCTTCTTTCCTTTTCCATCGGTGGGGACTTTCTGGGCAGAGTTGCAGGAGACGACGGGAGGCGCCTCGTCTTCTGAACTTGATCGTTGCAGTCTTTGGAAGACGGACCGCCAGTCCTCTTGTATTGTTGTGTTGCTGCAACAGCAGTTGACGATGACTTGGGTGTAGTGACGTCCGTGGGAGGATTCTTTGCACCCCGGGACACCTTCTCTTTTCTTGCATTTATGGAGGATGGCCTCACGCAAGTCAGACGGGTCCGGATAGACCATGTTTGCTCCATAGATTTTGGGAGATTTTTGGGAACCTCTCTGTCCGTTTGCCGCCGGGGGCTGGACTCGGATGGTCAGAGGTCGGATCAACGGACCGAGCTTGCCAAGCTCGTGCTACCCTAGACTTCTTCACTCTAGTACGTGAGGGCACATAGTAGGAAGAGTCTAAGTGGTGCTGGAGAGAATCAGACATGTCTTCTTGGGAGCACAGGAGATCAGGACCATAAGTGAGGCGGTCGAAGACAGAACTTCGTGGAGTAGACGTCATGCGGCTGGAATCATCAATCCTCATGCGGCTGGCAGTCGTAGCCGCATGGGTCTTCTCCATGCGGCTGGAAACCCTGGCCGCGTGAGTGTTCTTTATGCGGCTGGAAATCCTAGCCGCATGAGTACTATGCATTTGGCTAGCAGTTTCAGTCGCATGGTCATCATTCATGCGGCTGGCCATCTTGGCCGCATGAGTCTTCGCTTTGCGGCTAGTGCCCTTGTTTGGTTTTTTCCTAGAGCCCATAGAATTGCTCTTTGCCCCTGCAAGTCCAGCATCGTAGTGCTTTCCTCTGCCGGACTTGGGGACAGCAGAGTCTTCTATGGCTCGAAGTGGGGCCGTACGAGATTCGCCGTCGCCGTCTTGAGTAGCAGAGAGTACTCCATCGAGGGCCTGGAGAGGAGCAAATGATTTTGGCCTCCATTCTTAGCGAGCTTTCGTTGTGCGGACGCGCCTCTGGACCGGGCCAGCGCTTCCTTCGGAGAGCATTTTTTCGAACGCCTGTTGGTCGAAGCGAACGACCATCATCTGTTGTGTGGAGCCAAGTTTGGCTGCATCCGATTGCATCACCAACTCCTCAGCCATGGAGAAGTTTGTCCCCAGCAGAGTCGCCATCGTGTTTGCCATTGATTGTAAAAGTACATAACAGTTTTATAGGAGGACTGAACTTAGACTCATAATACAAACTCGCTTGTACAAAGAAAGCCTAGGGACGAAAGCCTAGGTACAGCAGACTAAGTACAATTGTTTATTTTAGATTCTGGGGGGTGACGATAGAGGCTCAGGAAGGCGACGACAGCCCTGCCTTACTCCTTGGACGATCGGTATGCAGCCTTGGCTCCAGAAGATTTGCTCGGCGTTGAAGAAATGCTCTCTTTGCCCTCTCTCTATTTTTTTCTCCAAGTATTCTAATGCTCTCTGATCTCGAAAAGGGGTCCTCTTGCAAGGGAATGGCACCTCGCTATTTATAAGAAGGGGAATGCAATCATTAGTGTTTGCAGTGATTACCCCTTAGAGTGGCGGCGGCCTATTGATTGATCAATCTGGGCCATTAATCTTGAATGTGATGAATCTGGGCCACTTAATATAGATTGCACCAAATCCCATCAGTAATTAATGCTGATTGGAATGAATCCTCGTGATGATGATTTGCTGATGTCTGCGAATCTGGATGAATGAGTTTAATTCATTCTCCTGCCACGTATCCCAGATTATTGGGATTTGACCCAATCTTTGATTGCAGTAAATCTGGGAAATTGATTGGCTTTATGACACGTGTCCTGAGAGCCGCTATGAGGATTGAGCCGCATAAGGGTTGAGCCGCATAAGGATGGAGCCGCATAAAACTGGCCACGTGTCGGGTCTGCTAGGGGAGTGGCCCCCCGAACCTTCGAACTATATGATAATTTGAGCCACATAATGGGTAATGAGCCGCATGGAGATGATCCTTGCGAGCCGCATGGGGGCCTCTGCTTGAGCCGCATGAGACTATTTTGGCCTGAGCCGCATAAGGCAACTTCATCCTGAACCGCATGGGGAGTCTTCGTTCGAGCCGCATATGACTGTCCATGTGTCAGGGCCATGTGGCATTTTTTGGATCTCGGAGGATTGTGTCAGAGATCTCCTCCGCTTCCCTAGGGGTCTGTCATTATGACAGAGTCATAATTACCTCTTTTGTGTCAGGGCTGCCACTTTTTCAGAGTTGTCAGCCGTCAAAGTAATTAATGCAGAAGGGGAGAATTGTTTTGTAAGCCACGTGTCTTCTGTTCTGAGCCGCATAGGACGTCTTGAGCCGTATAGTCCCTTGTGCCGCATGACTCTCTGAGCCGCATGGGCTTTCTGAGCCGCATGGATCTTTCTTTAGTATTTTCCATGCTTCTATAACCCCAAATCCATCTCCCGTGCTAACCTTATCCTCATCCCCCAGAAAGACAACCCGACCACATTCAAAGACTTCCGGCCCATCAGGTTATGCACCTTCGCTAACAAAATCATCTCCAAAATGATCGCATCCCGCATGTCCACGCTTCTCCCCAAAATCATTTTCGATGAACAGAGCAATTTTGTCAAGGACAGGAACATCACCGACAACATCCTATTAGCTCAGAAGATGGTCACCTGCATGAAATTCCCCTCCAGAGGGGGTAATGTGGCTATCAAACCAGACATGGAGAAAGCCTATGACCGATTGGATTGGTAGTACATGATATGGGTGCTTAGAGCATTCGGCTTATCGGAAGCGTGGACCGACGTTCTCTTCAGATCAGTCAACAACTCCTGGTTCTCCACCATCATCAACGGGCAAGCCGACTGCTTTTTCAAAGCTAGCCGCGGGGTTAGACAGGAAGATCCCTTATCTTCCACCATCTTCATCATCGCGACAGAAGCACTTAGCAGAAAGCTCAACAACTTACCCAACTTGTCGGGATTCCACCACTTTTACTCTACCACCGGATGTCCTTTAATCACCCACCTGGCTTACGCAGACGACATCCTCATATTTTTCGCTGGCGACATGGGGTCGGTGGAGGCGGTACACAAAACGCTAGAGAGATACTCCATATGCTCCGGACAGCGGGTAAACCCGAGTAGAAGTGTCATCTACACACACCACAAAGCAGATAGAGCACACTCAGCGACCCTCTCCAATCTGGCATCCTTCTCCACTGCATACCCGCCGTTTAATTATCGTGGGTGCCCGCTGGTGTACGGTAAATCAAACTCGGGGATATTCGATGACCTTGTCAGCAAAATCAGGAAAAAAATCGAGGGCTGGCACAACGCTACCTTATCCCTTGGGGGGAAATGATCCTGATCAAGCATGTTCTATCCTACATTCCCATGTACACCCTGGCCGTCTGCTCGCCTCCGCAGAAGGTCCTAACCTCCCTTGAATCCCTTTTCTCCAAATTTTTTTGGGGCCACAGAGAAGACAGAGACAAACACCACTGGGCCAGTTGGGCATCCATGGCCAACCCCATCGAAGAGGAAGGACTCAGATTTGTCAGATTGGCGTACATTGTTACCGCCGGCTCAATGAAGCTATGGTGGAAACTCCGCACAGAAAATACGATATGGTCCCGATTTATGAAGGCCTGGTATTTTCGGCATTCCTACCCCTCGACGGCGATAGCCAACAGCAGGTCCTCCGCCAGCTGGCGCAACATTCTGACAGGACGGAACCTCGTTGATCCCTTCATGATCGCCGATCGTTCAGAATCATTATGATGGTCCCTGAACCCCGGCGGTGAGTTCTCCTTAGCTTTCGCCAGGACTGCACTGAGGGACACGGGAGAGCCACAACACCTAATCGCCCCTACTGGCAACCAACCATCCCCAATAAATTATACATCCTCATTTGGAGAGCGCAGCGCAGGAAACTCCCCACCGATGACGCTCTGACCCACCTTGGCTACAGCCTTGCATCGAGATGCCACTGTTGCTCATCCCTACAAGCAGAATCAGCGGCTCACGTCCTCTACTCGGGAGAGCTTGCCATCCAGCTGTGGTCCCACCTCTCTACCAAATAGCATATACAACATCAGGCTGGCGATTTCGACGATCTTCTCGCCATCTGGGGTCAATCTAACAGGCACCAGATCGTCGCAGCCGCCGGCATTTGGGTATTATGGAAAAACAGAAACAAGCACAGATATGAAGGTCACTCATTCAACTTCCCACAACTGTTCAGAGAAGTCTGCAGGCAGGTTCTCAAAGCCGGCTTTCGTTGCCCCCCAGTACCGGGCTACCGTCATCGGGTCCCGTAACCCGGATCCCGAAGACTTTTTGCTTTAGCCCCTGTGCCCGGTCGTCAGTTGTCTTTTTCATTATTAGCTTTTCTGTATAGGCTTCGGCATTTTGCGTCTTATACATCAATAAAATGGGGGGTTTTGTGGAATATATATATATATATATATATATATATATATATATATATATATATATATATATATATATAATGGGAAAGCAGCCGAGAAGTCTCTGGTCTCCTCCGGAGCTCCTTGTGGTCGGGTGGCTGGCTTGGCCGGCCGACCTCCTCGGCCCGGCCCTAGGCTCCTCCCCCCGCTGAGGCCCCCCCACCCCTCTCTTCCCCCGTACCGGCGTCATCTCGCTGTGGGGGGTTCCCCCCTCACCGGCATCCTCTCATCGGCATCCTCTCGTCGTGGGGGTTCCCCCTCTCATCCCACACCCCTCGGCGCCGTCCTCGGTGCCGCCGCGCTCAGCGCAGGAAGACTCCTCCACCGTCGGCTTTTCCCCTGGCTACCCCCGGCTAGCCCACCCCCCTCCTAGTCCCTCCGCTGGGGTCGAGCCCTGCTCCGCCAGGCTTGTCCTCTGTCCCGGCACCACCACCTCCCGTCGCCTATCTCGCTGAGCCACCCCCCTCCTCGGCAGAGATCAGCCCCTCGGCTTTCCTCTCTCTGAGGTGGACCCTTCCATCTCTGGCGGCCCTCCCCCCGAGCCTCCCGGCCGCCGTCATCCCTATAGCGGCTCCTCTCCCTCCCTCTCCTGCCATCGTCTCGGGACCCCTTCCACCGTCGACGGTAGACCTCCCTCTCCGCGTGCTGCCAGCCCCACCCGTGGGCTCACGTGGCCGCGTTGCGGCCTTCGGTCCCCTCCCCCCCGCGCCGCTTCCCTCCAGCCTTCGGTGTTCCCTCTGACGCTTGACGGAGGGCCCTCCCCCTCGAAGGTGAAGCGTCCCCTCGCGTCGGCCAGCCTCCCTCTCGCAGGCCGCAACGAGCCGACCGTCCAGCGCGTGGCGTCCCCCCTCTCCTCTTCCACTGCCGGCGTGGTCGTGCTTCCCTCCCGTGCGAGCCACCCTTCCGCTTGTGACAAACCCCCCCCCCCCCCCGAGTTGGCTCTCTCCGCTGGAGCCCCCTGGCCCCTCCCCCTCCGCCTGCGTCAACCCCCTCCGGGTTGACCTCCCCCGCCGAAGCCCCGTCGGTGCCACGGCCCCGTCCGCACAGGTCCTCCTTCCCTTTCGCCTGTGTCGACTCCATCGACCCGTGTGCCCCCCCACCCTCGGGCCGTGCACCCCCTCGGGCTGAGAGCCCTATCCCCCTTCGGGCAGAGCACCCCCCTCCTCGGGCTCAGCACCCACTCCCCCCACGGGCTTAGCACCCGCTCCCCCTTCGGTTTCTGTGTTTACGTTACGTTCTGTACTTTTGTAATTTCGAAATTTAGGTTGTTTCAAAATTTTAAAATTTTGAATTTCAACTTTTTTATTTTCTTACCTTATTCTATAGAGCCCTTTTGTGTTTTTTGGCTCTGCACCCATCTGTACTGCTCTCCTAGAGCCCCATTTTACTTTTCAATAAAATGTCTTCTTATATATATATATATATATATATATATATATATATACATAGGCAGTACAAGCATGGTTGCGGAGCTGTCTTCCCTTCCCCGAGCGCATGCTTCAGCGGTCGCTTACCTCCGCCGCTAGCCGGCGGCCGGAGCTGCGCCCCCTCCCTTTCCCTTTTCTCTGCCGTCATGGCTACTCCCCCCGACCTTCTCACTCTCTCTGATCGCCTCCCTCCAGCTCCCTCCCCTCCTCCGCTGCTCTCCGGGCTGCCTGTTCGCCATGAAATATAAACGGACAGAACAATTATCGGAGGACTGGACTTTTACTTCACGTTACAAACTCGCTTGTACAAAGAAAGCCTAGGAACGAAAACCTAGGTACAGCAATCTAAGTACAATTGTTTATTTTAGATTCTGGGGGGTGACGATAAAGGCTCGGGAAAGCGACGGCAGCTCTGCCTTACTCCTTGGACGATCGGTATGCAGCCTTGGCTCCAGAAGATTGCTTGGCGTTGAAGAAATGCTCTCTTTGTTCTCTCTTGGCTCTTTTTCTCCAAGTATTCTGGTGCTCTCTGATCTCGAAAAAGAGGGTCCTCTTGCAGGGGAATGGCATCTTGCTATTTATAAGAAAGGAATACAATCATTAGGGTTTGCAATGATTGCCCCTTAGAGTGGCGGCGGCCTGTTGATTGATCAATCTGGGTTATTAATCTTGGGTGTGATGAATCTGGGCCATTTAATGTAGATTGCACCAAATCTTCTCAGTAATTAATGCTGATTGGAATAAATCTCCCTTATGATGATCTGCTGATGTCTGCGAATCTGAATGAATAAGTTTAATTCATTCTTCTGCTACGTGTCCCAGATTATTGGGATTTGACCCAATCTTTGATTGCAGTAAATCTGGGAAATTGATTGGCTTCATGACATATGTCCTGGGAGCCACTGAGGGGATCTGAGCCGCATGAGGATTGAGCCACATAAGCCCGGCCACGTGTCAAGGCTGCTTGGGGAGTGGCCCCCGAACCTTCAAATCACATGATAATCTGGGCTGCATAGACGTAGGTGGCCGCATAACTGGTAACTCATTCGTGAGCCGCATGGAGATGGTCCTCGTGAGCCGCATGGGGGAGCGTCCTCTTGAGCCGCATAGGGGGAGCCTCCGCTTGAGCCGCATAGGGTTGTTTCGATCTAGGCCGCATCGGGCAACTTCGGCCTGAGCCGCATGGGGAGTCTCCGCTCGAGCCGCATATGACTGTCCATGTGTCTAGGCTGCATGGCATTTTCTGGATCTCGGGGGATTATGTCAGAGATCTCCTTCGTTTTCCTAGGAGTCTGTCATTATGACAGAGCCATAATTGCATCTTTGTGTCAGGACTGTCGCCTTGTCAGAGCAGCCGTCGGGGCATTAAATACGGCTGAATGTAGAGAGGAACAGTTGAAGGCCACGTGGCTTCTTTCTGGGCCGTATGGAATTATCCGAGCCGCATGAGACTCTTCGAGCTTTTGAGCCGCAAGTTGTATCTGGGCCGCATGAAGCTCCCAGGGATTTTGAGCCGCATGAAGAATGTTTCATGACCGAGCCGCATGAAGGACATCGTATGACCGAGCCGCATGAAGGACGTCGCATGACCGAGCCGCATGAGTAATGTCTCATGATCGAGCCGCATGAAAAGTGTCCCATGACCGAGCCGCATGAGAGATGTCTCATAGCCAAGCCGCATGAAGGACGTCTCATGATCGAGCCGCATGAGGAATGTCTCATGACCGAGCCGCATGAAGGACGTCTCTTGACTCACATGAGGAATGTCTCGATCAACCTGTGAACTCGCTTTGTGGGCCCAGGTATCCCGAGCACACGAGTGCATAGGTATCATGTTTGCTCCCTGATGTGGGGGTAGTAAAAACAATTGCCCTCGATCTTTGTTGGGAGACTCTTGAGAACCACCTTGTCCGTTTTCCGCCGGGGGCTGGACACGGGCGGTTCTGTACAACTTTCCATCAGAGGCCCGCTTAGTGGGACGCTCTTGATGTTCAGAGGTTGGGACAGCTGACTGAGCTCGATGAGCCCGCGCTGTCCTAGACTTCTTCGACTTAGCACCCGAAGGTGCGTAATAGGAAGAGTCCAAGTTTGGAAGGAGGGAAGAGAAGTTGGTGCCCTTTTCAAAGGAGACCAGGGGGCTCTATTTATAGAATGGAGTGAGCCCTTTCTTCTTCTCCTTTCCGATGTGGGACTAAAAGCAATATTTTCCATGGTTCTACAGGACCCCCTTCAAAGTTTCCAAATTGCAAATTTGGAACACTTTGAATAAGAAGCATGGAAAGTAGATTTGGTTAGGTATGGCAATCCAATCAGAGGTAGCATGGACGTGATAGGTTTGGGTACTTCTGCTGGGGATTTTATGTGGACTTATCATCCTTGCGTACCTTGGTTTTAGGTACGGATAATAAGTTGAGGGAGGGAACCATTATATTTACTCAGAGGTGGTACGGACGTGGTAAAAAAAAAAATAAGGTTGATGGTAGAGCTTTCCTACTCAGAGGTGATATGGACATGGTAGGAGTGAACTCGAATGAGGATACATAGAACAACTCAGAGGTGCTATCAACATGGAAGTTATATGCATTGGATGAAAGAATGCTATGGAACAGCTGGGCTCCGAAAGCATGTGATGATGAGGAAAGATGTGGATGTACTAGGGGACCTAGTACGGCCTTTGTGGTCAACAGAGGACATTTGTAGACCTATTATCCTTGGCATACCTTGGTTTTAGGTACGAATAATAAGTTTGATAGGGATACCTAGAATAACTCCGCGGTAAGGCAGATATGGAGGTTCTTGGTATCGGGCGAAAGAATGCCGTGGAGCAGCTGGGCTCCCGGGGCATGATGAGAAATGATGGCCTGTACTGAGAAACTTAGCAAAGGTCATTTGTGGGCCTATTATCCTTGGTGCATCCTGGCTTAAGATACGGATAATAGGATGAAAGGGAACCAACATACTTACTCAGAGGTAATGAGGACATGGCAAGTATGAGGGTTTTAACCGTAGAGTCTTCCTACTCAGAGGTAATGAGGACATGGCAGGAGTGGACTCACCGGAGGATATTTGTGGTCAACAGAGGACATTTGTGGGCCTATTACCCTTGGCGTACCCTGGTTTAGGGTACGGATAATAAGTCGAGAGAGGACCAACATATTTACTCAGAGGTAATGAGGACATGGTAAGTACGGAGGTTTTACCGTGGAGTCTTCCTACTCAGAGGTAATGAGGACATGGCAGGGGTGGACTCAGCGGAGAATATTTGTGGACCTATTATCCTTGGCGTACTCCGGTTGTGGGTACAGATAATAAGTTGAAAGGGGATCATCATACTTACTCAGAGATAATGAGGACATGGCAAGCATGAAGGTTTCTTCGACGGAGCCTTCCCACTCAGAGGTAATGAGGACATGGCAGGAGTGGACTCAATGAAGGAGGGTACATAGAACGACTCAGAGGTAATGAGGACATGGAAGTTCTATGTAAAGGGGTTATTTATTTTTGGCGGAAGTAAAACGACTCAGAGGTAATGAGGACATAGCCGTTTTGGAAATTTGTGGATTGATTACCCTTTTTTTGCACTGGGAGTACGGGTAGTGGATCATGAGGAAGGATCTCTTCCAGGAAGAAAGTTCAGAGGTATGATCATACATGACTTACTATTTGAAAGAGTGACCGGGATATGAGTTCAGAGGCACCAGCGGGTACATGACTCGATAATGTGGAATATTGTGAGGGTGAGTTCAGAGGTGTAGAAGCATAAAAAAGAAGGGATCTTTCTTTTAATCCCACATCGGAAAGGAGAAGAAGGGAGGCCTCATATATAGAGACCTCTTGCCTCATTTGAAAAGGGCACCAAAAAAAGAAAAAAAGAAAAGAGAGCCCGTTATCCAGGGAGCCCGTTCGAGCCACAAAAAGTTGCAGTTGTTCTTCTCTTCTTCTGGGTTGGCTGCAAGTTCTTCACTCGCTGTCATGGCGAGGACAATTTGGACTCTGAGTACTATACGCCCCACGGGCTGGTACGAAGAAGTCCAAGGCAGCACGGGCCATGCGCCTCAAACGTGTTATGCCAGCAGTAAATCAGAAGCATGCGCTCACAATCATGCGCGCTGCTGATGGTAAGCTGTACAAGGTCGACTCAGGTGCTTCGGCGCTAGAAACGAACCGACCTTCAAAGTCCTTGTCTCACTTGGGCGCATCTATTGCGTTCACAACCAAGTCGAGCAAGGCAAACCCAGTGGTCTTGAACTCCCGCGCCTCCTCTGGTTGTACGTCTGAGGTCCGTTCAAGTCACTTCAAATGCTGTGGTTCCTCCACTACTGATCGGGATGCCTGTTTGGTATTAGATCAGGGGGCGCAGCACTCACTTGACCACCCCGGCACTTGGCTTTGCCATGCGCCTGAAGGGGGTGTGAAGGTGGCACTCTCACTTGACCACCCCGGCGCTTGGCCTTGCCATACGTCTGAAAGGGGTACGAAGGTGGCACTCTCCTCCAATAATCTGCGCAACGTTATCACTCACAAGCGCCGATCAGGAGAGCCGACCAACAAGCATAATGTGCTCCTCACAGGGCACACTTGTGCTACGGTCGTCATCAACTGCTGCTACCGCAAGACAGTGGCTCCACCACCAAGGCAGTCTGTGTTCCAACAGTTGCAACATGCTGTACATGTCTCCCAACGCATCACTCCGCCCCGTCAGAGTGAATCACTTCCTCGTCAACGTACAGGCGCATCTACCAGCCTGGGGCTCTTATCTTCTGAAGGAGTTCACCGTCAAATCTTCTTTGAACAAGGAGAACCATCATCCACAGTACAATATCTTGCCAAAGAGGAGGATCAGTCGAATCCATCTTCGTCGAGAAGTCAAGGGAGAGACAACAAGACTCTCTCAAACTATTGCTATTCATAGGCCAGGGCAAATCAAACCCATGTGCCAAGTGGCAACCTTCCCGAAGTCAGTACAATGAACTTGTATTTTTGATGAATGAACTCGCCTCTTCGAATTCAGCTAAGTCAGGGAGCCACTAATGCTCTGAAGAACTCAACAGATGGACCAATGAAGATGCGCCATGTACAGACACACCCTTCAACATCAAGCACATCACACAAACGCGCCCTTCAACATCAAGCGTATCAGCACAGACGCGCCCTTCAGTACCAAGCGCATCATAGAGGATGCACCCCCATACGCCTAGTGGAACGCCAATCGACGCGCCCACTCAACTGTCCATCGAATGTCAGAAACATTAAATGCTGAACTGACAGAGTTGGCAGCACACCTCCCAAAGTCTGAACAGTTGACAGCTTTTTCAGAAGACGAAGTGTCGGCAACGTCAGCATCATCATTACCTTTACTCCGACGGCTACTGCCACATGACCACCCAACCATTCGCATGCGCCTCCGCAGCCATGTGCCCAAATCTGCATGCGCCTCAAAAACCATGCGCCACAGACTTTTCACTGATCCCTAAAGACAGAAGGAAAGTCTCCATTTGAAGCTCTGCATGCGCCTCAAAAGCCATGCGCCCAGAATGGTTCGTGACTCCTAAAGGTTACGAGCCAAAGTCTCCTCATGCGCCCAGTCCTAGGCGCATCCTAACCAAATCATTCCCCCCATCAAATCCGAGATCTCCGAGCCATGAGTCGACGACACGTGTCCTTTGACTCAACTAATCCAAGATTTCAGCAACAGAAAGATCTTCTCCTCTGCTACGTGCCGGCTCACAACAGCAGTATGAAGAATTCAACCCCTCGATCAGGGCGTATCATCCATGCGTCTCCATCAGCAATCACCACGTGGCGTCCCCGTGTACGGGCGCATTCTACGTGCGCACATGAGCAGCCGATCTGCAAAGCTATAAATAGAGGGATCATTTCCTTCACACACATAAAGAACACACACAGAACGATCCTACGTACAAAAAACGGAGGAACATACCACCAGAGAGGCAGATACAGACACTCAACGTCTTCCTCCTCTCGGCAAGCTCCAGCACCCAGAGATATCCAAACCTTCAGAGAACCGATAACCGTCGTCAGATCGTCAACGGAGTCAACGCATTACCACTCACTCCATCGGCACAAGGGACCCAAATAAACAAAAGTGTACTCCTAGGACTACATCTAAGTCCTATATTGTAATACTGTTCTGTTTGTATTAAAATTTGCAATAAAAGAATTTTAATGGCAAACAAGCTGGCGACTCTGCTGGGGACCTGTTTCTCCTCCACGGAGAAAGCTGTGTCACAATCCGACGATGTGAAGGTGGGCTCCTCCCACAAGACGCTGGTCGTATGCCTCAATCAACAGGCGTATGAGGAGTTCATCTCTGAAGGATGTGCGAGTCCTTCGAAGCGGCTGCCGAAGCCCAAGAAGACCCGCCGAGTCTGGGTGCGTAAGGTCGACGCCTCGGGCACCACCACTGAAGGGGATGCGCCAATCCAGCCTTCCCTTCCTGCTGACGTCCTCAGCAACCAAGATGCGCCCACAGGTGCAGCGCATCTCTCGGGGAAGCATACGGCTAACCACATTCCCCAGCCATCTTCCTCTCAGGTGAGGAAGATACGTCGACGGAGCAGGGGCGCAGCCAATGCCCCGCGCATCACCTCTGATGCGCCACAGAAAGTCTCTGTCTTTGACAGACTCACTCGATGTAATGACAAGGAGAATTGGGATTCTGAGTACTATGTGCCCTAGCGGGCTGGTACGAAGAAATCCAAGACGGTATGGGCCATGCGCCCCAAACGTGCTATGCCAACAGCAAGCCAGAAGCATGCGCTCACAATCATGCGCACTGCTGATGGTAAGCTGTACAAGGTCGACTCGAGTGCTACGGCACCAGAAATGAGCCGACCTTCAAAGTCCTCGTCTCACTTGGGCACATCTATTGCGTGCACAACCAAGTCGAGTGAGGCAAATTCGGTGGTCTTGAACTCCCGCGCCTCCTCTGGTTGTGCGTCTGAGGTCCGTTCAAGTCACTTCAAATGTTGTGGTTCCCCCACTACTGATCGGAATACCTGTTTGGTATTAGATCAGGGGGCGCACCACTCACTTGACCACCCCGGCGCTTGGCCTTGCCATGCGCCTGAAGGGGGTGTGAAGGTGGCACTCTCCTCCAACGATCTACGTAACGTGATCACTCACAAGCGCCGATCAGGAGAGTCGACTGACAGACACGATGCGCCCCTCACAGGGTACACTTGTGCTGTCATCACTATCAACTGCTATTTCAAAGCGGCAGTCCCACCAAGGCAGTCGGTGTTCCAGCGGCTGTAATCATCGACACCTCTCCGACGTCGCCTCGGGAAGAAGGTGTCAACAGAAGAAGTGCCAAGGGTTGCTTCATGCAACGTGATCTCCAACTCCTCGTCAGTCCAAAAGACAACTGGCAATTCCTCTTCCTCGTCCAAAAGCCAGCCGAGGAAGACCAAGACAGCTGTCTCATCCTCCGCAGTGTTCGAAGGCACTCGGGGGAGGAAGAAGATCTTGGAGGAAGCTGGGGGTAGTCAGACCCTTGTCGAGCCTCCTTCCGAAGACGAGGGTGTCCAAAGCACATCTGGGGCGTATCCTCGAGGTGAAGTCAGCCTCCCAGAAGCTCTTGAAGACAAAGATATCCCCCAGAACATAGCTGGGGGTGGTCTGGCATCTGTGGACCCGAGTTCTGGAGACGAAGAGGCCCTTCAAGACGAAGCTGAGGGTGATCAGGCCCTTGCAGATGCGCCCGTGGTGAATGTTCTCCCGAACATAGCCGGGGGTAGCCAAGACGAGGCTCCAGGAGAGGCAACTCCCCTACAGAGTGAGGCCGAGAGTGAAGCCTCGACCCATCCATCCACTCCCGGCCGCGTCATGACAGTAAACGTGACTGGGGCTGATATCGAGTCTGATGCGCCGCCAACAGACCTCGTCCAGCGCATAGATACCCTGGAGGGAGGACTCAAAACCCTCTCTGCCTCCATGCAAATACTGACTCAAGCAGTATTTGAGATACCGTCAGCTTTGGCCAGGATACCTTCTACCGGTCCCGACCCAGGGGACAATGGGGAATCGAGTATACCCCTTCAACGGGTATCCTCGGACACAGATCGCCGAGAAGCACCTCGGACGTCAGAGCCCTCAAATGCTCAATATCAGGTGGTACCACCTTCCCCGACTCCCAGCTCCACGGAGGATGTGGTCGAGATGATCAGGGACTTGCGCGAGCGCTTTGAGTCCAAGACGAGACAAGAAGAGCGCCAAAAGATGGGCATCCCCCAGCCTTATCCCCTCGAGTGGAACAAGGTAGTTTATCCTCCAAAGTATAAACCACAAACACTGACGCCGTACAACGGGAAGGACTCTCCGCGTCGCTACCTGACGTACTTCCAGTCTCAGACGGGACATCTTCCGAAGGAGGACGTGCTACTTACTAGCATATTTGTCGGGGCACTGAAGGGAGTGGCGTACGACTGGTACTGCAGCCTCCCCGACAATTCCATATCTTCCTTCGATGACCTCATGCGCCTCTTCCTTGACCGCTTCTACGACGGCGGAAAGGACATGACGATGGCGTCCCTCATAGAGATACGCCAGAAGGAGAAGGAAACGGTTCGGGTGTTCATCGAACGCTTCTGACAAGCCTGCTTCAGACTACCTTCGGGCATGCCAGAACATGCGCTCCTCTCCTCCTGCAGCATGAACATGCTGCCTGCAGTCAAACTCTGGCTCAACTCCACTCCTCCTCCCGACTGGAGTTCCTTGATCATTGAAGCCGAAGCCGCAGAAAAGAAGGCAGCCAATGCACGTCTTCTGGGAGTCAGCTTTCCCGCCTTTGATGAAAAGGGGAAACGGCCTGCAGCCAACAACCCCGGACGGAAGACAAAGAGGAAACAGGCATTGACTGTCAATGCCTCAAAAGGTGCGTTGGCACCTACTCAGAAGCCTCCACTTGCACCATGGCCAAAGGAGGTTTATTCGTTCAACGATGAAGACACCCTGCAACTCTTTGAGATACTGAAGCAGGGTGACAAGATCAAGCTGCCGGACCCAAAGCGTCCCGATGAAGTTGGAAAAGTGGACAACCCGTGGTACTGTCACTACCATCGGTTTGTCGGACACCCAACCAAGGACTGCTATGTCCTCAAGAATTACATCCAGTGCATGATCAATGCGGATGTAATCTCTGACGACTACGAGGAGAAGACGGTGTCGGCCAACATGGTGTCACTCCAGTTCGGCACCTTGCCGCCAACAACAACACAGGATGGCGTCGTCCCCATCCCTAAGGCGACAATGGAGGTGGTTAACTTACCACCTACTCGTGACAACGTGAGTGGACTCATCCCACTCACCACATCTCGAGGAGAGGTCCTATGGGTTCACCCCGACCTCGTCTCCGAGGTGACTCAACCGGAGGTACGCCCTACCTCGAAATCCAAAGGCAGAAAGATCAAGTTTTGTCGCACGGTCTCTTCTTCAACAGAAGAGGCACTTCCTGTGCAGACGCGTTCACAACAGAACGTCTAACCCGAGGAAGCTGCCGCCGAGGTGGTGCCTCCTTGCACCGTCCTTGCTGCCCAGGAGGAGGGTCCATCTAAGCCCTCAGCAGCCAATAAGCAGAAGCATGTGGAGGCTCGTTTCGACAGACCTCTACGAAAAGAGAATGCTTGGGGGCTAGCCAAGCCCCATAACTTCGACATACTGGCACAACTGGCCAGTACTCCTGCCCGCCTATCTTTGTTCGAGCTCCTGCGTCTTTCTAAAGACTCCCGAGAAGCTCTATGTGAAGCTCTGAAGGATGCTGAATCCTTTCTCAGTCAGGTCAAGCAGTCTTAAGATCTCCCAACTACATGTGCGCACTGTCATTGTGCGGATGAAGTTATCCTAAACATAACTTTCATCCAACAAGACATGCTGCTCAAGCACAACCGACATAACCGGCCGCTGTATTATACAGGGTATATCGGTTCAGTCAAGGTGAAGCGGATTCAGATCGATCCGGGGTCTTCCCTCAGCATCATCCCGAAGACGCTGCTCTCAATACTGGGGATCCCAATATACCGGCTGGCGCCCTCCAACACAATAATCAGTGGCTTCAACGCCAGCAAAAGTGAGCCGCTGGGCAAAATTCGGCTGAAGTGTCACATCGGTAACCTCAGAACTGAGGTGACCTGCTACGTTGTGGATGCCGATGTCAACTACAACATCCTGCTCGGTTGACCATGGCTGCATGAGTACTTGGTGGTGCCATCCATGCTCTACCAGTGTATAAAGTATGTGTCCACCAACGGTATCATCCGGACGGAGTTCGCAGACATTGACCCTTTCAAAGGGATTGAAG
Source organism: Iris pallida (assembly GCA_029216955.1). NCBI lineage: Eukaryota > Viridiplantae > Streptophyta > Magnoliopsida > Asparagales > Iridaceae > Iris > Iris pallida. The sequence goes on along the minus strand of JANAVB010025800.1, from coordinate 4,376,865 downwards.
CCTACTTCACCGATGCCGACTTATACAAGTCACCTGATGAGGAGGAAGCTAATGATGCTGACGACGAAGCAGAAACGGCAGCAGAGCCGGACATGGAGCCTGAGGTCACTCCCGACGCTCCTTTGAAGATCCGACTCAAAGGCAAACTGCCTCAGAAGTTGCCTCCCATGAGCATTAAGCTACCCGGGAAAGCACCAGCTGCTCCTGAAGCTCCCCTGAAGATACGGCTCAAGGGAAAACCGCCTCAAACATCGGCTTCCCTCGTGGCAAAACTACAGGGGAAGACACCAGTCATTGGAGGCACAGTGGAGGCACCTCTGAAGGTGCGTCTTAAAGGCAGGCCGCCACCATCCCAGCCGCCAGAGAAGGCCCACGTAGTCCTCTCGGACTCCAAGACCAACGCTGTGGTGGACTCTCCCGATCCTACTCCAGTGCTTACAGATGAAGAGCTGAGGGATTATATCTCCACTGACGTAGATGCCCCCTCACTGGACAATGTAATCCCGCGGGATAAAATCTCGTATTTCATCAATAATAGAGTGTCTTTTAATTATTCTTGTCTTCCACATTGGAATGCCATGTATAAATTAGATAACGCTCTACGGTCGTTGCAAACACAAATAACGACCGTCCATCATATAAATCGAGTAGTCCCGTCTCAAGGAGTCTGTTACATAGTCCCGCCACGTAGTCGAGACGAAGAAACCATTATCTTCGGCAAAGTTGAGCGTCGTCAAGACCTCCCGCCACTCGAGGCAGAACCAGATGCCGGCAGAATGCAACTCTATCGATACACAGACGTCACAAAGTACCTCATCCAGAAGATGGGTTACGACCTAAAAAGCAACAAGGGTCTGAACTACGGCAAAGGTCGACGTCTCCCTCTCCGGCTTCCGACTCCTAAAGGAAAGTCGCAGGACTACTACAATAGAACTCGATGGGGGGTAGGCTATGTCACGCCACCGTCAACTCCAGAAAGTTCAGACGCAGAAGGGATAGAATATTCTCACTCGTCTGAAGCATCAACATGGGACTCCGATACCAGTATCGGCTCAGTCTTTAAGAGAGTGCTGTCACCCAACATGACGTCTGCACAATCTCAAGAAAAAGAAGGCGAAGACCAAGCGCCAGAATTCTTCGAAGAAGAATCCTGGGCTCAACGCCTAGGAGAACAATGGGAGTCTCGTTTTCAGTTACGTGAACCTCCCACCGAAGACGAAGTCGAGCAGATCGATCTTGGGGATGGATCTTCTTCCAAACCCATCTTCGTCAGCAAAAGCCTGAAAGGAGAGGACCGAGAATCTTTAATCCAGCTGGCTAAAGAGTACATTGACGTCTTCGCCTGGAGCTACGAAGATATGCCGGGACTTGATCCCCAGATTGCGATGCATAGGTTGAACATCTTATCTGATGCCAAGCCTATCAAACAACAACAGCGGCGCTTCCGTCCGGACATCATGAACACCATCGATTAGGAGGTGGACAAGCTCTTGACCAGTGGCTTCATCCGTGAAGAACAACACCCAGATTGGGTAGCCAACGTCGTCCCCGTCACCAAGAAGAATCGAAAGATACGAGTTTGTATCGACTTCAGGGATCTCAACTCTGCTTGCCCGAAGGATGAATTCCTGCTTCCAATCACCGACGTGATGATCGACAACACATGCGGCTTCGAGCGCATGTCTTTCATGGACGAATATTCGGGCTACAACCAGATCAAGATGTTCTCCGATGACGCAAAACATACGTCATTTAGGATTCCAAAAGGCGTTTTCTGTTACACAGTGATGCCCTTCGGCTTGAAGAACGCCGGTGCGACATACCAACGAGCTATGAGCACCATTTTCCGTCTCAAAGGAGATCACCTGCAAGACCTCAAGACAGTCTTCGATCTCATGCGGGCGCATCAACTCAAGATGAACCCCGCTAAATCCTTCCTGGGGGTTTCTTGTGGAAAGTTCTTGGGCTTCATCATCACGGCGAAAGGCATTCATGTCGATCCCGAGAAGACCAAAGCCATCCTTGATATGGACCCTCCGAAGAACCTTCGAGAACTTCGAGGCCTACAGGGACGTCTGGCATACATCCGGAGGTTCATAGCGAACCTCTCCGGCAAATGTCAACCCTTCACCCAGCTCATGAAGAAGGGAGCCTCTTACGTCTGGACGGAGGAATGCCAAAAGTCTTTCGACGACATCAAAGCCTACTTGACGAGCCTACCAGTTCTGGTGGCACCCGTCGCCGGCAAACCTTTTCTCCTTTATGTCCATGCCATGGATCATTCCCTCGGCGCTCTGCTAGCTCAGAACAGCGATATAGGCTATGAGCAAGCAATCTACTACCTCAGTCGAACACTCATCGGGGCCGAACACCGGTACAACCCCGTTGAAAAGGAGTACTTGGCTTTAGTATTTGCCATCCAAAAGACTCGTCATTATGATTCGGGCCAGACAATTCATGTCATTTCCCGAGTCAATCCGCTCAGAGTCCTCATGACGAAGCCAGGATCATTGAACTCTCGGCTAGCCACATGGGCGATCTTGTTAACACCGTACAACATGGTATTTGTTCCGTAAAAAGCTGTTAAGGGTCAAGCTCTGGCCGACTTTTTAGCTGCACACCCCATCCCAGAGTCCTCAAAACTCTATGAAGACATCCCGGATGAGGTCCAAGAATCAAACGTCATCGAAGAAGGCTCCGTCTGGCGGTTGTTCTTCGATGGCGCTTCAAGAACAGGCCCCAAAGGCCAAATCGTCGCAGGAGTGGGGGTGGTGTTAGTCTCCTCCAATCAACTGGTCATCCAGCGTGCTTACTCCCTTTCGAAGCCGTGCACCAACAATGTTGCCGAGTACAACGCGCTCATTATGGGACTCCAGCTGGCGCAACAGCTGGGGGTAAATCATCTGGAAGCCTACGGCGACTCAAAACTCGTCGTAAACCAGATCAGAGGGCAATACGAAGTTTGCCATAAAGATCTGATCCCTTACCACGAAGTTGCATTGAACATCATTTCAACCTTCACTGGTTTCTTCATCAAACATGTACCCCGTCTAGAAAACTTGGAGGCCGACGCTCTGGCTGGCCTCGCGACCTCATTGGCAGCGCCCCTCGGGACTCAACACTATGTCACCATAGTCGGAAGAGACTTGGTTTGTCCTAAAAACAACTTATGCTCACACATGGCCCACGCCATACCGACAAATACTGGTATTAATGTCCGAGACTGGAGGTTCCCGTTCATCGACTTCGCTGTCTACGGAATTCTCCCAAAAGACCCGAAAGAAGCTGTCTCAGTCAGGAGACGCTCTCTTCGATTCTACTACGATACAGCCACTAAAATGCTGTACCGGCGCTCCTACGATGGACTTCTCCTTCGATGTTTGTCCAACGAAGAAGCGGCCGAAGCCCTTCGAGAAGCTCACGACGGAACCTGCGGGGTCCATCAACCTGGCCCTAAGTTGCAGGACCGACTGCGACGCATGGGCTACTACTGGCCAACCATGGCCGCTGACGCTGTTGAATATGCTAAGAAGTGCCATGCGCGCCAGCTTCACACAGACTTTATACATACACCGTCAGAACCACTGCATCCTACAGTCACCTCCTGGCCCTTCGAAGCTTGGGACATGGACATCGTGGGACTGATCACCCCTCTTTCATCGAGAGGACACCGCTTCATCCTAGCAATCACCGACTACTTCTCCAAATGGGCAGAAGCAGTTCCGCTAGCAGAAGTGAAAAGCTCCAGAGTGATCAGCTTCATCAAGCACCACGTCATCTACCGTTTCGGGGTGCCCCGGAGGATTATTTACGATAATGGTCCTCAGTTCATCAGCCATATTTTCAGCAGATTCTGTGATAAGAATCGTATTCAAAATGTGGCATCAACCGCCTACAATCCGACTGCAAACGGATTAGCAAAGGCGTTTAACAAGACTATCGTCAGACTACTCAAGAAAGTCGTGTCATCTAACAAAGGCGACCGGGACGAGAAGCTCGGCAAATGCCTTTGGGCCTACCGCACAACAGTGCGGACCCCAACAGGCAACACACTATTCTCTCTGGTCTACGGGAGCGAAGCGGTACTGCCTCTCGAGATTCAGATACCTTCACTCTGCGTAGCAATCACAAACCAACTCACAGAAGAAGACAATCAACGTCATCGTCTGCGATAACTGGAGGCACTTGATGAAAAGCGTCTCCTAGCTCAACAACGCATTGAACTCTACCAAGCCCGTATATCACAGGCTTTCAACAAGAAGGTCAAGCAGAGGACTTTCCAAGTTGGCGACCAATTTCTGGCAGTCAGGAGGCCGATGGTGTTAACTCACAAGACACCAGGAAAGTTCGAGCCCAAGTGGGAAGGACGTTTCATTATAGAGACGGTATACTCAAACGGTGCTTACCGCCTCGCCAAACCTAATGGGGACTTGTTCATGATGCCCATCAACGGCAAGTTCCTAAAGAAGTACTACTATTGACATCTTTCAGACATGTACTTCCACAAGGGGATCTGTGGATCCAATCATCAGGACTCACAGACAATTCCCTTCCAACAAAATCATATGCTTCCGGAACCCAGCTGTTCCGTAGCATCATCCAGTAGAAGGACAACCACGTCCACATCACCTCTGAGTTATTCCCTTACGCCCTACAAAGCAGAATCTTATATTCCATAAGACTACGCTATCCACCATGTTTACCACGTCCACATTACCTCTGAGTAAACATCTCATACAGACAACCCCTGCGTTGCCGTACATTGATCGCAGAACTTCCACGTCCACATCACCTCTGAGTAGTTCCGCGTATCCCCCAGGACCATTCATACCACGTCCATAACACCTCTGAGTAGGGTGATTCCACCACTTGAACCCCATATTTGTTACGTCCACATTACCTCTGAGCAAACATGTTGGTTCTTTCAAACTTATTATCTGTACCTAAAAACCAAGGTGCGCAAAAGATAATAGGTCCACACAAATCATCAAGTTCATGACAACAAAAATGAACACATCACAGAAAATTGTGTACTTCTTTATTTCTAAAAAGAGAGAGTAAAGGACTACACTATCCCCAGCAAGAGTTGCAAAAGTACAAAAAGAAGAGGCTACAATCCATAAACATCCCCAGCGGAACTTCTATGTCCATATTACCTCTGAGTAGTTCCGTGTATCTTCCTCCAGAGTCATTCCTACCATGTTCATATCACCTCTGAGTAGGAAAGCTCTACCATCAATCCCATATTTACTACGTCCATATTACCTCTGAGTAAATATATTGGTTCTCTCTCTCTCTCAACTTATTATCTGTACCTAAAACCAAGGTGCGCCATGGATGATAAGTCCACATAAATTCCCCAGTAGAAGTACCCAAACCTATCACCTATGATAGGATTGTCACACCTAAACAGCTCTACCATTCATGCTTCTTGTTCAAAGTATTTCAAAACTTGGCAAAAGTTTTAAAAACTTTGAAGGGGGTCTTGTAGAAGTATGAAAAAGAAGGGATCTTTCTTTTAATCCCACATCGGAAAGGAGAAGAAGGGAGGCCTCATATATAGAGACCTCTTGCCTCCTTTGAAAAGGGCACCAAAAAAAAAAAAAAAAAGGGAGCCCGTTATCCAGGAAGCCCGTTCGAGCCATAAAAAGTTGCAGTTGTTCTTCTCTTCTTCTGGGTTGGCTGCAAGTTCTTCACTCGCTGTCATGGAGAGGATAATTTGGACTCTGAGTACTATGCGCCCCACGGGCTGATACGAAGAAGTCCAAGGCGGCACGGGCCATACGCCTCAAACGTGTTATGCCAGCAGTAAACCAGAAGCATGCGCTCACAATCATACGCGCTGCTGATGGTAAGCTGTACAAGGTCGACTCAGGTGCTTCGGCGCCAGAAACGAACCGACCTTCAAAGTCCTTGTCTCACTTGGGAGCATCTATTGCGTTCACAACCAAGTCGAGCAAGGCAAACCCAGTGGTCTTGAACTCCCTCACCTCCTCTGGTTGTGCGTCTGAGGTCCGTTCAAGTCACTTCAAATGCTGTGGTTCCCCCGCTACTGATCGAGATGCCTGTTTTGTGTTAGATCAGGGGGGGCAGCACTCACTTGACCACCCCGGCACTTGGCTTTGCTATGCACCTGAAGGGGGTACGAAGGTGGCACTCTCACTTGACCACCCTGGCGCTTGGCCTTTCCATACATCTGAATGGGGTGCAAAGGTGGCACTCTCCCCCAATGATCTGCGTAACGTGATCACTCATAAGCACCGATCAGGAGAGCCGACCAACAAGCATAATGTGCCCCTCACAGGGCATACTTGTGCTACGGTCGTCATCAACTGCTGCTACCACAAGACAGTGGCTCCACCACCAAGGCAGTCTGTGTTACAACAGTTGCAATATGCTGTACATGTCTCCCAGCGCATCACTCCGCCCCGTCAGAGTGAATCACTTCCTCGTCAACGTACAGGCATATCTACCAGCCTAGGGCTCTTATCTTCTGAAGGAGTTCACCGTCAAAGCTTCTTTGAACAAGGAGAACCATCATCCACAGTACAGTGTCTTGCCAAAGAGGAGGATCAGTCGAATTCATCTTCGTCGAGAAGTCAAGAGAGAGACAACAAGACTCTCTCAAACTGTTACTATTCATAGGCCAGGGCAAATCAAACCCATGCGCCAAGTGGCAACCTTCCCGAAGTCAGTGCAATAAATTTGTATTTTTGATGAATGTACTCGCCTCTTCGAATTCAGCTAAGTCAGGGAGCCACTAATGCTCTGAAGAACTCAACAGATGGACCAAAGAAGATGCGCCATGTACAGACGCGCCCTTCAATATCAAGCGCATCACACAAACGTGCCCTTCAACATCAAGCGCATCAGCACAGACGCACCCTTCAGCACCAAGCACATCACAGAGGATGCGCCTCCATACGCCTAGTGGAATGCCAATCGACGTGCCCACTCAGCTGTCCATCGAATGTCAGAAACATTAAATGCTGAACTGATAGAGTTTGCAGCACATCTCCCATAGTCTGAACAGTTGACAGCTTTTTTAGAAGATAAAGCGTCGGCAACGTCAGCATCATCATTACCTTTACTCCGATGGCTACTGCCACGTGGCCACCCAACCATTTGTATGTGCCACCGCAGCCATGCGCACAAATCTGTATACGCCTCAAAAATCATACGCTCCAGACTTTTCACTGATCCCTAAAGACATAAGGAAAGTCTCCATTTGAAGCTCTGCATGTGCCGTAAAAGCCATGCGCCCAGAATGGTTCGTGACTCCTAAAGGTTACGAGCCAAAGTCTCCTCATGCGTCCAGTCCTAGGCGCATCCTAACCAAATCATTCCCCCCATCAAATCCGAGATCTCCAAGCCATGAGTCGACGACACGTGTCCTTTGACTCAACTTACCCAAGATTTCAGCAACAGAAAGATCTTCTCCTCTGCTACGTGCCGGCTCACAACAGGAGTATGAAGAATTCAACTCCTCGATCAGGGCGCATCATCCATGCGCCTCCACCAGCAATCATTACGTGGCATCCCCACGTACAGGCGCATCCTACGTGCGCGCATGAGCAGCCGGTCTGCAAAGCTATAAATAGAGGGATCATTTCCTTCACACACACAACGAACACACACAGAACGATCCTACGTACAAAAAATGAAGGAACACACCACCAGAGAGGCAGATACAGACACTCAACGTCTTCCTCCTCTCGGCAAGCTCTAACACCCAGAGCAATCCAAACCTTCAGAGAACCGATAACCATCGTCAGATCGTCAACGGAGTCAACGCATTACCACTCACTCCATCGGCACAAGGGACCCAGATAAACAAAAGTGTACTCCTAGGACAACATCTAAGTCCTATATTGTAACACTGTTCTGTTTGTATTAAAATTTGCAATAAAAGAATTTTAATGGCAAACAAGAGGTACCAGCGGGTACGTGACTCAATGATCTGGGATGTTGTGAGGGTGAGTTCAGAGGTACCAGCGGGTACGTGACTCAATGATCTGGGATGTTGTGAGGGTGAGTTCAGAGGTACCAGCGGGTACGTGACTTGATGATCTGGAATGTCGTGAGGGTGAGTTCAGAGGTACCAGCGGGTACGTGACTCAATGATCTGGAATGTTGTGAGGGTGAGTTCAGAGGTACCAGCGGGTACGTGAATCAATGATATGGAATGTCGTTCAGACATAATATTTCTTCAGGAACTTACCGTTGACGGGCAACATGAACAAGTATCCATTTTATTTTGCGAGGCGGTAAGCATCGTTGGAGAATACAGCCTCAATGATGAATAGGCCTTCCCACTTTGGCTGGAACTTGCCGGCGGTCTTGTGAGTCATGACCATCGGCCTCCGGACTGCCAGAACAAGATCGCCCACTTAGAATGTTCTGATTTTGACCTTCTTGTTGAAGGCTCCAGAGATGCGTGCTTGGTATAGCTCGATCCGTTGCTGAGCTAAGAGGCACTTTTCATCTAAGGCCTCCAACTCTTGCAGCCGGCGATGGTAGTTATCATCTGTCGTCAGTTGGTAAGTAAGAGCGACGCGTAGTGAAGGTATTTGAGTCTCCAATGGGAGAACTGCCTCACTCCCGTACACCAGGGAGAATGGCGTATTCCCTATGGCCGTTCGGACCGTGGTACGGTATGCCCATAAGCATTCACCAAGCTTCTCGTTCCAGTCATATTTATTGGAAGAGACAAACTTCTTGAGGAGTTTGATGATTGTTTTGTTGAATGCCTCTGCCAACCCGTTCGCTGCAGGGTTGTCGATGTCGAAGCAATATTCTGGATGCGATGTTTGTCGCAGAACCGATAAAAAGTGTGGCTTGCAAACTGCGGACCATTATCGTGGATGATCCTTCGGGGCAGTCCAAAGCGATAGATGACGTGATGCTTGAGTAAGCTGATCACGTTTGAGATTTTGACTTCTGCAAGTGGCACAGCTTCTGCCCATTTGGAGAAGTAGTCCGTGATCGCAAGTAATAAAGCGATGTCCATGGGAGGAAGGTGGAGTAATTGGACCGATGATGTCCATTCCCCATGCTTCGAAGGGCCAGGATGCCACTATTGGATATAGAAATTCGGATGGCTGGTGAATGAAGTCCGCGTGGACTTGGCAGGCTTTGTATTTTCTCGTATAGTCTATCGCATCTGTCACCATCGTGGGCCAGTAGTAGCCCATTCGACGGAGATGGTCTTGCAATTTAGGGCCAGGCTGATGGGCCCCGCAGACACCGTCATGAGCTTCTCGCACGACTTCTTTGGCTTCTGCGTTCGACAGACACCGAAGCAATACTCTATTATAGGATCGGCGATACAGCATTTTTGTCTCTGTATCGTAGAAGAATCTGAGGGAACGCCGTTTGATGGAGGCAGCTTCCTTTGGATTCTCGGGCAGGATGTCGTAGACGACGAAGTCGATGAATGGTTGTCTCCAATCAGGGGCATCATCGATCGTCTGGGCGGAATAACTCGCCACGAATTATACTTTGTTCTTGGGGCAGACCAGTTCTTGGCCTATCATATCTACTGATTGATGAGTATGATTTGGTACTGCTAGGGAAGCGGCCAGACCTGCCATGGCATCGGTTTCGATATTTCGGAGTCTGGGAACGTGCTCAATGAAAAACCCTTCAAACGATGAGATGATGTCGATCGCTATCTGGTGATAGGGGATCATGTCTTCATGGCGGACCTCGTATGAGCCCCGGATCTGGTTGACAATTAACTGAGAATCACTGTATGCTTCAAGGTATTCTACCCCTAGCTCCTTTGCAAGTTGGAGGCCAATGACCAGAGTGTTGTACTCGGCCACATTATTAGAGCAGGGTTCCGTGAGGGAGTAAGCGCAGTTAATTACCAATTCGGAAGGAGAGACTAGCACCACCCCAACTCCGACGACGATGTTGCCCTTGGGTCCAGTTCTCGAAGCACCGTCGAAGAACATTCGCCATATATCATCGTGAGAGGTTGTATGCGAGTCGACGACCTTATCTGGGATTTCATCATATATTTTGGAGGACTCCGAACCTGGGTGGGATGCCAAAAATTCTGCCAGGGCTTGGCCTTTGACCGCCTTTTGTGGGACGAAGATCATATGATAAAGGGATAGCAATATTGCCCATGTAGCGAGGCGAGAGCTGAGTGCCCCTAGTTTAGTCATGAAGACCCTGAGAGGGTTGACTCGTGAGATCACATGTATCGTTTGTCCCGTGATATAGTACCACGTCTTCTGAATGGCGAACACCAGGGCAAGGCATTCTTTCTCCACCGCGGTGTATCGGTGCTCTGGCCCAATCATCATTCGGCTAAGGTAATATATGGCTTGTTCATGGCCTCTATCGTTGTTTTGTGCCAGCAGGGCTCCGAAGGAATGCTCTATTGCTCGTTCGTAGAGCAGGAATGGTTTTCCAGCAACCGGGGCCACCAGGACTGGAGGGTTTGACAAATATTCTTTGATGCTGTCGAAGGCCCGCTGACATTCTTCGTCCCATATGAACGAGACGCCTTTCTTCATGAGATAGGTAAATGGCCGACATCGCCCGGAGAGGTTAGAAATGAACCTCCTGATGTAAGCTAGCCTCCCTTGAAGGCCTCTGAGTTCGCGGAGATTTCTCGGGGGACCCATCTCCATGATTGCCTTTGTCTTCTCATGGTCTACATGGATACCCTGGGCGGTGATGATGAAACCCAAGAACTTTCCGCTGGATACGCCCAGAAAGGATTTCGTAGGGTTCATTTTCAAATTGTGCGCTCGCATCAGGTCGAATACCGTCCTCAGATCCTGCAGATGGTCTTCCTTATAGCGACTCTTGACGGCGATGTCATCAACATAGCACTCTACCGTCTTACGTAAGTGGTCTCTGAAGATGATGCTCATGGCTCTTTGATATGTGATGCTGACATTCTTCAAACCGAAAGGCATGACTGTGTAACAGTATGTGCCAATCGGTGTTCAGAATGATGTATACTTTTCGTCGTCAGGAGACATCTTGATTTGGTTGTACCCCGAGAAGCCATCCATGAATGACATATGTTCGAAGCCGCAGGTGTTGTCAATCATGATGTCTGTGATAGGGAGGGGGAATTCATCTTTGGGGCATGCCTCATTCAGATTGCGGAAGTCGATGTAGATTCGAATCTTCTCATTCTTCTTGAGGACAGGTACTATGTTAGCGATCCAATTCGGATGTTGTTCCTCACGAATGAAGCCGCTGGCTATCAGTTTGTTGACTTCGGTTTCGATCGCATCCATGATGCCTGGGCGAAAGCGTCGCTGTTGTTGCTTGACTGGCTTTGCATCCGGCCGAATGTTGAGCTTGTGAAGAGCAATATCGGGATTTAACCCCGGCATGTCTTTATAGCTCCAGGCGAACACATCAATGTATTCTTCGATAAGTTCCAGCAGCGATTCTCGCTCTTCGTCTCTTAGGCTTTTACTGACGAAGATAGGTTTTGGAAAAGATTCGCTGCCGAGGTCCACTTGTATGACCTCATCTTCTGTAGGAGGTTCTCTCAGTTCGAACCACTTTTCCTATTGCGTATCCAACTGCTGGGCCCACGGCTCTAGCTCAAGGATTTTGGGAATGTCTTCGTCTTCTTCATAAGCGTCGGCGAATGCCATGTTGACTGAGAAGACTTGTCTGAATACATCTCCGATGCTGGTATCTGAGTCAGAAGTTGGTGACCCGATTGAATGTGAATGCCAGTCGCATTCTTCATCTGAGCTTTCAGGGGTCGTCGTAGATGTTACATACCCTAATCCACATCGAGTCTTGCTATAGTAGTCCCGTAGTTTGCCTGTCGGGACCGGTGCCTTCAAAGGTAATCGTCGTCCAGTACCGTAGTTCAAGCCTGGCATTGTCTCCAGATCATATCCCTATTTCTGCATGAGATATTTGGATTGGGGGCTATAAAGATACAGAGGCAGTCTCCCGGCATCTGATCCAAGGTCGACTTCTTCTATGGTGAAGGGATGCTGATCGTCCTTCCGGCCGAAGATGATTGGATGGTCCTCTCCCTCGACTATGCGGTAAGCGTCTTCTGCTGGAGTAAGCTGGATCGCGGTGTATACATTTGTCACCTGTGTGTGTAGGTGAGTGCCTATACCGTATTCCATAGCATACATTGTACATAGCTTATTGAGCTCGAGGTAGTTCAAAGATAGCCCTTTATTGATGAAGTAAGGTATTTTTTCTAGGGGGATTACATCATCTGCGGAGGGAACATCAGTGTGGGCGGCCACATACTTGGCTAGCTCCGGTTCCTCTTCGACCACCCCCTGCGTAAATGAAGACTAAGAGGACGACCTGGGCAGCTTGATCGTCAGAGGTTCAGCTGGTGGAGCAGAGCGTGGAGTTGTTGGCAGACTAGCGACCCCCAGTCTGGTGCTCGATGCCGGGCGGGGAGTGGTTGGTTCACTAGAAGTTCCAGGCCCTGTATCGGGGTGACGACCCTTCTTGGGAAGGCGTATCGTCATTAGCTTGTCGGAGGGATTGAGCTTCTCCGTTTGCGGCTGGCCGACTCTTGGCAGCCTGATTGTCAATGGCTCCGTTGAGGGTATTGGCATTTGGCCGGACCTTGGCAGCCGGATTATCATTTGCTCCTCTTGTGCCGAGAGGCTAATTGCGTCCTTACGCAGAGTGGCGGTAAGGGGTACAGACTTGCCAGGTTTGCGAGCTTGGAGGTGGATCGTCAGAGGCTCTTCTGATCCTGTGGCTGTCTCGGTACGAGCTTGCACATCTCCTTCACCAAGGTGCTTCTTCGATTGTTCGTACAGACAGGAGTCTGAGTAGTAGGATTCGACCCCTATATCAGCAAATTCTGTCCTCACGAAGCCGTATTTGTCGACATATTTGAAGCATTGGTGCAGTATGGAAGGTACGATCATATAATCGTGTATCCACGGGCGTCCCAAGAGGATGTTGTATAAAGTGTCTACATCTATGACGTAACAGGTGACCTCTGATTGGAGATCGCCAATTTGACACTTCAGACGAATCTTCCCAATTGCGTAGCTCCAGTCCGAATTAAAATCGCTGATGGCGGTGCTTGTAGGCGTCAGGCGATGCATTAGGATGCAGAGATAATGTAGCAGACCCTTTGGGATAATGCTTATGGAAGAGCCAGGATCAATGTGCATCCGTTCCACCTTTACGTCATCGATGTATCCAGTGTAGTATAGCGGGCGATCATGCAAGTTGGTTTTGATGAGCATGTCCTACAGAGTGAAGACAATATTGGGCATCGCTCCCGTGCAAGCGCTGTCTTAGAAATCTGCAGGCGGACTCCCTCCCGTGAGGTTGACCTGAGCCAGGTACGCATCGGCATTTTGGATTGCATCGCTCAAAGCCGCGCGAACATCCTTTGAGAGTCTCAGAAGCTTGTATAATGATAACTTGGCCGGTGTATTGGCCAATTGCGCCAAGATGTTAAAGTTGTAGGGCTTCTCCAGCCCTTGTGATGCCTCTTTTCGGAGGGATTTGTCAAAGCGAGTCTCCCTCGGCCTAGGCTTGTCGGTCGTCGGAGGCCGAGCCGGTCCCGGAGCATCTATTGTAGCGGGCTGATGATCTTCAGCCGGATTGTCAGCCACAGGTTGGGATTGTGCCCCAGACCGTGTCACGACGGCTGTAGCTTTTTCGATATCTGCCGAGATTGTGCGGCAGGTCCTGACTCTTCTATTTTTCTTCTTACAAACGGAAGATGGTGTGGGCTGAGTCACTTCTGAAACCAAGTCTGGATGGATCCACATGACCTTCCCTCGTGATGTAGTGAGGGGCACTAGACCAGCGGCCTGATCTCGAGAAAGTGGAAGATTAGCAATCTCTATTGTCGCTAGAGGGATGGGGACTACGCCGTCTTGAGCTTCCGTCGGAAGAAAGCTGCCGAATTGTACTGACACCATATTAGCTGCCACCGTTACCTCTTCGAAATCGATGGCCAGTGCGGTCGAATCGATGAGATTTTGGATGTACCATTTTAGCTGGTAGCAGTCGTGTGTAGCATGGTGGACGTAGCGATGATAATGGCAGTACTTTGGGTTCTCTATCTCTGCCGGCCGCGGTTCCCGTCTTGGTGGAGTAAGCTGAATTTTGTCTCCTTGTATGAGCATGTCCAAGATGGGCTTGACATGACCGTCTTTGAAGGAGTAAGTGATTTGCGGCCATTGTTTGTCTGCTGGCTTTGGCTCAGGTTTCTGTGCTGTATCGGCCACCATAGCCTGTTCACCCCTGCTGTCCCGATTGTTGGAGGGGCTACCCCCATTGTCGTTGTTGGGACGCTTGCCCTTGTTCTCTCCGTCCGAGATGTGCAGTCCCAATTGGCGAGCCTTTTTCAACCGTTCTTCGACGCTTGTGGCGCTGATGATGAACGTCTTTCAATCCTTGAATTGACTTTCGCCCATCCAGAGACTGATTGTTGGGAGCAATCTCTTTTGGCAAATTTCGATCAAGGTGGAATCGGAATTTCCAGATGGCAGCTTCATTGCGGTTTGGCGAAACCGCTTGATATAGTTTCTTCTCAGCTCTTTCTCCCCTTGGACGACGTCCATGAGGGTGGACATTGTGATGTCCTGCCCTACTTTATAGAATCTCTCCAAGAACATGCGCTTGAAGCCGGCGAAGGAGTGGATGCAGTTGTCTAACAGGTTGCGGTACCAGTCGAAGGCGACCCCTTCCAATGCCCCGATGAATAATCGTATGAGAATAGCATCGTCATGGGGCAGATGGTCGGTGGTGACCTCGAAGTAAGTGATGTACCGACTTGCTGAGGTCTTGCCATCATAAGGATTGATATTGAACGGCTTATATCTTGGTGGAAATGGAACATCCCTCCACGCAGCAGGGTATGGTTGCCGTATTCTGAGGTCTTGAGAGTTTTCTCGGGCGTGAAACATGGCTCGGAGCTCCTGGACCTCTCTTCTTGCTTCTCTGGCATCATCTGCAGCGGTGGGAGCCGTTATTTCGGAAGGATTGTTGCACGGGTTCGATGCCGCTGAGTTCGAGTCCGCATTGACCACGGGACCCGTGCTTGTTTGGCCAGGTGTCCCTCCTTGCAGAGTTGGAAGAGCCGCTTTGATTTCATCTACAGATTTGACCAAGGCCTGTAGTATGGCCTCCAGAGTGTCGATGCGCTGGCGATCACTGGAACCACTTTGATTGCTGTCCGTCATGAACACCGTCCTTATATGATGAGAAACAGAAGGGACGGTGGAGGACGTATCCTCCGAGTCATACCCATGTACCGAGAAGTCATCGGGATATGTGGGAATATTCTCTTCTGGTTCGGACTCGGAGGGAATAGTACCCCCGGCTTCAGAGCTTGCTTCATCTTGAGAGTCGTGGACGTCCTCGGGGACGTCGACCTCTGCTGTATCGGATGGGAGAGTTGTTTCCCCGAGCTCGTCTTCTTGGAACATCGGATTGTCGTGGATGTTCGGAGGAGTGCTACCCCCAGTAATGATGATGAATCTCCCATTGTAGCAGATTTCGTCTTTGAACGGGTACCTTGGAAAACTCCGGTAGTGGACAACCGTTTAGATGACAGTTTCTTAGCTGTAGTGGTTGATACCTTTGGGCTGGAGATGCTTGTCTTCTTCCCTCTCCCTTCGACGGGGATTTTCCGAGTAGAATTGCAGGAGACAACAGGAGGTGCCTCATCCCCGGAGCTTGGATGTTGTAGTCTTTGGAAGACGGATAGTCGGTCTTCTTTTACTGTCGCGTTGTTGCAACAGCAGTTGACGATGATCTGGGTGCAGTGGCGTCCATGTTAGGACTCATTGCACACCGAGGCCCCTTCTTTTTCCTTTCGTTTGTGGAGGATGGCCTCACGCAAGTCAGATGGGTCCGGATCGACCATATTTGCTCCCTGGATTTCGGGAGACTTTTGGGAACCTCTCTGTCCGTTTGCCGCCGGGGGCTGGACTCGAGTGGTTCTGTACAACTTCCCGTCAGAGGCCCGCATAATAGTACACGAGGCGCTCGGATGGTTAGAGGTCGGATCAACGGACCGAGCTTGCCAAGCTCGTGCTGCCTTAGACTTCTTCACTCTAGTGCATAAGGGCACATAGTAGGAAGAGTCTAAGCGGTGCTGGAAAGAATCAGACATGTCTTCTTGGGAGCATAGGAGATCAGGACCATAGGAGAGGCGGTCGAAGACAGAGCCACGTGGAGTAGGTGTCATGCGGCTGGAATCAGCAGTCCTCATACGGCCGGGAGTCGTAGCCACATGGGTTTTCTCCATGTGGCTGGAAACCCTGGCCGCATGAGTATTCTCCATGCGGCTGGAAATCCCAACCGTATGAGTATCATCCATGCAACTGGAAATCCTGGCCGCATGAGTGTTATGCATCTGAATAGCGGTTTCAGCTGCATGGTCATCATTCATGCGGCTGGCCAGCTTGGCCGCATGAGTCTTCGCTTTACGGATTGTCCCCTTGTTCGGTTTCTTTCTGGAGCCCATAGAATCGCTCTTTGCCCCTGCAAGTCCAGCATCGTAGTGCTTTCCTCTGCCGGACTTGGGAACAGCAGAGTTTTCTATGGCTTGAAGTGGGGCCGCACGAGAGTCGCCTTCGCCGTCTTGGGTAGCATCGAGGACTTGGAGAGGAGCAAATGATTTTGGCCTCCACTCTTTGCGAGCCTTCGTTGTGCGGGTACGCTTCTGGACCGGGCTAGCGCTTCCTTCGGAGAGCATTTCTTCGAACGCCTGTTGGTCGAAGCGGACGACCATTTTCTGTTGTTTGGAGCCAAGTTTGGCTACATCCGATTGCGTCACCAACTCCTCAGCCGTGGAGAAGTTTGTCCCCAGCAGAGACGCCATCGTGTTCGCCATGAAATATAAAAGGACAGAACAATTATCGGAGGACTGGACTTTTACTTCACGTTACAAACTCGCTTGTACAAAGAAAGCCTAGGGACGAAAACCTAGGTACAGCAATCTAAGTATAATTATTTATTTTAGATTCTGGGGGGTGACGATAGAGGCTCGGGAAAGCGACGGCAGCTCTGTCTTACTCCTTGGACGATCGGTATGCAGCCTTGGCTCCAGAAGATTGCTTAGCGTTGAAGAAATGCTCTCTTTGCTCTCTCTCGGCTCTTTCTCTCCAAGTATTCTGGTGCTCTCTGATCTCAAAAAAGAGGGTCCTCTTGCAGAGGAATGGCATCTTGCTATTTATAAGAAAGGAATGCAATCATTAGGGTTTGCAATGAATGCCCCTTAGAGTGGCGGCGGCCTGTTGATTGATCAATCTGGGCTATTAATCTTGAGTGTGATGAATCTGGGCCATTTAATGTAGATTGTACCAAATCCTCTCAGTAATTAATGCTGATTGGAATAAATCTCCCTTATGATGATCTGTTGATGTCTGCGAATCTGAATGAATAAGTTTAATTCATTCTCCTGCCACGTGTCCCAGATTATTGGGATTTGACCCAATCTTTGATTGCAGTAAATCTGGGAAATTAATTGGCTTCATGACACATGTCCTGAGAGCCACTGAGGGGATCTGAGCCGCATAAGCCCGGCCACGTGTCAAGGCTGCTTGGGGAGTGGCCCCCGAACCTTCGAATCACATGATAATCTGGGCCGCATGGACGTAGGTGGCCGCATAACGGGTAACTCATTCGTGAGCCGTATGGAGATGGTCCTCGTGAGCCGCATGGGGGAGCATCCTCTTGAGCCGCATAGGGGGAGCCTCCGCTTGATCCGCATAGGGTTGTTTCGATCTGGGCCGCATCGGGCAACTTCGGCCTGAGCCGCATGGGGAGTCTCCGCTCGAGCCGCATATGACTGTCCATGTGTCTAGGCTGTACGGCATTTTTTTGATCTTGGGGGATTGTGTCAAAGATCTCCTCCGTTTCCCTAGGAGTCTGTCATTATGACAGAGCCATAATTGCATCTTTGTGTTAGAACTGTCGCCTTGTCAGAGCAGCCGTCGGGGCATTAAATGCGGCTGAATGTAGAGAGGAACAGTTGAAGGCCATGTGGCTTTTTTCTGGGCCACATGGAACTATCCGAGCCGCATGAGACTCTTCGAGCTTTTGAGCCGCATGTTGTATCTGGGCCGCATGAAGCTCCCAGGGATTTTGAGCCGCATGAAGGACGTCGTATGACCGAGTCGCATGAAGGACGTCGCATGACCGAGCCGCATGAAGGACGTCGCATGACCGAGCCACATGAGTAATTTCTCATGACCGAGCCGCATGAAAAGTGTCCCATGACCGAGCCGCATGAGAGATGTCTCATAGCCAAGCCGCATGAAGGACGTCTCATGACCGAGCCGCATGAGGAATGTCTCATGACCGAGCCGCATGAAGGACGTCTCATGACTCGCATGAGGAATGTCTCGATCAACCTGTGCACTCGCTTTATGGGACCGGGTATCCCGAGCACACGAGTGCATAGGTATCATGTTTGTTCCCTGATGTGGGGGTAGTAAAAACAATTGCCCTCGATCTTTGTTGGGAGACTCTTGAGAACCACCTTGTCCGTTTGCCGTCGGGGGTTGGACCCGGGCGATTCTGTACAACTTTCCATCAGAGGCCCGCTTAGCGGAACGCTCTTGATGGTCAGAGGTTGGAACAGCTGACTGAGCTCGATGAGCCCGCGCTGCCCTAGACTTCTTCGACTTAGCACCCGAAGGTGCGTAATAGGAAGAGTCCAAGTTTGGAAGGAGGGAAGAGAAGTTGGTGCCCTTTTCAAAGGAGGCAAGGGGGCTCTATTTATAGAATAGAGTGAGCCCTTTCTTCTTCTCCTTTCCGATGTGGGACTAAAAGCAATATTTTCCATGCTTCTACACTGTCCTCTGCTTTCGCCCTCGCCGCTGATCCTTCAGTGCCGCCGTCCGTCCTTCCTTCCCACCAGCCCTCCGTCCCACTCTCCTTCTCCGGCATGCCTCTTGTTCGCTCCCTTCCCCCATCCTCTCCATCTCCGTCCATCCCCCTTCCACCCTCTCCCTTCGGCGGCCCTGTCCCCTGCGGCCAGGCGCGAAGCTCGTCTACTCTGCCCCGTCTCCTCCGGAGGCCCCTCCCCCTTCCCCGTTGTCTTGGCCGACACGGACGCTCCGGCCTCCGTGCCGGAGCTGCTTTCGGGCTGGTCGGGTTCCCGCTTGTCATGACCCGCACCCAGTGTAGGGGCACGTGAAGTGGGTACGTCCAGCCTACGCCGCAGTGTCGACGGTAGAACGTTGTTCTAGGTCACTATCTAAATAACAACTCACGCAATTATATAATGTACTTGTCAAAATCTCAACTCCGAACGGAGGACAAGTATAGATATAATGAAATTTCAATCACAGTCTAAGCACGATATGATAACACAGAAGTTTATAAGTAAGACTAAATAACAACAACAAAACCAACTACTAAATAATAATAATCTCAAACAATCTCAAAACAAAACAATATCTCAACTTATTACAATTCAAGTTCTAAAACATGAAAACTAAACCAAGTCTACTAGCTAGTCCCGACCACTCCTGAGTGTCGGGGCCAAAGGTAGCTAAGCCATCTCCTGCTCCAAGGCAAGTAGGGCAAGTGTAATCAGGACAATCATCTGTAATATTTTCAACAGGTACAATCAAGACAGGAATGAGCACAACTCATCAAGAAATTCCAAGTAAATGACAAAAAACTATAAAGCAGTTATAGACAGTTATATTGATGAACATGGCAGTTTTATATGAGTAATGATGTAGAAAAATAGTTAAGGTACAAGAAAAGTAAGGTAACTAAACAAGAGAAGAAAGCATGGCAATGAAGACTGTAAAATATGATCTAGCTGAACTAGAGTAACATGATATAAGTCCAGACAGCATAATATGAGTCAAGTGTAATCCCAATATGAGTCCAGACAATATAAATCTAATACCAGATGATTCCAGTACAAGATGAGTCTAGTATAAGTTGAGTCCAGTCAGTAATCAAAGATTCTAGGGTGAGTCCAGACTATACTCTAACAGTGTATTTTAAAATATCGAGATCGACATGTAAATGACTGTAGGTAATACGGCACATCGCACACTGGGCAAGTGTGAGATGGCTATCATTCCAGTATAATTCCAAGGGAGTGGTTCCAATATTTGGAAATATTTACATGTCTACTCTAATATTTCCTCATCCAACAAGTACAAGTGAATCCATAACTCGACACAAAATAAGTACAAGTCTAGCCAGAACATGAATGATACCAGTAAGTGATTCCAGGGTGATTCCAGTAGGTGATGCCAGTAGTGATTCCAAAAATAGAGGCCAGACATGAATAAATGAGTGTCGCATGAAATGGATCCAGCAATATCGAATCGTGTTTGTAACAGAGAATCAAATAGAACTAACTAGAACTGAAGTACAGTAATTGACAATTAAATGAAAGAACTATCAGAGAATGTACTCGCCTGATATCTGTATGTCTGAAGAGAATATACTGTCTGAGGAGTGGTATCTGGCTCCTACAGAACAGTACAAGTCACAACATATCCAAAATGGTAAAATAGACTGCTACAATGCATTCTACATGATGTCTGGGTCAATCTAGGCTAAAGTCAACCTTTGGTCAACTCTAGTCAACTACACTAGTCAAACTAGGTCAACTAGGTCAAGCCTAACCCAAACAAGTCTCACTAAGCCTAGCCAGTATATTCTAGCAAGCACACATCATCACAAGGCCATACAAGCCATCAACACACAAGTCACATGTGTATACATGTCATATACACATAGGCTATATCATAGGAAATACATAGGCTATATGCCATAGGGCTATATGCCATATATAGTCTATAGGCAATACATATATTTCACACATTTATATATCTACTAAATTAATATAAGCAATATATATATATATATATATATATATATATATATGGTCGTTCTACAATACATCTGCTGGACATGGATGTATCGATACATCCGAAATTTGGACCGTTGGATGTTGATCCAATGGTTCGGATTGAATAATAGTGTAGAAACATCATTTAAAGCTGATTTAGACTTTTGACCTGTTGGTAACTTGCTTTAGCAGGTCATTCTTCACTTTAATTTTTTTAATGAACACCCTAAATTAACTCATATTTACTCTCAAAAGTCTATCCAATTTAATATTTCGTATTTTTTTTTTGGTTACAGGCCGTCGTGGTGGTGGTGTTGGTGGTTGTGGTGGAAAGAGAAACGGAGATGAAGAAGGAAATAAGAATCGGTCCGGATCGCGTCGAACGTCGTCGAGCCCTCCTAGAACAACAAGGAGTACCAGCTACGCCTAGAAGAATCGGTCCGCTTCGCGTCGGACGTCGTCAAAACCTCCTCGAACAAGAAGAAGTACCAGCGGCGCCGCTCTAATTTTACTGTCCATGCCATTGTCAGAAATCTTATTTTTCATCTAATAATTTTATATTTTGTTAATAAAGCTACATGTCACGGTGGTGGTGGTGGTGAACTGAGGAAACCTGCTTCTGAGGTCGGGCGGATCATCTGCTCACATATTTAAAAAAAAAATCTGTATTGATCGGACGAAATATTTTTTACTTTACTAATGATAATTTTTTCGAAGAGAATATTTTATTTGGACGGTGAATGGCCATTCTCTTTGCTTTTAATACGGAGGATGGCCATTCTCTTTGCTTTTAACACGGCGAATGGACGAAGAATGGCCATTCACTTTGCTTTTAACACGGCGAATGGACGGAGAATGGCCGTTCTCTTTGCTTTTAACACGGAGAATAGCCATTCTCAAGGAGAATGGCCATTCTCCGTTCCTTTAACATGGAGAATGGCCATTCTCCGTTCTTTGAAAACGGAGAACGGACACTCTCTGTGCTTTTAACAAAGTATGGTACATTTAGGACTGGAAATGTTCAAGTATCTCATATTTTTTTCACCAAATATTTACAGTATTTTTAATATCATTTACCATAGTACATTCATTTAATATTAAATCATTTTCAAGATAATTCGAATATCATTTTATCAGTCTTCCACTGTATGGCTGAACAAAATTTCTTGCGAATGTTTGAATATAATTAACCTACTATCAAAGAGAATTTTTCTTACATTATATTATGCATTACACTGGCATCGACTTCATAATGATGGCATCGATGTACTGATGGCAATAACAAAGGATGAACAGGAAGGATTACAATTATGTTTCCGCAATAACGAGGGATGAACAGGCAGGATTACAATTTTGCTTCAGCAATAACAAGGGATGAACAGGCACTGGCATCGAATTCATACTGATGGCATCGATGTAATGATTTTTTACAGAAAGTAAAACACATTACAATCAAATAAAGTTTCAGTGATCCCAGGAATGCATCCGTAATGAGGCCACCTGTAAACCCTAGCAATGCACCCAGGACTCATGAAATCTGTGATGGGCATCTGCAAATCAAAGGAATACACCAAAATATCAATATCATCTATGAAGGCCAACTGCCAAACAAATAAACGCTTCAACCAAAAAATCATAATCAAATTAAGTATACTTCATTCCAAGTCCAATAAACTGCATAATTCACGTTACAGTAATCTGCCCAATCTACGTTAGTAATTCAACATAGAACCTGCATAATTCACAATACAATAATCCAATTAAATATCAGACCTACTCTAAATTCAAGACCATATTATATTTTCAAAACAAATTACGAACTATGCACTTAGTACAAGCGAAAAGTTTAGTCTTACAATATTTCAAACACAAAATTTAGTTTGTCCTCCATGACCAACAAATATTCAGAACCATATTACAAGTCAAATATTACTTCCAAATTGAAATAAGATACATTCAAAACTCAAAAGATGAATCTTTATAGCCATCTCCATCTTCTTCTTCTTGTTTCTTTTTTTTCCTACTTCTTCTTTCTCAAAATATCCTTCACCTACACCTTGAGGGACGGATTAAGAAAAATTATAGTCAGTATGGACTCACTTTATATGTAGAAATGACATCCAGAAACATAAATAGAAGTATCAAAGTGATGGCTAGCATTAAAGTGTCAATGTGCACAGTGTGTATTTTTATATAAGAGTTTGGGCTAGCCCCATTTACCTTCTTCACGAGGGAAGGAAAATCTTATTATTGGTCAGCAAATTCAACCTCTATCTGGTTAATCTTATCCAGAATCAATTTTTGGTTGTCGGATATAGTCTTCATCTCTTTGAAGACATTCTCAAAGTTTGCAGCAACAAAATTGTATAGATCATTAACCATGTCCTTAGTGTTTTTGATTCCATAAGTTGATGGTTTTCTAGATGTTGATGGTTTGCTTGCAGCTGTTGTCCGTTTTCCAAACATTCGAGTGAAGGTTAGTTTTCTCATGGGGCCTTTGTTTTTAATATAAACATCCCCTGCTAAGCTTGGGACAGAATGTTTATTAGCCATCGAGCATACAAATCCTCCGAAAGGGAGAGCTGTCCTTGCAGTTGGTTTTTCCACGAGATGCATCATTCTACTGAACATGTAGGAACCTATATCCATCCTTTTTTTCTTCCCCATATAATAAAGAAATTTTATTCTCTCGGGATGGATGGAAAACTCATGTCCAGTAGGGTTGAGTGTTTGAGATACGTAGGCATGCAACAATTTATACAAAGTTTTTAATTGATCTTTGTATACATTTTGAGGGGACTTGGCACCCATTGAAACACCTGTAATCTCATGAATTGCATCCGTCATGGAAACATTATCAATATCTTTCATATCAAACTCAGGAACTGGATCAAATCCATAAAATTCGTTGATGACAGCAGCATTTACCCTAATCAGTTTTCCTCTCAGAAACACCAGTGGTTGATCCTCTTCTTTTTCTTTAATTTCAGCCGGAAGATTTGAGTAAAATTCTCTTACTATTGTTTGGAAGATTTTCTCAAGACAGGATTTGTTCAGTTTCTCCAATTGATAGAATTTCAATATATCCAGGAAAGCTTCGTCTTCGACATCATCTATCTTAATTGATCTTTCAGGCATAACAGCCTTTTTCTTGAAATATTTAATGTAAATCTTCTTA
Organism: Iris pallida; assembly: GCA_029216955.1. Classification (NCBI taxonomy): domain Eukaryota; kingdom Viridiplantae; phylum Streptophyta; class Magnoliopsida; order Asparagales; family Iridaceae; genus Iris; species Iris pallida. The sequence goes on along the minus strand of JANAVB010025800.1, from coordinate 4,352,851 downwards.
GTTTTAGAGTCTTTAAATTTTTTTACCTCCTCTACAGCTTGGGACTTATTTGATGATTGCTCTTTCTCTTCATTTTCCTCTTCTGATGAGGATTCAAAATCCACAAAGTATGCTGATGACTCTGTATCCGTTGCCACCTTAGCCTTCGCTTGAGTACGCCTTCGATCTTCATAAGTTGAGTCTTCCGACGACTCTGTATCGAAGATAGATTTTCTGGTCTTTGTCGAGCAATGAGTATTTTTAGCCTTTTTTGCACGTGGCTTGGCTGTCGCCTCCGCTTTCATCGTCGCTGCCGCCGCCGCTGCTTCCGCCGCTGCCCTTTCGGCCTCTGCCCTAGCGACCATAATCTTGGTTTTCGCCGCCCTTGCAAGTTCTGCCCTTCGGGCCTGTATCGCATCCCTTTGTGGATTCTTCCCCTTCGGCGACGGTCGTTGTTTCTTCGGCGACATTTTGATTAGAAGAGGGTTTGGGAGAGGGTTTGGGAGAAGGAACAGGGTTTGAGAGAAGAAGAGGGAAAATTCGACCGTCTTATTTGACCTTGGAAAGTGAAAAAAATTAGAATAGTTTTGAGTCTTAAATTAAATTTATTACTATTATTACTAGTATAAGACGGTCGAATTTATTACTATTAAATTTAAAAAACTACTTTCCAAAATTAAATTTATTTCTATTATTACTAGTATATATCCATGTGAAATCACTACATAAACCTTTTGGATTTTGAGACCCTAATTTTAAAAATTACTTTCCAAAATTAAATTTATTACTATTATTACTAGTATATATCCACGTGTTCCGTATAAATTATTGAAAAATTTGGCAAAAAAAACGTGGTGGAAACATATTTATTTAAAAAAATTTGACAACATATTTAAGAATGTGAAGTTTAATCTCAATATTTCTATTTTTCGAATATTTGATTAAATTTTTGAAAATAAGAAGACTATGTACTTAAAAATTGCAAAATTGAAACACTCAAAGTTGTCCTCTATTTTACTTTGTAATCATATTTAAGATGGATTTGACGACAAGATTGACGCTGGCAGCATAATCAATTCTATGACGTAACAAGTCATTGATGGGGATAACGTCGCTGATATATGGATTTGACGTAACAAGATTTGTTAATTATAAAGAGCAATGCTATAGTTAGCAAATGGGTGTAAGTTGTAAGAAGGTTGTAAAAGTTTGATTGTAGCCGAAACCAAATTGAGTTAACAAATTATTATATTTCATTAAATCCCAGCTTCGTCGCCGGAACATTCTTCGGAAAAGTATACAAGAGGAGGACAAAAAACTGTAAAAAACAAAAAAAAGAAAAAAAAAGGGTCTAGCCCTCACTGGCCTCGCGGAGGATCTCCGCAAAGTCCTGCAGGGTGCGCACACCCGACCTATGGCACAGGCGGCAAAACGCTTTCCTCTTCTCCAGAGAATCTCGTTCCTCCGGAGTGATCGGCAACAGGTCAAAGTTGGGCGCCGGATGAAGAGGTCGAGCGATGACCTCCAGTGACAACCCGCAGGAGGTCAGGAAGTCCGCAGCCGCTGCCAGCCAGTCATGGGCCGGAGGCGGCGCAGAGGGTGCTCCATACGGAGAGGCTCGGCGACGACTGGAAGAAGACTCTGGCAATGGTTCCCAACCAGATGATCTTTTTGGAGCCATGTTAAATGTGCAACCTACTCAAATGAATGGGGACCCCTATGTATATATATACACGTTCCTAACCGACTCTTCTTATTCCTTATTGGAAGTTGGGGATATTCAATTTTTTTTCCTTATTGGAAGTTGGGGATATAATGCTAAAGTTACAACCAAATGCTTACAACACTCTTACAATCTTCACCCATTGCTGACATGTGGGCCACATGTCAGCAATGGGTGAAGGTTGGAAGAGTGTTGTAAGCATTTGGTAGTAGACTTAGCATTATTGATGTCTTATTCCAGGCTTAGTTGGTTGTGCTGTTTGGCTTTTACATGGAAGGCCTAGGTTCGAATCTGGTGTTTGGGTTCTGTAGAATTTTTCTATTGTTAACATTTTTTGGGTGCTATTATATGCTTTTAACTTAGTATGGAACAATTTTTGGGACTGTTAATGGCCATTCTCCGTTCCTCTAACACGGAGAATGGTACATTTAGGACGGAGAATTGTACATTTAGGACGGCGAATGGTACATTTAGGACGGAGAATGGTAAATGTAGGACGCGAATGATACATGTATGACGGAGAATCGTCCATATAGGACGAAGAATGGTACATTTAGGACGGAGTTAGGACGAAGAATAATACATGTAGGACGGAGAATGGTACATATAAGACGGAGAATGGTACATTTAGGACTGTTCTGTAGGGTTGTGAATTTTAAATAGTTTGGCTGTTTAGTTTTGTTTTGAATCTATATAAATTGGTTTTGAAGGCTCGTGAAGATGAATTAGTTTGGTTGTTAATGGCCATTCTCCGTTCCTCTAACACGGAGAATGGTACATTTAGGACGGAGAATTGTACATTTAGGACGGCGAATGGTACATTAGGACGGAGAATGGTAAATGTAGGACGGAAAATGATACATGTAGGACGGAGAATGGTCCATATAGGACGAAGAATGGTACATTTAGGATGGAGGTAGGACGGAAAATGATACATGTAGGACGGAGAATGGTACATATAAGACGGAGAATGGTACATTTAGGACTGTTCTGTAGGGTTGTGAATTTTAAATAGTTTGGCTGTTTAGTTTTGTTTTGAATCTATATAAATTGGTTTTGAAGGCTCGTGAAGATGAATTAGTTTGGCTGTTTGGCTGTGTAAATAGATTTTAAAGGGTTGTGAAAAAGAAACCAATATTTTCGTATCGATAACCATTAATTATGGTGAATGGCACTGATACCACTAGTATGAGTGAAATTTGCACCGCCAGAATTCATTTTGAATAAGGTAAAATCTGTGTTGGGAAATGGCGAAATCTCTTAGATATGATTACACTGAGATGTTGTATTAATAGTAAAATCTGTGTTGGAAAATGTCAAAATCTCAGAAGTGAGCCGTCTTAGGCGTCATTATGTCACAGTCCATTTTATTTATAAAATAAAATTAATCATGTAAAAAATTAGTATTGACAAAAGTAAAATTTTGACAAAATGGAGAATCGAACTCATAAAAAATATCTTGTATGTAGACTAGTGAAAAATATAAAAAAATGCATGCATGCTAACGTTTTCACCATTCACCCCAGGAATGATAGAACATATCTAAATCATTATACATCTTATATACAGGTTCCCCTGGTACTGGGATTAAATTTTCAAAGGGTTTTTTAAACGTCTGTATTGAATAACAAATTTTCCAGAGTTCGTCGTCGAAGATCACGTTGAAGTACCCACGTATGTCGAACACGCGAAGACCCTTGCAGTTGCATATGATAGATCGCAGCGTGTCTCCATTGAACATGCCGAATCCCATATGTAGGTGCTCGAGACGCGGCATCGAATCAGTCACGGCCTTTCCCTCCGCCTCATTTTTTGTGTCCAGCACGAACATCTTCCTGAGCAAGAAATCTGGAGGGGGCATGTTCCTACTCAGCTTGACCAGACGTTTGCAATACTTTCCGACGGAAGATATTCCAGTCGACGTGATATAGAGGCAGTAGCTAATGTCGAGTTCTTCCAGCACAGGAAGAAACTCCAAGTGTCTCACGAAAGTTTCATCACTCACGTCGTACTTCGGAATGCGCAGCACCCTTAGAAATTTCCCACTGTATTATAAAAATGGAAAAACATCAATAGAAATTAACAAAAGTATGCGTAAAATTGGGTAATAGAAAAAATAAAGTATTAGAATAAGACCAAATAAAATATTGCACTGGCCCTAAACATGCAAAAGAGAAGGCTGCTTCGTCGAGCTTGTACGCGAAGAAGGACCCTAGATATCCCCCACTGCGAGCCACGAGCTTCATTACGGTCAAACTAATCTCAGCGGTTTGCTGGGTCCTCCGGCACCACTGTACCAAATCAACGTTAGACCAATAGTCTAAGGGACCGTTGAGCGTCTTCCACCACGAACGGCAAACCGGGGCCACGTTGCACATTACCTCGTCCGCCGGCATCCCCGACAGTACCAGTATTATCGAGAGAATCTCGGTAGGGATGACGGCCCATCCGCTGCAGTTGATCTTGCTCCTCTCTATTGCGACTGTTCTTCTTCTTCTTTCCTTTGTTTCTCTCTAGTCGGATGGGTTCTCTTCTTTGGAAAAGGCTATTTAACCCCTCATTTAGGCGGGTGTATGTAACCCGCTCGTGGAGGGGTGTGACCGAACAAGGCACGAATCTATTGGGAAATAACGGTAATGCCACTGTATTAATATTAGCAATTAGTCGTTTGGGCTCCCAACATATTTGGGTGATGCCATCTCCCATTATGTGGCATCTGACATGGCAGATGACATAACAGCTGACATGGCAAATTTTAACCCCAAAAATTAATTACCCAAATTTTTTAATGTTAATGTTAATGTCAATATTAATATTAATGTTAATGCTAATGCTAATGCTAATGTTAATGTTAATGTTAATGTTAATATTAATATTAATGTTAATATTAATGTTAATATTAATCAATGTTAATTTAATATTAAATTATTTATTTACTATTAATGTTCATTTTAATATTAATTGTATTGTTAAATTTTGCCATGTCAGCTGTCATGTTAGCAACCATGTCATATACCACATAATGGAAGATGGTATCACCCAAATTTTTTGGAAACAAATAGCATTTTTGTAATATTAGTTTTAATTATATTGTAAATTTTAAATTAACAGAAAAGCCAATGTAGATTTAATATTAATGCTACTGTAAAAAATTTCCGATCATACCTCGATACTTACGTTTGTCGACCGAGTTACCGTCTTCATCATTATCAAGTTTTTACCCGAATCATCGTCATCGTTGGGGCGTGATGTCGTACGAGCCTGGAGTCGCGCTCGTGCAAGGCAAGATAACAGATTCACAATAGTGTTTATAGCTCAAATTGATAACATAAGCAGCGGAAGGAAAACGTACTATACAACAAGAATCTCTTTTATTGATAATGAACTGAAGGTTACAATGGCTCTGAATAGCCCAACTTAACATGCCAATTGGCTACAACGCTCATGATCTCTCTATCTCACAAAGGAGTACATCGTTCCATACATTATGTCTCTTTATAGCCAACAAGTAGTCTTTGGCTGAACATCTCCATGTCGCAAGTCCGAACGCCAATGCGGTAGCTCCTCTTGAACGCTAAGGACTCCATGCCTCGGCACGTCCAAGCCGAGCCCCGCCTTGAGGCGAACATATCCTGAACTTGTCCACCACCGTATCCCTGCGGCAGATACAGTTAGACATAATCTTAACATAAACATAGTGATCGTGCTCATCTATGTCCCATTTCGCCTAGCCTGCAAGGTTAGAACTTTTCATAAGAAATCATATTATTTCACTCAACCAACCAACCGCAAACTTAAACATATGCATAAGGGTGGCAGGCCCTGCGCCTGCACCCAGCGCTAATCTCAGCCCACCGGCCCTATCTATATGAAGGTCACGGTGTTTCTGTCACGACCCGCACCCTGATTAGGGGCACGAGTACATGGTTACGTCCAGCCTGCGCCGCAGCATCGGCGGTAGAACGATGTCTAGGTCATCTATAAATACTACAACTAAACAGATAAATGTACCTGTACAGTATATACAATCCGAATGGAGGTGACATAGCAATACAGTCTCATTCACAAATGTAAAACTAAGGTAGATAGTATGGAAAGGAAAATACGAATGATGAGAACATGAAATAATTCCAAGATCCACACAAGTCCAGAGCTATACACAAACAACCCAGAGAATCACATAATATATAAAAACTACTACAGTCTAAAAAGTACTAGCTAGCTAGTAGGCCAGGCAAACCTAACTAAGCTACACTACTCAGGGTGAGCAAAGTCACGTGGCTCTACTAATAAGCCACAGCCCGAGTCTACTCCATCAGACTCGACCCCATAATAGGTCGGGCAATCAGTCTCAGAATCATCTGTAATATGTCAACGGTATCCTGTCAGAAAAATGAGCAAGTACAAACACCAACATCAGTTCCATATGAATTGACAAATACTATAAAAGACAGTATAATGATATACAAGACAAAGATATAGGCGACTTGGAAACCATTTGAAGCCGAGTTACAACCCTTGAACCAAACAAGGACCGGGGTTGTAACCCTTCTTTCAAATAGAACTTAGTCTCAAATCATGGTACATTATAAAAGCAGGTAGAGCATGCATGTGAGTAATGGAAACATAGCATGGTAAGAAATACGGAAAGTAAAGCTGAACTGGAATATAAGATACGATAATAAATGTAAAATGTGATTTGAATTATTAGAGCGATATGTGATCGGCCAGGGAGTCATGGTGGGGTTATCCACTTGGCCTGGCAATCCGCGGTAACCTCAACGGAGAGTCATGCCGGCCAACCTGGAGTCGAGGTGTGTACCGGGCCTCCCCTGACCCTACTGCTGTATTGGTGCTCCCTGAACTGTAGCCGGTGCACCTCTCTCCACTGCTGCCATAGCTAGCTGATGCAAGTTCTCTATGGTCTGTTGCAGCAATGACCATGGTCTGTCATCACGCAATGACCATGGACGGTTCGCACCGTAATACATCTTTGGCATCCTTATGTGTAAGACTATGATCGCTTCGATACGGGTTGCTAGCCCAATATCCGAAGGATCCCAAACTTACTGATATCATAGCTCATCACAACACTGGACGGTCGCAACCCGTTCTAATGATGTACACCATAAATACCATACGTAATTCCCTCCTTTGAACTACTCGGTTGAATTAAGATGATGTGCACCATAAATACCATACATAAATACCAACACTGGACGGTCGCAACAATATCATAGCTTATTGAGTATATTATATTGACATTGCTTGTCCTCCATTCGGAGTTGACCGTTCTCGACAGGTTTTGATATTATAATTGTTGTTAGATAGTAGAACTAGACAGCATTCTACGTCGTTTCTGCGGTGTAGGCTGGGACGCTGTCACGCACTTATGCCCTTACTCCGGGTGCGGGTCATGATAGGGTACACGAGAAAGGAACAATGTCGCTACCGATTCGATTGGGACCGATAGGTCGGAAGTCGATCGAACGGGAACGATTGAATTAAGATCCATTCCACGTTATGGAATGGCTTATCTGGAACTAAGTCCCATATCCAGCGGGTTGCAGGTGATCGCGTAGGCAACGTCAGCGCAGCCAACCAGTCGCTCGCTTGAAGCAAGTCTAAGGTGAGTGGCTGACCTCCTTCGCCTCGTCCCTCTTCGACGTCACTGGCATCACAAGCCATCCTGGACTTATAGCTTTGTTAATCGGGGTCCTTTCAATGCAAGTAGCTAGCTCCGATGCAAGTCCCCGCTTAACCTGTGCTGATCGAGGAAACTACCACCTTGTCGATAAGTTGTCCATAACCGTGCGAAGATATATTTTCCTTTTAGTTATTAAGACATAGCCTACATTAACTTTGAAAACTCAATCCCTTTCCCGTGTTTGTGCCCTTGCATTTATCCTTTCATTCGCAACAACATTATCGATTTACCTAGGAAGGGGGTCAAGAAGAGGAGGGTCAACCACTCACCTTGAGTTTACTTCAGGCGAGAGAATGGATCTTAATTCAACCGTTCCCGTTCGATCGAGTCAATCGATCCCGACCTATCGGTCCCGACCGAATCGATAGCGACAGTGTTCCTTTCTCGCGCACCCTATCACGACCCGTACCCGGAGTAAGGGCATGAGTGCGTGACAGCGTCCCAGCCTACACCACAGAAACGACGTAGAACGCTGTCTAGTTCTACTATCTAACAACAGTTAGATATTACAACCTATCGAGAATCAAGGGTCGTCGTCTAACCCAGCTATGGCAGTCTATTCTTGTGTATTGCTCCTTCAACCAATCCATTCCTAGGCCAAGGGACCGATTCGGCCCGCAGCAAAAGGGTCGTCGTCTAACCCAGCTATAGTCCGTGATGGCTTGACATTGCCAGTGGCCTTCACACCCTTTCACTGCTTAACAAATGCACGTGACACGGGACGGTGCTTGCTATACTTCGATAGCCCAACAAAACTCTTTTCTAATGTGTTCGTGCAACGACTTGACAAGCAAGGGCTACGTCAAGCCTAGCATCGAGGGAACGTGTTGTGCACGCGTTCGACTTGAACAATCAAGTTCTTTGGGTGCATAGACTTATGCAAGAAGCGGTGAAATACGACTTAAACTACGGGACAAACGAATGTTAATATTAATTGTAGTTCCAATTACATTTTAAGTAAAAAAGAATGCAATTTTAACTTTAACTAGTTTGAAGTAAATGTTAAATCCAAAACTATTTTAAATTTTAGTAGTCATATTAGTTTCAATAATATTGTAAATTTTAAATTAAGATGAATGCCACGGTATTAGAAACCTAGCTAGCTGATGTCACGTTGCTCGGGGCTCGGTTAGTGTTCGTCTAAACTCGTACGTGCGAACTAGTTATTAGTAATGATAACCAAAAATTGAATTTTAAGTTTAAAATCTAGTCGAGCTCGATCCTTCCTCTTTATCCCATCTCCCACACTCTCTTTCTCTCTCTCTCTCTCTCGGGTTCTCTCTCACATGTTGTGTTCCTTAACACAACAGATCCCGTAGCATTAAATGCTCTGCATGCGTTATCCTACACAATTTAATAATAAACACTGATACCATATCATTAGAAGAGCAAAAGTTGTCTTGGAAGTCGTAAAAAATTACTTTGTATTGTCTTCTCAATACTTTTTTGCATTGGAGATGACTTTTAAAACTTATTGTCATTTGTGAATATAGCTGCCTATGCAAGTTATTGTCTTCTGCCTCATGCCACATAGGATACACAACACATAACAAGACAATAGGGTTTCGTAGCATTAAATGCTGATGCATGCGTTATCCTACAGAAGAGGGCCACGTGGAGATTGCTGTTGCATGCTTTCTCATGCATTATTAGCTACACAATTTAATAATACATGTACCCAGAAGACGAGAAAGTTGTGTTGTTGGAAGTTGTTTCCTTAAAATTATGCTTGCTCCTAGAATCACTCAAGATTTTTCATGGGCCATCAAAAAAGAGCCACGTGGCGGAGTTACAAGGAAGACGAAAGGTTGTGTTGTTGCCTTGCTGGAAGTTGTTTCTTCCTGAATAATGCTTTTTGTACCTCCAAATTGTACTTTCAAACTGTCCATCCTTACGTGGCAGCTGACGTGATATGTTGATCTGGCAGCTGACGTGGCAATTTTTTTTTAAATAAAACTAAAAATAAAAATTAACATTAAAGTTAATATTCCAGATTAACATTAACATTAATATTAATATTATCATTAACATTAACAATAATATTAATATTAACATTAACCTTAACATTAATATTAACATAAATTAATATTAACATTAAAATAACATTGATATTAACATTAAATTATTATGGAGAAAATTGGGTAGTTAACTTTTTGGATTAAAATTTGCCATGTCATCAGTCATGTCAGATGACACACTATTATTTAACATGCCACATCAGATGGGAGGGCTATATATTAGAGGGTCAATTTGGAGGTACGATAATAGCATTACTCTTTCTTCTTGTATTGTTTCTTGTCCTTCGTTTCTTCTGCTGGTTTCTAACACACTCTATTTTCTTCAATGTCGACGTCACATGGAGAAAGTGATCATCGTGTGGAAGATTTAGTCGATGAAGAAAGCCTCCTTTCAAGAGGACTGTCAGATGATTTGGATGATGAGCAAAGTTTGGAAGATGTTAGCTTAGGAGACAGTAAAGAACAAGATGAAGACATCAACTCAAACAACGAAATGTTATTTCGCATCACCCTTTCTAATGGATTTAAGAAATGTATTATATTTTTACATCTATTTCTTATGTTTATTTTGTTTTATTCTGTTCTTAGGGATGACGATGAATCTCTATTGGATTTCGATGCAGCGACGATGAAAAAAATGTTGCAATCTGCCAACATTAACAAAGATCCAACCATGCTCTTAGAAGAAGATATTGTTGGCCTACAGTTCAACTCTATTGAAGAAGCAGGGACATTCTACCGGATTTATTCAAAAGCATATGGTTTCAGTATTAGAAAGAACGAGGTAAAGAAAAACAAATCTGGGATGGTGACGATCCGTAGTTGGTGTTGTTCGAATGCGGGATTCAGACACAAAAAATACAAGGAAGCTCCAAACAGGATTCGTGAGCCAAGAAGTGAAAGCAGAAGTGGTTGTAAAGCAATTTTTCGTATTGGGTACACCCATAAAACAAAGATGTGGTCCATCAAAAAATTTCATGTACATCACAACCATAACCTGGCGAATGATTATGAAACAGCTTTTTTGAGATCCCATCGTACGATAACACCCGCAGAGTTGGAAGAAATTAAGCTTATGAAGCAATCAGCGATAGGGACTGGACAAATATAGAATTTAATTGTCCAGAAGAAAGGTGGCTGGGATAATGTTGGATGGACGAGAAAGGATTTATACAACGCTCTAGCTCAAGATAGTAGAGCACTAGACGATGTTCATGCTTCGACAACACTTACATTTCTTCAATCAAAGGAGGTCAGTGACCCAGATTTCTTCTACGACTACAAGGTAGACGAAGATTCCAGATTGACCCATCTCTTTTGGGCTGACGTGCATGTCGATTCGATTACGAATTATTTGGAGATTCACTAGCATTCGATTCTACATATAAAACAAATAGAAGTCAAATATCGTTGGTGGTTCTAGTGGGTACAAATAATCATGCGATGACTTGTGTGTTTGGGTTTGCAATGATCCATAATGAGACTGCAGAGACTTATTCTTGGGTTCTGAAAAAATTCCTAGAGTGTATGAATGTCAAATTACCAGTGACAGTTCTCACGGATGGTTACAGATCCACGAATAAAGCAATTGAGGATTTAATCCCCAGCGTAGTTCATCGAACGTGCTCATGGCATATCCTTAACAATGCTGCCAAACATGTACACCGAGAGGGTTTTCACAATAAACTGAGTCTTCTGATTAAAAGGTACATAGCACACTTGCTACTTTACTTTGAAGTATGTTGTTGTTACAATATCACAACTTTAGTTACTGTCCATGTTTTCTAAACAGGAACTATTCAGTCGAAGAATTTGAAAACCGTTGGCAGCAGATGCTAACAGATTATAATGTAGAAAACAATGAGTGGACCACTGCATTGTACAGAACGAGGGAGCGATGGGCGGACACATTCCTACGTGGTAATTATTTTGGCGGTTCTACTGCAATAAATAGATGTGAATCTATGAACGCATTTCTGAAAAGGTTTTTGAATGAGAAGCTGCCACTATGGAAGGCCCTTCAAAATTGTGACTACGGTTTGGCGGCCTTACGTTACGGCCAGATGGGTAAGCATGTCGATGATAAACTCTCAACACCAGCTGTGAATCAAACTAGCTTGGCCGTAATAGAAGGTAAATTTGCCGTAATTTACACTAAAACGGTGTTTATAGATGTAAGGAAGGAAATCACACGTTCTGATGCATATACTGTTCTCCATCATCACATCGTAAGAGAGGCAGAAGTTTGCACTGTCCAAAAGTATTTGTCGCCAAACAGTGTCAACCGGAAGATTACATTTCATCCGACCGACAACATCATAAATTGTGAATGCTTGTGGATGGAGACCAAGGGGATTCCTTGTAGGCATATTTTTCAGCAATGAAGAGATTACAAATTGGAGATATTCCAAAGAACTTGATAAAATTTCGTTGGCTCAAGGATTGCAAAGAGAGTTATCTCTCCGGACCTGGCTAAGAAAGAAGATTCATCCACCCAGACATTATTGAGAGCAGAAGGTATGGTGCTATTAATGAACAAGTTAATCTGTTTACATACTATTGTAAAAAATCAAGCAAAATTCAAGAGAGGGGAACGGAGTTGATGTCGTCTGTTCTGATGGAGTTGAAAGAAATGGTGACCGATATTGGTGAAGAAGAACAAATGGTAGCTGATGCAGTTCATGGAGTGCATGAAGCTTTAAAAGAGCCAAATCCGGTAGCAACAAAAGGAAGGCCTTCTCAAGGGAAATCAAGCCAGCCTACAGAAAGTCATCCTATCCCGAAGCCTAGAGTATGTAGAGTTTGAAAAAAATCGGGTCACGATTATCGTAATTGTAAAGTACGAAAGCGAAATAGTGACAAAAAGCAAATGGAATAAAATGAAACGTCGTTGACTTAAGACAATATCTTTCTTATGTGGCAAGATGTCATTCACACGAGACAATTAGATAAAAAAATATGTTCTCCAATGCAAAAGTTTGAGAAGACAATTAGATAAAAATGGAGAACATTAAATTCCAAGTTCAAAATGTAGTACATCAAAAATGGAGAAAATATGTTCTCCGTGCAGTTCAAAACGGAGAATATCATTCTCCGTTTCAAATGACACGGTGAATTTCATTCTCCGTTTCAAACTAAAACGGAGAATGAACATTCTAATGTGTTTTTAACACTGGGAATCTTATTCTCCGTTTCAAAATAAACGGAGAATACCGTTCTCCGTTCCAAATTAAACGGCGAATAGAATCCTCAATCGTTTTAATACTGGGAACGGCATTCTCTGTGAAGTTCAAAACGGAGAATATAATTCTCCGTTACAAATGAAACAGAGAATATCATTCTCCGTTTCAAATTAAAACGGAGAATGAACATTCTAATGTATTTTTAACACTGGGAATGCTATTCTCCGTGTAATTCAAAACGGAGAATGTTATTCTCCGTTTAATAAAACACGGAGAATGCTATTATGGTGTCTTGGTTACAATGCTAGACTTGTATTTAAGAGGTCATTGGTTCAAATCTTGACTATAACAAAATTTTGTTTTATTTATACTTTTTTTGTAAGTTATGTATGGGTCCCATTTAAAAGGGAAAAAACTTTGATACAGGAGAGAAACTTTGATACAGTAGGGGGTATCAAAGTTTTGATACCCCCTATGTATGACATATGGGCCATCTCAAAATTTATGTTTATATATATATGTTTACACGTTTTACAAAGCAAGAGGGGACCACATGTCATACATAGGGGGTATCAAAATTTTGATACAGTAGGGGGTATCAAAGTTTTGATACCCCCTATGTATGACATGTGGGCCCTATTAAAATTTATGTGTATATATATATGTGTACACATTTTATAAAGCAGGAAGGGCCCACATGTCATACATAGGGGGTATCAAAACTTTGATACCCCCTACTGTATCAAGAAAAAAACTTTGATACAGTAGGGAGTATCAAAGTTGGCAGAATTCGAAGGGGCAGATTCATTGGTATTAATGGCATATTAATTAAATTGAATTCGAAGTGGCTGCCCTTTTGGCGCATGAGTCCGAGTTGTTCCATGCCTATAAATGGCAGTAGTGTAGAGAGAGTTTGTTCTCGTCTCACTTAGCTTTTCTTGTGGAGATGGACTCTACCGATCCCCCGCCTTGGCAAGACTCTTTCTTCTTGGTTGTCGATCTCCTCGTTCGAAGAAGCTTTGGTGGTGAAGTCCTTCAGAAGACTGAGATATGCCTGGGTTTGGATTTATTGCCAACCCACGCTCTGTCGAAGCGCCCGTACGTTGATTGGCTCGGACTATGCACGGTGTTCCTTTGCTGCCAGGAGTTTATTTCTTCAACATGTTCCATTGGTCCGACGATGCACGGTGGTGAAGTCCTTCAGAAGACTGAGATGTGCATGGGTTTGGATTTATTATCGTTCCACGCTCTGTCGAAGCACCCGCCAGGAGTCTATTTCTTTGACATGTTCCATGGTGAAGAAGGATGCCTTTGCACGGTGCTCTGCCTCAAGGAATTCTTTTGCCTCAGTGAGTTCCTTTGCTCGAAGGATGCACGATGAAGTGACTTACCTCAAGGAGTCATCCAACGGTTCCTATGCTCTGACGATGCACGATGAATACCACGTGGACACGAACTGAAAGACGACAGAGAACAACACTCCTTCACAGTCGAAGCTTTCAATTGAATTCCTTGAGGTAAATCACTTCATCGTGCATCGTCAGAGCAATGGAAATCCCTGAACAAAGGAACTCCGTGCATAGTCAGAGCAATGGAACTCCATGAACAAAGGAACTTCGTGCATAGTCAGAGCGAATCAAAGTGCGAGCGCTCCGACAGAGTGTGGGTTTGGATTTATTGTGCTCGCACTTTGATTCGCTCTGACTATGCACGGAGTTCCTTTGTTCATGGAGTTCCATTGATCTGACTATGTACGGAGTTCCTTTGTTCAGGGAGTTCCATTGCTCTGACGATGCACGATGAAGTGATTTGCCTCAAGGAATTCAATTGAAAGCTTCAACTGTGAAGGAGTGTTGTTCTCTGTCGTCTTTTAGTTCGTGTCCACGTGGTAGATGTTCTTTCTCGTGCATCGTCAGAGCATAGGAACCGTAGTATGACTCCTTGAGGCAAATCACTTCATCGTGCATCCTCCGAGCAAAGGAACTCACTGAGGCAAAGGAACTCACTGCCTCAAGGAATTCCTTTGTCTCAAGGAGTTCCATTACTCTGCGATGCCCGCACGCAGCTCACATTCAACTTTTTTCTTGATAGTAGGATTTTATGTAGTATTTCAGACTTTCATAATGTAAATGTAACTCAAAAAGTCAAACTTTTCGTGGTTTTCATAATGTAAATGTAACTCAAAAAGGATTTTATTATAAAAGACATCAGAGCAGACATTATAAAAGATAGAAGTTCTCTTAAAATCTAATTTTTAGCCCATACCAACCTCATCATTGTAGTCTTCTTAGTCCATACCAACCTCGTCATATTCTCATCAAGCTCATCTTCATTCTCCTTTTCAAACTAAACGGAGAATAGCAATCTACGTTTTGAAAGACACGGAGAACGTCATTCTCCGTTTAAATAAAAACGGCGAATAAACATTTTAATATGTTTATTATCCGTTCAAGACAGACGGAGAATGTTATTATCCGTTCCGAAATAAACGGTGAATAGAATCCTCAAACGATTTAATTTAAACAGGAAAGTTATTCTCCGTTTCAAGTAAACGGAGAATTCCATTCTCCGTTCCAAATAAAACGGAGAATATAATCCGAAGGGGCAGATTCATTAGGAATAAATGGCATATAAATGGAAGAATTCATTGGTATTAATGGCATATAAATGGCAGATTCATTGGTATTAATGACAATAAAATTGACTGCCACTTGGCGCATGAGTTCGAGTTGTTAAATTTTGCCAATAAATGGCAGAAGTTGGGAGAGCTTATTATAAAAATGACTGCAACTTGGCGCATGAGTTCGAGTTGTTTCATATGTAAATAAAAGTCAAACTTTTCGTGGTTTTGACAATGTAAATGTAATTCAAAAATGATTATATTATAAAAGCAGAGCTTATAAAAGGCAGAAGTTCCTTGCCCAATTACATCATAATTACATTATTTTTTTACAATGTCATTGCTTGGTTCGTGTTACATATTTGCTTGAAAGCAACTCCTTAGCCCATGCCAACCTCATCGTTGTCATCTTCTGGTGAGTTTTATTGTCATTTCCTCCCGGTATTTGGAAGGGAGGAGTCGTCAACATATTCATATAATACGTCGTGTACAAGAGGCAGTTGGGTGCCCGTTGTTGTGGGCAATTTAGAGAACAATTCAGCACTTTGCTCTCATACTCCTTCTTCGCCGGGTATCTCTCCCTCATCATATCAACTTTTCTCCTGACGATAGGCTCTAAGGTTTTCTTCATTAATTCTGCATCCACCTTGCACTTATCATACGTGGTTTGCCTCAAGGAGTTGTAGTGTGTCCAGTCGTAGGAGATAAAGTTGAATGTGAGCAGAGTATAGTGTTTGATGGATGCATTAAAGAGTGGGATGAATAGCAACTCTATGTCGTCCTCCAAATCCATGACGAAGTCTACTAACTCTGTTTGGATGTCTTCAAAGGCGTCGGCTTTTGCGTTTTCTTCATTGGCACGTTGAACGATGGTTTGTTTCCCAAAAACAATACACAATATCATGAGTAATTTTTTCTATCATTTTTCATCGATGTACACATGAATATGGATTTTTCTGTTTGAATTCTTACCAATGTGTGGGCCATCATGAATGCAGACCACTTATGTGATTGGGGCGCTGGCTTTTACTTCTGGATCAATGGCACGTCCTTTGAACTAGACGGGGCACACCTTTTACTGCCTTGAATTTCTTTCAGCTTCCTTATTATTATGTCCAGTATGCCAGCCTCCATGTCGTCATAGTTGAGTATGTCTTGAATGTCTACTGCCGACAGCTGGACTGAAACTCCATTTTCACCCTTTTTCGGATAAAATGTGTATACAATATCACTGCACATAAATTTAGTTTAGATTAAATTAATAAAGATAGATTCTCATTACATAATTGTAAAAAAAGTCTAGAAAAAAATAAAAGAAAAAAAGGGTTCAGAATACATACTTTGGAGATTCTTTCTGGGAATTACGATGTCGATGTATTGTTTCTTCAGCTCTTCATCCGCATGTTTCCAAAGTAAGAGTTCATCGCATTCCCTTAGTATGACATGGTTCTTCTTTAATTCAGCCATTTTGGCGTC
The DNA here is from genome assembly GCA_029216955.1 of Iris pallida. Classification (NCBI taxonomy): domain Eukaryota; kingdom Viridiplantae; phylum Streptophyta; class Magnoliopsida; order Asparagales; family Iridaceae; genus Iris; species Iris pallida. The sequence goes on along the minus strand of JANAVB010025800.1, from coordinate 4,336,146 downwards.
TTCTCGGGATTTCGGAGCGGCATTAACCTTTCGCTTTTATTAGCCTCTCCAACTGTATTGCTTTTTATTAACCTCTTTCCCCCCGATCCTCCTCTTCTTCTGACTTCTCTTGGAGCAGCAAGTTCAGCAGCTGCTTGAAACTCCTCACGCTGAAGTGCTATAACCATGGCTTCGAGATCTTAAATTTTCCCATCCTTTTCATTGGCTTCAATATTAAATGATTCAACTTTATTTTGAAGCTCCCTTTTCTCCTCAACGAGCCTTTCATTTGTTTCTCTGAGTTGCTCGATTGTTCGCACTGAAATAAAACAAACAATAATAAAATGTATGATGTGAACCTAACACGGAGAATGACATTCTCCGTGTAATATAATACGGAGAATAGCATTCTCCGTTTGGAATTACACGGAGAATAACCTTTCCAGTATCGAAATGATAGGGAATAGCAATTATCCGTTTCAAATAACACAGAGAATGACTATTCTTCGTGTTATAATACACGGAGAATAGTCATTCTCCTGGAAGATTACAAATCAGAATTTGAAATAGAAAAGATTTTACCTTGTGCATGTAGCTCTGATTTAAGAACAGAATTCTGCTTTCTCATATCCTCCAATTCATGCACAGAGCCCTCCATCACAACGTTGACTGCACGTTGTTGTGCTTCTTGTGCCTCGAGCTCTTTCAGCTTTTCTTTGAGTTTCTCGTTCTCAAGGTTGGCTGTACGTAACTGCGCTCCTTGTGCCTCCATCTCTTTTAACTTTTCTTTGAGTTCTTCATTCTGCGTAAGAATATCATAATGATGTCTTCTCAAATCCTCCAGTTCATGCACAGAGCCCTCCATCACAACGTTGACTACACGTTGTTGCTCTTCTTCTACCTCGAGCTCTTTCAGCTTTTCTTTGAGTATGGCATTCTCAAAGTTGGCTGCACGTAACTGCGCTCCTTGTGCCTCCATCTTTTTTAACTTTTCTTTGAGTTCTTCATTCTGCGCAAGAATATCAGAATGATGTCTTCTCAAATCCTCCAATTCCTTTGCTGATTCGTCCATCACAGGGACCATTTCATGATGCTGTGGTATCCGTTGTTCATCAAAATTATCCCCACCTGCTTCTTGGTGTTCTTTCTCTCCCTCTTTTTCAACTTCTTCTCTAGGTGGCTCATCTTCTTTGTGCCCTTCTTCTTCCCCAACAGGTATAACCTGATCTTCAAATATCATCTTCGATCTCATTTTGTTGTGATATTCGGTCTTCAGGAAGTTTGAGATTTCGTACCCATTCCATGTGAAAAATCTTGGGTAATCAGGAATTGGGGCGAACTTCCTTTCCTTGAATTTACTATATTCTGCAAACCAATAGAGGAAGTATATTGTGCAACCTTCCAATTTTTGGAAAGCCATTGAGTAATCCCCCTGTTCAGTTTTGCTTCTACTCCTCTTTATGCTATCCATTACATATGCCAGGATTAACCTTGGCCAGCATATACTGTTGATGACGTCCACACTGTCTACCAAGGCCAAGAATCTGTACGGCAAATTTGAACCGCCAGACTTTGTGAAGAATACTGTTTGGCACAAGTGAAAGATTATTAGCTTGGCCAAATCATCTGGATTAACAGCGTTATCTCCGCCATGAAGCCGTCGTAACAATTCAAAGAACTTGTCTCTCACTTCCTTATTCGTGACTTCTGAGTGTTTGCCCTTAGTATTAGCCAGCAATCTTGTGAAGTGATCGCTACACAGGCTCAATGATGCTGGTGGTGTGGGCTGCTGTTGTTTTTCTTTTATCAATCTTCTGTAAGAAACATCATCAATGCTTTCTTCATTCAGCGGTAGACCGAATATGACTGCCATATCCTTGACGCTTGGCGCAATTTTAACAGTGGTGCTAAATTCAAAGCACCCGACGCCATCTTCTTCTTCTGTGTAACTTGCAATTAAATTCTCAAGCCCTTCCGTTACCTTGGCCACTTCGGAGACGTGGACTCTGTTTTGGTAGAAAATCTCGACAAAATTCCAGAAACCGGTATTCTTCAAAGAACCAATAACTGGCTCAGGTAAACGGCCAACATCTCGATTGACCTCCTCCATAAGATTTAGCATTGGCTTGAAGGAAGAACGGAAAAGTCTTGAATCCTTATTCCTAACAGATTTTTTTTCTACAAAACAAAAAAAACAAAAAATTAGGTCGGAGAATGGCCATTCTTATGGGTTTTAACACTGGGAACGGCATTCTCCGTTTAAAGTTAGACGGAGAATTACATTCTTCGTTCCAAATTAAACGGCAAATAGAATTTAACATTCAAATGCGTTTTATGACGGAGAATACCATTTTCCTTGTAATATATACAGAATTTGCGAACATAAAATCAAAGTTATACCTTATTTTTGTACTTCTTCTTGCACTTCTTTTTGTTTAGCAACTTTTTCCTTTTTTTTTTGCAACTTTCTTAGAATAGGGTTTCCGTTGTTCTCCGTCTATCGCTTTTAGATTTTCTGTAACTGGTGCATCTTCTCTAATTGGTGATGCTGCCAGTGATGATTCTGCCGCTGATGCCGACATGGAATGGGTATAGTGCGAATGGGGAGGAAGGTTTGAAGATTTTGGAGAAGAATGACCTAGGTTTGAGTACATAGTGGATTATGGAAGAAGAGGAAGCTTCGAAACGGTTTTCTTTTTTCTTTTTTTTTAATAAAAGGGTTCGGAGGTGTTTTGAATTAATTAGATGGGCAAAAATGTCATTCGATGGAAGGGCAAAAGACTCATTTCTGCTTAATTATATTAATTTGAAGGACAAAAATGATTCTGCTTAATCAAAAAGAATCGAAGCCGTTTGGCAAAAATGTTATTACAACTCAACAAAACAAATGAACATAATACATTAGGGGTTTCCATACATTAGATATAAAAGAAGAAGAAAAAAAAATCATCGTCTTCCATATTCAATCATTTCAGATTGGACTTCTTTTTTAGCTCTTCATTGTGCCCTGAAGTTGTAATCCATTCAGCAGCTTTGCGTCTTTCCTTTCCCGCATCAAACTGCATATAACAAACATAACATCAAAAATATTGCTCTAAAAAGTTGAAGTTTTTGACGACATATTTTCAGACTTACATCGAGAAAATGGTAGTCTAGACTACATCGGTCTTTCATGAATGCAATTACAAAAATCCCACAATCAACAGAATTGCCTTGGCGGGGAACATAAGAAGGACGTTTTATTGCAAAAGTAGAAAAGTTGAACCTAGCATCTCTCAACTTCAAAATCTTTTCTTGGAGAAAGAGATCCAAATTTGAAAGCTACAATTACCAGAATACAATATGTATTAGTATACGGCGTATCTTGTACCCAATTCATAAAAATTGATGAATATGAGCTTACTATTTCTTTTATGACTGTTTTGCTTTGAATCGGATCATCTTTAGATGCAAGTGAGTCCCAAATTTCAACAGTCCTTTTTTAACCAGAACTCTTGCAAGAGTATAGTGTTCGCCCAAAAGAATGGGTATGTATATCTGAATCAGGATAATTAGGTAAAACAAATTAGTAAATTTTCAAAAAATTAGGATTAATATTTAAACATAAATACATTAATACCTCTTTACAAGTGCTTAAAGATCCCATGTAATCCTGAAAATATTTAAACTTCTTCCATATTTCATGAAGCTTTTTGACGGATGGAGGTAACGTTGCTTTCTACATACACATCAATTAATACATTACGAAGGACAAACAAACGAGAAAATTATTAATGCATATGCATTGAAGAATAAAATGCTCACTCACCGATATCCTTATTGGTAAAAATCATACATTAGCTTTATTGGAGGTTCTTTTCCGTTCCTCCGCGGTGAGAAGAGCAGAGACAATACCTACAATCTGAATAAATCATTAAAAATGTCAGCGATGGAATCGAAGTAAACATAGATGGCATCTAAGAAGAAATATACTATCTATACATACCCCATTGCTAATTTTCGTTAAAGGAGCTAAGGTCTTCATCTCCCACCGAGATACATAGTTTTTGTTGCAAGATGATATTATTTCTCTAAGAAAAGAAACGAATAAATTAGAAGAAAAAAACTGTTGAAATTAAATCAAAACTCATATTACTTACTCGTCAGGTCTATCATCTGCAAAAATATAGTCGTAATATCTCGAAGAAACACTAGTACAATTGCTAGGCTTCGAGGTTGAACCCCTTATTAAATTTTTCGATGGTGTGACCGGATGTAAATTTTTACGCATTCTTTTAGAAGGACTGCTAAAGTCAGTTTCTTCTATAGTGTCCAATGCGAGCAATTGGTCCAATGCTTTACTACGATACTGTAGCTCCACGTCCTCCTCTTCGAAAGAAGATACAACGGAAACCACCTTCACATTATTAAATGCTCCAGATGAAGATGCCTTCTTCCAAGCTGGAGATTCTTCAAACTTCTCAAAACGCCGAGATAAATTCATTTGTTCAATTTCTAATGAACAAAGCTTAGAATTGATCTTTGCAACATCAGCTAAAATCGTCGACAGATGTTCTTCAATCTTGCACAACATACGCGGAATGAAGGTTTCTTTTGGAGCTGGCATCCAATCTTCTACGTCTTCTACATTTTTTACCACACGAGTAGACATCTTGAGAACAAGAAAACTATTGTATTTCAGAAAACTATTCTATGTATTTCAGAATGAATAATAGTACTATGAAACAAGAAAACTATTATATATATAGTAAGAGAGAAGTACAAAAAGTGAGGAAGATGGAAAGATAAATAAATTTCGAGACTAGCAAACAATCTACTAGCCGTTTGATTGAGGAGGGCTCGAGGAAGATTCTACTAGCCGTTTGATTGAGGAGGGCTCGAGGAAGATTATACTATCCGTTTGAAAAATACAAAAGGTTATCGTGATCAACTTCAATTAAGGAACTCTATAAGAGGTTTAATTCCGCTTGATTGAGGAACTCGACGAAGTCCGCCGCGAACCGAAACTTCTTCTTCTTTTCTTCTTCATCTCCGTTTCTCCTTCCACCACCACCACCATGCCCTGTAGCTTTATAACAAAAATATTAAATTGTTAGATGAAACAAAAAAACTAATTACGGAAAGATTACTAAATCAAAATCAAACAGAACACATATTCATAGAAAACATGAGATTAAAGATGAAAGTGTCACAGAAGCAACACCACAATTTTACAACAACTAAGCAGACTCTGCTAAGCAATAACTAAAATTAGGGATTGTGTCCTCCTTAGATTTAATTTACACAAAGAAGAGATTTGAGAGAACGAGCTTTTGTCGGCTTCCTAAATGTACCATTCTCCGTCCTAAATGTACCATTCTCCGTCCTAAATGTACCATTCTCCGTCCATTCGCCGTATTAAAAGCAAAGAGAATGGCCATTCTCCGTGTTAAAAGCAAAGAGAATGGCCATTCTCCGTCCATTCGCCGTATTTACCGTCCATTCGCCGTATTAAAAGCAAAGAGAATGGCCATTCGCCGTATTCTTCGTCCATTCTCCGTCCTAAATGTATCATTCTCCGTCCACTCTCCGTATTAAAAGCAAAGAGAATGGCCATTCTCCGTCCATTCGCCGTATTAAAAGCAAAGAGAATGGCCATTCTCCGTCCATTCGCCGTATTCACCGTCCATTCGCCGTATTAAAAGCAAAAAGAATGGCCATTTGCCGTATTCTCCGTCCATTCTCCGTCCACTCGTCGTATTAAAAGCAAAGAGAATGGCCATTCTCCGTCCATTCGCCGTATTCACCGTCCATTCGCCGTATTAAAAGCAAAGAGAATGGCCATTCGTCGTATTCTCCATCCATTCTTCGTCCTAAATGTACCATTCTCCGTCCATTCGCCGTATTGAAAGCAAAGAGAATGGCCATTCTCCCAAAAAAATATTCTCCTCGAAAATATTATCTTTAGAAAAGTTAAAAAATAATCTACCTGACCTCAGAAGCAGGTTTCCTCAGTTCACCACCACCACCATGACATGTAGCTTTATTAACAAAATATTAAATTGTTAAATGAAAAATAAAATTTCAGACAATGGCGGCAGTAAAATTAGAGCGGCGCCGCTGGTACTTTTCCTTGTTCGAGGAGGTCTCGACGACGTCCGACGCGAAGCGGACCGATTCTTCTCGGCGCAGCTGGTACTCCTCGTTGTTCTAGGAGGGCTCGACGACGTTCGACGCGATCCGAACCGATTCTTATTTCCTTCTTCATCTCTGTTTCTCTTTCCACCACCACCAGCACCACCACGACTACCATGGCTTGTAACCAAAAAAAAATAAGGTTCAGATTAATTTGGATGGACGAAAGATAGAGTAAATATGAGTTAATTTAGGGTGTTCATTGAAAAAATTAAAGTGAAGAATGACCTGCTAAAGCAAGTTACCAACAGGTCAAAAGTCTAAATCAGCATTAAATGATGTCCAAAGACACCATCAGTAAAGACGACGACCTCCTCGCCATGATCTCCAGCATGACCAACAACGAAGAGAACGAACAGCTACTTAAACCCCCCACCACGGAGGAAGTAAAGGCCGCCGTATGGGCCCTGGACGAACACAGCGCTCCTGGACCAAACGGGTTTACCGACGTCTTCTTTTGCTCGTGCTGGGACATCATCAAACACGACATCCTTGCGGCTACCGTCACCTTTCTTCAGGGAGCTAGATACCCCAAATCCATCTCCCGTGCTAACCTTATCCTCATCCCCAAGAAAGACAACCCGACCATATTCAAAGACTTCCGGCCCATCAGCTTATGCACCTTCACTAACAAAATCATCTCCAAAATGATCGCATCCCGCATGTCCACGCTTCTCCCCAAAATCATTTTTGATGAACAGAGCAATTTTGTCAAGGGCAGGAACATCACCGATAACATCCTATTAGCTCAGAAGATGGTCACCTGTATGAAATTCTCCTCCAGAGGGGGTAATGTGGCTATCAAGCCAGACATAGAGAAAGCCTATGACCGATTGGATTAGCAGTACATGATATGGGTGCTTAGAGCATTCGGCTTATCGGAAGCGTGGACCGACGTTCTCTTCAGATCAGTCAACAACTCCTGGTTCTCCGCCATCATCAACGGGCAAGCCGACGGCTTTTTCAAAGCTAGCCGCGGGGTTAGGCAGGGAGATCCCTTATCTTCCACCATCTTCATCATCGCGGCCGAAGCACTTAGCAGAAAGCTCAACAACTTACCCAACTTGCCAGGATTCCACCACTTTTACTCTACCACCGGATGCCCTTTAATCATTCACCTGGCTTACGCAGACGACATCCTCATATTTTTCGCTGGCGACATCGGGTCGGTGGAGGCGGTACACAAAACGCTAGAGAGATACTCCAGATGCTCCGGACAGCGGGTAAACCCAAGTAGAAGTGTCATCTACACACACCACAAAGCAGATAGAGCACACTCAGCGACCCTCTCCAATCTGGCATCCTTCTCTACTGCATACCCGCCGTTTAATTATCGTGGGTGCCTGCTGGTGTACGGTAAATCAAACTCAGGGATATTCGATGACCTTGTCAGCAAAATCAGGAAAAAAATCGAGGGCTGGCACAACGCTACCTTATCCCTTGGGGGGAAATGATCCTGATCAAGCATGTTCTATCCTCCATTCCCATGTACACCCTGGCCGTCTGCTCGGCTCCGCAGAAGGTCCCAACCTCCCTTGAATCCCTCTTCTCCAAAAAATTTTGGGGCCACAGAGAAGGCAGAAACAAGCACCACTGGGCCAGCTGGGCATCCATGGCCAACCCCACCGAAGAGGAAGGACTCGGATTTATCAGATTGGCGTACATTATTGTCGCCGGCTCAATAAAGCTATGGTGGAAACTTCGCACAGAAAATACGATATGGTCCCAATTTATGAAGGCCAGGTATTTTTGGCATTCCCACCCCTCGACGGCGATAGCCAACAGCAGGTCCTCCGCCAGCTGGCGCAACATTCTGACAGGACGGAACCTCGCTGATCCCTTCATGATCGTCGACGGTTCAGAAGCATTGCGATGGTCCCTGAACCCCGGCGGTGAGTTCTCCTTAGCTTCCGCCAGGACTGCGCTGAGGGACACGGGAGAGCCACAACACCTAATCGCCCCTACTGGCAACCAACCATCCCCAATAAATGGTACATCCTTATTTGGAGAGCGCAGCGTAGGAAACTCCCCACCGATGACGCTCTGACCCACCTTGGCTACAGCCTTGCATCGAGATGCCACTGTTGCTCATCCCCACAATCAGAATCAGCGGCTCACGTCCTCTACTCGGGAGAGCTTGCCATCCAGCTATGGTCCCACCTCTCCACCAAATAGCATATACAACATCAGGCTGGCGACTTTGACGATCTTCTCGTCATCTGGGGTCACTCTAACAGGCACCAGATCGTCGCAGCCGCCGGCATTTGGGTATTATAGAAAAACAGAAACAAGCACAGATATGAAGGTCACTCATTCAACTCCCCACAACTGTTCATAGAAGTCTGCAGGCAGGTTCTCAAAGCCGGCTTTCGTTGCCCCCAGTACCGGGCTGCCGTCATCGGGTCCCGTAACCCGGATCCCGAAGACTTTTTGCTTTGGCCCCTGTGCCCGGTCGTCAGTTGTCTTTTTCAGTATTAGCCTTTCTGTATAGGCTTCGACATTTTGCATCTTATACATCAATAAAATGGGGGGTTTTATGAAAAAAATATATATATACATATATATAATATATATATATATATATATATATTATGGAAAGGCAGCCGAGAAGTCTCCGGTCTCCTCCGGAGCTCCTTGTGGTCGGGTGGCTGGCTTGGCCGGCCGACCTCCTCGGCCCGGCCCTAGGATCCTCCCCTCGCGGAGGCCCCCCCACCCCTCTCTTCCCCCGTGTCGGCGTCATCTCGCTGTGGGGGGTTCCCCCCTCGCCGGCGTCCTCTCGTCGGCGTCCTCTCGTCGTGGGGGTTCCCCCTCTCACCCCACCCCCTTCGGCGCCGTCCTCGGTGCCGCCGTGCTCAGCGCAGAAAGACTCCTCCACCACCGGCTTTTCCCCTGGCTCCCCCCGGCTAGCCCACCCCCCTCCTAGTCCCTCCGCCGGGGTCGAGCCCTGCTCCGCCAGGCTTGTCCTCTGTCCCGGCGCCACCACCTCACGTCGCCCATCTCGCTGAGCCACCCCCCTCCTCGGCAGAGATCAGCCCCTCGGCTTTCCTCTCTCTGAGGTGGAGCCATCCATCCCCGGCGGCCCTCCCCCCGAGCCCCCCGGCCGCCGTCGGCCCTGTAGCGCCTCCTCTCCCTCCCTCTCCTGCCATCGTCTCGGGACCCCTTCCACCGTCGGCAGTGGACCCCCCTCCCCGCGTGCTGCCAGCCCCACCAATGGGCTCACGTGGCCACGCTGCGGCCTTCGGTCCCCCCCGCGCTGCTTCCCCCCAGCCTTCGGTGCTCCCTCTGACGCTTGACGGAGGGCCCTCCCCCTCGAAGGTGAAGCGTCCCCTCGCGTCGGCCAGCCTCCCTCTCGCAGGCAGCAACGAGCCGACCGTCCAGCGCGTGGCGTCCCCCCTCTCCTCTTCCCCTGCCGGCGTGGTCGTGCTTCCCTCCCGCGCGAGCCACCCTTCCGCTTGCGTCAAACCCCCCCGGGTTGGCTCCCTCCGCCGGAGCCCCTGGCCCCTCCTCCTCCGCCTGCGTCAACCCCCTCCGGGTTGACCTCCCCCGCCGGAGCCCCGTCGGTTCCACGGCCCCGTCCGCGCAGGTCCCCCTTCCCTTTCGCCTGCGTCGACTCCATCGACCCGTGTGCCCCCCTACCCTCGGGCCGTGCACCCCTTCGGGCTGAGAGCCCTATCCTCCTTCGGGCAGAGCACCCCCTCCTTGGGCTCAGCTCCCACTCCCCCCTCGGGCTTAGCACCCGCTCCCTCTTCGGTTTTTGTGTTTACGTTACGTTCTGTACTTTTGTAATTTCAAAATTTTGGTTGTTTCAAAATTTTGAAATTTCGAATTTCAACTTTTTCATTTTCTTACCTTGTTCTACAGAGCCCTTTTGTGTTTTTTGGCTCTGCACCCATCTGTACTACTCTCCTAGAGCTCCCTTTTACTTTTCAATAAAATGTCTTCTTAAATATATATATATATATATATATATATATATATATATATATATATATATATATATATATATAGGCAGTACAAGCATGGTTGCGGAGCTGTCTTCCCTTCCCCGAGTGCATGCTTCAGCGGTCGCCTACCTCCGCCGCTAGCCGGCGGCCGGAGCTGCGCCCCCTCCCTTTTCTTTTTTTCCGTCGTCATGGCTACTCCCCCCGACCTTCTCACTCTCTCTGATCGCCTCCCTCCGGCGCCCTCCCCTCCTCCGCTGCTCTCCGGGCTGCCCTCTGCTTCCGCCCTCACCGTTGATCCTTCAGCGCCGCCGTCCGTCTTTCCTTTCCACCACCCCTCTGCCCCACTCTCCTACCCATTTCTTGTAGGGTCCTGAATTGTTAGCTTTAGGTATCCAAGCATAAACATTTAGATCTAAAAGCTTTCTCATTCTACATGCAGATGATATATGACCAATGAGGCCACAATAATGACATTGTGCATGTCGAGTGTTGAAAGCTGAGTGGTGTGCATGGTTGGTAGGTTTGGGTTTTCTAGTATAGAAGAATGCATACCTATGGTCATGTTTGGGCTTAACCTTTTGGGGTAAAGGTTTTATATGGTTTGGTCTGACAGTGTTTGGCTTGGGAATGTTCCGATTTCTCGGTAAGTGACACGTGTTAGGATAGGAAGCAGCAAGCTCAGGCTGTTTTCCTAACCTAATTTCCAACCTTTTGGAAGTGTCATATAACTTAGTATAATCAGAAGTGAGTGATTCCATTCTGATTTGTGCAGATTGAAGACTTTTCTTTTCTTTAGAAAGATCTTCTCTCAATTGGTCTATAATCTTGTCTTTCTCTTCGGATGACTGTTTAGTCTCGTGTAATAAGAGCTTTATAGAGGAAAGCTCACCAGACTCACTAACATTAGTTCTAACCTCAGCTAGTAGGTCGGTAAGTCTTCCTATTTCTCCTTTGTACTCTTTGAGTACCTTCTTAGCGGTCTGATATTTACTACGCAGTTTTCTGTAGTCAAGCATCAGGTCACTGAAGGCATCTCCTAATTGCTCAAAGGTAAAGTCATCATATGTTTCTACAGGTTCAGTAGGTACCTGATCGATTGCCATGAAGCAGATGTTTGCAGCGTCCTCTGAATGTTCATCTTCTGAGTCGCTGGCTTCACTCTCATGCCATATGCTGGTGTTGGCATATTTTCGAGACGTTGATCTTTTCAGGTTGCCTTTTTCATACTTGTTGTTCTTCTTGCTCGATGATGAGTTGGTGGGACAGTCCTTCTTCATATGTCCCTTCTTCTTGCAGCCATAGCAGACAGCATCTTCTTGGTACCAGTTGTTGCTGTTGTTCTCTTTGACTCTTTTCTCATGTCTCATGAATCTTTTAAACTTCCTTGCTAGGAGTGCTTGATCTTCAGCGTCAGATCCACTGCTGTCTGAGTCATCTTCAGCAGCTTTTTTGTGCTGAGCCTTGAGGGCGATCGTCTTCTCCTTTGGTGCAGGCTCTTCAAAATCTTGCAGCTCCAGTTCATGAGTGAGTAGCTTACCCATGAGTACTTCAAGTGACATTGTGGTTAGGTCGTTTCCTTCAATGATAGCTGTAGCCTTCGGAATCCAGTTCTTGGTGAGAGCTCACAGGAGTTTGTGAATCTTTTCGTGGTTACTGTAATCTTTGCCTAAGGAGGACAAAGGGTTTACAATATCCAAGAACCTCTCGAACATTTGTGTGACTGTTTTATTTGGCTTCATTTTGAACGCCTCGTACTCTTGAGTAAGTCTGCTGACTTTTGACTCCTTGACTTGAGTCGTTCCTTCATGTGTAACTTTGAGAAGCTTCCACACACCATTTATCGTTGTGCATGTAGATACCCTGTTAAATTCTGTTCTGTCTAAGGCACAAAAAAGTGCATTAATAGCACGTGCGTCAAGACTGGCCTTTTTCTTTTCCTCCTCTGTATAACTGCTTTGGGGTTTTTCAACCAAAACTCCCTCAACAGTTATACGAGGTGGCTTTTGATAGCCATCAAGAACAATAGCCCATAAGTCAAAGTCAAGAGATTTTAAGAAGAAACTCATCCGTGTTTTCCAATAAGTGTAGTTAGTACCATCAAACAGTGGGGGTCTGTTTGTGGCCTGACCTTCACTTGTGAATTTCATAGTAGCCATGTGATGTGCTGTGATCTAATAAATAATAGCACTGTTACCTCACTTTACCTGTAACACCCGCTCTGATACCAATTGTAGGAACGATATAGTAAAGCGTAATACTCTAGAGGGGGGTGAATAGAGTTGGCAGCGGAATAATGCTAAATAAAAATTGTTAGCAACACAATCATAGTATATAATCACAATTGAAATAATGTAAAGGTAGAGTTCAGAAAGCAAACGCAAAGACAGCGATGTATACTGGTATCCCTCTGTTGAGGACTAATCCAGTCGGTAGAACTCTTGCTACCAGTTGAATCCACTATAGAAAAAACCGCAAGTTTTCTTACGAAGTCCTTGCAACTTCTACAACGCGAGCTTTGATACGAAGAACTCGTCCAACTTCAAATGTGAAGAGGTATTCTTCAATCAAGCCTTCTGATTACAATCTCTCAGAAACTTCTAGACCGTACCGCACTGGCAAATCGACTAGAGGATTGTAACTGGCTTGGGATCTGAAATTGAAAGCTCTAGAAAACTCTTTGGAAGGCAGAAAGCTTTAGATAGAGAGAAGATTGAAAGTGAATTGGTGTGTTGAAATGATCGAAATCCTTCTCTATTTATAGGAATTCCAAAGGGAGAACTCTGTCAGAATTCGGACAGAATTCGGGCAGAACTCGATGAGCAAATCTCGGTCAAATCCGCAACTGCAGGAGGACCAAGTTCCAGAGAATTCAAAAATCAAACGGCCACCAACGGAACTCTGGCCGAACTCTGGCCGAACTCTGGCCGAGTTCTGTCAGGGTTAGGTTAGGGTTTTAAAAAATAGGTTTTGGTGATTTTTGAAAACCTTTTTGTAAACATTTTTGTAAACATTTTGATAGGTCATTTTAAAAAACATTTTGAACTATTTGGGGATAGCCTATTTGCCAGTACGACTCGGTGTACAATGTATTCCTAGACTCAAATAAAATGAAAATTACATTGCATAGGAAATACAGACTCAAGTAGGCAAACAGATCTTCAGTCTTGAACGGAGTGAATATCCAATCTTGCTTATGTCCAAGAAGCCGAGATGTCCCAACTAGCTTCGTATATCCAGACAGAGTTTTGATCAATTATTAAAATCAGGTTGACCATATGACCAATGGGCCAACAATCTCCCCCATTTTGATAATTGACAAACTATGAATGATATAGCATTAAGCTTGTTCAAAAAGAATCAAAACGTGAAATTGTTTATGTCCTGTATTTAACTCAAAAAAAAATGTTAGAACTTTTAATTTTCTCCCCCTTTGTCACTTAGCAAAATAATTGCACAAGAGAAGGCTCTCCCGCATTTAATGCAGAAGGCTCCCCCGCAATTAATGCATAAGGAACAAATAGTGAGAAAACATAATAAATAAAACATAAAGAGTAGATATATAACATCACAGGAATGTAAAGTTTATACAGATTATCATTACATGCATGCTATTGTCTCTAAAGAATATTATAACAGGCATGCTATTGTTTCAAAAGAATAAAAGAAATCTCAGGCATGCTATTTCACAGGCAGTTTGTAATGAAGAAGCAGTATAAAGAGATAGTGCTAAACAAAATGCTGAAATAAACTGAGATGTCATAAATGAAACATCATAAGCATGTCCATGAAGATAAAAAATACTGAAAGCATACTTCAAAGTACTGATAAGAACTAAAAAAAATGATAAAAACTTGGAATGTCGGAGCATTTCCAAGTGTACAATAAAAAATCACTAATAATCAAATCACATCTCATCATCACTATCCTCATCATCAACATCATCAGCAGCTCATTTCAAGTATTTAATTCAAAGATTAGTTATTTTAGCCTTCAAATAACATAATTAATAATATTTTATGAATTAAATGTCTTTACACAGCGACTATCTCAGATTAGCTGTAGGAGTACTGTCCCAGCTGGAGGAGGTTCACCGGGGAACTCTTAAATACCGCTTCGCTTCAACCGTAGTTGTGGTGACAGACAGACTCTTTATTAGCTTGTCTCTAACACAATTTTGCATAATGATATATAATCATAAAATAAAATCAATTAATATTACTGACGTCCAAAATTCCTAATTCTCGACGTAAATAATTGAAGCGATCTTCCGCTAGAGGTTTAGTAAAGATGTCAGCTAATTGATTTTCAGTATCTATGTACACAAGGTTTATATCTCCATTTTGATGATGATCTCTAAGAAAATGATGTCGAATCTCGATATATTTAGTACGAGAGTGACATACAGGATTCTTAGTCAAATTAATAGTGCTCGTGTTATCACAGAAAATGGGAATATGTGTAAAAAATAAATCAATGTCTTCTAGGGTTTGTTTCATCCACAAAATCTGAGCACAACAATGTCCTGCGGCGATGTACTCAGCCTCTGTTGTTGATAAGGCTACAAAATTTTGCTTTTTACTAAACCAAGAGACTAGAGCCTTGCCTAAGAAATGACATGTGCCGCTAGTACTTTTTCTATCAACCTTGCATCCAGCAAAATCTGTATCCGAATAACCAATAAGGTCAAAGAATTTAGTTTTGGGATACCACAAGCCAACAGAAGAAGTGCCCTTAAGGTATCGAAAGATACGCTTAACTGCGGTCAGATGTGATTCCTTTGGGTTAGCTTGAAAACGTGCACACAGGCAAACACTAAACATTATATCTGGACGACTAGCAGTTAAATAAAGTAAACTACCAATCATACCTCGATACTTACGTGTGTCGACTGGCTTGCCTTGTTCATCAGAATCAAGCTTTATTGAAGTTGCCATCGGAGTGCCAATAGGTTTGACATTGTCCAGATCGAACTTCTTTAGCAAATCTTTTGTGTACTTGGCTTGATTAATGAACGTCCCATTGTCGGTTTGTTTGATTTGCAATCCGAGAAAGAATTTTAGCTCTCCCATCATGCTCATCTCAAACTCATTCTGCATACACTTAGAAAATTCTTGACAAAGAGATTCATCAGTGGATCCAAATATGATATCATCAACATAGATTTGAATTAAAAGCAGCTTGCCATTAAAAGATTTAATAAAAAGTGTAGTGTCAACCTTTCCTTTTGAAAATCCGTTGTCAAGTAGAAAAGAGCTTAGACGATCATACCAAGCACGAGGGGCTTGTTTCAAACCGTATAAGGCTTTCTTCAACTTGAAAACATGGTCAGGATTTTTGAAATCCATGAAACCCGGAGGTTGTGCTACAAAAACTTCTTCTTTTATAAAGCCATTTAAAAAAGCACTTTTTACATCCATTTGAAAAAGTTTGAAATCATGAAAACATGCAAATGCACATAACATGCGAATGGATTCTAATCTCGCAACTGGGGCATAAGTCTCATCGTAGTCGATACCCTCTTCTTGATTGTATCCTTGAGCTACGAGTCGAGCCTTGTTACGAGTTACTAAACCATCCTCATTCAGTTTGTTTCGGAATACCCAACGGATGCCAATGACCGGATGATCAATAGGCTTGGGAACAAGTTCCCAAACTTGATTCCGTTCGAATTGGTTCAATTCCTCTTGCATAGCATCTATCCAGAAACTATCACTACATTCATTAATAGATTTGGGTTCTAGCTGTGAAATAAATGCAACACTAGAAACAATATCTTTACTGGATGATCGAGTACTTACTCCTTTGGTAATGTCACCAATTACCAAATCTTTTGGATGATCAGCTGTGAATTTTAACCTTTTCGGTAGACTCTGTAGGTAGCTGGTTCCTGGATCTCCTCTAGGAGGTTCAGCTAGTGCAGAGCTTGGTTCAGGTTCAGCTGATGTTGAGCTTGATGTAGGCAGATCTTCATCACTGTCATCGAGAGTCATTTGGTTCATTTCATCAAAAGTGACGTTGATTGATTCTTCGATGATCATGGTACGTTTGTTGAAGACTCTGTACCCTTTGCTCTTGGCCGCATAACCTAGAAATATACCTTCATCGGCCTTTTCGTCAAACTTTCCCAAGTTGTCTTTAGTATTAAGAATAAAGCACTTACAGCCAAATATCTTAAAGTATGAAACTGAAGGAATTCTATCAAACCATAACTCAAATGGAGTCTTCTTCGATTTGGGTCGAATTAGAACTTTATTAAGCACAAAGCAAACTGTATTGACAGCTTCAGCCCAGAAGTATTTGGGTAGGCTAAATTAATTTAACATCACTCTGGCCATTTCGGTTAGGGTTCTGTTCTTACGTTCCATAACTCCATTTTGTTGTGGAGTTCTAGGGCAGGAGAACTCGTGTATGAAACCGTGTGTGTCACAAAATTGCTCGAAATCAGCATTCTCGAATTCGCCTCCATGATCACTTCTAATTCGAGTGATCATGTAACCTTTTTTATTTTGTACTTTCTTGCAAAAGGCGACAAATTCGGATAATGCGTCATTCTTGCGTGTCAAGAAATATACCCACGTGTATCTAGAAAAATTATCTACAATTACAAATGCATATAATTTACCTCCGAGGCTAGCAACTCTGCTAGGACCGAATAAATCCATGTGTAGCAATTGTAGAGGTCTAGTAGTACATACTGTGTTTACAGACTTGAATGTGGATCTGGTAGCCTTGTTCTTATCACATTGGCTGCATACCGAATCCTTCTTGAATGTTATGTCTGGTAAACCACGTACTAACTTCTTTGTGGATAATCTTGAAATTGTATCCATGTTTGTATGACCGAGTCTCATGTGCCATAGATGACTCTCATCACTTTTGGCCATTAAGCATCTACCTGAAATGTTAGCTTCTTCCAACAGATAGAAAACATATATATTGTCTTCCCTGATTCCTTCAAAGATTGTACTACCAGTTGAGCTATCAACTATAGTACATTTGTCTTTGCCAAAGTAGATACCATAACCATGATCAGCTAGATGACTTATGCTGAGCAGATTATGTTTCAACTCGATAACCAGACAGACATCTTTAATCACGGGATAGGGAGACTTACCAACATCACCGATACCAATAATATATCCTTTCAAATTATTACCGAAGGAAACATAACCTTCCTTCTTTTTCTTCGACAGTGTTGCAAATAGAGTAGCGTCACCGGTCATATGCCGTGAGCAACCGCTGTCGAGGATCCATTTGCTTCTAGCATGTGAAGGGTGTTCCACCTACAAAACAGTTTGCAGATGAAACTCTTGGTACCCATTTCTTGTAGGGTCCTGAATTGTTAGCTTTAGGTATCCAAGCATAAACATTTAGATCTACAAGCTTTCTCATTCTACATGCAGATGATATATGACCAATGAGGCCACAATAATGACATTGTGCATGTCGAGTGTTGAAAGCTGAGTGGTGTGCATGGTTGGTAGGTTTGGGTTTTCTAGTATAGAAGAATGCATACCTATGGTCATGTTTGGGCTTAACCTTTTGGGGTAAAGGTTTTATATGGTTTGGTCTGACAGTGTTTGGCTTGGGAATGTTCCGATTTCTCGGTAAGTGACACGTGTTAGGATAGGAAGCAGCAAGCTCAGGCTATTTTCCTAACCTAATTTCCAACCTTTTGGAAGTGTCATATAACTTAGTATAATCAGAAGTGAGTGATTCCATTCTGATTTGTGCAGATTGAAGACTTTTCTTTTCTTTAGAAAGATCTTCTCTCAATTGGTCTATAATCTTGTCTTTCTCTTCGGATGATTGTTTAGTCTCGTGTAATAAGAGCTTTATAGAGGAAAGCTCACCAGACTCACTAACATTAGTTCTAACCTCAGCTAGTAGGTCGGTAAGTCTTCCTATTTCTCCTTTGTACTCTTTGAGTACCTTCTTAGCGGTCTGATATTTACTACGCAGTTTCTTGTAGTCAAGCATCAGGTCACTGAAGGCATCTCCTAATTGCTCAAAGGTAAAGTCATCATATGTTTCTACAGGTTCAGTAGGTACCTGATCGATTGCCATGAAGCAGATGTTTGCAGCATCCTCTGAATGTTCATCTTCTGAGTCGCTGGCTTCACTTTTATGCCATATGCTGGTGTTGGCATATTTCCGAGACGTTGATCTTTTCAGGTTGTCTTTTTCATACCTATTGTTCTTCTTGCTCGATGATGAGTTGGTGGGACAGTCCTTTTTCATATGTCCCTTCTTCTTGCAGCCATAGCAGACAGCATCTTCTTGGTACCAGTTGTTGTTGTTGTTCTCTTTGACTCTCTTCTCATGTCTCATGAATCTTTTGAACTTCCTTGCTAGGAGTGCTTGATCTTCAGCGTCAGATCCACTGCTGTCTGAGTCATCTTCAGTAGCTTTTCTGTGCTGAGCCTTGAGGGCGATCGTCTTCTCCTTTGGTGCAGGCTCTTCAAAATCTTGCAGCTCCAGTTCATGAGTGAGTAGCTTACCCATGAGTACTTCAAGTGACATTGTGGTGAGGTTGTTTCCTTCAATGATAGCTGTAGCCTTCGGAATCCAGTTCTTGGTGAGAGCTCGCAGGAGTTTGTGAATCTTTTCGTGGTTACTGTAATCTTTGCCTAAGGAGGACAAAGGGTTTACAATATCCAAGAACCTCTCGAATATTTGTGTGACTGTTTCATTTGGCTTCATTTTGAACGCCTCGTACTCTTGAGTAAGTCTGCTGACTTTTGACTCCTTGACTTGAGTCGTGCCTTCATGTGTAACTTCGAGAAGCTTCCACACACCATTTGCCGTTGTGCATGTAGATACCCTGTTAAATTCTGTTCTGTCTAAGGCACAAAAAAGAGCATTAATAGCACGTGCGTCAAGACTGGCCTTTTTCTTTTCCTCCTCTGTATAACTGCTTTGGGGTTTTTCAACCAAAACTCCCTCAACAGTTATACGAGGTGGCTTTTGATAGCCATCAAAAACAATAGCCCATAAGTCAAAGTCAAGAGATTTCAAGAAGAAACTCATCCGTGTTTTCCAATAAGTGTAGTTAGTACCATCAAACAGTGGGGGTCTGTTTGTGGCCTGACCTTCACTTGTGAATTTCATAGTAGCCATGTGATGTGCTGTGATCTAATAAATAATGAATAAATAATAGCACTGTTACCTCGCTTTACCTATAACACCCGCTCTGATACCAATTGTAGGAACGATATAGTAAAGCGTAATACTCTAGAGGGGGGGTGAATAGAGTTGGCAGCGGAATAATGCTAAATAAAAATTGTTAGCAACACAATCACAGTATATAATCACAATTGAAATAATGTAAAGGCAGAGTTCAGAAAGCAAACGCAAAGACAGCGATGTATACTGGTATCCCTCTGTTGAGGACTAATCCAGTCGGTAGAACTCTTGCTACCAGTTGAATCCACTATAGGAAAAATCGCAAGTTTTCTTACGAAGTCCTTGCAACTTCTACAACGCGAGCTTTGATACGAAGAACTCGTCCAACTTCAAATGTGAAGAGGTATTCTTCAATCAAGCCTTCTGATTACAATCTTTCAGAAACTTCTAGACCGTACCGCACTGGCAAATCGACTAGAGGATTGTAACTGGCTTGGGATCTGAAATTGAAAGCTCTAGAAAACTCTTTGGAAGGCAGAAAGCTTTAGATAGAGAGAAGATTGAAAGTGAATTGGTGTGTTGAAATGATCGAAATCCTTCTCTATTTATAGGAATTCCAAAGGAAGAACTCTGTCAGAATTCGGGCAGAATTCGGGCAGAACTCGATGAGCAAATCTCGGTCAAATTCGCAACTGCAGGAGGACCAAGTTCCAGAGAATTCAAAAATCAAACGGCCACCAACCGAACTCTGGCCGAACTCTGGCCGAACTCTGGCCGAGTTCTGTCAGGGTTAGGTTAGGGTTTTAAAAAATAGGTTTTGGTGATTTTTGAAAACCTTTTTGTAAACATTTTTGTAAACATTTTGATAGGTCATTTTAAAAAACATTTTGAACTATTTGGGGATAGCCTTTTTGCCAGTACGACTCGGTGTACAACATATTCCTAGACTCAAATAAAATAAAAATTACATTGCATAGGAAATACAGACTCAAGTAGGCAAACAGATCTTCAGTCTTGAACGGAGTGAATATCCAATCTTGCTTATGTCCAAGAAGCCGAGATGTCCCAACTAGCTTCGTATATCCAGACAGAGTTTTGATCAATTATTAAAATCAGGTTGACCATATGACCAATGGGCCAACAGATATGATAACACAGAAGTTTATAAGTAAGACTAAATAACAACAACAAAACCAACTACTAAATAATAATAATCTCAAACAATCTCAAAACAAAACAATATCTCAACTTATTACAATTCAAGTTCTAAAACATGAAAACTAAACCAAGTCTACTAGCTAGTCTCCCGACCACTCCTGAGTGTCGGGGCCAAAGGTAGCTAAGCCATCTCCTGCTCCAAGGCAACTAGGGCAAGTGTAATCAGGACAATCTTCTGTAATATTTTCAACATGTCCAGTTAAGGCAGGAATGAGCACAACTCATCAAAAAATTCCAAGTAAATGACAAAGAACTATAAAGCAGTTATAGACAGTTATATTGATAAACATGGCAGTTTTATATGAGTAATGATGTAGAAAAATAGTTAAGGTACAAGAAAAATAAGGTAACTAAATAAGAGAAGAAAGCATGGCAATGAAGACTGTAAAATATGATGTAGCTGAACTAGAGTAACATGATATAAGTCCAGACAGTATAATATGAGTCAAGTGTAATCCCAATATGAGTCCAGACAATGTAAATCTAATACCAGATGATTCCGGTACAAGATGAGTCTAGTATAAGTTGAGTCCAGTCAGTGATCAAAGATTCCAGGGTGAGTCCAGACTATAATCTAACAGTGTATTTTAAAATATCGAGATCGACATGTAAATGACTGTAGGTAATACGGCACATCGCACACTGGGCCAAGTGTGAGATGGCTATCATTCCAGTATAATTCCAAGGGAGTGGTTCCAATATTTGGGAATGTTTACATGTCTACTCTAATATTTCCTCGTCCAACAAGTACAAGTGAATCTATAACTCGACACGAAATAAGTACAAGTCTAGCCAGAACATGAATGATACCAGTAAGTGATTCCAGGGTGATTCCAGTAGGTGATGCCAGTAGTGGTTCTAAAAATAGAGGCCAAACATGAATAAATGAGTGTCGCATGAAATGAATCCAGCAATATCGAATCGTGTTTGTAACAGAGAATCAAATAGAACTAACTAGAACTGAAGTACAGTAATCGACAATTAAATGAAAGAACTATCAGATAATGTACTCGCCTGATATCTGTATGTCTGAAGAGAATATACTGTCTGAGGAGTGGTATCTGGCTCCTATAGAACAGTACAAGTCACAACATATCCAAAATGGTAAAATAGACTGCTACAATGCATTCTACATGATGTCTGGGTCAATCTAGGCTAAAGTCAACCTTTGGTCAACTCTAGTCAACTACACTAGTCAAACTAGGTCAACTAGGTCAAGCCTAACCCAAACAAGTCTCACTAAGCCTAGCCAGTCTATTCTAGCAAGCACACATCATCACAAGGCCATACAAGCCATCAACACACAAGTCACATATGTATACATGTCATATACACATAGGCTATATCATAGAAAATACATAGGCTATATGCCATAGGGCTATATGCCATATATAGTCTATAGGCAATACATATATTTTACACATTTATATATCTACTAAATTAATATAAGCAATATATATATATATATATATATTTGAAAATACAATTTATTAAAATAAAAGTGGTGGCTCAAAAAGAGCATTACAGAAAGTACCATAGGCAAAAAACACAAAAAGGCCTTGGTAAACTAAGTAGAAAACACAATTTTTTTTTAAAGGGAAATTCAAAATTTCGAAAAATCAAAATTTTGAATTTTGAAACGGTTATGGGCTTTGAGCCCTGTGGAGCTGCGGGCGCGAACCCCGAAGGGACAGGCGCGCAACCCAAAGGCACACAAGCCAGGGAAAGCAGGCGCACTGCCCGAGGGAGCGCGCTGTCCGAGGAGGCCTTGCCCCCCCAGCGCAGCGCCCGAAGCCGGGTTGGCTCCGGCGGTGAGGGCCGGCCCAGAGCGGCGCGGCCGGCGAAGGGGAGGCTGGACCGAGGAGGAGGGGGGTTGCTGGCCGGAAGAGAGACTCCGGCGGGGGCCGGCCCGGAGAGAGGACGAGAGGGAAGGCGGGACCAGGGTCGAGCGGACGAGCGAGACCCGACGACCCGACGAAAGCCACCGGGGAGGGGAAACGCGGCCTCGATCCGGGGCGCAGATCATGAGGGGGGCGGGCTCCTCCCCAACGCTCAAACTGAGGCGAGACGCTCCGGCGAGAAGGGGGCACGGGACGGGGGAGGACCGTCGGGGACGGTGGAGGGAGGTGAGACCGTCGATGAGGGAGCGGGGGCTCGACCTCACCGGCGAGGAGCTGGCGTGCGGCGGAGAGATCGCCAGAGAGCGGGGGATCTATCGTGGGAGGGCGACGAGGGGTCAGCGAGCAGTGTCGCCAAAGGGGGGTACACCGAGCGGCGGAGGAGGATGGGGCTGGAGAGCGCCCGGGGGTGGCGACGCCGAGGGAGAGCAGATCGACGCCAAGGGGGCTGAGGGTCCCAGGGAGGGAGCGGCCAGGGATGGTGAGCACAGCTGGGAGTGAGCGGAGTTGGGCCACACCGGAGTAGGTGGTACGGCAGAGGGGGCGGAGGGGGGAACCTAGGCGCGACGCCCGGAGGCGGGAGAGCTCCGACGAAGGGCCCGTCGAGAGGGGGTTGGGTAGCGGGATCGGCGGCGGCCGAGTAGGGGAGAGGCGCTCCAACACACGTCTCCATCGGGGTCGCGCCACCGGCCGGAAGCTACTCGGCGACTGGAGCGGAGCCGCGGCGTCGCCTGCGACGGGGACGCCGGGGGCGCCAGGTCCGACGCCGCAGAGGGAGGGGGCGGCGGCACTGAGGACAGTAAGCAGGCTGATGGGGCGTCGACGGTCGGGGGAGCAGGCCGATGGAAGCCGGCACGAGCTGCCAGGGGTCGGCCCACCACGGAGGCGGCCACCAGGGGGTCGGCCACCACGGGGGTCCCCACCCGCCGGGGGCTCCCCAAGGAGAGCAGCTGCTCGCCATCCTATATATATATATATATACACATATAGAGAGATAGGGATAATGTGGCATATGTGTGTGTGTCAATATTGTGTGTGTGTACATACATTAGAATTCAGTGCAACATGTGACAGTTTGTGAGTGCTATCAATGGTGTGTAGTATGTGTGTGTGTGTATAGGAAATCAACATAGGCTATAGGGTGTGTGTGTACATGAGTGTGTTAGTGTATACATGGCAGTAGCTATAGGTGTTCCTAAGCTTGTGTACATGTGTTTATCAATAGGAAAACGGTGTCAAAGGATAGGTTTCAGTGTTCAACAGTGCACAACTGTTCTCAAAAAAACAGTGTATACATTTCAGTTTCAAGATTTCAGTGCTAATGTGTCTCATGCTTGTGTGTGTGTGTGAACATTGTGTGAGTGACAGTAGATAGCAGTAGTGTGTGTGTGTGTGTATCAATTCTCAGGTTTGACCTATTTGTGTGTGTAGATAGGTGTAAACAGTATCAATTTCTCAGGAAAATTTAGTATAATGAGTGTGCCAATATGTGAAAACAGTGTATAAAAACTATTCTCAGTTTTGACAGTGCCAGTGTGTGTGTGTACATGACATAGGCTAGAGTGTATCTCAGTTTACATGTGTGCACAAATGTGTATGAGTGTATGTGTAGAAAATTAGTATAGATGTTGTAGATGTAAACAGTATATCAATCTCAGGAAAAAAAATGTGAATTCAGTGATACATAGCAGTTTCAGGATTCCAGTTTTCAGTTAACAGTCAAATTCAATCTCGAAAACCCATTATCAATCCCCAATCATGAACCCTAATATGATCATTAACCCTTACATATATAAATGAACCATTCATGATAATTAATCCTCAACAAAATCAGTTTAAACAAGTTTAATCTCAGAAAATCAACATTTCGAAAAATATGGTATCAGTGAATTGGGGAAATCAGATTTTCGAATCCAAATTACAACTTAGTAATCAATCAAATGGTTGGTAAATATATGTGTATGTGTCATTGAGTCACACGTGTCAAGTGTCTACCAAAACAGGACACAATCGTGTCCAAACACTCACGCACACACGCAGACACACACGCGTGCACACAGCGTCGTGCAGTGAGTCCAAGGACTCGTGCACTCGACACAGGCCACGTGGAGACACATGGTCGTGCATACGTGTTCACCAGGGATAAGGGTAGGTGTCCAACCACCTGCAAGGTGTCCACGTCGTGTCGCGTCGTGTCCAAGATACAAGCCTGTATCAGTACGCATTTTTAACAGTGTAACGTGCAGTGTCAATTCGATGCGGGTGGGATTTCTCCCAATCCACTCGATCAAATGGCCTAAAATTTGGTCTGTGTCGTGTCAGTCATGTGTCCAAGGTGTCAGCCAACTTTTATCTCAAATGGTGTCGTGTCGTGTCCGCTAGGACACCCGATAGGTAGGGCACAGTGCATGCTGTGTCGTACACAGGTTCCCGTATCCAAAACTGACACGAATCATATCACAAATCAATTCAGTCGAGTTGGGAATTAAAATACATATATAAATCTACATTCCTATTCAATTACTTTCTAAAAACAGTAAACTAAAACCCATTGGGGCATTTCATCAAACACCTAGTTCTAGGTTAGGATACGTGTTCGATACGGACACGAAATCAAATACAATTGACACGAAACTTACACTACTGCTAGGGGACACCTAGATCTAGGCTAGGATGCAAAGAAATCAAAATTTAAATGTAATTTAGAGGGTTCACCTATAGTGTGTCAAATGGCAAGAAAAGTCCCAAATCGAATAGTTCTCCTTACTAGCCAAACTCTCCAAATTGTTCCCAAACTGAAATTACTCTCCATGAACATCAAGTAGAAGATGATTAGATTCTATTGCAAAAGATTTGAATCAAAAAGGAATAAAAATAAGAGAGTTATGAATTGGGGAAGAATAGGAATACCTTTCCTTTCAAGAAGTTGATTCAATACAAAAGAGGCAAGAACAAGTGAATAAGAGACTTTATAGGGAGGATTCTCAATGTGGCTAGCCATAGTGGTTGAAATTAGGGTTAGGGTTTCACTAGTGGGCTTTGGGCCAAGTTTAAATGGTAAAGGAAATCAATTCATAAGTCACAAGTCATTGAACCTAGTCTTTATCTCTCCTATTTCAAACTTGATTCTAAATAACTTAACTAGGGTTGACTTAAGTTAGACTAGGGTCCCACCATGCTATTCAAGTCACCATAGCTAGAGTCAACATCTAGGTTAGTCTCCAAAGTCTCAACTAGCAAAAGTCAAAATTAACAACCATCAATCCAATAATTAATCAAATAACTCTAATAAGTCAAAATGACCAAAATACCCCAAGGCTAAAAATGATAAATAAATATCCCGATCATATGGTTAGGCTCTAGGTCATACAGTCTCTAGGGTTTTACTAGTGGCACATCAAAATCATAAGTCATGGTTTTTAAATAGTTTTAAAATGATTAAAAATTACCAAAAATTATAATGTGATATAAATATCAATAAATAATAATTATAATTACAAAAGATAAAAATTATCCTCATTTGGAAAACTGGGTGTTACACCGCTCTCAGGATTCAAATTTTGAACTTCCGCCTTCAGGCCTCGCCTCGAGTGTAGAGCTCTATGAGGGAGGCGCTGATGTGGGCGTATGGCCCATCGCTCCTTTGGGCGTATGGCCCCCCCTTTCCCCTTGGTTGGGTGCATGGCACCCCCCATCTTTTTTGGGCACATGGCCCCCATCGGCTGGGTCGGGGTCAGTAGCTTGCCCCCTCCCGCTCGTCGGCTGACGCCAGCCCTTTTGACATCTCCATGGGCGCATGGCCCCTAGTCCCTGTCGTTGGTGGTGCATGGCCCCAAGCTCCTGCTTTGGGCACATGGCCCACAGGCGTGGGCGCATGGCCCTAAGCTTTAGGCGCATGGCCTGCCTGCACTGGGCCTCCAGGCCTGCTCTCCGCTTCGCTGGCCCAGCAGCCTATTCGTACCGGGTGTCCGATATCTGGGCAGTCGGGGACCGCAGGCTCCTCCCCACCTCCGTCGAAGCGCGTTGGACCTTCGGCCTCTTCCTTCCCCCTCCTGCGGTTACCCTTTCCAGGCTTACGGGCTCGGAAGAGGACGTTGTTCCGGGTCGCGCGCTTCCAGATGCCCTTCTTGCTCTTGGCTCGTACCTGTGGGATCCGACACTTCTGTCGGCACCCTTCCTCCCGGAGCCGGACCCCCCCTCCCCTCCCCCCGCTCTTTCTTCTCGTCTAATGGCTCAGGGCCCCCCCGGGCCCTACCTCCAGCCTCGCAGCCATCCTGCCTACAGGCCTCCATCAGCGGGGTCCTGCCCCCATCCTCCTCCGGTGCCCCTATGTCTTCCTTTGCAGACAAGTTTCGGCCGGACCGTGCCGCCACGAAGGGTCTACTCCTTTCCGATGTGTCTTTACCTGAGGTTGTGTATAATACGGAGTCCCAGATCCCGACGGTTCCATCTCGGCTCAGGTACTATCTTCCCTCTCTTCCTCCTTCCCCCACACTTTCGTCCTCGAATTCTCCAATGGATGCCCGAAGCTTGACCGGGTTAAGGAGGTTATTGCCAGCTGGCGACTGACCGTAGAAAACCGGATTGCTCCCCTGGACCCCAGTCACTTACTGCTGCACCTCTCCTCCGAGCAAGACCATAGGACCGTGTGGTCAAAAGGAACCGGTAGGGTTGACTCCCATCAAATAAAGATCATCCGGTGGTCTTCGGACTTCAACACCAAGGAAGACTCAGCTATGGTTGCAGCCTGGGTGACCTTCTCCAACCTTTTCCTCATCTACTTTGTTCCCGCGACCTTTAAACGGATCGCCAACTCATTCGGGACGTATGTGGCAACGGCAGCAGAAACTAGCAACCTTACCAAAGCCTACTATGCAAAAATCTGTGTAGAACTAGATCTCTCAATCGAGCCATCCAACAACATTCTCATTGAGCTAGGCAATCAGACGCACACCCAGCGTATAGTCTACGATAATCACATCATTTTTCTGCAAATACTGACATTTGCGGAGACACATAACAGAATACTGTTTTCGTCTTCATCCCAAGTTAAAGAGGAATACGGTTCGAAAAGATACCGCGGCAAAAGCCAACAAGAATCAACAACCGCTTGGAGAAGAACAGACGCAGCCCTACTTCTGCGTCAGAACACCCACGTTAGATTTGACGATGGTGAAGGCTCGCCTGCCAAGGTAGCCAAACCTGGAAAAGCTCTGACTCAAAGCACCTCCTGTAATGACCATGGTTCGTATTACGTATTTTGGTATACGTGTAAGTATATTGCATATCTCATTGCATGATTTAGTTGGGTATTTTATTGCATGGTTCGGCTTGGCTTGGTTTGGGTTGCTTTTGGGTTCATCATGAACCAAAAGAAAACCCCACCTACCCCTACTCCTTTCCATTTATAGCCGCCCAACTCTCTCTTTCTCTCTCTTTATTAAATTCTCTCCATTACTTCTTCTTCTCCACCATTACTTCTTCACCTACCAGGAAGAGAGCTTAGGCAAGTACAGCTTGCTTCATAGAGGAACTCCGTTTTTATTGTTCCATTCTCTTCCTCGCGAGTTTTTAACACACTTTAATACTTAGCATTTCTAATTTCCATGGTTCAATTTGTGTAGATCTAAGTTTATAGTATTTTTGGATTTCTTGGGTTTTGATCTACTTAACATTGTTATTTCTAAGTTTTGATGGTTCTATGTTATAGAGAATTTCGTTCTGCCCAATTTTGACCTATGGAAGTCTGGATTTCGACCTCGGATGAAGAATTTATGAGCCTTGACGCCATGGACTCCATGGTTCTTCTTCTCGGACAAGTGGAGAAGAAGAACAGTGCTGAGCCGCATGGTTGCATGGCCCAGCCGCATGAACTTCTACCCTCAGTCGCATGAAGTGAATCCAGCCGCATATGACTTCCTTTGAATCCAGCCGCATATGACTCCCTTTGAATCCAGCCGCATATGAATGATTCTCTCCAGCCGCATATACTTGTACTTCCAACCGCATAGCACTGCTTCTCTTCTAGCCGCATATGCCCACCTCTCTCCCAGCCGCATAAGGCTAAGGCTACTCTTAGCCGCATGAACTTATTGATCTAGCCGCATGCGCCCTGTGCTTTTAGCCGCACATGCCCACCTCTCTCCCAGCCGCATAAGCGTGCAGTTCCAGCCGCATGGACTTGTTGCCTTCAGTCGCATGGGCCTGTGTTTTCCGTAGCCGCATGAGCCCCGCCATACCTTCTAGCCGCATGCGCCTGCCCTCTTCCAGCCGCATGAGCAGGCAATCTCCAACCGCATATGACTGATTCTCTCCCGCCATACCTTCTAGCCGCATGTGTCCTCTTTTCGTTTATTGACTTATTTCATCCTATGTTCCTGCTTTACCAACAAGTAGTTGAGATGGGTTTCTATTTAGGTGAACGGTTACAACCCCGGTCCTTGTTTGGTTTAAGGGTTGTGACCTGGCTACTTGAATGGTCTCCTCGTACTCAGTTTACTGTTGCTATCTTATTATTATCTGTTCTTTATTTATTATCTTAGTATTCAATTATGAATTGCTGGTTTTAGTTCCTAAGTGAAGCCTCCTTTGTGGCACTTGCTCCTTCTGGGGTCTGACCCAGCTGGTTTTGTGTGGCCAGATATCGGAGCAGCTCCAGAGGATCTACCTTTCTTCCAGCCAGATGGTGATCACCAGGCATAACCCTAGCAACGAGTGGATTTCTTTTTGTCCTCCCACTTTATTGTAAAATTATTCTTTTGAGGCGTTTAGCCGGCGAGCACGTGTTAGCTCGTATTGCACCTTTATTTACTGTCTGCCTATGGGCTGTAACATGATTGACAAATCCTAGGGTTGATCATGTATGACTGAATCTCTTGCTAGTCTTGACATTTTGTACGACTAGCTTCATGATCATCCGAATATATAATGTATGGGACGCCTTACTATTGTATATTTGGTGTTCTGACATCTTGTGACTGTTATTGCTTGCTTGAGATTGAGACAATCGGCTTGTTCATGACCATAGGAGACTGATGGCTTGTAGTTAAACCCTCATGTATCTAGACAGCCGTGACCGTATAGCTAGGTGGGTTGCACTTCAATATACGTAGCTGGCTATGTACGCCCCCGCTCTCTAGTATTCTGGTCCTGGGACGTTACATGGTTTAAGTGGTGGCCCATGCAGGTCTTGTAAATCAAGATATATAAGAGTTTACCGAATAGATGTCTCAATCAGTACTCGCCCTTGATCTCTGCTCATATCCTCTAAATCCTTGGATTCTTGACCTGATCATATGCTTGTATCGTTGATCTATCCTGGTCCTTCCTTATTGTTTTCTATATCGTCTTCTTCAGCGGCATTATTCCTGGTCCTACCGATCAGCAAGGTGGAGCACCTTCCGTGGACCAGTAGCAACCCAGATATCAAGCCCAGCATTTGGAAGTAGCCTCCAGAGTCGTGCCTACTAGAGGAGAGCCACCAGTTCAGCCCGTTCAGCCTGCAGAGCCTGATGATGGCACTTTTGTGGGTCTCATCAGGTCATTATTAGCTTCCCATGATCGTAGAGGAGATGCCTTGCACCAGGCGGTGGCAGATGCTTTGACCAGAGGAGGTCATCAGGGTAACGTTGCGGCCAAAAAGCGCTTGAACCCTCCCTTCTTCGACGGCAGCGAAGATGCTATCGCTGCTGATGCATGGCTTCAGGACACATAAGTGATTCTAGAAGCAGCCAGGACTCCAGAAGCCGAGAAGTTAGCCATGGTGCACCTGCAGTTATTAGATCTTGCCCGCAGCTGGTGGGCGGCGCAGGCTATGGGATTAGTGGCCCCTATTTCATGGGCAGTATTCAGAGAGAGATTCCAGACTAAGTATTTTGATGTTGTAGCTCGGTATGATCTACAGACCAGGTTCACCAATTTGAAGCAGATGGACAGGATGGTCGATGGGTATGCGGCCGAGTTTTCCAGGCTTAGTCGGTTTACTCCCACATTGGTAGCAACCGAGTTCGATAGAGCCCAGCGGTTCCAACAGGGGCTTCACCTGGAGATTTTGTTGGCCGTGGAGCAGTTTGAGCATCAGACTTTTGATGCGGTATTGAGAGCAGCCAAGAGACATGAGTATACCTCCCAGAGGATCGTGGATAGGACCGGAGGTCGGAAGCGATCCCACAGCCAGATGAATTAGTCTTCAGTACCAGCCCCGGCAGTCAGGGCTTTAACTATTGGAGCTCCGAGGCGGGCGGCCTCAGTAACGTCGGTTCAACATTCAACCTTGACGCACCTTCAGCAGCAGAAGCAGAAGCAGTCTTCCACAGTGGGATGTTCACATTGCAGGAAGCCGGGGCATGTGGTATCAGAGTGTCGCAGAGCACAGGGTTTGTGCTTGGTTTGTGGTACCCCGGACCACAGGATTGGGAACTGCCCGAACAGGGGGAGTTCATCATCAGCCTTCTCTAGTCCTTCAGTTAGAGGACCAACACCAGTCCAGCAGCAGCAGCAGTACCCGTTCCTGAGGCCATTGCTGACGCAGGCCCAGGCATTCCAGCAGCAGAGACCGCAGCAGTATACCCAAGCCCAAGTCCTGATCCAGAGCAGACAGAAAAATTTTTAGCAGAGGGGACCCGCACCCAGAGGACATGGTCAAGTGCTGGCTTTGACCATGGAAGAAGAAGGATTAGCACCAGGTGAGGTGGTGGCAGGTACTATTCTCGTCAACACATTTCCAGCTTCCGTATTATTTGATTCTAGTGCCTCGCATTCATTTATGTCTGCACGATTCATGACACGGATAGGACTGGAGCTCGAGTCATTATCAGTAAGGCTCAATATACTTACTGGTAACGAACTTGTGGGAGTAGATAGAATGTTTTCCTCGTGTCGGATCGTAGTTAGCGGTAGAGAATTCCCCGCTAGATAGAGTTCCCGATGGCCGATTATGATGTGGTCTTAGGGATGGATTGGTTGAGAGACCAGTATGCTAGGATAGACTGCCATATTGGCAGGATTATTTTTAGCATTCTAGGCGAGCCAGAGTTTTTTTTTCCCGAGGCGAAGTTGAACATTCTCCTCCAGTATTGCGGATGGCAGTAACAGCAGTGCAGTTACCTCAGATAGTCGAGGAGTTTCCAGATATTTTCCCAGAAGAGCTTCTAGGGATACCGCCAGAGCGGGAGATCGAGTTTACCATTGACATGATTTCCGGGACAGCTCCAGTATCAGAGAGAGTCTACAGGATGGCGCCGTCAGAATTAGAAATATTGTACAAGATGATTGAAGAACTTAGAACCAAGGGATTCATTCGTGCGAGTGGATCGCCTTGGGGAGCCCCGATGCTTCTTGTGAAAAAGAAGGATGGTACGTCCAGATTATGTGTTGACTATCGTACCTTGAATTCAGTGACAATCAAGAACAGATACCCTCTCCCGAGGATAGATGACTTGTTTGATTAACTCAAGAGGGCAGCTGTTAGCCTAATGATTATATCATATTTTTGAATGTGGCTAATCAATTAAGTTTAACATAATGACGTCACTAATATTCATGTAATCACTATCATGTTGCTACTTAAACTTAGCATTGTCCTAAATGTTCTCTATATCAATATTGCTATATTTGTATCATAATATATCATACTGGTTTGTTTATCATTTCTAGTTTGAGGGTATTTTTGTCATTTTTGGGGTTATTTGAATTTATTAGAATTTATTTGAATTTATGGGAATTTTTAGAATTTATTTTGGAATTGTTTGAATGATGGTTGACTAGGTTGACTTTGACTAGCAATGACCTGGGTAGACTAACCTAGGAGCTAACCCTAGTTGAGTTTGGACTTGGTTAGGTCATGCAACCCTAGTTAGACTAGAGTTGACCTATGGTTTAGTTATTTGACTCAAGTTAGAATATTAAGTCATAAGCCATGACTTATGGTTTAACCAATGATTAATAACTTGGCACATAGGAGCCCATAGAAGCCCACAAGCCCAACACCATGTAAACCCTAACCCTAATTGCCATGGCCGGCCATATGATCCCCCCCTATTTAATGCTCCTCAAAGTTAGGGCTAGCCTCCATTAGGAATTTTACAAAGTTTTAGAAAGAGATAAGTCTCCATCTTCATTAATTCCTAGAAAATCCATTTCAATTCCTTTTCCATCCAAACCAATTGCAATAGGTTCTAATTTTTTTGTACTTGCTGTTGTTATTGAGTAATTTCAGAGTTTGGACAATTTGGAGAAGTTTGGCTATCAAGAGGAACACCTCTCTTTAGAGTTTTTTGAAGGATTTGACACCTATAGGTAAATTCTATTCCTCATCATAGAATGCTGATTTTATTGCATATCTAGGAAGCCCTAGGCCTAACCTAACTGTAGGACTAGCTAACCCTAGATTTCGTGTCCTTTTCGTGTCCCATTTGGACACGTATCAGTCCTATTATACAAGTGTTTGGTGAAATACCCCAAAGGGCATTTCGAGTTATTTTTAGGAAACTATTTGAATAGAAAATAAGCTTTTAACGTTGCTTATGGGTTTCTTGTGTCCTGGGGTGATTTTCGTGTTGTGTCATGTCAATACGGACACGGGAACATACTGACACGCGCGCGCGTGCACGGGCACTGTAGCTGCCCTGCTACTCGGGTGCAATTGCACGCAGGACACGACACCAGGACACACGACACTTGACACACACTATGGGGCACTGACTGACACCACGTGTGTCAAGTCCTAGGGCCTCTCGTGTCGTGTCGGACACGCACGAGGCCGTGCATTGGTTTTGCACTGAATCGACTGCTGTCGATTTCCAGCGCTGATACGCATGTCGTATCGCACACACGCGTGTCGTGGACAAGTATCAGGGTGTCCTAGCCCTAGCCCTAGTCCTACTCGACACTGGGACACGACCACGAGATCTGTGTCGTGTCGTGTCGTATGCACGAGCACTGGGAACACGTGCACGAGGATTGGTCATGTGTTGTACTGTTTCGTGTTTAATTTGTTTGGACACGTTTGTGTCCACTTGGGTGGACACAAACACATTGCTAGACACGTACTCTACTAGTATTTTCATTACCAACCATTGGATTTGCATTTTAGCTTAATTTCGATGTCGATTTCACATTTACCCCAATAATCCTGAAACTATGTATCAGTCCCCATTTTTTTGTGTTTCCAGATTTTAAATTGTGAACTTTGGCATCAATTTAACCTATCTAATACTGTTAATTGCATGGATTAAAACCCTAATGTGGTACACCTATATGTTTTTTAATTGTGTGTCAAATTTGGGATGATTTGGGACTGTTTGGAGCTCAAAATCTGGAGTTTAGTTTTGAGACTGAAAAACTGGGTTTTGGGTTCTGTTTTGAACTGGAATGCAATATTGGGTTCCCTTCCAATCCATGTAACTGAGTTTGTGTTCCTTAATGGACTGAATTAAATGGTTCTTCAATGTAAAAATCTGAGAGTATTGATATGGACTGAGAAATGTTGGGTGATATTTGATTGTTTCCTTCATAATGTAAACTGTGAACAGATTTCCTTTATTTCCCTTCCATGTTTGCATTAGCCACTGTTTACCATTCCTAATTGCTCACTGTTTTACTGAATTCAGGATTTCACACTGTTTTCTTGATTTTAGGATATCACACTTGTGTACACTGTTTTCAAGTTCACCCTCATACCACATATACCACACTATTTTTAGGATACCATATCACACACCAGTGTCTCACTCATATGCACTACACTCTCTCCTCACACCCTCAAGCTTAACACATACACACAACTCTCTTGACACCTCACTTCACTCACACACACACACACACACACATTAGCATATATATGTGGCACTCACACCCACACTTGAACACATACCCATTCATTCCTATTCTCTATATATGAGTACATATATACATGTATATATATAATGAGATGTACATATGTGTATCCTATAATAAGGTGTGTGCCTACTTTTATATATATTTTAGATATAAACATGTTGTGTGGTATACATATAGTAGCCAATATGTTATGTATAGGCTATATTATATTATATAGCTATATCAATATGTGTATTGTTTTAGATATAGATAATATCATGTGTTCATGTGATTTATGGTTTGGCTTATAGGCATGATATAGCCTATGGCCTATGTGTGTGTCTGCTTGACTAGTGAGCCTAGATTGGACTTGTATAGCCTTGTTAGACCTAGAATAGACTAGTTAGACTAATATAAACTAGTTTGACTTAGGTTTCACTTGGTTGACCTAATTTGACTTCTAGGGTTGATCAGAGTTGACCAAGAGTTGACTTTGGCCTAGATTGACCTAGATTCATGTAGAATGCATTGTAGTGTATCTTATTACCATTCTGGACTTGTTATGACTTGTGCTGTTCTAATAGGAGCCAGACACCACTCCTCGGACAGTACTTTTATTTTGGACATCCAGATAGCAGGCGAGTACATTCTCTGATCATTTCATATCCTGCTTAGAATTATTTTCCTGTATTAAATTACTTTACTTGATACTGTCACATTGGTCACACGGATTAGTACTATATGGATCCCTTCTTGAGATGTTATCCCTTCAGGGAGCATCGGGTACTTCATGTTCTGTGCGTTTCACTTACATGGCGTATCACTATGCTTCATTGGTTCATCGATCACTTGTGACATATACTTTCATGCTCACAGAGTCTTCCTTGAATCTTTATCCCATTTATTGGGTTTCCTAGAATCCCCATTTATGGGACATCCATGTATCATCCTTCGGGGGCCTTTGCATGGAATCATAACATAACCTGGTTGGATCCTTGTGTATTGATTGGGGATACGGGGGAGTAGAAGTAGACATATGAATATTATCCAAGTAGTGTAGCATCAGAATCTTTCCATAGTGTAGCATCAGAATCTCCTATGCCATTTACATGTATATATTATACTCTGACTCACTAGCCACTGTTAGTTCTTTACTTATAGTAAATATTTCTATTACAGTTCTCTCTCTCTGTTTACATACTACATTTCTTCAGTACCTGTATCTTACTTTACTGCATGAATATATTTTCTAACCTGCTATGAACTGTTGAGATGTATTATGCTCGCTCCTGTCCTGACTGGACCTGTTGAAAATATTACAGAGGACGAGGAGGAGGCCTGTGTGGATACCTTCTATGGGACAGCTCTAGCTGACGACTTTACCCTACTGCCTAGACTAGCTTAGTTAGGCTTATCTTACTTATGTTGTCTTGAGACTAGTAGTTAGACTTTATTTCTGTCCTTGAGATTTGGGTTGTATATATTCTTTCATATTCAGTAGCTGAGACCTTGTACTCTGGATATCTGCTGAGATGTTATCTTAGACTATTTGATCATCTGTATTTTCCTTGAGTTCTTTATCATATCGTGCTTCTTCTTCCTTAGTTGTGATTGAGTTTACTTTCTGCTATGTCACCCCCACTCGGGGAGTATAAACTGTTTAGCCTTATACTGTTAGATGCATTGAGACCTAGGACAGCGTTCTACCGCCGACACTGCGGCGTAGGCTGGGCGCTGTTACGTACTCGTACCCTCACGGTGGGTGCGGGTCGTGACACATTTTTAGTGGTGGCCCATGCAAGTCGAGTTTATGTAGTGGTATTCGAACTAGAGTATCACTACAGCCTGCAGTAGGATTAGAATATATTTTTTAAGATACTCAATCACAGTTAGGATTCCTTGAGAGATTCATGGGACGACCCTTGAGAATCTTATTTAAAACTTCAATTTGAATCATTTCCCTTATTTTGTTGCTCTCACTCCTTGATTACTGAATTTGATTTTGTTGGATCGTTGTTGATTTTGATTTTCCTATCGAAATGAATTTTAAGGCCTGAATTACGATATTTTTCTGATAACATATGTTGACGGGAATACAGGGATGGTAAAACGTCTACTTGATTATGGAGCTTGTAGTTTATCGC
The DNA here is from genome assembly GCA_029216955.1 of Iris pallida. Lineage (NCBI taxonomy): Eukaryota > Viridiplantae > Streptophyta > Magnoliopsida > Asparagales > Iridaceae > Iris > Iris pallida. The sequence continues at coordinate 4,299,846 of JANAVB010025800.1, read as the reverse complement.
AGCCATATTAGCTGGCGTGGTGAAAACATAGAGACCTGACTTCGGGTGTACGTATCTTGGTTATGAGATTTGGAATTTCTCGCAGCTATACTAGTCGGCATAGCGAGAATTCCAGACGACATGATTGTAGAGGTACATGCCCCAGTTATGGAATCTATCGTTTATCGCAGCCTTGCTTACTGGCATGGCGAGGACTCTGAGTAACATGATTTTGGACAGACGCATATGATTATCAGATTATACCTTGAGAAGGTTTTTAAACATATCAACTCTATCGTACCATTCTTTTGTTATAAATTGTACCCCATCATCAAATAACTTAGGAGTAGGAGTATGAGTAGGAGTGGCTTAGCTGTTATTATAAATCTAGTGTAACTTCTTGCTATAAAATTCTTCCTAATACAATGAACCGATGATTTTTGCTAGACCTTAACTTGGATTTGATGTTATAACTCTGGTTTCAAAATGGTTCCTTCTTTTAAACAGATAAGCAGAACAGATTTTATCATTATTTTTTTCTTGCCATTAATTCTTGTATTACCTTAGAATATATATATAGTGGACACAGATGCTTGCCTGACACGTAGGCATGCTACACTTGATTACCAACCTATCTAAATGCATATTAATACATTGATGTTAATTTCTCAAAATCCCAATAATTCTAATATAGGACAGTATCAGTGACTAGTTCTCCGTTTCCCAGATTAATTTCGTAAATTAAATTTAAATTTTATGTTATTAGTTGTTGTTTACATTACTGCACATGTATGTTACATACAGGGTTTCAAGTCTTAAAGAAAAATTGGTTGAGTTTGGTTGAGTTTTGTGTGGAATTTGTCAAATCTGAGACTGTGTACATATTAACCCTTTAAGTCTGAATTCTAAGTGATTAGTCAAATTGCAGTTTTCTTTAATGTAATGTTTTGAGCCGTGTACATTATTGTGTGTAGGTATATAATGTTAGGTTTCATACTCTTACATGTTAGGTTGTGGTTGTGGTAAACATTGAGTTGGTTTTGATGTTCGAATTTCTCCAAATTTTCGAAAACTGAATACATGTTAACATTTTTACATTGCTTTTAAATGCGTAGTTCAATTTCAGATCTAATATGTAATGTTGAACTAAGCTGAATGATGAACCCTTCATTTCAAGTTTTAACCCATGAACACTTGATACTCTACACTAATGTTCACAACTGCCATGAAAACCTAACCCTTCATCGCTATGTTATGTTCATATAGCTATATATATATATATATATATATATATATATATATATATATATATATATATATATATATATATATATAGTTCTGTATACATGTTATAATGTATGTGGGTGCATAATTAAATCTCTACCTCTCTATATATGTAGATATACTTATATATATGGTTAGCCAGGCATGTTATGAGTAAATAGCTTGTACCTTGTAGACTACTTAACTAATATGCCATGAATAGTGTAACTTGATAGCTACAGTTGAGACCCAAATCCTCCTATACACTTTCATGTATAATTCACACAAACCACATAACCCTTACGTAATGCTAGCTTTTCCCTCTCTAATGCACTCTCTATATATATATCGTGATTGGATTTCAATGCTATTGACTTTCGTTCTTTAAACTTTTGATCTTGATTTTTAAATAGTACCCCCTTTATATTTATTTTATTCTTGATAATTACCAGTTTTCAGATAGGATGGTAGACTGCCGTACAGCCTTGATGATTGTTGTTTTTTTATCCTTTCCAGTATGGCACCCATGACCCGAGCCCGTCGCCTGAGAGCAGCTGCAGCTACTGAGAGTGTGCTTTCACCTCCTACTGTTCAGGAGGTAGTGATCCCTCTATCTGATCAAGGGGTGGTGGCACCTCCTGCCATTGAGGAGATGGTGGTAGCCTCGCCAGAGAGTCTTCCTTCATCTCCTGTCGTTCAGGAGAGAGCTGTGGATTTGCCTGAGACCGAGAGCCTTTTCCTACCCCTTGTACTCCATACTGTACCACCCGGAGGTTTGTTACTTGACGCAGCCCAGGTGTTTGGATATTTCCAAGAAAGGTTGATGGAGTCACAGAGAGTTCATGATGAGGCCATGAGGGAGCAATACCAGAGGTTATTACGTCTGCGGGACTCTTTGCTTCCAGGAGGAGAGTCTAGCTCCAAGAGGGCGAGGAGCAGTACCCACTCCTACCCAGAGTTTGAGGAGTACCCATATATCCAGCCTATATCATCATACCCAGCCCAGTCTCCTGTCCAGCAGAGGCCAGCTGAGCCAGAGCCTATCTGTACCTACTGTAAGAAGTCTGGGCACAAGTGGAACTTCTGTAGAAAGAGACTAGGATCGTGCCTATTCTGTGGGTCAGCTGCACACTGGATGCAGCACTGTCCTGATATAACTGCCCCAACCAGGGCCTTGCTTCCAGGAGGGAGTTCTAGTTCTCAGACCTAGCTGGAGGTGAGTTTTGACCTAACCTTAGTATCCCTTTTGAGAATATTGATGTAATATCTCGAAATTCGTGATACGTATTTTATTGCGTATTCGTATTTCTGACCCGTATTTTTATTTTTCTTGTCTAGTTAATTGTAGTTTATTTCGTAATCTTGTGGTAGTTTAATTGTCATTTATCATTATGGGTTAATCTGGTTAATGACTTCTGGATTTTGATTGGACTTTGGCCTGCATTGTATTTTGCTCAACTTGCAGTATTCTCGGCTTTCGTATTTTGGCTCGAATTTATGTGGAAGAGCTTGGCTTGGTTTAACTTGGTTTGATTTGGAGACTTGGTTCGGTTTTATTTGGTTTGAGATTGCATTGGAACCCTTTAACCTATACTCTCCCTCACCTCCATCACACCCCACCATCATTTAATCCCCTCTCTCTCTCTCTCCCCTCTCATTCTCCCACTTCACAGCCGGCCACCCCCTCTCCCTTCCTTCTTCTTCTTCCCTAAGAGAGAATCACCCCCATTAGGCAAGTGCACCTTGCTCACACTTGAGGGCCGGATTTTATGTGCCCATTAGCTAGTTTAGCACCCTATGAGCAACATTAGATCTTGGGTTTTCTTGATTTGGAGCTTGGAATCTTGTAGATCTAGGTTTGGAGTGTTTTCGGATTTTTGGAGATTTGATCTCCCAAACTTGTTCTTTTGTTGGATTTAATGTTTCCATGTTGTAGAGCTTTCAATTTTACACAAGTTAGAGCTTTAAAAATCCGGATTTGGGTTTGTATTGATGGATTTATGATGTTCCAAAGTTTTGAGTTCCATGGGTTCTCTTCTCGGATTTTTGGAGAAGATGACTTGCTGTTCTGGCCGATGGCGCCTACTTGCTCGAACACGCCTCTTTAGGCGCTGTTCGTTCAACTGCGCCTTCTTAGGCGCGGTTCGCAGACTGTGCCTCCTTTTCGAGCGCGCCTCTTTAGGCGCGGCTCGCTCGAACGCGCCTCCTTAGGCACGGTTCGTCTCGATCGCGCCTCCTTGGGTGCTGTTCGCCGCCGCCCCTCGATGGCGCCTCCTTGGCGTCATTTCAGGCGCGGTTGGCAGACTGCGCCTACTTTCCCAGATTGGCAGATAGCGCCCATTTCCTCCTGTTAGGCAGATAGCGCCTACTTTCCCTTGGCTTGCCCGACTGCGCCTATATTTATCATTTTAGGCGCAGTTCACTGTTCCCTTGACTTAGGCACCATTTGATCCAATGGATCTAGGCGCGGTTTGCCCCATTGGCCCTAGGCGCGGATTGACCTGTCCAGACTAGGCGCATTTTAGTGTGCTGCCTCCCTGGCACACTCTAGTGTGCTGCCTCTAGGCGCACTCCAGTATGCCTGGCCTGCCCTAGTGCCCCTGTACCCCTGCACCCCTAGTGCCTGTATTACTTTCTCTGGGATTTGGTTTTCTTTTCATAATTTGGAGCTTCCTGAGATTTTGGTGCTCACAACACGACTTGACTAGACTCGACACATCTTGACACGATTTCCTGTATTTGTGTACTGCTTTCTTGAATCTTGACACTAATTTGGGAACACCTTACCCCTGGTTTATATCCTTACGCCTTTTGACCCGAGCTCGACCCGAACACGATGTGGGCACGATTTGATTTAATGCTAGTACGGCGTTGTCCCTGGTTTTGTTATCTCTTGTTACATCAGAAAAGTGTTCTCTTATGGTCATGTTTTCAGCCTTATTGTACTTTTCATGCCTTTTTCATCGGTGGCCGTTTGGGTGCACTCAGGATTATGTTTCTTTTACTTGTAGAATAGTTGCATTGTGATATGCCTTATGGCCCTGACGCGATAAATAAATCCTGGCTAATAACTTGTAACTTGTAACCTTGATAACTCGGCTTGACTTGATAGTGGCCCGTGGTGGCGCACTCCCGACTTGGCATGACTTGATAACTCAACTTGACTTGACTTGGTATGACTTGGCTTCACTTGATAGTGGCCCGTGGCGGCGCACTCTTGACTCGACTTGACTTGTCTTGACACCGTGGGTGTACTACCTGTTGCTCTGTGCAAATCACTTGTCTTGTCTTGCATCATGTCTAAGGGGTGACTCCCTGGGTACCACGGCCAGGGACTCACACTAAAATTGGACTAGGAAATGAGTAGACCAAATTAGAACATGGAGAATTCCCGGTCACAGGCAGTCTCGTTATCTGGAGGCATTAATGGACTTGTAGCTTGCCGACGAGTAGAGCACATTTCCAGCACACTGTCATGTGTTGCACCCTCTAAGTCACCTAAGGGTACATTTGTCTTCCGGACAATGTACCCACCTATAACTCTCAACCCGCGGAAGGATAACTGGATGGTCTGCAGGGCTTGGGATTTGGAATTCTCACTTGCATCTTGTTAGTAACTAGGCTTGTGATAACCCTAGTTAGTTAATGTAGCTAGCCGTAGGCTATGATCGGCCGTGTATTATTGGATGGTGTCCAGCCTTGTCTGGTCTGGTCTAGGACCAGCCCTGATGGGTCCAGCTCTTGATTGTTCCAGTCTCTAGAACTTGAATGCTTGACTTGCACTGGATGTGATTGCAAGACTTCTTCTCTGTCACTGTAGTGTAACTCTCTTGTATGACTGTCCTCTAGGCAATAACTGGTCAGTGACTATGTACTGTTTAGGTGAAGGGTTACAGTGGTAACCTGGCTACCTGGTACGGCACATTTGTCCTTACCGTGTTTATTGTGTAGATGGCACTTATCTATGTTATAGCTTCCTGTATATGATTGTTATCTCCAAGCAATAGACTGGTTAGTGACTATGTACTGTTCAGGTTTCCTGGTACGGTACATTTGTCCTTCCTTGTTTATTGCCCGGATAGCATTTATTTCTTATTTTTCATGCATCTTATCTGCCATGTTCTCCGGTATTATTATTATTTTCTAATCAAGTTACTTGTTTCCTTTTCTGTGATCGGGATACGTGCATTGGTACCGCACAAATCTCAATATGCTTTTACTTATTTCTTTTGCTGCTTTTGCTTACTAATGATTTGCTGGTTTTAGTCCTTAAGTGGAGCCTCCTTTGTGGCACTTGCTCTTTCTGGGGTCTGACCCAGCTGGTTTTGTATGGCCAGATACCGGAGCAGCAGCAAGGGATCTACCTGTCTTCCAGCTAGATGGTGACCGCCAGGCGTGACCAAGGCTTCGAGTGGGTTTCTTTTGTTCGCCCACTTTATTGTAAATTCATATTATTTTGAGGCGTTTAGCCGACGAGCACGTGTTAGCTCGATTGCAACTTGTATTTATTATCTGCCTACGGGCTGTAACGTGATTGACATGCCCCGGGGGTTGATCATGTATGACTTAACTCTGAGCTAGTCTCTACATTTTGTTACGACTAGTTTTCATGATCATCTTATATGTAATGTTTGGGACGCCTTACAATTGTATATTTGGTGATCTGTTATCTTGTAACTTATTTTACTTGATGAGATTGAGACAATAGGCCATTTGGACCGTAAGAGACTGTTGGTTTGTAGAATACCCTCACATGCTAGACAGCCGTGATCGTATAGCGGGATGGTTGCCGTCCCAATATACGTAGCTGGCTGTTCACGTTCTCGTTCGTCCGTATTCCGGGAGCGGGGCGTGACAATTGATGCATCCCTTGCTTGTATGTTTTGATACATTGTGATTGCCTAGTACTGTAGCATGGTTGGTGTAACTAGATGAGACCCCAGACTGATATTACATGCCATGATCCCATATGTTACACTTTCCAACTGTATGATTTAAATAGGTTTATGAGACTATGATTGCTGGGGCTTAACCTAGAAGGGGTGCGATCATCTTAATTTTGAGGACGAAATTTTTATAAGGTGGGTAGGATTGTGACACCCAGTTTTCCAGAAGAGGGTAATTTTGAAATTTTGTAATTTTAGTCTTTTAATAATGATATTTAAATCATGATATGATTTTGGTGATTTTTAATAGTGTAACCTTGGAGACTGGTTGACCTAGAGCCTAGCGATGTGATTAGGGTACTTTGTTTATCATTTCTAGTTTGAGGGTATTTTTGTCATTTTTGGGGTTATTTGAATTTATTAGAATTTATTTTAATTTATGGGAATCTTTAGAATTTATTTTGGAATTGTTTGAATGATGGTTGACTAGGTTGACTTTGACTAGCAATGACCTGGGTAGACTAACCTAGGAGCTAACCCTAGTTGAGTTTGGACTTGGTTAGGTCATGCAACCCTAGTTAGACTAGAGTTGACCTATGGTTTAGTTATTTGACTCAAGTTAGAATATTAAGTCATAAGCCATGACTTATGGTTTAACCAATGATTAATAACTTGGCACATAGGAGCCCATAGAAGCCCACAAGCCCAACACCATGTAAACCCTAACCCTAATTGCCATGGCCGGCCACATGATCCCCCCCTATTTAATGCTCCTCAAAGTTAGGGCTAGCCTCCATTAGGAATTTTGCAAAGTTTTAGAAAGAGGTAAGTCTCCATCTTCATTAATTCCTAGAAAATCTATTTCAATTCCTTTTCCACCCAAACCAATTGCAATAGGTTCTAATTTTATTATACTTGCTGTTGTTATTGAGTAATTTTATTGTACCCTGTTGTTGCTGTTGGAGCCTCAATACGAGCAGAGGTGGCAGGAGCTGCAGTCTCCTGTCTCTGCTGAACTGGCTGAGAGGTAGCAGACCCCTCTACAGCATCCCCATGAATGGTACGGTGCGACCGCGTCTCCATCATCCTGAAGATAGACCAACAAGAGTATCAATTTCTGAGAAAGAAGCGATATAACAAAGGCGGACAGTTAAAATTCAAAAGAATCGATTGACAGTAAGGATTTAGATGGCAATAAAAGAGTTTTTCCTAATGTGATTGAGTACCTTGAAAATTAATGTCCTATATTCTACTGCAGGCTGTAGTGATACTCTTGTTCGAATACCACTACACTTCTAGTCTATACCTGTATGGGCCACCACTAAAAACGTGTCACGACCAGCACCCTAGAGTAAGGGCACGAGACGTGGTTACGTCCAGCCTACGCCGTAGTGTCGGCGGTAGAACGCTGTCCTAGGTCACAACATCTAACAATATAATTCTAAACAGTTTATACTCCCCGAATGGGGGTGACATAGCAGAATATAAACTCAATCACAACTAAGGAAGAAGAAGCACGATATGATATAGAACTCAAAGAAATACAGATGATCAAAAGAGTCTCAGATAACATCTCAGCAATATCCAGAAATACAAGTCTCAGCTACTGAATATGAAAGAATATATACAACTCAGAATCTCAAGACAGAAAATAAAGTCTAACTAAAACAGTTTCAAGACAACATAAGTAAGATAAGGCCTAACTAAGCTAGTCTAGGCAATAGGGGTAATGTCCTCAGCTAGAGCTGGGTCCTCCTGAGAGTCCAGCTCACAAGTGTCGTCTAGGGCTGCCCCGTAGAAGGTATCCACACAGGCCTCCTCCTCGTCCTCTGTAATATTTTTAACAGGTCCAGTCAGGACATGAGCGAGCACAATACATCTCAACAGTTCATAGCAGGTTAGAAAATATAATCATGCAGTAAAGTAAGATACAGGTACTGAAAGAAATACAGTATGTAAACAGAGAGAGAACTGTAATAGAAATATCTACTATAATAAAGAACTAACAGTGGCTAGTGAGTCAGAGTACAATATAGACATGTAAATGGCATAGGATGATTCTGATGAGACACTACGGAATGATTCTGATGAGATACTACTTGGGTATTATTCACATGTCCACTTCTACTCCCTCGTACCCCCAATCAATACACAAGGATCTAGCCAGGTTATGTTATGATTCCATGCAATGGACCCGAAGGGTGGTACATGGAAGTCCCATAATGGAGATTCTATGAAACCCAATAAATGGGATAAGGATTCAAGGAAGACTCTGTGATCATGAGAGTACATGTCACAAGTGATTCAATGAACCAATGAAGCATAGTGATACGCCATGTAAGTGAAACGCACAGAACATGAAGTACCCGATGCTCCCTGAGGATAATATCTCAAGAAGGGATCCATTTAGTACCAATCCGTGTGACCAACGTGACAGTATCAAGTAAAGTAATTTAAAGCAGGAAAATAATTCTAAGTAGGATATGAAATGATCAGAGAATGTACTCGCCTGGTATCTGAGTGTCCGGATGAAATGTACTGTCCGAGGAGAGGTGTCTGGCTCCTAATCAGAACAGCACAAGTCACAACAAGTCTAAAATGATAACAAGATGCAATTCAATGCATTCTAAATGAATCTAGGTCAATCTAGGCCAAAGTCAACTCTTGGTCAACCAAGAAGTCAAACCTAGGTCAACTATGGTCAAACTAGGTCTAACAAGTCTAAACTAGGTCAAACAAGTCTAGGTTGGTCAAACCTAGGCTTAACAGCCAATTCTAGGTCAACTAGCTGAATATCACACAAGTCATCTATCCTAGTGATACACACATGCCATAGGCCAAATACAATTTGGCTAATGAAATCCTACCACACAACCTACTACACATTACATATAGGCTAATAACTATTTACCCACAATACACATATATGTTTAGATACATACATTATATATATATACATATATATGTAGGCCACCTACATTGAATATACATTAACTTACATATATACATTACATACATATATAGATATACATACATATACATATATTATATACATATACATATTCATATATAATATATACATACATATGTATATAGAGAGAGAGGGCATGTGTGTGTGTGTAGAGAGTGAGAGACAAGTGTGTGTGTGTGTTAGAGGATATGTGAACTTGTGTATGTGTGTGTGGATAAACATTAGTGTGTGTGAGTATATTAAAACCTGTGTGTGTGTGTAGTGTGAGAGTGCAAAACAGTGTGAGTGACGGTAAGGGTGTACAGGAATGTGAAGGAAGGGAAACCATTTCAATACATTCACCAAACAGTTCAGTCCATGACAGTTTTCAGTCCTATACTTCAAAACCCCAATTTGATTCCACCTTTCAACCAAATCACACCAAAATCGAAACCCAAGTAGATGACATATAGGAAAACCATATTAGGGACTTAAACCACCAGTTAACAGTATTTAAATAGGTCAATTTATTTGTCAAAGTTCATTTTAATAAACTGGAAAATACAGAGAATGGTTTGGTTTCAGAAATTTAGGGTAATTGTAAATTAACACATAAAAATAAACTAAGACACGAATTTAAAGGTTGGTAATAATAATACTAATAGTGTACATGTCCAGCAATGTGTTTGTGTCCACCCAAGTGGACATAAACGTGCCTAAACACAGAAAAACCAAATATCAGAAACTGTAAAATAAGAGGCCTCGTGCACGCGGTTCCAGTGCTCGTGCACACGACACGACACGACACAGATCTCGTGATCATGTCCTAGTGTCGAGGGGGACTAGGGCTAGGTCGAGGACACCCTGATACGTGTCCACGACACGCGTGTGTGCGTCACGACACGCGTATCAGTGTCAAGAATCGACAGTAGTCGATTCAGTGTAAATCCAGTGCACGGCTTCGTGCGTATCCGACACGACACGAGAGGCCCTAAGACTTGACACACGTGGTGTCAGTCAGTGCCCCATAGTGTGTGTCCAATTTCACGTGTCCTAGTTGCGTGTCCGTTGTGCAAATGCACCCGAGTAGCAGGACACGCAAACTGTCAGCGCGCGCGTGTGCACCCACGTATGCACGTGTCAAATCCGACATGACACAACACTATTTCACTCCCAGTCGATCAAGAACATGCAAGCCACATCAAAACAATATTTTTTATTCAATTACTTTCACAAAATTAAATCGAAATGCATATTGGGGCATTTTATCAAACACTAACACATGGACTGATACGTATCCAAATGGGACACGAATAGGACACGAAATCCTACAGAAATCTAGGGTTGGCTAGGGGACACCTAGATCTAGGTTAGAATGCAACAAAAATAGCATCTAACAAGAAGTTTTAATGATTTACCTAATGGTGTCACAAGTCCTCAAAAGCTTCAAAGAGGAGTGTCTCCTTGCTCCCCAAACTCCACCAAATTGCTATGAAACTGAGAAATAAATATAACAATAGCAAGAAAACTTAATTTAAAACCTATTGCAATTTGTTTGGATTAAAAAAGAGTTAATTTGGATTTTCTAGGAATTTATGAAGATGGAAAAATACCTCTTTCTAAAACTTGTTCTTTCCTAAAGAGGCTAGCCCTAAATGGAGGAGAATATTTATAGGGGGATTCCCAATGCTAGGTGGCCGGCCACTAAGGATTAGGGTTAGGGTTTGGCTCATGGCTAATGGGTTGGCTTAGTCAAAACAATGGTTCAAAATCACAAGTCATGACTTGTGTCTAAAAAGCCTTCTATTTTAATCTTGAGTTTAATGACTAAACCATAGGTTAACTCTAGTCTAACTAGGGTTGCATGACCTAACCAAGTCCATACCCAACTAGGGTTAGCTTCTAGGTTAGCCTACCAAGTCAAAGCTAGTCAAAGTCAACCTAGTCAACCTTTATTCAAACAATTCCAAAATAAATCCTAAAAATTCCCATAAATTCAAATAAATTATAATAAATTCAAATAACCCCAAAAATGACAAAAATACACTCAAACTAGAAATGTGGTAGTGACAAATCTGCCCTCCTTAAAAGAATTTCGTCCTTGAAATTGAAAGGCAAAATGCAACTGATGAGAAGGATAGAAAGTATACCTCACGGTCCAAAAAGATATGGGTAACGCTCGCGCATCTCATCCTCCCGCTCCCAGGTAGACTCTCCTGGAGAATGATGCCTCCATGCGACGCATACCAAAGGTATCACCTGGTTCCTCAGAACCTTCTCCCGTCGATCCAGTATCTCCACTGGCTGCTCTGGATAGCTGAGAGAAGGCCCAACCTCAATCTCTGAATGATCGAGCACATGGCTAAGGTCAGCCACGTACCGTCTCAACTGCGATACATAGAATACGTTGTGGACCCCCACAAGTGCAGGTGGCAAGTCTAGCCTGTATGCCACGTCACCGACTCTCCCGCTGATAACGAAAGGGCCGATGAAGCGCGGACTAAGCTTCCCGCCTCCACCAAAACGTATCGTACCATGTGTAATCCCCCAAAATTTTGGAGGATTTTTTTATTTTTAATTACATAAATATTTAGTGGTTTAAATTATGAAGTTTTATTATGGCTATCTTGACCTCTTAATACTTATAATATATCTTTATTTTGGAGTCTAAAAGTTTTAAAAGTTTGTAAAAATAATAATAATGATAGTTCTATTTTGATCAATGTTATATATATAAATACTTGCATAATTGGTGCGAAATATTTTTTATATTAAAAAGAGCCTCGTGTATATTTTATAAGATTTTATAAATCTTATTGATTTATTTTAATGGTTCTATTTAGAGGTTTTATTTATAAAAGAAAAAAAATTTTAGGATTTATGGATAAGTTAGTATTGTAATTATTGATATGTATTTTTTATTAAAAGATTTTTTATCTATTTTTGTAAATTATTTAAGTTTAGATTTTTGGAAAACTATTAAGATTTTATTAAAGAATCTAGTTATGTATATATAGATTTAGTTAGAAGAAAAAAAAAATTGTTAGAGCCGGCCGGCCATTGGGCCAGGCCATGACACCCTGGCCCGCAGGGCCAGCTCAGCCACCCCCCAAATTTGCAAAGCAGAGCCCGCACCTAAGTATTCACACCAACCCGACTGAGTAATATATAGCAGTAGCTATATATAACAACCCGCGAGAAACACTCCTCCATCAAACATACGAAACCCTAGCAAAACGCCCCGCCGACCTCGAGAGCAACTCCGACGTGACCCCCGCACCCCGGCGCAGCCATCCCACCGCCGACGATCGGCCGCCGTCGCGTGGATATCGCTGAAAGCACCCAAGAACAGGGCAACTCTGTTCTACTCGACCGCAGGTACACCAACTTCTCCTTCGTCGTTCTTCCTTCATGCTCGCCTATTTTCGATTTTGTCGAATCCTACATAGAGCCTATTTAACCCTCTCTAAACCCCTCTGGATAGAATCCAGTACACCCTAACACCTTGCCCGGGAAATCGATTGAAACTTCCCGAGAAAACTGTTGGAACATGACAGTTTTAGACTGTTTCAAAACCTAACTTGGAAGCCAATTTTCGACCCGTATACTGAGGGTTTCATCGAACCAACTAAGGACAGGGAAACACAACATATACAGGATTGAAACGCACTTGTTAGATTTATTTTTTAGTAATTGTACAGAAAGATAATTGATGTTAAAAATCCAAGAAAACCTGTTTTTAAAACTAGGAATTTTAGAAAAACTTTTCCGATACGGCGTACGCCCCGACAAACCGGGCGACGTGGTCGCATGCTATATGCATCAAAAGGCGCGTATGGATGTTGTCGACGTGTGAGAACTGACGGAACTCGATTTCGTTGCGTGTGCGCGACGAAATCAGTGCGTATCCGTCGAGATACCCCCGTATCGACGTTTTGCAAACTTGACCATAACTTCCTGCACGTTCGTCGGATCGATGCGAAACTTGCGCCATCAGGACCGTATCAATTTTTTGGTCCTGCATGCCAAGTTTGGTCCGATTCTGAGAAGGTTGATCAGAACGCCAAAATTGGCGGGCCCGCGACCCGCTCTAACGAGCGAATTTGTGCACAGTCCACCGGAATCCAACTTTGGACATACGGTTGGGTTTGTCTCCTCAAACCGGCTCCGTAGACATGTAGTTTGATGACTTTAGAGACCGTAGGTTCTAGCACGCATTTCGGTGCAAAATGGGTCCAACGGCGGACATCGTTTTGACCCGAAATTACGATTTTGCCCCTGTTCCAGAATTGGACTTTTGGACAGGCATTTCCTAGGTATTTCTTTTATGCCAAATCTGTTCGTGATGTTTATTTTAGCATCCGAGGTTGTTCGTAGAAGTTGGCTTTCATTGCTTCCCCATTTTGACGATTTGAGTCATCCGGCGTCGCCATTTTGCACATTACCTCCAGGCAAGATACCTTGCCACCGCTGTTTATTTATTTTAGCTCATATTTCATGTATTACTTATTTTCTTTATGCAAAATAAACTGTGATACATGGCATAACTGTTAGAACTTACTGTTCAATTATATTTCCTGCTGTGTATTATTTTTCTTATAAAAAAATTAAACCTAGATTTAAGGGACCACCTTATGTGTTGCATTCATTGGCCTTGACACGTTGTAAACACGAAGTTGTGTGTCGCATGTAGGACACAGAAGTGCGTGATTGGCTGGCCACCAGTACGTACAAGCCGTGCGATAGGAATAACCGCTAATAGAGGTTGCATGCTAGTTTGACTTAGCGGTTATAGTGGTTTGTGTTGTGGATACAACACAGTAGGCATTGGGCGGGGAGGACAATTCCTTAGCGTATGGGCTTCGATACACTTTCCTTGTGATCCGGACTCTCCGTTGGAGATACGGGATTGATGACCCATGATTACTGATGGGGCCTCTGGTGCCCAAGGGGGACTACGCTGATCCTATTCAGCCAGGGCCCATGCGTAGGAAGGATTATTCTTAACTACATTTCACTTAGAACGGTAGGCTACCCTATCCGTTAGGTACGAGTACTTTTAGTTTGGGTACTTGTATCTGACCGTGGCTTGGAACAATAACTTGTCGCGGATTAGTTTGCCACATCTTGTCCTTATTTGGTTGTAGGTGTGGCTTACTACTCCGATGAGAAGGTATTGGACCTTGTTGGGGTCCGGATACTATATTGGATTCATAGCATGGAAAGATACATCGCCGTGAATTAGTTTACCATCTCTTGTCCTTGTTTGGTTTGGGGGATGGTACGCTCGTTCAGTAGGTGCGTATTGGACCATGTTATAATTCGATTTACTTATTTATTTGAGCAGTATTTATTCAGTTTATGTGGCATGTTCTTTTTGTATCTTGTTACGTCCCTCTGAGGACCTGGTGATCTCTCCAGGTATAGGTGTGCAGGACTTTTCGCAGGAGTATGGTTCCGCTATAGACTCATCCTTCACGTTCGAGCGAGTTGTACCTTCTGATCACAGCTGTCCCTATTGGGTCGAGGAGCCTATTTAGTTATCATTTCTTATTTTATTTATCTTAGAGGTTGGACTCTATTTTCTTTCAGTTTATTCTAGTACCGGTAGTGGATTTGTCTCCGCCCGGCCAACAGCTATATTTTGATATTTACTTTGATTCATGAGATACCATTTTCTTTATATTCTGTGGATAAGATTTAGCTTTTACCTGTGACTGTCTGTTATTATTATTCACAATACAGCTTATGTGTATATTCGAGATTTCCATATATTGGAGTATATCTCGTATATATGCCGCTGGCATGATACGTTCCTAGTCCTACGTATTTTGGGACTGGGGCGTTACACCATGAGTCGGAGATATCCTCAAGAAAACCTGGTCTCCAACCTAATCACAAGCAAGGTCTCAATTAATTATGATAAACAAACATGATCAAAATCACAAACAAACAACCTAAATCTAATCCTACTCTAATCTGTACCTCAAACTCCAATGGCCTCCGGTGGCTATCGGTCCAGTGCCGATGTCTGTCCTGCGCCACGCGAAGTCTGTCCCTGATGAGCTTCACCTTCTCGGCTGTGTCAACAACCATCTCTGGTCCCAGTAAAGCTTGCTCACCAACATCATCCCAAGATAAGGGTGTACGACACCTACGCCCGTACAGAGCCTCGAAAGGTGACATCTCAATGCTGGCCTGGAAACTGTTGTTGTAAGCAAACTCCACCAAATGTAGATGATCCTTCCAGGAACCTCCAAAGTCCAGGACGCATGTCCGCAACATATCCTCAAGTGTCTGAATAGTCATCTCTGACTGTCCGTCCGTCTGGGGATGGTATGCAGTACTAAACTTGAGCTGAGTGCCCAAGCTAGTCTGCAGACTCCTCCAGAAATGGGAAGTAAAGTGACTATCCCAATCTGAGATGATGCTGACCGGAACTCCGTGAATCCTGACTATCTGTCGCATATACATCTCCGCCAGTCTCTCTGTAGACGTACCCACCTTGAATGGCAAAAAGTGGGCCGATTTGGTCAACCTGTCAACGATAACCTAAATCGCGTCTTTCCCTCCTGGTGTACGTGGCAAACCAGATACAAAATCCATAGTAATATGCTCCCACTTCCACTCGAGAATGGGCAATGGCTGCAACAATCTACCGAGCCTCTGCCTCTCTGCCTTGACCTGCTGACAGACCAAGCACCTAGCTACGAAGCGAGCCACCTCCCGCTTTATCCCGGACCACCAAACATGCTCCCTCAGATCTCGGTACATCTTGTTGGCACCAGGGTGTATAGAGTACTGAGATCTGTGGGCCTCCTGCAAAACCTGCTCCCTGAGCTCTCCGCTGGACACACATAACCTGGAACCGTGCCTCAAGGTACCATCCTCTGCAAGAGAAAACTCGCCATCCAGCAATCCTGCTCGAACCTGCTCTCGGAGACACCGCAGAGCAACGTCCTCAAACTGTGCCGACTTAATCCTCTCCACTAAGTCTGACTGAATCTGCATGCCCCACATCTGTATCTGTACTCCGGGCACGATCACCTCAATCCCAAGGCTCTCCAAGTCTGCAAGCAAATGCCGATCCATGGTCAAACACATGGCTGTCGGATACCTACTCAAGGCATCGGCAACCACATTGGCCTTCCCTGGGTGATACTGAAGTAGGATGTCAAAGTCTTTCATCAACTCTAGCCATCTGCGTTGCCTCATGTTCAGCTCCTTCTGAGCGAACACATACTTTAAGCTCTTGTGATCTGTAAAAAATCTCTATCCGCTCCCCATACAGATAATGCTTCCACAACTTCAGAGTAAATATCAATGCTGTAAGCTCCAAGTCGTGGGTAGGGTAGTTCTTCTCATGGGGACGTAACTACCTGGAAGCATAGGCAATCACCTTTTGTAAAACCCCTAAATTTCTACTATTTTTATATATTAAATTTGATAACGATTTAAAAATTTTGTACTGTATGTCACGTAGTCGTATTGTACGTCGTATGCGAAATTTTCGTTGCTCGACGAGTACGAATATGTGCGAGCGTACATATTTTATAAAAATATTTTCTTTTCTATTTTATTACACTTTCAAAATATTATATAGAATTATTATTCTTGCTATGAAAGGCCTATTGTTTTTAGCAGCTATTAATAATAAAATTCTTCGTGCAAAAATATTTATTTCATTTATTTTCGAAATTACTTAATATTAATATTTTATTATTCCAAAAAGATTCATTATTCAAAAAGATTTATTATTTTCGAAATTAATTATCATAGCATTTTTTGAAAACATATTTTTGAAATATTTGTGACAAATTAAATTTTGATTTGATTCCATGAATACATTTAAATAGTAAACTATCTATATTTTAAATTGATTTGATTTTAAACTAAAAGCATTTAATTAGATTTAATTAGATTTGGATTTGATTTGATTTGGTTTGATTGATTTAATTTAAATAGATGAAGTATCTATTTTGGGTTTAAATATCCTAGTCCATATCTAATTGGGAATTCCCACATCCTATAAATATAGGCAGGTACTCCTCCAAATTTCTAGTATTCCACAAATTTCCACCATAAGTGTACGTGTATCGTGTCGGTGACCATATTTCCTTCCATTATTTTTCGATTACAATTACAGTCTCCGTCGTGTCCGACAACCCCGGACACGGCGCACCCCTATCCCGCAAGCCCTGTATATCTCTTCCGTACATCCCTAAACCCTATTTTTCGCCTGGGCATCCCCGTGCTTCCCCTTCCCTCGACCCAACTTCTGTCGAACCTCCATCCGCCGCTTCTCCCTCCTCCTCTTATCCCCCGCAGCGCCGTTCCCGGACTGCCGTCCCTGCCGCCACCGCGTCGGCCAACGCCGACCGTGCGACCCCCTTCCTCCTCCGCGTCAGCCAGCCCCGCCGAAACCCTCGCTTGTGCCGCCATCCTCATCCGCAGCCTCTCGACCGCCTCCGTCCGCCGTCCCCTTCTCTCCCCGATCTTCCGCTCCACTCCTCCGGTCCGCGCCTACCGCACGCGCCGGACAACGCCACCGCTCCTCTCACCGACCCCTTCTCACATCTTCTTTTCCCTCTCTCGTCTCTCTCACTCACCCCTCTTCACATTTTGTTTTTTTCTTTTGACCCTCTGTCTCGTGCAAAGAGATAAGGGACAGCTGCATAGATTTTGGGTTATTTTATATTATTTTATATTATTTTTTTATTTTTTTATTATTCTTTTCTTTCTTCTCCTTTCTGAAGAACAGCAGCTGTTCTGCTGCTGCGTAAAAACAAGTTATTTATTTATTTATTTATTATTATTTAGTTATTATTTTGTTTTGTATTATTGCTATTGTTGGTTAGTGTTGTTTTGTTAGTTACTGTTCTATTCTATCATCAACGTTTTTATTATTATTATTAATATTATTGTTATTAAAGTATTATTTGATATTTTTTGGTGATTATATAGTATTATGTATATGATCATTAGAAATAAAAATATTTTATGATTATTAGTTAATTTCTTTGTCTTCATCCTTACATATATAAATTTTAGTATGAAAATTATTTATCATTATGGATACAAAATATTAGATTATATATATTTTACTGTGTTTGACCTACAAATAATTTTTAAAATACGTTTCGGATATAAATATATTATTATAGTATTTTATATCCATTTAAAATATAGCTTGGCTTATAAATTATATCTTGATAAAGATAAGAGATTTAGTCCTATGATAATTTTTCTAGGCTTTTAAACATAGTTTTGATTATAAATTTCCAAGTAAGTATTTAATTAGATTATTTGATTTTCATAAACAAAACTCTATTTTTATTATTCTAAATAAATTCAAGTTTGCAAATATTATTTTTTATATATATTATTCATTCGATTATCTTCCAGTCCATGACCAATTCCGACATTTCTATTTCCTCTCCAATTCTACACTTCATTTGTCCCTAACCAAATTGACCGTTCTGGACTCAATGACACGATCCGTGCCACCAACAGAGGTCTCCTTGTACAGTTGTTGCACCAAAGTTGCAGATCGTGCCGCCATGATTATCGCAGCACACCAGGCGCTCTATCAGGCAAGACACCTTGCCATTAGCTGTTTAATTATTTTTAGCTCATATTTCATGCATGTCTATTATTTTCTTTATAAACTGTGATACATGGCATAACTGTTCTTTTATATTTCCTGCTGTGTATTATTTTCTTACAAATTAAACCTAGATTTAAGGGACCACCTTGTGTGTTGCATTCATTGGCCTTGACACGTTGTAAACACGAAGTTGTGTGTCGCATGTAGAACACGGAAGTACGTGATTGGCTGGCCACCAGTACGTACAAGCCGTGCGATAGGAATAACCGCTAATAGAGGTTGCATGATAGTTTGACTTAGCGGTTATAGAGGTTACTGTTGTGGATACAACATGGTAGGCATTGGGTGGGAAGAACATCTCCTTAATGTATGGGTCATTTATGCACTGCCCTGATTGCCGGTTATCTCCAGTGGGAGGTACGGTCCTGCTAGCCGGTTATCTCCAGTGGGAGGTACGGTCCTGATTGCCGGTTATCTCCAGTGGGAGGTACGGTCCTGATTCCTGACTGACCCGGCCCATGCGTCAAAGGTTTGTTCTTTATTGCATATTCACTATAGTACGGTTAGGTACCCTATTGTATGTGTCATGGCATGGAAAGATACGTCGCCGTGAATTAGTTTACCATCTCCTGTCCTTGTTTGGTTGGGGGGATGGTACGCTCGTTCAGTAGGTACGTATTGGACTATGTTATAAATCCGATTGACTTATTTAGTGAGCAATATTTATTCAGTTTATATGGCATGCTATGATGTGTCTTGTTACGTCCCTCTGAGGACCTGGTTGTCTTGTCAGGTGTGTGCTATTGTCTTTCGCAGGTGCTTTCGCTCTAGCCGTGTTCATTGCTATTTCTCGAGGATGATTGCATTTGGATCGTCTTCGCTTCGCTCGCCACTCATTTCATTTTCTATGTATTTTTCTTTATTTTGTTGGTAGTGGATTTGTCTCCGCCCAACATATTGTATCAAGACAAATTATTCTCATTATATGATCTTTTATTCTTTTATTCTTGTGGATGAGATTAGTATGGTTCTACTGCATTTTACAGCTTATGAATTTATACGAGGCTTCCATATATTGGAGTATACTTCGTATGAATACAGCTGGCATGTCTACGTTCCTAGTCCTACGTATTTTGGGACTGGGGCGTTACACCTTTCCATGCTGCTGTAAGACACAACCCAGCCCCTTCCCTAAAGCGTCATTATAAATAGTGAATCCACCTGATCCTGAAGGCAATGTCAGAATCGGAGCTGTCGTAAGCCGCTTCTTCAACTCATCAAAAGCTATCTGACACTCCTCTGACCAAACATACTCAGCATCCTTCCGGGTCAACCGAGTCAACGGCTCTGCAACCTGGGAGAAATCCTGCACAAATCTCCGATAATATCCTGCCAGCCCCAGGAAACTCCTGATCTCTGCCACTGAAGTCGGCGCTGCCCATGCCTCAACTGCTACGATCTTCTTGGGGTCAACTGAGATACCATCTCCAGTCATCACATGCCCCAAGAAGTCTACCCGGTCCAAGAAGAACTCACATTTGGAGAGCTTTCCGTAAAGCTGCTCCCTCCCGAGAGTCTCCAGCACTATCCTCAGATGCTCCTCGTGCTCCTCCTCAGTCTTGGAATATACCAAGATGTCATCAATGAACACCACCACAAACTGATCCAGGTACTGGTGGAATACCTTGTTCATTAGGTTCATAAATACTGCTGGTGCATTGGTTAGCCCAAACGGCAAACCAAAAACTCAAACTGCCCGTACCGCGTCCTGAAAGCGGTCTTGGGAATATCCTCCCCTTTTACCTTCACCTGGTGATATCCTGACCTCAGATCAATCTTGGAAAATACCCGAGCTCCGCTCAATTGGTCAAAAAGATCGTCGATCCGCGGCAGTGGGTATTTGTTCTTGATCGTGAGGTTGTTGAGTGCCCTATAGTCAATACACATCCGTACTGACCCATCCTTCTTCGACACAAATAACCCTGGTGCACCCTATGGCGACGAACTCGAACGGATAAAGCCCTTGTCCTGCAGCTCATCCACCTGCTTCTTCAGCTCCACCAACTCACTATTGTTTACCCGATAGACATGCTGAGAGATGGGTTCCGTTCTTGGAACCAAGTCTATCGAGAACTCAATGTCTCTGTCTGGTGGCAATCCAGGCAACTCCTCTGGGAAAATATCCATATACTCTACTATTAAGGGGTGTGGAATCGCCTGCTCCTCAACCGAGACTCCGCAGAAAACTTCGCTGCTCTGCTCCGCCTGACGTCTGGAGTACTCGAACTCTGGCTCCCCCGGCACACTGAAAAGAACTCTACCCCCTCTGCAATCAATGCTGGCGTGGTGCCTGCTCAACCAATCCATACCAAGTACTATATCATAGTTCGGCAATGGCATTACGAGCAGACTCACCTCCAACTCATGGCCTCTCAAAACTACACTCCGACCCTTACAAACATCACTCACGAGGATAATGCCACCCCCCGTTGTGATCTTGTAAGTCCTAGGCAACGATTCAGCTACGATACCGTGTCTAATCGTAAAAGATACTGATATGAAGCTATGCGAACCACCGGAATCGAATAATGTAAAAGCTGGACTGGAGTCGAGAAGGATCGAACCTGCGATCAGCTTTCCTATTACCTCTGCATCTCCAGCTATCATGGTGAAAGCTCGCCCCTGCTAGCCTCCCCTGGCCTGCTGCTGGTGCTGGACGAACCTCTGCTGCTGTGTCGGCAGGGCTGGTCCCCTCTGCTGGCCTGCTGGAGTCCTGGCTCCTCCTCCCTGAGCTGCTCGTGCTATGCGGCACTCCCTCATCTGGGGGTCTGCTGAACCACATACTAGGCACTGGCCCAGCCTCTTCCGACACTCATTGGTGACATACCCGGGCTTCTTACAGTAGGCACAAGTAATACCCTGTCTTTGGCCCTGCTGGTACTGTCTCGGCTGCTGCTGCTGGTGAACTGGCCTCTACTGGATCGGCTGCGGCTGGAACTGCCTCGGCTGCTGCTGAAAGTGAGGCCTCTTGGCCTGGCCTCCACTGCTGCTGCCCCCAACTGGGTCTCGCCCCCTCTTGAGCCTAAGCTCAAGATCATCCTCTGTCAATAAGGCTCCCGTCAGAATCTCCTCAAAGGTGGCATCCCTGTTGCCCTTGGTCAAGGACTTGACCTCCTTGACCAGACCCTTCCGGAACCTCTGGGCCTTCGTCGTCTCGCTCAAGCCCTCTACGAACCTGCCGAGGCGGCCGAACTCTCTAGCGTACTCCTCCACTGACAGGCTCCCCTGAACTAGGCTCTCGAACTGCGACTCTAAGGCTCTGAGCGCTGAATCTGGAAAGAACTTCTTCTTGAAGGAGCCCTTGAACTCCTCCCAGGTCTGTCCAGCTACCCCTACCCTGGGGTCTGACTGATACCAGGTGCGAGCAAGATCTCGCATCCGGCTAGCTGTTGCCTCTATCTGGAGATCTGCTGGTATCCGGGCCAGGCGGAAGATCTCCTCTATATGCTCGATCCACTCATAAGCATATAGGATCCCCTCTATCCCCAGGAAGTCTCTGGGGCTCATCTTCTGGAACTGCTCTATCTCCGGTGTCCTCGGTTGATGGACCACTGGTCGAGCTGAGACCGTCGTAAGGGCCAACTCCATGCCCCTGTCCTGTCGAGCCTGCTGTCGGTCCATGAACTGCTGGAAATATACGAACATCTGTGCCGCATCCACGTATCCTGTAGGCGACGGCTGCTGGAAGGGCTCCTCTGCGATGACTGGGTCCTGCCTCCGAGCCGGTGGAGACATACCCCCTGCTGCTGCTGCTGGAGCCTCAATACGAGCAGAGGTGGCAGGAGCTGCAGTCTCCTGTCTCTGCTGAACTGGCTGAGAGGTAGCAGACCCCTCTACAGCATCCCCATGAATGGTACGGTGCGACCGCGTCTCCACCATCTTGAAGATAGACCAACAAGAGTATCAATTTCTGAGAAAGAAGCGATATAACAAAGGCAGACAGTTAAAATTCAAAAGAATCGATTGACAATAAGGATTTAGATGGCAATAAAAGAGTTTTTCCTAATGTGATTGAGTACCTTAAAAATTAATGTCCTATATTCTACTGCAGGCTGTAGTGATACTCTTGTTCGAATACCACTACACTTCTAGTCTAGACCTGCATGGGCCACCACTAAAAACGTGTCACGACCCGCACCCTAGAGTAAGGGCACGAGACGTGGTTACGTCCAGCCTACGCCGCAGTGTCGGCGGTAGAACGCTGTCCTAGGTCACAACATCTAACAATATAATTCTAAACAGTTTATACTCCCCGAATGGGGGTGACATAGCAGAATGTAAACTCAATCACAACTAAGGAAGAAGAAGCACGATATGATATAGAACTCAAAGAAATACAGATGATCAAAAGAGTCTCAGATAACATCTCAGCAATATCCAGAAATACAAGTCTCAGCTACTGAATATGAAAGAATATATACAACTCAGAATCTCAAGACAGAAAATAAAGTCTAGCTAAAACAGTCTCAAGACAACATAAGTAAGATAAGGCCTAACTAAGATAGTCTAGGCAATAGGGTAATGTCCTCAGCTAGAGCTGGGTCCTCCTGAGAGTCCAGCTCACAAGTGTCGTCTAGGGCTGCCCCGTAGAAGGTATCCACACAGGCCTCCTCCTCGTCCTCTGTAATATTTTCAATAGGTCCAGTCAGGACAGGAGCGAGCACAATACATCTCAACAGTTCATAGCAGGTTAGAAAATATAATCATGCAGTAAAGTAAGATACAGGTACTGAAAGAAATGCAGTATGTAAACAGAGAGAGAACTGTAATAGAAATATCTACTATAATAAAGAACTAACAGTGGCTAGTGAGTCAGAGTACAATATAGACATGTAAATGGCATAGGATGATTCTGATGAGACACTACGGAATGATTCTGATGAGATACTACTTGGGTATTATTCACATGTCCACTTCTACTCCACCATACCCCCAATCAATACACAAGGATCCAGCCAGGTTATGTTATGATTCCATGCAATGGCCCCCGAAGGGTGGTACATAGAAGTCCCATAATGGAGATTCTAGGAAACCCAATAAATGGGATAAGGATTTAAGGAAGACTCTGTGATCATGAGAGTACATGTCACAAGTGATTCAATGAACCAATGAAGCATAGTGATACGCCATGTAAGTAAAACGCGCAGAACATGAAGTACCCGATGCTCCCTGAGGATAACATCTCAAGAAGGGATCCATATAGTACCAATCTGTGTGACCAACGTGACAGTATCAAGTAAAGTAATTTAAAGCAGGAAAATAATTCTAAACAGGATATGAAATGATCAGAGAATGTACTCGCCTGGTATCTGAGTGTCCGGATAAAATGTACTGTCCGAGGAGAGGTGTCTGGCTCCTAATCAGAACAGCACAAGTCACAACAAGTCTAAAATGATAACAAGATGCAATTCAATGCATTCTAAATGAATCTAGGTCAATCTAGGCCAAAGTCAACTCTTGGTCAACCCTGGTCAACCAAGAAGTCAAACATAGGTCAACTATGGTCAAACTATGTCTAACAAGTCTAAACTAGGTCAAACAAGTCTAGGTTGGTCAAACCTAGGCTTAACAGCCAATTCTAGGTCAACTAGCTGAATATCACACAAGTCATCTATCCTAGTGATACACACATGCCATAGGCCAAATACAATTTGGCTAATGAAATCCTACCACACAACCTACTACACATTACATATAGGCTAATAACTATTTACCCACAATACACATATATGTTTAGATACATACATTATATATATATATATATATATATATATACATATATATGTAGGCCACCTACATTGAATATACATTAACTTACATATATACATTACATACATATATAGATATACATACATATACATATATTACAAACATATACATATTCATATATAATATATACATACATATGTATATAGAGAGAGAGGGCATGTGTGTGTGTGTAGAGAGTGAGAGACAAGTGTGTGTGTGTTAGAGGATATGTGAACTTGTGTATGTGTGTGTGGATAAACATTAGTGTGTGTGAGTATATTAAAACTTGTGTGTGTGTGTGTGTAGTGTGAGAGTGCAAAACAGTGTGAGTGACAGTGAGGGTGTACAGGAATGTGAAGGAAGGGAAACTATTTCAATACATTCACCAAACAGTTCAGTCCATGACAGTTTTCAGTCCTATACTTCAAAACCCCAATTCGATTCCACCTTTCAACCAAATCACACCAAAATCGAAACCCAAGTAGATTACATATAGGAAAACCATATTAGGGACTTAAACCACCAGTTAACAGTATTCAAATAGGTCAATTTACTTGTCAAAGTTCATTTTAATAAACTGGAAAATACAGAGAATGGTTTGGTTTCAGAAATTTAGGGTAATTGTAAATTAACACATAAAAATAAACTAAGACACGAATTTAAAGGTTGGTAATAATAATACTAATAGTGTACATGTCTAGCAATGTGTTTGTGCCCACCCAAGTGGACACAAATGTGTCCAAACACAGAAAAACCAAATATCAGAAACTGTGAAATAACAGGCCTCGTGCACGTGGTTCCAGTGCTCGTGCACACGACACGACACGACACAGATCTCGTGATCATGTCCCAGTGTCGAGGGGGACTAGGGCTAGGTCGAGGACACCCTGATACGTGTCCACGACACGCGTGTGTGCGTCACGACACGCGTATCAGTGTCAAGAATCGACAGTAGTCGATTCAGTGTAAATCCAGTGCACGGCTTCGTGCGTGTCCGACACGACACGAGAGGCCCTAAGACTTGACACACGTGGTGTCAGTCAGTGCCCCATAGTGTGTGTCCAATTTCACGTGTCCTAGTTGCGTGTCCGCTGCGCAAATGCACCCGAGTAGCAGGATACGCAAACTGCCTGCACGCGCGTGTGCACCCGCGTGTGCACGTGTCAAATCCGACACGACATGACACTATTTCACTCCTAGTCGATCAGGAACATGCAAGCCACATCAAAACAATATTTTCTATTCAATTACTTTCACAAAATTAAATCAAAATGCCCATTGGGGCATTTCATCAAATACTCTAACACATTGACTGATACGTGTCCAAATGGGACACGAATAGGACACAAAATCCTACAAAAATCTAGTGTTAGCTAGGGGACACCTAGATCTAGGTTAGAATGCAATAAAAACAGCATCTAACAAGGAGTTTTAATGATTTACCTAATGGTGTCACAAGTCCTCAAAAGCTTCAAAGAGGAGTGTCTCCTTGCTTCCCAAACTCTACCAAATTGCTATGAAACTGAGAAATAAATATAACAACAGCAAGAAAACTTAATTTAAAACCTATTGCAATTTGTTTGGATTAAAAAGGAGTTAATTTGGATTTTCTAGGAATTTATGAAGATGGAAAAATACCTCTTTCTAAAACTTGTTCTTTCCTAAAGAGGCTAGCCCTAAATGGAGGAGAATATTTATAGGGGGATTCCCAATGCTAGGTGGCCGGCCACTAAGGATTAGGGTTAGGGTTTGGCTCATGGCTAATGGGTTGGCTTAGTCAAAATAATGGTTCAAAATCACAAGTCATGACTTGTGTCTAAAAAGCCTTCTATTTTAATCTTGAGTTTAATGACTAAACCATAGGTTAACTCTAGTCTAACTAGGGTTGCATGACCTAACCAAGTCCATATCCAACTAGGGTTAGCTTCTAGGTTAGCCTACCAAGTCAAAGCTAGTCAAAGTCAACCTAGTCAACCTTCATTCAAACAATTCCAAAATAAATCCTAAAAATTCCCATAAATTCAAATAAATTATAATAAATTCAAATAATCCCAAAAATACCCTCAAACTAGAAATGTGGTAGTGACAGCTTGGGTGTGGATTTCCCTTGAAGGAGCTGCCCAGCTCCTCGGGTTTCCTACTCCCCCCTTGGCTACGGCGGGCGGCCGTCCGCCCCTGGGGTCCCCCTCCCCAGCCGGGCTCCTTCCTCATCCATCGGGCTCCTTGGCCCTTTCGGCCCCCGGGCGCTTCCACCATTGGGAGTCCCCCCTACCCCACGACCGGCGCTTGCCCGTCGTGCGGCGGCGCCTTCCTCTCTCCCCCTCTTCCTCGGCGCAGACGCCTCCTCCGGCGTCGGAGACACCACCGTTCTCGGCGTCCTCGACCGCCCCCGGCTCCTTCTCTCCTTGGTCCCCCGTCGGTTCCTCTGGGCGTTCCGCGGGCGGCGCAACCGAGTCCCGGCCAGGCCGGCGCCACTGTCGTCGTACCGCCCCTCCCCTCGGCCGTGGTTTCCACCTTCGTCGTGCCCTCCTCGAACCCTTTCCCTCCCTCGGCTCCCGCAGTTCTCGCGGCTCCGGGCCCCCCCTTCGTGCCGCCGGGACCGGATCCTTCTGCCCCAACGGCCCTGGCGCCCCCTCCTTCGGCCCAGGACCCTTCCGCCCTGGCCGCCGCCCTGGCAGCAGCCCTTGCTCGGGTGTTTCCCCCCCGCCTCGTTCTCTTCCCCGGTGCCTCCTCTTGCCTCGGGCTCGGAAGTCTTTTCGGAGCTCCCGTCCCCCGTCCCCTCCCCACTCCCACCGTAGCACCCTCGCCGGCTCCTCTCGCAGCGGCTCTCCCCCCGGAGCTCTCCCTCGTCGTGCATCCTACCGCAGCGTATCCTCCCGCCGCTGGTCCCTCCCTCTCCCGTCGTCCAGCCTGTCGTCGCGTTTCCCTTCCCTCACCCGTCGCCCAGTCTACCGCCGAGTCGTGGTGCCCCTGCGGCCGCTATCCTCCCCCCGTCGGGCCTAGTGTTCTCCGGGCCCCCTCGACGCGCCCCCCCGGCCGTCTAAGCGGTCTCCCCTGGCCTCCTCGCACGATCTCCCTCCCGCCTCAGGCCCCAGCCACTGATGGGACTCCCCGCTTCCGCCGGTTCCCCCCTACGCCGGCGCCCTCGCCCCCTCCTGCTCAGGTCCCCTCCCCCGCCTGGGCGCGTGGCCCCTCCGGAGATAGCCCCCTGGAGCCGGTTCGTCATGCCCGTCCGTCGTGGTCCACGCCGCCTCCCCCTGTGTGCGTCTCTCGGGATATGAGCCTCCCGCTCGGGCCTCGCGCTGGATGCGCTTCGCCGCGGTGGGACGCGCTCGTCCCTGGCCTTCGTCGCGGCTCCCCGCCGTGGCGTCGCCCCCGAGTCGCCGGCCCCGGTGTCGTTTCCCCCTTCCCTCGGTGGCAGCGCATGTGGGCTCCCGAGCCTCCTCGGGACGCGCCCCATCCCCCTCGGGCCCCACGCCCGGATCAGTCCCCTCGGGCCCCGTGTGGACCGGCCACGTGCCCTCCCACGCGCCTCTGTCCCCTCGGGCTTCGAGCCCAGTACCCCGCCCATGTCTTTTTGTGTTTTCGAATTTTTTCGAAAATTCGTTTTTCGAATTTCGAAATTATTCGTATCCCCACTGCTTTGCTTTTCCGTGTAGCGGATTTACGTCCCTTCTCATCTGGGCCTTTTGTTTGTTTGGCCCAGGCGCAGTCTGTTATGCTGTTTATGAGCCCCTTTTTATTCAATAAATAGTCTTCTTAAATATATATATATATATATATATATATATATATATATATATATATATATATATATATATATATATATATATAGGCAGTGATATATATTGATAATATATCCAATTACATTCGTAAAGTATTGATCATTAAAGCATATTAAAAGCATATGGTGAACCAAGTCTTCATTCCACGGATTTATATGAAACTAATGTTCTCAAATTTCAATCTTAAATTAAAAAAATTCCTAACAAGAAACTTTCATGTACTAAATTATATGCTTAGATCATACTAGGTTCTATTGATACATCCAACTTTATTTAATCATATCCTAGGTTTTGACTAGTACCTTGTACATAGCTATTTACTAATTTGGTTCTAAGCTTTACACATATAATGAAACTATGTTCTAGGCCCAAACTTCCAAGTATGTATATGCTTATTATGACAATAGGAAATTTAATTTTTGAATTTAAATTAAAATATAGCAATTGACTCGAAGTTTGTTGATTCGGTACTGTCACTCCACGTTCCCAGAATACGTATTTTTATGCATGTATTGCTTGAATGTATTTATTTAATGCTTATCATACATTTATTATGTAATTTCATGCTAATTAATTTTTTTGTATTTTATTTTCTACTTTTGCTTAAGCTCTTGGTTTATTTTTGTTGAACCAACTTGGTTTAGCTGGGTTGATCATGATAAGGGGTGGATGGCCTAGATCTTGTAGGAAAGAATGGGTGGTGGAGATTTTGACTTGGGCTTGATATTAATACCCCTTTACTTTTCTCTATTTTCATTATTCTTATTTACTTCTTCTTCATCCTCCATTACTCTCCCACCAACCTAGAAAGCTTAGGCAAGTACAACTTGCTTCATGATGGATCTCAAGTATTATTGTTCCATTCTCTTCTTTACTTGATTTTAAGTCTCTTTAAAACTTGGAGTTTTTTTTGGTTTTTATGGGTGTATTTTTGTAGATCTAAGTTTATGTTATTTTCAGTTTTTCTTGGTTTTGACCTATCAAACTTCTTTGTTTGCAAAATCTAGTTGTTCTATGTTGTAGAAAATTTTGTTCTACCCCATTTTGACCTATGAAAGTCCAAATTTGGACTTACAGGGAAGGTTTCATGGAGCTTGGAAGCTATGGATTCTATAGCCATCCTTCTCAGCATCTCTGGCCGCATAGATGGGTACCCACTTACCCTGCCGCATAGATGGGCATCCATCTACTGCCGCATGGGATTCTGTGGCTGTTTCTTATCCCAAATTGACATTAATTGTTACCTCGACTAATGATTGATCATGCGTTCCTAGTTGGAACTAGAAGACTAGCTAGTCGTCTTATTGAATTGAATGAGACACGTTCATGTATGAACCATAAACCATTGCGATCGACTAGCCGATCCGAACATTGGCATATGGACACATGTTGACTTCCATTTTTCTGCAAAAGCAGCATGTGCACCTTACGGTCAATGCATGATTATTCCGTAGCTAGGCTCGATTGTTGCATTACGCTATGAAAGACCTACAACCTAGCCACACTGGTATCGTTATAGAGTTATGCATATCGTACTCTGTACGGGAGTACTCATTCAGAAAGATCATGATCCACGGCATGAGATTTCAATTAACATAGGGTCTACTAAGTTAAATAAAAATAACTATTGCATGGAGAGAATGGATTCCTGAGTTCTTACATGGCAGCCATCTCAGGACAATTAGTGTTTCGACATGCCGGCTGGTTTCCATGGATACTGTAAATCTGCCACACGGGTAGGGAGTGGTATCTGTTTACATTTTCTGTATATTGACGACGAGTGTTCCGCTGGGACACGTCTAATTCATAATTGGCGTAATTAATTATTGGGTAGACTAGCCTTGCTTGTACATTGTAAGAACTGAGGAATCTCTTATTGCATATTTCCAAGACAACTTGGAACTCACAGTAGCAAGTCGTAGTAGTTACATGGCCGTTTAAATTGGTTTGTTTGTGTACTGTGCCTACTCTGTTAACTACTGAGATGAGCGGAACGTCAGGACATGACGGGTCAACTTCTGTCCTTATTTGGTTGGGAAGTTGGCTTGAAGTGTCGTGATGTTGTGCGAACCCCAGTAGCAAGCAGAGATCTATTTATCATATTCTTAACTCTTATCACTGGTTCTAATTCCTCATATCGTGCTTCCTTGCGGTACTTGCTATTAGAGGTCTAACCTCTCTGGTTTTGCATGACCAGATTTAGAGCCAACTTCCGAGGACTCAGCTTACTTCTACCTCCAAGATGGTCAATACTAGAGGAATGATCGCAGGAGGACACGAGTGGGTTTCTTGCTTCCCTGCTCGTTTTACTACTTACTTTACTTATTGTCGTTTGGCACCGACATATTAGTCGGTCTGTCTTACACTTACCTTTACATAATTGTAACTAAGTCAGACTGCAGCTGATAGCAATTGTGTATACCTTGCTATATCATCTGGCTATGTTTTGTACAGCCAGATCTCAAGAACATTTTGACTAAGCGTTTGGGACGTCTTATTCTTTATCTTACATGTTCTCTATTATTGCTTCTTGTTTGAATGATTGAGACAATAGATGTTGAGTAACCATAGTGAGACTTTCATGTAGTATGCACCCCCTCGTCGTTAGACAACATTGATCGTATTATACGGTATTCTTCTACCCGTAATACGTAGCTGGCTGAGTCATTCCCCCGCTCTCCGGTATTCCGGTTTTGGGGCGTGACAGGTACCGTATCGCACTTGTATTAATCTACCAAGACTACCTAATATAGTTCCAACCTAAATATGTACCGAATAACTTATTTTGTCTTCTACGTAATCCATAATACCACCAAATTAATTTTTGGACAACAGTCACTTCCTCGATTTAGGGTGCTTTGTACTTTATTTTCTAGTAGAAAAATTCTAAAGGCAATTCATATTTTGCTTAGGACAACCTATTACTTTAGGACAACCCAAATTTTTGGATAATCCCAAATTTACTTTGGGCTGTCCACCCACTCAAACCTTCCCAAAATCCTTCATTCTAAATTTCTATTCTCTCTTTTCAAATTCCCAGACCCCTTTCTCTCCAACTCCTTCAATTCCAAGCAATGGCTAAAATAGTTAGATAAAATAGTTTTGGAACTAATTTAGGGTTGATAAACGAACTTTCGAACCCTAAAAATTAAATTTAGAGTTTCAAAAAATCGAACAGAGCTGACAGTCGGGCTTCAGACCAACATGACTGTAGGCAAATTCTATAGTCCTATAGTATATTGTACTACAATCATATAGTATCTGTAGGACTGTATAAAACCTACAGTTCTTGATTATATATGGACTATAGAATTTTCTACAGTTCTGTATATAAACAGGACTTTAGAATTTTCTTACAGTCCTAAAGGATTGGGAGCCAAAATATACGTTAGTAGTGAGTTCCAATTATGACTGTCAACTAGCTGATGGTCCTATCATAATTTAGGACTGTCAAGTTTGTTGACAGTCATAAATGATTGTAGGATTTAATATACTGACAATGAGTTTCAACTAGGACTGTCAACTTTGTTGACATTCCTAATCTCTTATAGGACTATCGATTTGTTGGTAGTCCTACATTATAGAAGAACTATCAAGACACTCCAAAAGCAAAAATTTGGACTGCACTCAAGCAAAAAATGAGTGACAAACTTGTAAATAAATAGAAAAAATGGACTGTCCTAAGCAATTTTTGAAGTGCCTATAGAATTTTCCTTTCTAGTGTTATGTACCAACTAGTCTAGATTTGCTAGGTTATTGTTCAAGTTTTAGACTTATAATTTTCTAACTAACTCTATTTATTGACTAAACTAAAAGCAAATCAAGTATGTGACTAAATATGTAGATGAGTGTGAACCAAACCTCTAGTATATGCAAAGAAAATTAGGGTTCTCATAGGTGTTTATGCCTAGTCACAAAATCCTTGCATTTTGGATGATACAAGTAGGAAAACCTTGTACATACATAAGCATGTGATTGCCCTAGCAAAATTTATAATTCAATATAACACAAAATAGAGCAAATCAATTTGTGTCTTGATATGTGTCCTTGTAGTATCTTTATTGTGTCTAAGTACTAATTATAACTTCTTGTGGCATAGTAAGGGGTATCCTAGCATCATTGTGTTCTACCGAACTCATCTGGCTCTTATGGTCAGTGAGGAGAGGTATAATCTCCTTGGCTAGGCGAACGGTCTCAGAATCAAACCGCGGGGGAGGTGTGGGCAGTGGGCCTAAATGGCATGCAACGCAGCGTGCACAAAGTTCCGTGCATTACGCGGGACATCTAAAAAAAAGGATAAAATTTGATCTATGCCATAAGAAATTATGAATTATTTATCTAGAGATTCCATAAACTTTGATGTCAGAAAACTTTATTAAATGAAGATATAGGGATGGCTTGCCTTTGGAAAGATGAAGTTAAGAGACGAGGTGGTTGTGGACTCCGACGACTCAAGAAGGCGGCGGTGGCCTTAGACGACGACCGCAACAGCCAGACGATGGCGGTGGTGCTAGTAATGATGATGATGGTGGTGGTGAGGTTTGATGGTGATGGTAGAGTTTATGATGTTGATAATAGTAGTGGTGGTGTTGGTTTATTGATGAAAGGAGAAGATGAAGGATGAAGAAGAAGATGAAGTGGAAGAAGAGAGGCAATGGCAGCAACTCCAAGGAGAAGAGACCGATTGTGGAGCCATACCAATTCTATTTATCTACAAACTTCTTTTTTTTCATAACAAACCCATAAATAACTGTTGTATCAAAGTGAATGATATAAATCAAATTATTAATTGACACTAACCGAACTCAACTGACTCTTGTGGTCAGCGAGAAAAGATATAATTTCATTGGCTATGCGGATGGTCTCATGATCAAACCACATGAAAGATATGGATGTGTGTGTATACAAATTGAGAACAATGGATCCAATAATGTACAATACTGTGTGTACAAAATTCTGTGTGTTACGCTTGACATCGCAAGAAGGAAAAAATAACAGTAAATACTGTTATAGGCAGTTGCGTACCGCATGCAAACACTACAAATTTACTACAAACATCCATTACAAAATCTACCAGCAGCTTTCTAACACCAAATCCCATCCGTCAACCGCCATCTCCATCCTCATCCGACGGTCCGCTTCCGTCAGCACGAAGAATAAGCGGTCAATGCCGGACCACGACCAAACGCATCCCCCACGTGTCCCCCACCCCCACTTCCTTGAGCAAGTAAAATTACATTTTTAACCACTCTCTTCCAAGTTTAAAACATTTCGAATTCGTCACTTTTCTCAAAGCCCTTCCCCTTTCCCCTTTTCGTCCTCAATCGAAACCCTAACAAAATGGTACTTTTGCCAAATCCCCGTTTGGTTTAACCACTTCTTGTAGTTTGCCCTCTTTTTTCCATGGAGGAGGAGATGGGGATGGAGATGGAGATGGACTTGGAGTCGATGAGGAGGAGAGATCTGCAGCGGTTATGCCAGAAGCACGGAATTCCCAGCAATTCGACGAACTCCGCCATGATTGGGAGCCTCCGGTTGGTTTTCCAGGTAAAATTTTGCAATTTCCCCCAATTTTTTCGCTTTCGATTGCTCGATCTAGGGTTTTATTTCTGTAATTTGGGGGAAAATTGGATTTTTGGGGCAGGCCCGCAGGAATTCGAAGCCGAAGGGGTGTTTGAAGGGCTCCAGCGGGAGCAGCGGCGAGGATATGAAGAAGGTGACCTTCGCGCTCAACGGAGAGGAGGGAGTTGAGAATCTAGGGTTTGGGGGAGACCGAGACGAGAGAGCTCCTAGAAGGAGGCCTAGGGTTTCGGTTGTGCCGGTCAGGTCGACGCGGTCCCGGGGCCTGGCAGAGAGCGTGCTGTGGTCTCCGGTGATCGAGAAGAGGAGGGTCCGAGTCGGAAAGCAAGTTTTTTGTGGAGATTCCGAAGAGGTGGTGGTGCCGGCGGCGGCGACAAGATCTTTGAGGAACAGGGTGGTGGAGGTCGGCGGAGACGAGCAGGCAGTGCACGGTAAAAGGCCGAGAGATGCGAGTGAGGCTGCTGGGCAGACGAAGAAGTTGAAGAAGGAAGCAAAGGTCGGTGGAGATGTGACTCAAGCCGTTAGGAGAGCAACACGCAGTTCTTCCAGCGTGTTGGATGAGAAGGTGTCCTCCGATGGTGAAACAACTCTGGAGAAGGAGAAGCCATCCAAGCGAGGACATGTTAACAAAGTCGCAACTGAACCTTCGAGACGAACAACACGCAGTGCTTCAAATTTGCACGAGGAGCCAGTTGTAAAGGACAAGCCAGTGAAGCAAGTAAAGACCGGGGATAGTGAAGCTGTTACTGAACCTGTCAGGAGATTGACTCGGGGTTCTGTGAATTTGGGCGAAGACGAGGTTGGAAAATTAGGCGTTGAAGCAGTTAGGAAGAGGAAATCAAAGAAGCAGGCAAATGTGTATGTTCCGGAAAGAGGAGAATCAGCAGTCCCGGTGTTGAATACTGAAGCTGTAATTCCGTCCACGAGAAGATCAACACGTAGTTCATCCAAACTGTCTGATGATGAGATTCCTTCAAAGAATCAAGGAAAGAAACATGTTTCGAGAAGGGGAGAATCAGAAGTATCTGTGTCAGATAGCGAAGCTGTAATTTCGCCTATGAAAACAACACGAAGCTCATCTAGATTGTTGGAAGAAGAAATTTCATTACCAGCTGTTGATAAACCACTGCAACGAGCAAAAAAACATGTTTTGAGAAGAGGAGACTCAGAAGTAGCTGTGTTAGACGCTGAATCTAAAATTTCGCCTATGAGGAGGACAACCCGAAGTTCATCCTTGTTGTTAGAAGATGAGAAATCTTTACCGGTGTTTGGAAAAGCACAACAACAAGCAAAGAAGCACGTTTTGAGTAGAGGAAAGTCAAACGTTTCAGTATCAGATAGCGAAGATGTAATCTCACCTACAAAAAGATCAACTCGCGGCTCTTCAAAGGTGTTGGCAGAAGAAAGTTCTCTACCGGTGGTTGGAAAAATGGGTGCTGAAGCAGTCAGGAATAAGTCAGGGAAGCAAGCAAAGAAAGAAGGTGCCTCAAAAGCCTCATTGCCAGAAAGTAAAGCAGTAAATGAGCCTACAAGGAGAACGACACGCAGTTCTTCAATGCATACTTCATTGGAAGATGGAACGTCTCTCCCTGTACGTGGAAAATTCAACTTTGACACTGAAGCAGTGAAGACGGACAACTCTGGTAAGCAAGCAGAGAATCATGCTTCAAATCAGGGCGTTTCATCCGCCTTGGTCCTAGACAGTGAGTTTGTAGCTAAGTCCGCAAGGAGACATACAAGGAGATCTGCTCACAATTCTTCGATACTTGGAAAACCAGAAGTTGAGAATAAAGCGGTCAGGGTGGACAAACCTAGTAAGCGATCTAAAAAACGTGCTGCAGAACCGGAAACCATAACAGTGTCATTGGTAGATAGTAATATTGTGGCTCAATCAGCAAGGAGATCGAGTCGCAGTTCTCAAATAAAGTTAGATGATGATGGTGAAGAAGCAAGGTCACTTCGTTCACGAAAAGGAGATGAACCAGAACAAGTGATTTCTTTATCAATTGGTGGAGATTCAGTTAACAAAGCAGAAAATGACAAGAAGAAGAAAATCCAGAAGCAACGTAGGGATCAGGATCTGAAAGAAGCAGCATCAAAGGCTTCTGTTTCTGATTCTAAGAGAGGAGCTGAATTGGAAGGTTCAGAAGTTCCCAAAAATATTGACGAGCCTCCTAGGCGAACAACTCGCAGTGCTTCCAAACACGGCGAGTCACATATTATGCCAGTTGGTGCGACTGCATCTGATGAAGTTGTCAAAACAAGCATCAAAAAGAAGAGGACAAGAGCAGGAGCTTTGGAAGATGTATCTGTTGAGATGAGGGAACCTTTAGAACTAGGTTCACTTGGAATACAGAATGCTGGTTCCAGAAAATCATCCCGAAAAAGTTCGAGAAACATTCCTACTGAAAGTGAAACTTTTCAGAGAGAATCCTCTCCAGAGACGGCTTTGAGGTTGTTGGAAGTAACTGTGAAGGCCTCAAGTGTAGAATTTAGGACATCAGGAAAACAAATTAGCAGTTATAAGCAGTCAAGTTTGATCTCGGAGATAAAAGATGACCAGACCCTAGCATCCAGTGGGAACCAGGACACAAATGATCACAATATTGTAGGTGGGGATAAGGCTAATTCTTTGGAGTTGCACAAAGTTACGGATACTACTGAGAATGTATCATTGCCTTTTTCTGGTCCAGCTCCTTCCATTGACTTATCTGTTGCTGGGGAGACTGATGATGCAGGAAATGAGGTCAATGGTGCCAACGAGAAGAATGTTTCTGAATTGCTGTCTTCTCCATCACCTAGAAAGCTGCTGGAAGTTGAAAAGGGTACCGAGTTAGAGGGTAGTAGCAATATTAACCAATCAAGCCGTGTGCAGGAATGGTATGATGGCAGAAAGATGACATCCAGTGGGAAACATGACACAAATGATCATGATATTGTAGGTGGGGATAAGGATAACTCTTTGGAGTTGCACAAAGTTACGGATACTACTGAGAATGTGTCATTGCCGATTTCTGCTCCAGCTCCTTCAATTGATTTATCTGTTGCTGGGGAGACTGATGATGCAGGAAATGAGGTCAATGGTGCCAATGAGAAGAATGTTTCTGAATTGCTGTCTTCTCCATCACCTAGAAAGCTGCTGGAAGTTGAAAAGGGTACCGAGTTAGAGGGTAGTAGCAATATTAACCAATCAAGCCGTGTGCAGGAATGGTATGATGGCAGAAAGATGACATCCAGTGGGAAACATGACACAAATGATCATGATATTGTAGGTGGGGATAAGGCTAACTCTTTGGAGTTGCACAAAGTTACGGATACTACTGAGAATGTGTCATTGCCGATTTCTGCTCCAGCTCCTTCAATTGATTTATCTGTTGCTGGGGAGACTGATGATGCAGGAAATGAGGTCAGTGGTGTCAACGAGAAGAATGTTTCTGAACTGCCTTCTTCTCCAGCACCTAGAAAGCTGATGGAAGTTGAAAAGGGTACCGAGTTAGAGGGAAGTAGCAATATTGATCAATCAAGCTGTGTGCCGGAATGGTATGATGACAGAAAGATGACATCCAGTGTGGACCATGACGCAAATGATCATGATATTGTAGGTGGGGATAAGGCTAACGCTTTGGAGTTGCACGAAGTTGTGGATACTACTGAGAATGTGTCATTGCCGTTTCCTGGTCCAGCTCCTTCAATTGATTTATTTGTTGCTGGGGAGACTGATGATGCAGGAAATGAGGTCAATGGTGTCAACGAGAAGAATGTTTCTGAACTGCCGTCTTCTCCAGCACCTAGAAAGCTGCTGGAAGTTGAAAAGGGTACTGTGTTAGAGGGTAGTAGCAACCTTAACCAATCAAGCTGTGTGCAGGAGTGGCATGATGACAAAAAGATGACATCCAGTGTGAACCATGAAACTGAGGATCAAAATATCATAAGTGGGTCTGTGGTCGAGGGGTCATTGTCACATGAAATTGTGAATGGTTCTGAGAATGTTCCGTTTCCAGAATCTTCTGGTGGAAAACTTTCTGTTGACTTATCCATTGATGTGGGGACTGATGGTGCAGAAATTGAGGTAGATGATGTCATTGAGGGGAACTATTCTCAACTGCAACAATCTCCTGTTGCTGAACAAATACAGGAAGTTCATAAGGGCATCTTACTGGAGGGACCTATTGATAGTGAGCAACAGAGTCTGAAGCAGGAGCTGGAAGATGATGGAAAGGTAGCATCCAGTGGCAAACAAGATTTGGAGGATCACAATATTGTAGGTAATAATCAGACTGGGGTTGCTGAGGCACATAAAGCTATTCCTATTCTGGAAACTGAAACCAGTGTTATTAATGAGAAGAGTATGCGTGAAGTACATCGGTCCCCAGTGTCTATTCAGTTGCAGGAAGTTGAAAACATCATCTCATTTGAGGGAGCTCATAATGCAAGCGCAATAGGTTGTCACTCCTATGATCCATCAATTTGTTCAAATGACAACCAAGGTAAGACCTATATTATTTTCATTAAGTATATATTTATTATGTTCATTTCTTTAAGTCATATATATTTTATGCTTTTGTTTTCTAGTAAGTTTGTGGTCATATCTACTCTTATTTCCAGAATACTTTGTTGTACTTGTTTTCTTCTAAACTATAAACTTTATATTTTATTCTAACTTGGTTATGCTTTGTATATAAAACTGTTGATGCTACTTCCTTGGTAGCAGACGGGGATACTGGTGAGATTTCCAACATTCGAAGAGTTTCATATAGTGAGATGGAAAGTTCTGGGACAGGTCTGGATGGTGAACCTGAAAAGGTAGCAAAAGATACTCCTGCAGGAGGTAGTCATTCACATCTATCTTATGGTGGCGTTCAGGAAGTTAAAGAAACCTGTCAATCGCTCACTTCATTTCTTGCCAAGAATGATGGTGAAAAGGCTGAAGCAGAAGTCCTACCATCTTCACGAAGTGAGAGTACTTCATTTGGTCTATGCCTAGGTGAACAAGTCACAGATCATGGAACTCAGCAGGCAGGTTTGGACTGTGGTTCTTGCAAGGTAGCAAAAGAAACTACATGCAACAGTGATTCACAGTTATCTGGAGCTGATACAATAGAAGATAAAAGGGCCCCCATATTGTCCCTTCTTGAGTGTGATGGTGCTGGAACTGTAGGAAATCAGGATGATGGTGAAATGGGTGAATCTAGTTTTCACTCCGAAGACATGAAATCTACTGCATATTCTGTTATAACCAAGGGAAGGGGAGCCCTTAGTGATGCTATTCTCTATGGAGATAGTCAGGAGGTAGTTGAGGCAAAAAATGTACCCGCTTTACACCTTCACAGCAGTGGCCAAGTGGTTGCTACAGAAATTTCATCTTCAATTGCAGTGGCCAGTGGAGTATTCAGTGACCAAAGTAGAGCTGTCAATCTCACCCACTTTGTGAACAATAACTCATGTGATGTAACAAAATGCACCATTGAAACTGAAGATGCTTCATTGGTAGGGACTACTGAAGTATCTTCCTTGCCGTATAGTAGTGAAGCTTCTGATGATCCATCGCTTACTACTGACATTGAGAAGGTTGTTCATGATCATCTCTCTTCTGCCTGTGGACCTGGAGGTCCAGGTAAGTATTGTAGTCCAGTTATCCGTACGTGTGTCCAACTATATGCATCTTTCTGAATTAGTCTAATAATTGGTTGTATTGGTATGGATGACTTAACTGCCCTATAAGTAATTTTATTAAATTTTGACGTGTTTGCAGATAGGGAAGCCATTATGCATTCAGACCAACAAAGAAACCCTGGGGACTTGAGTCCAGATTTGGCATCAGCGGAATTTGAGGTTGACCCACAAGTTACTGTGGGACCGGCAGAAGAACTTCTTGATGCCAAGTTTAATGGAAACCTTGGACTTGCTGATGTAGCCGTAGAAGAGATTGAACGTAGGGAACCATTGAAAGGTGAGGCTAGTGATGATTGTGAAGATCTCTCAGTAAAGGAACTTGATACCACTGTTGTAGATAAATTTGATGAGACCATTTTGGAACAAGGCGATGCTTCTGAGTTGCAAGTACCTCTTGAGATGAGTGGGGAGCCTCAGACTTCTGATATTAATTCTCATGGAACTTTTGAAAACCCAGAATGCCAAGGTATGTTGCAATTTATGTTTGCATTAGTTGAATACCGTATTGGTACTGATATTTTGTATATTTCAGATTCTGCACCCAGAGAAAATGTCCTGCCAGTTGAGGATTTTTCCTTGTCTGAAAAAGTAGAAAATGGTCAGTATACCTAGTTGTTTTTCTTGCTTTCGACATGCGTTACTCTTAATTCTTCTATTTATTTTGTAAGTTTTGATCTTGATGCTTGGTGCAATAATAATAACAATACATAGTCGTCGTCATCATCATATCACTAGGGTAACATTTTTATTATGATTTGGATTAAACATTTCCATGACAATATTGAGTCTTTAAGACGTATGTAATCTTGTTTCATGAAGAACATGTGGACAAAGAGAATATTCTAGGAACTTCTACAGAAAACAAAATGGTGAAAGAGGATAACAACATTGAAGATCATACCAGAAAGGTGAAAGAAGAAAACATATCTGTAGATAAGTTTGATGAAGTGCGTGAACAATGCAATACTTTCTTTTTGGCACCACTTAATAGGGTGGCGCTCCACACTGCTGAAGTTGCTTCTACCATGAACTTTATTTATTTATAGATTAGTGCACCACTTCTAAAACAACATATGGAATTAAAGAGACATTAGCTGGTCTTTGTGATCCGGTCAATATATGCACATATTAAGTATTAACACTGTTCTTTGACGAAAACGGTGGAATTAAACCCCCACTTCTTTCAAGAAAATGATAATTACTAATTTATGAGGGCCCTCGGGCCAAGAGACAAAACCACTAAGTACACAAGCAAGGTCATGGCAAGTGGAACCATTCTCCATTATACACCTCAGCAAAATAGAGGGTATCATGATCTTACTGAGATCTTGTTTTGAATGTTATTTTTGCAGTTCCAAGTCCCCACAAAGTGGCAGTTATCTTGTCTGATGGATGCATGGACCAAGAGAATGCTTCTTCAGAAGAAGTGCCTTTCAGTAGTGAAGGCCATCTATCTTCTCCCAGACCATCATCCAATGTAGGGGAAGGCCCTGGCGAGAATCTGAATGCAGGAGAAGAAGTGGTTTTCAGTAGTGAAGGCCATCTATCTTCTCCCAGACCATCAGCTAATGTAGGAGAAGGCCCGGGTGAGAATCTGAATTTAAGACATTTTTAGCTCTTTTCTATTATTGATTGTAATTTTGCGGAAGTTTGTTCCAATAAAGTTAGGCATACCCATTCTGAAAGCATATTTCTTCATATTGTAAGCGTTGATGGTGCATGATAGCAGTATCACTTCTGACACATCTGAACTATCAATTTTGTGCTCGTCTGGATGCTCTTTTGAACTTCGCAAGGGATGTATCACGCAGATAATGATGTTAATTAAATTTATGACAAACTTTTATGTTATTACTATTTGCTGCATTTTTATTATCTAACTTGTTGATACTTGTTGCATCAGCTACATTAAGGGAAATTTCTTTCTCGCAGGCCCTGGATCGATTGAAGAACCAGCCGGAGAGATGGCTGTTTTATCTCCTAAACCTGTCTCCAAGTTAGATAACGAGAAGGAAGTTCAAGAGAAAAGTGAAATAGGAATAATCTGCAATGCACATGTAGTTCAAGAGCAAGAAGATAGGCTGGTTGTGACAAGGGATGCCATTGAGGATGTTTCCCCAACCAAAGCTGAAAGCCTGTTGCATGACTCTATAAACATAGTGGAACCTGTATTTTGTTCAACATCAGGAAGCAAATATTCTAAATCTATTGATACCTTTCAACTGGAAGGTAAGGCTGAAGCCAAAACAAGTGTTTTCCTTCTTCAGGTGGGTACAATTGGACTATTTTACCTAATGTTTTTGTTGATTGCAGGAACTGGTGTATATGAAACATCTTCTGGCCTATATTTGAACTCCATAGAGAAAGACCCACCCTGTACTGGGCAATCACCAGTTGGCCAACAGGAGCAGATCACTGCAGGTATTGAAGCGGATTCATCATTAAAAAATGAATCTGATACACATTACAAAGTTGATGTCCCCATGTCTGGTATGAACCAGTATGAGAAGGAGATAGGTATACTAGAAGTTGAGAAAGTGCCACTCAGTTCTGGGCAATCTTTAGTTGGAAACCAGGAGCTGACCAGTATAGAAACTGAAGAGGTTTCAGCAATTGAAGTTGGAAAGGCCTCACCCCAGCATATCAGCGTGGGCATCAAAGAGCTTTCTGCCATTCAAGATGAGAAGTCCTCGCCTACTTCTGTACCATCTCTTGTTGGCCTACAAGTGCAGACCAGCGCGGATATGCAAGGATTCTCTGCAATAGGGAAAAATGATCAAGTTCAAAAGGCACCTGATGTGAAGGATAACATGGCACTTTTATTTGCGCCATTCCATTACAGTCCTCGTGAAGCTGCTTCAACTGGGTACACTGAGCATTCCGAAGATAGATTAGATTCCTGGGTTTTTGGAGATATGACAGATGGCATGGATTTGACTGAAGCGAGTGATGAGATAAATTATAGAGGCACCAGGCAAGATGAAGTGGGAGTATCAAATAGACGTCAAGGTACATTGACAAAATATTGAGTCTCTTCTGCTGTCTGCTAGAATTTTCTAGTCATTTTATCTTGGAAATTTATTTGTATTTACCTCATGTTAAGTCAATGATTGGTTACTGATATCCATTTACAATATTTCCAGGGGAATTCAACAGATTTGAGCAGTCTCCAGTTGTTTCTAAATCAGCGCAACATAGAGCTGAA
The DNA here is from genome assembly GCA_029216955.1 of Iris pallida. Classification (NCBI taxonomy): domain Eukaryota; kingdom Viridiplantae; phylum Streptophyta; class Magnoliopsida; order Asparagales; family Iridaceae; genus Iris; species Iris pallida. Next base: position 4,257,110 of record JANAVB010025800.1, on the reverse strand, counting down.
GAAGCAGGTCCATCACCGATGTACTTGGATGACTTGTTTTGCATGGATGATGAAGGAACCAACATTGTGAATGATAGTGGTCATGTGGGTCAATGGGAAAGGAGACTTAATGAAGAGAAGTCACATTTCAATGAAGGTGAAAATTATCTCGAAGTAAATTCTATGAAAGAAGCAGAGGAGAGAAAGGAAATGAAGGGTATGTCTTTCTCCAGAAGCTTTGATGCTGAGAGCGAAGAAGCTCTGTTCTTTGCATCTGAAACCTTTGCTGAAGCTGGAAACATATCAGGTAAATCTCTCAATCCTTTGAAGGGATGGAACATTAAGGTGGTGATGTATATCCTTCTTTCATTATAATTTTTTTTTCCCAGATGTATATCATATTTTCCATTGCAACCTATAATGATGACTGTATGTCGTCTTGCAGCTTCTCATCAAGTTCAACAAGGAAAGAGCTCGGGTCAAGGGACTAATGCTGTTACGAAAGATGAAGGCTAGTGCAATTGTTCCCTTTAAACATTGTGGATATGCTCTGATCCATTGTAAACTTTTGAATTCATGAATTTTTTTTTGTAATCACCATCACTATTCATGCCTGATAAATAGTTGAGCTATAGGACAGATCTCTAAATTGTGGTGAATTGACCAAAGTTTAGTGACTGGCCATCTACCCGACTTCGACCCCTATGTGAGTGGTATTTGAATTCATCCCAAGGTTACTTTATGGCAAAGGCAGGAAAACCTTGCTGTCACTTGAAATAATGTTCGTTCAGCCATGGGATAACTTTCAAGATGTCTTCTAGATGATGCAAGAGGGTGGATAGAATGGGGGATGTGACACTCTTTGGTATAGGGAAATGTAACTTCTTGGGTCCTTTTACAACACTCTTTTTTACATAATTCATAGACACTGGAATATAATGTTAATTATCATTTGTCTTGTTAAACATTGTCATTGGCACCTCAGTTATTTGGTTTCCTTTTTACACCATGTATATACTTTTAAGAGTGGATAGTCTTGAATATGTTTGATGGGTAGGGACCTACAGTTAGTTTGGATCTTCAGAAGCCTATTCTGCTAAGAAATTTCAAGGCCAGGAAGAACATTATTCACGGAAATCTTACTGGCTACTGCAATGGATAATATTTTAGAGCCCCCCCCCCCTACCCCCCCCCCCCCCCCCCCCCCCCCCCCCCCCAACCCCCAACAACCCACACACACACACACAACCCCACACAACCCCAACCCAACTTGAAGTTGTTGCAATGGAAGCGCCCAAACATGATGGAGCTGTAACTACACCGTGTTGGTTTCTGGAAATCACATTGGAAAGTTGTGATACAGATGTTGATCAAGCTGGTACCATGGAATTTAATAACAAGAGTTTCATCATGAGAACAAAACCTTGTGTTAGAAGAAACCTTGTGCTGTGAAAGAAGTGAGGAATTCCAAGCCTAGTGAAGTCTGAATACCATCTGATCTAGCATTGGCTCAAGTGTATGCTGGAGCCACTAGTGTCTTGTGCCACTAGTAAAACAGACCAAGAGAACTATAAATTTAGCAAATATGCAATAATAATATCAGATGGAAAATATGTTGAAGATTTTGGATGTCCTTGTTCTCAGTCTTTAGATGTTGGCAGTCCAGAACATGGATGTACCGGAACTGGATTCTCAATTTCGGATGGAATCATCAATGGGGGAAAGGATTCTCAATTTTGGATGGAATCATCAATGGGGAACTCTGTTAAACATTCTCCTCCAGAATCCATTCCAAAGATTCCTAACTGTGGTGAGTTTCTCTGTTGCATGTTGTATGCCCACCTGGCTTTAGTTTTTCTAGTTACATATTTTCATTTATTGTTTTTACAATGTTCTTGAGAACAAAGTAGAAACAATGTGTTGATTAAATTCAGAATTACCAATGCAAAGAAAGATGAGAAGGATGTCGCTCAAAGTAAAATCAATGTGTTGATTAAATTCAGAATTACCAGAAGTTGTGGATATAATTATGGACTTTTGCTGGAATGAAGGACAAAGTGATTGTGGTTAATTTGAAGGTCGACTTCGCTAGGAAGCATAATGGAGGAAATGCAAGATTGTGTTAGCTCTGTTCGACAGCCTCTACAGCATTTGTCTAGAAGCGAGGACGAGAACTGACTGTCCCTGTGTAACTTTAGTGTTAGTTTGAGAAAATTTTCGGTTTCTGAATTGAAGGATGAATCATCTATGAGGATAGTGAATGCTGCAGATTAAAACTGGTTTAGTGAGCTCCTATTTTCTAGTGACTAGGAATAGTGGCAGAAAGGTCCCTCCCATCTAAGTTTTTGAACGTCGGGTCTCTTTAGCTCCTCTAATTTCATGCTTTGATAAGAAACACAGTGTGCTTGCAATTTGAATTTTTGCTAACAAGATTTGCCATTTAAGTTTCGGATGTCTGTCATGGTTTACAAACTGTACTATTGTGCTTCTGTCATGGTTTACAAACTGTACTATTGTGCTCATGTCACTTGTTGCTTCTTCTAATTGCTTATTGTTGCTTGTGTGTGTGTGGTTTCTTGACAAGAATGCAAAATGTTACGTTGAAACGTAAGAGTTGTATGCCATCAGTTTTCTTTTTTGATTGCTAGGAAAATACATAGAATGCTACAATGTGTTGATCTTGAACTCAAATCTGCTGTGAACTGTAGCAAAAAGTTATTCTTCAATATTTTCAGTACGGAGAACTTGTTACTTGAGACTACTGATTGGCTGTGCTTCTCATCTGAAATATTTATCATGCTTCGAAAGTGTGCAGAGTTGGGGTTAAGAGAATTTGTTCTTGATTTTCCTGTACAAAATTTGTGGATGACGAATAACAAATGCATTGAGAGAGCCTGTGCGCCAAATCCTTCTTCTTCGCCTTGCCCAGCTATCAAACACTGGCGATGCCGGTTGGTGGCTCGGTCAGCCTGTAGATGTATTCCATTGTTCTGAACCGCTGCCTCTTGCTTCGGTCGATCTCTCTCCCCTCTCCGCCTTGTTCTTCCCTTCTTTTCCTCGTCTCGACCTCGGTATCCGTTATGCTCCCTCTGTTGCACCGATTGGCGGCTGCGGTGGTGTTGCTGGCATACGTGACTCTGCCTTCTGATCTGCGCAGCTGAACCAGCTGACGGGCTGCCTCCACGACCGAATACGTCGACGACATGTATATATATATATATTTAATATATATATATATATATATATATATATATATATATATATATAGATATATAGAGAGAGAGAGAGAGAGAGAGAGAGAGAGAGAGAGAGAGAGAGGGAGAAGTGAGTAAAAATAGGTGTTATTGTTATGTTATATGTATATATGCATGTTGAGTGGAGGAACGCGTTGCGATCGATAGAGATAGAGATAGAGACAGACGTGATCTCATTTTGAAGTTTACAAGGGGAAATTGCATAGCAGAAGCGAGGAAGGCAGCACGAAAGAGTCGTACAGGAAAACTCTTTTTCTTTCTTTCCTTTCCCTTCTGGGAATAGTATTGTCAATCTGTTGCATGCACACATCTCTTGAACCGGAAGCTTTCCCGTGTCTATTCCGTAGGAGGTTTCTCTATACTCTACAACAATTTATTTTTTTAATAAGTGCGTGTGTGCTACTCCACCACCATGAGAGGATGCTTGCTGTGCTAATAGTGCTGTCGTCGAAGTAAAAGAAATATGTTACTGACGTGCTTTGTCTAAACTGCGAAACTTCCATGAGACCACGATATATATGTCATCAACTAATGACATCTTACATGGAAAGTTGGAGGTAGCTAGCTTTAATTATAATTCTTAACCGTCACTGCAACTCTAAAGATTTTAGTAAAGTATCAAAAAAGACGCATTTTAAGCAGATTAATAAAAAAAACCGTGAATCTAAAGTTTTTTGCATTTATTCTCTCATTCTTTTTATATTCCTACTTGTATCATTAAGAGAATCAAAAGGATTATAAGATCTCTTCTTTGGAAAGGGGATAAGGAAATTACTTCTTGTAATTGCTTGTGAAGTGGAGCTTTATATGCAGAAGCAAATAAAAATGAAGGCTTTGGGGTCCTTAATTTGAGAAAATTCACTATTTCTTGTCTATGCAAATCGAGGTGGAAGTTCATGGTTGTAGATTTTTCTTGGTGTAGACCTGGTAGATTTAACTATTACTCGTACGTGCATGTTTGGAATATCAACGAGCTTTGCTATGCCTACAACCATATGCTTATAATCTCTTTACAACTGCCACGTGTCGAACTTCAATTGGAGGAGAGGGGAAGTGATGGGGTCAGATGGAGCCCATGTAGCAGGTGGAACCGATTTGCCGATGCCCTTGCAACCCTGGCCTCGATGGTAGAGATACATGAAGATGCTGAGCTGAAAATGGGGTGGGAGAGAGAGGTTGTAAAAAAGTTGTAAGCATTTGGTTGTAGGCTTAGCATTTTCCAATATCAACCAGGCAAGACTTTATATCTTCTTTATGGAGAGTAATTATTAAGGCATAGGCCTTCACTAGAAGGATACATGCTTATTAAATGTGGGTAAGACGACTATCAAAATTTTAAGAGATACTTGGTAAGAAATGAACAATTTCGCTTCCTTATCTCAACCTATATGTCATTGTGCTGGATTATAATTATTTACTCTCGAATCAAGGAACCTGGAGGGATGTCGATTGGACATGGGCTCCCAAATTTAAAAGTGTGATCGCCAAGAAGCCAAATTTTCAATACGTATACATACATGTATATATTGGTGGGCTTTTAGCATACTTCGTCTCCAGGTATAGATCTCCAATAGTATCGAAAGGAAGAAACGATAGAATGTTTATGTCTTGCTAGCACACAATTTGCATTCTTCATCGTTTTTATTGTTGGATTGTATCTCGTTTTCGGTTGAGCCCTCAAAAAGGGTGACAATAGAGTTGATAATTTAGTCACACGTTAATTGGGAAATGGAACCATGAGCTGTAGATATATAATTGGAATTGGTTCATGTCTTATATGTGAATTCCCTTTTAAGACATATGAATCCAATCCAATATCGCATCTCATGGGTCAACTCTGGTTCATGTCACACCACATTTCATCATGGGATAAACATTTCTTTCTTGTTTTCATTGTGAATAATAAAGAGAACTGCCAAAAATGCTATCATCATAATTCCCTCTATTAAGATTTTGCCTAAGAAAATAGTTTCCATTGTGGAATCATTGAGGTCTTGTTTGGTTGAAATAAAATCAATTCTTTGGCATTTTCTTTCCTTTAGGCCATGTTTGGTTCACGGAATCATAGCATTGGAAAAGAAAGTAATTCGTTTCCTATGTTTGGATGTTAAAGAAAATGTTTGGGAAAGGAAACTGATTCCAAAGGGAAAGAAAATTTGAGGGAAAAGTGGTTCCCCCCACCCACCTAGGGATACTTTCATACTCTAGGTATTCACTTTTCCTCTCAATTTTTTTGGCCTTTCCAAACATCGAAAAGAAAAATGGACCGGAATTATAATTTTCCAAAGGAAAGGAAATGAACAAGTAATTGATTTTCTTTCCTTTCCTTTCCTTTCCGCGAACCAAACGAGGCCGTAGGAAATTATAATTCCCATTGATTTTCCTTTCGGATGTTTGAAAATGACAAGGAATTTGAAAAGGAAAGTGATTCCTTCAATGTGGGAAAATGATTCCTTGCTTGGATGGATGAAATCACTTTTTCCTCTAATTTTTCTTCCATTGGGAATTATTTTTTTTTCCTTCTCAATTCCTTTGGCACCCAAATAACTTTTCTTTCCCAATCCGAACCAGACGGGCCCTGAACTCAACCAGAAATTCCCAAATATTAACATCTTCCATTCGGAAGTTATGCAAACTAAATAGGACTAACAGAATGAACTCAGCATATGATTATCGGCGCTAATACAACATTAAGCAAATAATAAATGAAGTTTACAGTCATCATTGCTATCTTGATCACCTTCAGATCTAGGTACCATTGAATGCTTTGAATATTATATGAATGTCATAAACAGTAGTATATAGCTAAGACACGACGAACCTGAACAAAATTCAGTCGATTTGATGTGGTGTCCATATTTACATACTCAATCCACCTAACAAGGTTCACAGTATCGATATCGGATCGTAGTGTTAGATCGGTGTATTAATTTTTTTTGGTATCGAAAAGCAAATAACTATTAATAAATTTAGAGAGGTATTATTTTAAGTATTTATGTGTTGTTTTATAGTTTCTTTTGAAATCGAATAAAATAATAGTCACTCTTGTTGATTGGTTTATCTGCGATTTTTTTTTTTTTATTTACATACTTTTACAACTTTACTATGCTTTTACATCCTTGTTGATTTTTTTTCCTATTTTCTTTGCCGAATTGACTGAAAAATAGACCCTTAATGTCGATATCGGTCAGTATTGAAATCGGTCGGTATCGGATCGTGATATGCCAAAGTGTTGGTATCGACTATATCAGATCATTATCGGCCGATACTACAAACTATACTAAAATCGTGAACATATTACTTGCAAACATAATGCACTAGTCCACAGGGTAGGGGTGTACCATATACTTTATCATATCATGGAAAAGATTGGCAATGCTGTTCAAAGTAGATATATTATGTCTAAAAAGAGGTAGAACTTCAGGATATAAACCAGTAACCACAGCCACCATCAAGGCGAGTTTATATATTGAAAAAGAATACAGAACAAGAAAAATATTTACATGTTACGAAATATATATAACCATAGAAACTTACTAACCACCTTATAAGTAACCCATTTGTAGTTGTAGCCCACAATTTGCTTGGTTTTACGGAGAAAATATCTTATCATTGTATAGTACTAGATTGATTTGTCCTTAATAGTATCACAGAAAGGAAACAAAACATACTTTTTGCCTTGAGAAATTTATAATTACAAAATTCATAATCCATTAAATAGCTTCCCTAATTTAATGAAAGTCATAGTACATAACTGTGATCTAAATAGTAATTCCTGCACCTCCAATTCTTTGTATACTTGCAGCAAAGTAATCTCATCCAGCTCATCGTCTTGTTGCCTGAAGCATCATTAAGCTGGAATTAATGAGCAACTGGCATACACAAGAAAACATTTTGAGCATTGGCCCAAGCATTTGCCTGTACACAATGCAAATAGAATTAATTCACCAGATCCGATGGTAATTCGATGAATCGTTGAAACCTCATTGTAAACTTGGTTTTGCAAAAGATTTTTTGTAAGTTTCGGAATTCGTAGCTAGTTTCGGAATTCATAGCTAGTTACCTATACATCTCCTATGAACTTTGATTTTGTAGTTTGTACAATTCATAGCTAGTTAAAAAAAAAAAAAAAAAAAAAAAAAAAAAAAAAAAAAAATCATAGCTAGTTACTTATACATTCATTAAATAGACATAATTAGTATTTGGATCTCTAGTAAGTTAGGATATTTGTGTTCGTGTCTCCATAATAGACATATTTAGTGTTTGGGTCTTGAACTAACGGTTGATTGTTAAATTCCAACTAAAATATGAAGAAAAACGCAAAAAATGAAAATAAACTAATAAAAAGAAAAAGTAAATAAATACCGAAAAAACGAAAAAATGAAAAAAAAAAAAGAGAAATGAGAAAAAATGACGAAATAAAACGAAAAAAGAAAAAAGGATAAAAATTAAACTAGTGAAAAAAATGAAAAAAAAATCTAAAAAATGAAGAAGGATAAAGAAATAATAATTTTTTTGTCGGAGTAAAAAAAAGTATCCACCTATTCTTTATGGGATATGATTCTCGTATTTTGTAGGTAAATTATTTATCCGGGTATTAGTAATTTTTCGGAATATATCTTTTTAACCTAAACCAATTATGGAAATAGGTCTCCATAATAATTTGTCAGTAATATTTATATTTTAGGTCTCGATATTTTCGGACAAATTTATTTCCAAAAAATACGAATACTCGAATAATTTATTCCCATAAAAAATTATTCCTGTCATTTTTTTTCTTCGTTTTTTTAATCCTTTTTCTTTCTTTCGATTTTGTATTTTTTTTCTCTTTTTTTGTTTCCCCCTTTTTTCTCTCTTGTTTTGTTTTGTTTTTCCATTTTTACTTGGGTTTTGAATTACGTCTATTATATAGACCCAAAAACAAATATCATAACTTATTGGAGATCCAAACACTAACTATGTAGATCCAAACACAAATATTCTAATTTAATGGAGAACCAAACTCTAATTATGTCTATTACGGAGACCCAAACACAAATATTCTAACTTATATGTGACGCAAAGTTTAAATATCCCTATTTTAAATAAGACATAAGACATGTTTTGGCAGGTGGATCATGGGTGGGAAGTTCCATCCTAGTCTAGTTATGAAGGATCACCTTTTGATTTTCAGAAAAATTACTATACCGAAAATAACTATGTACAAATTAGATGGCGGAAAAATTAAAGTGCTGAATTAAACATCCAAAGAAAACCAGCCTGGGATTTTCTGCCAACGGAGTTGGCTGAAACTTACGCCAACCTAGTTGGCGGAAAAATGCGGTTCACACGGCGGGTGACCGGGGCGGTTCAGCGGAAGGTTGGGTTGGTTTCCAGTGGTTCAGCACGGGTTTAGCGTGTATTCATGGTGGTTCAGAAATTTAGCAATGCTAAATTTCCGCCAACTGAGTTGGCAGAAAAATGGTGGATCTGTTCCGTACACATTAATTGGCGGAAATACATTTGATTTTCCGGTTTGGTTTGTTTTAGTTTAGGTTGGTTTATCTTTTACTTTGTTGGTTTAATCTTTTAGTTTGTTTTAATCTATTAGTTAATTTGTTACCATTTATGCTATAGATAGTAACAAAATATATTCGATAATATTTTGTTATACAATAATTATATATTAACTAATAGATTTTTGTTATTATCTATATTAGTTAATATATAAATTAATGTATAAAAATAATTTGTATATTATATATTAATTTATTTTTGTATATATTAATATATTTATTTATATATATTAATTTATCATTATCTATATAAATTTGTTATTAGTTTGTATATTAATACATTGTTATCTATACGAGTATATTTATTTGTATATATCAAATACTTATTAATACAAATAAATACATACAAATTAATTTGTATATTCATATGCATATATATTTATTTGCATATATTTATTTGTATATATAATTTGTTGTTTTTACTTAATTTATTAACTTATATATATATATATATATATATATATATATATATATATATATATATATATATATATATATATATATATATATATATATATATATATATTTCTATTAGTTATTATACAAATTAATTTGAAATATTAGTTTGTATATATTAATTTTTATTGTATATATACATTTGTCACGTCCCAGTACCAAAATACGGAGATGGACATGGCCAGAAATCCCGTATAAGGTATGAAGACATACGGCTGTCTAAAGACAAGGGGGTGCATGTTACAATCGAGTCTCCTAAGGTCTCACAGAGCATCTATGTCTCAATAAATCAAAGCAAGAATCAGTAATTAATGATCATATAAGACAAAGCAGTAAGGCGTCCCCGGCGCTTCATTAAAATAATTTATCATGAGTCTAGCTTTACGAGTGTCGACTAGCACGGAGAGTCAATAGTACATAACCATAACCAGGTGCAGTCTGATTTAATTACAATACGAGTGTCGGCTATCACAAAGAGTCAATAGTACATAACAATAATCAGGTGCAGTCTGATTTAATTACAATTATGTAAGGAAACTAAATATCCAGAACAACCGGCTAAACAGGTGCCGGTGGCTAAATGTCAAGTGCAAAAGTTTAAGATATTAGAGTGGTGGAGAAGAAACCCACTCATGGTCCCCGACGCCAATGCTTCTGGTGCGCACCATGGTTCGGGTAGTGTCACACCCCGGTTTTGCAGAACCATTCGCCTTCGCTAGGGTATGATGCCGCACGATCCTAGGTTGCACTCGTGCAAGACAAGTTCCATAACGGATGATTACGACATCTTACGACGGGATCGTCGCACAGAAGTTCCAAGCAGAGAAGTTGAATAACACAAAGACATGTACCAAATGATACTATTTATTGATATTGAAAATAAGATTACAAAGGCGCGAAGCCAAGATTACAATCACTCAAGCTCACAATCTCTCTGAATACAGTCACTCAGCTCTCTCTCTCTCTCTCTCTCTCTCTCTCTCTCTCTTTCCTCAATTACAATCGCTCATGCCCAAAGGCTTACAATTTTGCGGATGTTTTAGAAGCCAATGTCCATACATTATGTCCTGTATATGTGAAGACTTCAACGCGATCGCATGCCTCGAAACGCTAAGGATCTCTGTCACTCCTATTTTCCGTTATACGTATTTTCAGTATACGTGTACGGATTTTCGGCCTGTATTTTGACTTGTCTAGCCTGACTTGACCTATTTTGGCTTGACTTGGTTTACCTTGGTTCGTTTTGGCTTGGCTTGGTTTGTTTTGGTTCATCATGAGAGAGGGGGGTTGATATATAAGTCAATTCCACTCTCTCCTCCAATTATTTCTCATAACTTCTCCATCTTCTTAATTTACTCTCTCCACCTACACCCAAGAGCTCTAGGCAAGTACAACTTACTTCATGATGGATCTTGGATTTTATTGTTCCATTGTTTCCTCTCATAGTTCTAAGCCTCTTTAGAACTTGTCATTTTCGGTTTTGATGGGTGGATTTTGTAGATCTAAATTTTGGTCTCTTTTTTTTTGTTTTTGTTTTGATCTATTAAAGTTTGGTATTTCCTAAAACCAGTTATCCCAGGATGTAGGAAATCTCGTTCTATGCAGTTTAGACCCTTGAAAGTCTCAATTCGGACTTGTTTTGAGCAAGTTATGGAATTTTGATGTTTTCAAGTTCCATGGGTTCTTCTTTGCTGTTTTGGGGAAGAAGAACAGTACCAGGTGCAACTTGACCCGCGCACGCTTCTTAGCGCGGCACAACCTGCCCCGCGTGCGCTTCTTAGAGCGGCACAACTTGACCCGCACGCGCTTCTTAGCGCGGCGCACCCTGACCCAGCGTGCGCTTCTTAGCGCGGTGCAACCTGAGTCAGGCACAACCTAAGTCAGGCGCAACCCGACCTTGCGCAGCTCAGTCTGGCGCAATCTAGCCCAGCGCCCCCTTGGGCCCTGGCGCAACCTGACATGGCGCACCCCAGTCCGGCGCAACCTAGCCTCGCGCAGCCTAGTGCCTGGCGCAACCTGACTTGGTCCGACTTGTTTTGGCGCAACCCAGCCTGTCTTGACCCGACTTGCCTTGGTGCAACTTGACCTGACCTGGCGCACCCCAGTGCCTAGGCGCAACCTAATGTTGGGCGCAACCTGTAGCCTTGGTACCCCCTAGTGCCTGGCGCAGTCTATTACCCTGGCGCAACTTGGCTAATGCCACTTGTTGGCCATGGTACCCCTTGCCCCTTGCATGATCTGTCATTTAATTATTAGTTTTATGTTAATTGCTTATCCTTTGTACTTGACCTATTTGTGATGACCCGACTCGATAACTTGTTGAGCATAGCATGACTTGCCAATATTGATGTTGACATGAACACGACATAAAAATCTGGATAGTGGCCCATCGAGGCGCACTCTTGGCAAGCACTCTTGACATGATAAGTAACTTGATAAGGCATATACAATCTTGATAGTGGCCCGTCGAGGTGCACTCCTGACAAGTAATCTTGATAAGTAACAAGTAACCTGGCATGACGTGATAATCTTTAACGCTGTTGCGACAGCTATCCTGACTTGCTAAGTAACTCTTGTCTTGACACCGTGGTTGATTTTTTTGATTGTGCCTGTATAAGCTACATGTCTCGTCTTGCATCATGTCTAGGACATGAATTCCTGATTTCCCACGGTCAGGGATTTATATTGAATCTGACTAAGTTAATGACTAGATTGATCAAGTAGTTCATATAGAGAGATGTTTCCAGTTACAGGCGATCCCGTTATCCCGGCCACACCTGAGGGACTTGTAGCCTGCCGTCGAGTAGGGCACATTTCCATCCCACTGTCATGTGGTGCACTTCATGAAACAAGTTCTATGCACATTGTCATGTGTTGCACTCCAAGCCACCTAATAATTCTTGATAACTCTTAAATGAACCTCGCCTGGATAACCTGGATAGCTACAGGGCTTGTGACTGCGAAAACATCTTATTGCATCTTGCTAGTAACTAGGCTTGTGATAACCCTAGTTAGTTAAAGTATCAAGCCGTACTCTTTGCTTGGCCGTGAATGATGGATATGTAGTCCAGTCTAGTCTTGTCTAATCGATGCCAATCTATGATTACTTCAGCACATGCTTGTTTATGCTTTACTCTTATCGATAATTGGTTGGAGACTAAGCTCTGTTCAGGTGAAGGGTTACAACCCCGGTCCTTGTTTAGTTTACGGGTTGTAACTTGGCTACCGGAATAGTCCCTTAGTTGTCTTATCGTTTATCACCTTGTTTTCTCTAACTCATGTCTTTTATTACCATTTATGTTCCCATGTGCTAATATACTAGTTTTAGTTCTTAAGTGAAGCCTCCCTTGTGGCACTTGCTCTTCTGGGGTCTGACCCAGCTGGTTTTGTATGGCCAGATTTTGGAGTAGGACTCGAGGATCCTCCAGCCTTCCAGCCAGATGGTGACCACTAGGCGCAACCCTGGCAACGAGTGGGTTCTTATTTTGCTCTTCCACTCTTTTGTAAAAATATTCTTTTGAGACGTTTAGCCGCTGAACAAGTGTTAGCTCGTTTGCAACTTTACTTACTGTCAGCCTACGGGCTGTAACATGATTGACAAATCCTAGGGTTGATCATGTATGACTGAAACTCTTGCTAGTCTTCACATTTGTATGACTAGCTTCATGATCATATGAATATGTAATATTTGGGACGCCTTACTTTGTATGTCTGATGATCAAACATCTTGTAACATTTACTTACTTGCTTGAGATTGAGAAACTAGGCTTATTCATGACCATAAGAGACTGTTGGCTTGTAGATAAATCCTCATGCATCTAGACAGCCGTGACCGTATATCGAGATAGATTATACCTCAATGTACGTAGCTGGCTGTGTCTGTCCTCCGCTCTCCAGTATTTTGGTTCTGGGGTGTGACAATCTTCATGCCTCAGCGCGTCCAAGCGAACTCTGTCTCGAACGAGCAAGTACCTGTTACATGTGCATAAAACTGGTAGGGTTTTAGTACACAACCGTACTAGTGGTGTGAGCTCCTTGCCCACCAATACAAAACCAACACGTTATTTTAGTTTGTGCAAACTATTCTTTTGATTGTCTTTCTAATCTTGTCTTATCAGTTCAAAACATAGACTTTTGGTCTATTCGTATTATAACGACATGGTCGTGCTATAAAATTCCTTTGTGTAACATCATCGAGGGCGTGCCTCGCTACTCAGTGATCGTGCCATAAGCCCATTCGTGTTTCAACATCGAGGTTGTGCCTCGAAACTCAGTACGACTTACCATACCTTGCCATACCACCTTTTTCTATTCAACTCAAACGACTCAATCCCAAACATATGAAATTCTATGTCAATGACTCACCAACCGACGCTACACCTCGTGCCAAAGCATGTGTCTTTGTTATAGCCAAATCTTAGGCTCCATATTTATGTTGCATAACGTGCACCTATTTTTTGAATCAATCGTGCCGTACTTACAATTCTTGTGACTCAACCGACACCGTGCATGCGGGTTGCCACTCAGCACACCACTTATCTGTATGAAAGGTCACTGGTATTAACTAGACATCCCGGACATAGCTAGGAATACGGTGGGTTGATCAATGCAGGTAGCTAGCCCCAATAAAAGCCTATCGAATTCCTGATTGCCTACCCAGCATCAGCTATACCGTGTTTCATCCATGGTCGGATCGGTCCTGTAGCCTCAGATTGTCGTCCGAAGAAACATCGCCCTTGTGCACAAGTTGTCTATAACCACGCACCTAGAAGAAAATCTAGACTCACGTAAATGCACTACCTAATTTGTGGTATGAGTGAAACCTTTTGCATATTGTGCTCATCATTTGTACTTTCTATACTTTATTGGAGAATCCCAAACGAGGGATCGCCTCGGCGACAAACGATCGCATAAACTTTTTATTCTTTGAAACCCTGGGAATGACAACTACATAGCCTTCCTACTTAACTTGAACAAAATGTGTTACATATGTGCCATAGACCGTAGCCTACTTCTCATTGAACCGACCATAGTTCGTGCCTTAAACCAATTTTGTTCCATGCGACACTGCCGCCCAAGTCATATTCCATATGTCGAGCCTTGAGAGTGTAGGAACGTGTGGCTATATCAAGCCGTGGAACCGTAGGACCGCGCACGTGCTCAACTTGAACAATCGTGCTATTTGAGTGCCATAATCGTGCCATCTTCCATAAGATTGACAGTGAGACCGTAGGACGTATTTGCTATGCAAAGTAGTGGGATCATGGGGGCGTGCCTACTATGACATCAAGTCGATAGCTTGTAGCATAACTAGCCTAACCCAATTTGTGCGGTCAAAGACACAGTGCCAACTTTGAAGCCAATCGTAGAATGATATCTAGGCAACAACTCAATAGTTCCAAGTTCTATCTCGACCGACCCAAGACAACGGGATTATTCCCTTAGCTATACGGATTTGCCTCTTTTATTATCAATTCTATGCAGTGAAATAGAAATTTTATTTTATTAGTATGAAGGCCAAGCTGAGGCAAGTTCACCGAAGCCACCCACCTGAGCGAGGAGTTGCCTCGACCGAGCGGGACTTCAAGCAAGCCGTTGCATGGATAAGTCCAAACGTAGTTGTGTTTTGATTCCTCCGGTTGAACTGAGCAGGATGGGGCATTACAGGTAGAAGGCTTAATTTTCAGGCTCTGCTACGAGATCTGGCCAAACAAAACCAACGGGGTCAGACCGAATAGCAAGTACTGCAAGGAAGGACAAATGAAAGAGATAAAACCCAATTATACATAATAAGGTCGGAACATAAGCATATGCATATATCCTATCATCCAGGCAATGTGACATCACTACACCAAACAAGGACAAGAGATGTCGTATCACACCGTGATAAAATATGTCCTATGATCATGATCAGGTTAGACTTCTGTGACACAACTTTGGTTCATAGCCTGTCGTAGCACAATAGCCCAATCCAACAACCAAACAAGGACATGGGTTGGACCACGCACCACGACAGTCCATGTCCTCGGATACTAACAAAAGAAATATATCACAAGCAAGATATATATATATATATATATATATATATATATATATATATATATATATATATATTATATTCTACGGCTCTCTATAGTTTGCTGGATTATCCCAATAATGCTTATATATAAGAATCTTCTGATGCTGCCGTATCCAAGCAGGGTTAGCCAAACCATATATATAATAATGAATAGTGAACAATAAATAGAAAGTGTCAGTCCTTTGCCAGGCTACAGGGATGAATAAAGTTAGTAACAGTTCCAACCTTCCTATAGGGAGAGACTGGCTCGGTTCAGTACAATAGTCAGATACTTCACTCCACTATAGTGGATGATATATAGTATCTGTGGTGGCCAACCTGCACGTCAGGACAAGGCTTAGGGTAACTTATCATGTACGATCTCGAGATTCTATTCCCACCCAATGCTTCTACCAATTCAATTTATTTACTTTAACCCTATATTGGTCTTGGAATCACATATCGTGGTTACATGTTCATCCTGCTAGATGTCGTACCGTAGTACGTGTATCCTTGTCCTGGTTGGGATGAGACTGAGTTAGAAGGCTATATATCTATAGTATTACATAGAGGGTATCCTATATAGTTGGCTAGTGAGTATATATATATATAGATGTGATGATAAATAGGTAAATAGATAATGTATAGGTAATAGGATTTGAAGTTGGTAGTGCCAAGGTAAGGAATTTGATATATATGTAATGTAATAGGGGCATATGGTTAGACATAAGAGATTAGCTTAGATATAGTTGACCTAGACTTTGACCATAGTCTAGTATTAACCCTTGGACTGTAGAAGTGACCAATAACTAGAATTGACCAAGTTTGACTAAACCATAGAATGTTGACCTAGTTTGACTAAAGGTTGACCAGAGTTGACCAAGAGTTGACTTTAACCTAGATTGACCTAGAATCATATAGATTGTATTGTAAACTTCAATTATTACCTTTTAAAACACATCTTAACCTATATTGCTCTAAATAGGACATTGTGACTCCGGTTTGGACATCTGATATTCATCAGTCATTCAGGGTATCAAGCGAGTACATTCTCTGATAGTTCTTTCATTTACTTGTCAATTACTGTATTTCAGTTCTAGTTAGTTTTATTTGATTCTTGTTACAAATACGGATTGGTATTACTGAATTTATGTATGCGACACACATACTTTACTCGTCTAGCCTCTACTATTCGAACCACCTATTAGCATCTTTATGTGCTGGTTGGACTTGTATTCGATTTATGTGTCGGTTTATGGATTCACTTGTATTATTGGGCGGGGAAATACTTGAGTAGACATGTGAACATTCCTATTATTCGAACCACCCCTCTGTGAACTATATTCGAACAATAGCCATCCCATACTTGGCCAGGTGTGCGATGTACCGGATTTACCCCTTAGCCGTTTTCATGTCTATCTCAGTATTTTAAAACACACTAGGAGTATGATTAGAATCATCATTAGAACCATCATGGATCATTATTAGCACCACCTTATTCGAACTACCTTATTAGAACATTGGTTGGAATCATATTCGACTCATATTGTATTAGACTCACACTAGGATTACACTTGACTTACATTGTACTGTCTGGACTTATATCATGTTACTCTAGTTCAGCTAGATTTTTTACTTACAGTCTTCATTGTCATGTTCTTCTGATTCGTTATATTACTTCTCTTATACTTTAACTGTTGCTCTACATCATTAACTGTATAAAACTTTCATGTTCATCAATATAATTGTCTATAACTGCTTTATAGCCTTTGTCATTTACTTGAGATTTTTAGATGAGTTGTGCTTGTTCCAATCATGACTGGATACGTTGACAAAATATTACAGATGTTTGTCCCGAGGACATTTGCCCTACTTGCTATGGACCCGAAGATGGATTAGCTACCTTTGGCCCCGATCCTCAGGAGTGATCGGGAGACTAGCTAGTAGACTTGCTTTAGATTCATGTTTAGAACTTGAATTGTAATAACTTGAGATATTGAGTTGTATTTGAGTTTGTTTGAGATATTATTATTTAGTAGTTTATATTTTGTTGTTGTTGTTTAGTCTTTAGTTATAAACTTTTGTGTAATCTTATCGTGCTTAGGCTGTGATTGAGCTTCATTATATCTATACTTGTCCTCCATTCGGAGTTGAGATTATGACAAATACATTATATATTTGCGTGAGTTATTGTTTAGATAGTGACCTAAAACAGCGTTCTACCGCCAATTCTGCGGCATAGGCTGGGCACTGTTACGCACTTATACCCTTACACTGGGTGCGGGTCGTGACACATATCGTGGTTACATGTTCATCCTGCTAGATATCGTACCGTAGTACATGTACCTTAAGTATGAATCAACATCAACTTGTACAGCCCCAAATCTAGATTTATCCTTAGTGTAATACATCAAGAAATAAATATCATACCACGTCAATGCTACTAACCATTTACCATAACTGTGCTAAGATCAAGAATGTACTAACATATGACAAGCAGGATCAGGTAGCACGAAGAGTCGCACCTCAATGCACTCATATAGATTGTACCTCAGCACACACTTAGGATAGTACCAGCATATATTCAGGTAATCGAGTCAGGAACATTATCAAACAATTAGGGGTAGTCTTTCTACGCATAAAAATTGTTAGCCCAATGATCTAACTATATTTTTTAGTATGGTTATTCGATTAAGTATATCATTATCATAACACTGATATTCATGCTACCACTATTTGCCATTAAAAAGTGTTTTGAGAAACTTTTATATAATGACAAACAAAATAGAGTACAACGTAGAATTTTGATGGAATCCCTAGAGTACACTTTTGTTTTTCTGGAAATCGTGACGATGGAGAGGTGATTCTTTACTCCGTTGACGATCTGACGACGATCTCGAGCTCTCCGAAGGTATGAGTTGCTCTAGAAAATGATGAGCCGAAGCTGTTGAATAACTTAGAGGATTTGATACGGGTTTAGGAGAGAGATTGAAATGAAGGAATGATCCTACTATTTATAGACAACATAATGATCCGTTAATGTACGCATATGTGATGCGTGCATGGAGATCTTGTACGTATGGACGCCACGTGTCAGACTTTTTTGGGCGCATGGACGATGTGCTGAGAAGCTAGAACTGAATATGTTTGAACTGCACCTATTGGGCTGCGGAGGAGCTAACACGTGACAGTGTTAAGATTTGGTCGTTGCTGAGATCTTGGGTGGTTGGCATCCGTTTATAGGCAGAATTGATTCAATGACACGTAGCCCGTGTACATTGCTCAAAGATCTCGAATTTGTTGTAAGAAGATTTGCTTGGATGCGCCTGGGCTCTGGCGCATGAGTGGACTTGGCGTATATCTCCTGGGGATCAATATCAAGTCTGGGCGCATGGCTTTTGAGGCATATGCAAAGTTCGGGTGCATGACCGTAGAGGCACATGCTAGTGTTAAGTCGGCCATGTGGCATAACATAGCTGTAACCGACAAAACCAAGTAATGATGGGGCTGACGTTGGCGTCTCTTCGATTTCTGTGGCAGTTATCAACTTTTCTAGTCTTCATGACGTATGCTGATTACTCTCGTCACTTAGCATTGAATGCTTGATGGGTGACGTGCTAAGGTGGGCGCATCTGTTTGTGCAGCACTGGGCGCATCAGACATAAAGCACGTGGAGCTGGGGGGCGCATCAGTTACGTGGAGCATCTTCCTTAGTCAACTGTGTTGAGCTTTTCCAGGCTTGAATTGATGACTTTTGACTTAGCTGATTTTGAGATGGCAGATTCATTGCCATTAATGCTAGGTTCATTACATTAAGTATGGGAAGAGCGGCTACTAGGCGCATGGGCTTTGGTTGCCCTAGCCTATAAATAGCAGTGTTTGTGAAGAGAAGTTTGTTCTTATTTCACTATTGAGGATGAACTTGACCGATCCTCCTCCTTGGCGAGTTGGCACGCTGTGGTTTTTGGGTCTCTTCGTTCAAAGAAAATTTGATCTTGATGATGAACTCCTTCAGAAGACTGAGATGTACCCAGAAAGCTATGGACAGAATCGTTCGTGCTCGTGCCCATTCTCGATAATGTTCTTCTATGAGACAACATTGGGTGCTTTTTGCATGCAAAGATCAAGGTTGTCATGTCCCAACTTTCATTATGCTGGAAGAGCCACCGGGTTGGATTGATTTCCAACCCGCGTTCTGCTCAATAAATTCTTCATTAGCCGAAGCACTCATGCATTTGAAGAAGAAGTGATTCGCTCTGATGAGGAAGGATGATGCGCCTGAACTGAGATGCCAGAGTGATGCGCCTAGATTGAGACGTCAGAGTGATGCGTCTAGCTGTAGAGTTTAGACTAAGCTATTTGTAGTAGATTTTGTAAAATAGAAAAGCCATGTAATAGATTTTTATATAAATAAAAATCTTTTTCGATGTGCTTTTTTTATCCTTGCTGTTTTGAATGATGCTCTGACATTTGTCTTGTGTCTTCGACGCATGATATTTATGGCGCATAGAAACTTTGGTCTTCGGATGTGCCTGAAATTTCATGATTCTACAAGACCCCGTTCAAAGTTTTCAAAACTTTAGACAAGTTTTGGAATACTTTGAACATAAAGCATGGGTAGTAGAGGATTTGGGCGCATGCCTTGTCTATGCGCATGGCCATTCCGTGCATAGGCATATCGGCGCATATTCTTCCTGATTTAAATGAAGAGATAACGCCTCGATTTGTGAGAGATTAATGATAATCTTTTTGGAAGATTTACAGCCGTCAGTTTTACGAAATCCAAAGCGTTGGTTACTGATGGCATGCCTCATCGAGTTACGTGCAGCCCAAGCCTACAAATAGGCATCTGGATGAGAGAGAAAAACTTTTTCTACTCTCTTTTCTTATTCTTCTTCTTCCTTAGAGTTCTTGCTTTCTAAAAAATCCTAGCTTTGTGAGATAGCCCACAAGACCCCTCGTGGTGCTGCTAGCCGAGGCAGAGGCAAAGGCAAGAAGCCTGTTGAGGCCAACGTCGAGGAGCCCCAAGTCACCGCCACGACGCACGCCAACATGCGATATGAAGCTATCGATGGATGGTCCGCTGTTTTGGGAGTTTATCAAACACACAGACACTTGTACACGGTTTAAATGCATAAATGGGCAGCTATCTTTGAAACATGCGCCAAACCACTCTGCTGAAGCGCATGGGTGTGGTTCTTCGAGCCATACCCTGAAGATGTGCCTAGGCTTTACTGTGCTGATGCGCATGGGCTTCGGTCCTGTAGATGCACTGAAGCTTTCCAACCAACGCGCATGGACTTCAGTCCTGGGGATGCGCTACGGTAGAACTCAGTCAATGCGCATGGACTTTCTTGTCCTGATGATGCGTCGAGACTTTGATGCGCGACAGTTTACATGCGTTGACGCTAAACTGCGCATATCTTTTGATTCTAAAAAACTTAACTTTTTTTTGTCTTGTTGCAGTGTCTATGACTTTTCTGATGTTGAATGACGTCCTGTTCGACCACTCCCTTTGTCAAATGGGTCTGGACTTCAATGAAGAGATAGTCAACCCTGCTAAGGCTGCGATCATGTTGGACCAGCCGCCAGAGAGAATGATGCTGATTCGGGACCAACCCTTTTCTTTCCTCCAAGCGATGATGGAGAGCAGCAGGATCAGTGCTGCAAAAACTCCCACGGAAGCTTACTTGAAGTTCCAGTTTTTGTTTGGGGATCGCCTGGCTTCTTATGAAGCGAAGGTGTTGAAGATCAAAGAGGATTGGTTCTTCAGGGCGAAGGACCTCAACATGTACGCATCGAAGATAGAGCGTCAGTTGCCTCTGACTGCCTTCATTAGCCTTTCTTTGAAGAGAAGGATGCAATAGAAGCTTACCCCAACTCAGAGAGGGGCAGTCGCAGAATCCATTCGGATTGACTCCGCCTCTAACCAGAAGGATACTTTTACTTTTGTGCGAGGTGGAACCTCTTACTCCCTGCACGTTCTTCATCTTGGGAGTATATACATCGATGTTCCCCCCCAAACTTTTGCTTTTAGTGCCTCAACATTTGTCAATGGTATGTTCGCGGCCAAGATTTCATACCCGCAAGGAGAATTTTGGGTCGAAGGTTGGTGTCACTATATGCCAAAGTGGGATGACCTGACACTTTAGGTTTTGGTAAAGTATAAGAACAAGCTCAGGGAGATTGGCTTGACTTCTGCCATCCGAGTTACCCAGGCTGGCATAGACATAAACCGGCCCATGTTTCTGGCCCTCATGGAGCTGTATAATTCTCACACCGAGACTTTCTACACGCTCGTAGGGGAATTAGGATTGGTGCTTTATGAGATGTTTGAGGTCTCGAAGCTCCCTTGGGGGACTGAGCCGTATGAAGAGTATTTCCCAACAAACGAGGAGCTCTCTGCATTAGAAGAGAAGAATCCAAAAATGATAGCGGTCTTTAAAGAAGTGGTGAGCCACCATTATCTAAATCAGCTGAGGGATAAGACTAAGGCCCAACCTCACATGACTGCTTGGAGAAATTATGTCTTCACTTAAGACGAGAGCGATTTGACGATAGTTTGCTTCACTACCCCCAGGGTCTCACACATGCGCAGATGATCTCCGAGATAAAAAAGTTTGGCAAACGCAATCCGCGTGAGGATGAAAATAGGGAGCCGGCTGACAACATCTATAGTTGCTTCTGGCACTATACGCATAAAATATCGTCGAAGGCGGTGCTCGTTGTCTATTTTATGATATGGCTTCAAGATTATGTGTTCCCTGGTGGATCATGTTATGTTGAGAGGGTAACCAGAAACCTTATTTTGTCGGCTGTGAAATTGGTGTTCAACCGTCCTTTGGCTTTGCTTTTTGCGATGGTGTGCAACCTGATGCAGGGTCTAAGAAAGTTTATAGCGAATGTCATAGCCTCGAAGGAAAGGAGTGGGAACTTTCCTCGAGCGGAGCTGCTTTATCATTATCTGATGGGATGGTTGATATTACATCACCCCAATGTAATAAGCCCTAGCACGAAGGAAGGGCATGTTGCTGGTGACGCCTTTATCCGTCGCTACCACAGAAGGAAGTGGCTGCATACCGGCATCTATGTTTGTAGAATGGTCTTGTCCCAGCTTCAAGGATAGGATATCTCCAAAGTTGGCCTAGTTTTTTTGGATTTTGAAGCAAATGAAGAACTAGAGGATGTAGGCGTAGATGCCATTTCCCTTCCAGTTTGGGGGTTTTGCTGGCTGCAAAGCATTTGATCCTCACATTTGGTATATCGAAACATGAACCATTGCTTCCTGGAGCCGTATCTACCAAGTCGTTTTGCCCGTCAATTCGGTTACACTCAACTGATGTAGAGGAATCCGAGTACTTGCTTAGGATTTATTGGGAGCTTATTGGATGGAGCCCGCGGTTGGCAATATTTAATACTGGATGTATGGGAGTATGGTTCACGCGCCCCTTCAGAATTCCCGACCACACATTTTTTTTTCTGCCGTCAAGCCCTATTGTTTGATAAACACGATATCTCCTGGCCACGATAGGGAGACTAGTTTCATCGTCAGGACTCAGCTAGAGGCGTTTGAAGCCATGCTCGTAAAAGCCCGGGCGTATCGCCAGCAAGAAGCTGCAGTTCCGACAGTAGTCCCGATAGCACGAGCGGAAGGCTCAAGGAAGGAATCCGCGGATACTCAGTTGAAGAGATGCGCTTTAACGGATGGGGGTCCTTCTGCCCCCAAGAGGCTAAAGAAAGTGTTAGCGGCCAAGTCAGGGTCCACCACAGTTTTACCCATAAGGCGAACAATAAAGCCCCTCCCCGCGATGGTAAGTGGATCAATGTTATCTTTTAAGAAGTCAACATGATCTTTCTCTTCTTATGTGTATTTCCTCTTTGTTTGCCAGCTCTTTCGAAGTACGTGTTCCTCCTATTGTGAAGTCTCTGGTAGAGGAGGACCCAGATGACATTGTTCAAGTGGACGTTCCTGCCGCTTTTAACTATACTGAGGATGACTTTGTTGATGTGGTGGCTTTCGAGAACGTCGAACAACCCTTGTTAAACATTCGGGGAGATAAAGCGGGGCCTTCATGGGCAGTAGAGCAGCTGGCTGTAGGCACATGTGAGAAGACTGCCGTCCAATCCCAGAAGAGACGGTCGCACAAGATCATCTAGAGGAAGAAGTTGATTGGGACTCATCTTCTTCAAAAACGTCCTAGATGATGCTGTTGAAGATAAAGAGGGGCCTCTACAATGGGTGGAGAGGACCAGACCGGGGTGATTGTGGCCGAATGCTCCCCTGATCTTGATAGAAAGGAACTGGTTTTGCAACTGAGTCTTACACTTGTTCGGTGGCAGAGTTGAGATGGAAGAACCGACTTCGTTGCCGAGTCCTACTCCTGTCCCAATTGATAGTGAGATGGGGTATGCTGCTCTGGCTCCCAATCCTACGCCTGTTTCTCTATCAAAAGGCAGAGTAGAGGAACATGCCCCAGTAGCAAGTTCTATTTCTAAGCCTGCTACGGTAGGCCTTGATATTGGTGGATCCTCTGGGGTAGATTGTGATAAGGGCAAGATCCCTATGGTGGAAGAATATTGTCACGCTCCGATCCCGCAGAGTCCTTTTGTCCTCGCTTCGAACTCTTTGAGACCTATCATCCTCGCTAAGGCGTGATGCCGTGCAAGCCTAAGTTGCGCTTTCATAAGGCCAAGACCTGAAGCAAGACAAGATAGACAAGATTGACAATACGCAGCAGAACATATTGCAGATAATTGAAGCAACAGCGGACATATTTCAGAATACATGCATTGAACACAATGGTAACAAAAAACAATTCTCTTTATTGATTTCATTTGAACAGATTACAAGCTCTCGATTCTCTCTAATACAATATTACATTCTCTCAGAACTTTACAGATTACAATGATCCCGTTCCCATACATTACATCTCTTTATATACAAAACCAACTCTTACAACATATGTTATTTCTTGGCATCTCTTCTGATTTCTGGCTCCTGAGGATGAGTCACGGGCTATCGCTTCGGACTATCCTTCTCGATGCATAAGTGCACCTGCATGCCGACTGATGGTGGATCAGTATATCAGCATACTGGTGATTGTGAACAAAGAGCTACATCTGTCTGAAACGATCACTTTTCATTTAGTGAGAAAATATTTCTTGTGATGTGATCCTGCTACTTTTTATCTATGTTTATTTCATGCATACAGAGTCAGTTTACATCTCTTTTGAAAACATGTTTGAAAAGCCACAATTCATTTCATTTCATTTGAAGCATACAAGGGACTATTCAATTTAAGTACGATGTCTATTCATTTCTGTGGAGTGCGCAACGTATTTCATGAGCATAATCATTTCTCTTGTTCAACCAACTCTTAGGGACAATTATAAGCACGATAACATATCTTTTCTTTAGTGGAACATAATATTTCATTGCAACGGATTATTCTCTGCAAGCAATTCATGTAGAAAACTCAAGCAATACAAATGTATCACTTTTTTAGTGATTCTTACCATAGCTGACCGTCCATCCCTGCACAAGACAAAGATTAGCATAAACATGATAAAACCAACATTGTTCCCTGTTTATCTCTGTATCGTTAGCTCTTAGCAAAACATATGATAGACATATGCCGACCGATTGGCAGCTGTGACTCTCCGGTTCAGCTCTGCACCAATCCACACTTATCTATATGATGGCCCATGGGAAACACATGATTAGCCGCTGTGACTCTTGGGTTTATCTCGTCGCTAAGGACATTGATGCAACACCCGAGGTCTCCTGCACCTCTAGGTGTCTAGACAATCTCTCCTAGGCCGATCGGCTCCCAGTGCCCTGGAAACCGTCGAGAGATCTAGTGATCTTGTATACAAGTTGTCCGAGACCAATGCATGAATACAACATCTAGCAGATAAACTCTTTGGGGGCAATGATTCATCTTTTTCTATGTCAATCTTTGTAACAACAGAGCTATGACTCTGCCTTCTCTCTTTGTAACAACAGAGCTATGACTCTGACTTCTTTCTTTTCTATGATCTCAGAGCCGAAGCTCCTACATAATTCTTTTCCTTTGAACATATACAAGTCCGTCTATACATATCTAGCGTTCAGAGCATATTTGAGGGACAAACAATCATTCATAGCAGTTCTGTTCAGATTAAGCATAAACATTCTTTCTTTGCAAGCATACGAATTCAGGACATGTGAGCAATCTCTTTTCTCTTCTTATTAAACATGGAAATAGTTCTCTCTTTGAGACAATATCTCTAACTTGTTTAACATGGCAGGCATCTCGTTTGATTTAACATAGCAAAGGTTCTTTCTTTTTATCAGGTAATAATCTTTCTTTTAGCATACATGCATCAGTTCGTTTCTTATTAGCAGGCAACAATTCTTCTTAGCATACATGTTATCTCTTTTCTTGTTCTTAGCATAGCAACATGTGGATTCTCTTAAAGCATACTCAATAATTTACTATCTTGTTATTAACAATAGCATGCAATCAAAAACTCAGATTTTTATTAGGCGCAAGTGAATCAGCAAATGAGACTTCGTCCACTCACCCAGATCAATCGTCTTCTGTTGTAGAGCCAGCAATCCGATCTTTCTGTCTATCTAGTGCTTTCGCTGAGCAGGGCACTACAAATATCCTTCTGCCCAAACCACTTGGGGGACTGTGATGGGTCCTTCGAGAGATTCGTCTATTATGGTTCCTGGTACTGATATTATTGCCGACCAGACGAAAGTCTCCTTAAGTGGACCCGATCCCTGATGCTTTGGTGGTCGGAGGTTCATCGAGCGAGGTGACGACCGCTCTGCCGGGCCAAGATGTTGCACTGTCTATGAGTTTGGCTATCCTCCCTGCCCACATAGGGATTTCGTCAGCTCCCCCTATGATGCCTCAAGTGTTAGCCGACGCAGACGAATGTGTAAAGTTCATCGTTGAGGCTGTGTATAAGATGTTAAAGAGGGGAGTGTCTACCGTACCGGAGAAAGGTGGAAGCTTTGCGACAGCCAAGGCAATGGCAATCCCGCATATTGGGTTGATCCGATCTCACCATGGCCATGACCATATAGCTGAGATCTTGGAGGCTTCCGTTGCCGAACTCGATTATCATCTTACTGAGCTCCAGAACATCCAACGGAATGATTTTTTTGCTTTGATAGAAGAGGAGCATGATAGGTTAGCGGATGAGGCTGAATCAGCCTACTTAGCCACCATGGCCATATGGAAACAGGAATTGGTCGATGTTGAGGCCAAGGAACAAGACTTAACTTTAGCTATGGAGGAGAAGGCCGATCTGCAGGAATCTTTGGATGTCCACCTGGCTGAGGTTGATGCCAAGATTTGTACGTTGTAGGAGCAACGAACCCAACTGTTGGCAGACTCTGAACGAGGCAGGCTGCCTACATTGTGCTTAAAGAAGAAGCGGTGAAGTTTACTCATCATGTGGCTCATTTATTCAACTTAAAGAAGGAGTTTGATGACAAACGTGCAGCTGATATCGCCTCTGAGGACAAGGAAGCGATGCATCATGAACCTGAACGTCGGGTTTTGGCGACTGTAGAAACCAGGACTGAGGCTTTGAAGCATCGTATTGACGATCTGTCCACTGAACCTTAGCTTTTGTTGTACTCTTTTTTGTTTGTTTCCATTATTTCTGAAACGTAAGTCATTTTTCTTTTTCTTTTTCGCAATGTAGCTCGTTTTCTCTTATTGATGAAGAAGATAACTTTTGCTTGCTCATTCTGATTTTGTGTACTTATCATCTTTGGTGCACCTTAATTTTTTTAGGTACAAATAATAAGTGAAGAGAGGAAGCCAACATGTTTACTCAGAGATAATATGGACATGGTAAACATGTGGTTGGTGATAGAGTTTTCTTACTCAGAGGTGATATGGACGTGGTAAGAAAGAACTCTGTGGGGATACAAAGAACAACTCAGAGGTGTTATCGACGTAGATGTTCTATGGAAGAGATGTAACAACACATGGGTTGTTGAATGTGATGTTTACTCAGAGATAATGTAGACATGGTAAACATAGATCTTGGCGTCATCTTACAAAAATGTAAGATTTTAGCTTTACAGGGGTATAGAAAAAACAACTCAGAGGTGATGTGGACTTGGATGTTTTCCTACTAAGGAGATAATGAGG
This sequence comes from Iris pallida, assembly GCA_029216955.1. Classification (NCBI taxonomy): domain Eukaryota; kingdom Viridiplantae; phylum Streptophyta; class Magnoliopsida; order Asparagales; family Iridaceae; genus Iris; species Iris pallida. Next base: position 4,229,647 of record JANAVB010025800.1, on the reverse strand, counting down.
GAATGCACTGGAGCAGCTGGGCTCCAGAGACATATTTGATCAGAGGGAAATTAAAGTACGTGTTTCAATAATAGTACTTCTTAGAAACTTGCCATTGATTAGCATCATGAACAAGTTCTCGTTACGTTTTGTGAGTCAGTAGGCACCGTTAGAGTATACCATCTTAATGATGAAAGGACCTTCACATTTGGGTTCGAACTTCCCTGGTGTTTTATGAGTCATCACCATTGGTCTTCTGACTGAAAGAACGAGATCCCCCACTTGGAAAGTCCTTTGTTTGAGTTTCTTATTGAAAGCCTAGAAAATGTGAGCCTGATAGAGCTCGATGCGCTGTTGAGCCATGAGGCGTCCAGTGCCTCTAACTCTTACAACTGGCAACATTGATTGTCTTTCTCTGTCAGCTGGTTTGTAATTGCCACCCGTAGTGAGGGAATCTAGATTTTGAGAGGAAGTATGACTTCGCTTCCATAGACCAGAGAGAATGGTATATTGCCCGTCGGAGTCTGTACTGTTGTGCGGTAGGCCCAAAGACATTCACCTAGCTTCTCGTCCCAGTCGCGTTTGTTAGATGATACGACTTTCTTGAGTAGTTTGAAGATTATTTTGTTGAAAGCTGCAGCCAATTCGTTTGCGGTCAGATTGTAAGCAGTTGATGCCACGTTCTGGATGCGATTCTTATCAGAGAACCTGCTGAATGCATGGCTTATAAATTGCGGACTGTTTTCGTGGATAATCCTTCGAGGTAACCCAAAATAGTAGATGACATGATGCTTAATAAAGCTGATCACGTTTGAACACTTCAACTCCGACAAAGGTACAACTTTCGCCTATTTAGAGAAGTAGTCGGTGATTGCTAGGATGAAACGATGTCCTCTAGATGACGAAGGAGTAATCGGTCCAATGATGTCCATGCCCCATACTTCAAATGGCCAGAAGGCGACCGTAGGGTGTAGAAAGTTCGAAGGTCAATGGATGAAGTCGGCGTACAACTGGCAGGCACGACACCTTTTAGCGTACTGAATAACGTCTGCCATCATAGTAGGCCAGTAATAGCCCATACGTCGGAGTCGATCCTGTAGCTTAGGACCGGGTTGATGAGTTCCATAGGTACCGTCATGGGCCTCCTGAAGAGCTTCGACCGCCTCCTCGTTTGATAAACACCGAAGAAGAAGCCCGTCGTAAGAACGATGATACAATATTTTGGTAGCTGTATCATAGTAGAATCGGCAGAGCATATTTTGACATACACGGCTTCGTTTGGATCATCTGGTCGGATTTCGTAGGCTGCAAAGTCTATGAACAGAAACTGCCAGTCCCGAATATTGACGTCGGCGTCTGCGGTCATAGCATGATTCAGACGCATGCACAGATTGTTCTTGGGACACGCCAAATCCTGGTTGATCACCGTGATGAAGTGTTAAGTCCCAAGAGGCACCGCTAATGAGGCAGTAAGGCCAACCAGAGCATCAACCTCCAAATTTTGTAGCCGAGGTACGTGTTCTATGAAGAACTTGGTGAAGGTTGAGATGATATCCAAGACTGCTTTATGGTAGGGAATTAGGTCTTCATGGCGGACCTCATATTGTCCTCGGACCTGATTGACAATGAGTTTCGAATCGCCATAGGACTCGAGGCATTCTACCCCTAGTTGTTTTGCCAACTAAAGTCCCATAATAAGGGTATTATATTCTGCCACATTGTTGGAGCACGACTTTGTGAGTGAACAGGCATACTAGATGACCAGGTTGTCTGGATAGACCAAGGCCACCCCCACTCCTGCGATGATTTGACCTTTAGGGCCTGTTCTTGAAGTGCCATCGAAGAACATCGGCCAGACGGAGTTTTTCTTGACAATGTTGGATTCCAGCACCTCATCCGGAATATTTTTATAGAGTTTGGATGAGTCTGGGATTGGGCGTGTGGCTAAGAAGTCGGCCAGTACTTAACCCTTGATGAATTTTTGTGGGACAAATATCATATCGTATGGTGTCAATAGTATTGCCCATATAGCTAATCGAGAATTCTGCGCTCTAGGCTTTGTCATAAGAACCCTGAGTGGAATGACTCGGGAGATGACATGGATCGTTTGACCCGAAATGCAATGGCAAGTCTTCTGAATAGCAAATACCATAGCTAGACATTCTTTTTCGATGGGGTTGTAGCGGTGTTCGGTCCCGATCATTGTCCTGCTCGTAACTTGCATCATTATTTTGAGCCAGTTGGGCGCCGAGAGAATGATCCATTGCACGGACGTAGAACAGAAAGGGTTTAACCGCAACTGGTGCTACCAGAACTGGAGGATTTGTAAGGTATACCTTGATATCGTCAAACGCCTTCTGACACTCCTCTGTCTAGACGTAAGAGACTCCCTTCTTCATAAGCTTGGTGAAGGGTTGGCATCATCCGAAAAGATTTGCTATAAACCTTCGGATGTATACAAGATGTCCTTGCAGGCCTCGAAGTTCTCTCAGGTTCTTTGGAGGGCTCAGGTCAAGGATGGCCTTGGTCTTCTCAGGATCGACGTGGATACCTTTTGCAGTGATGATGAAACCCAAAAATTTGCCACTGGAAACCCATAGAAAGGATTTAGTCGAGTTCATCTTGAGTTGATGTGCCCATATGAGATCGAAAACTGTTCTCAGATCTTGCAGGTGATCACCTTGCAGACGGCTTTTGATAGTAATGTCATCAACATAACATTCGATTGTCTTACGAAGATGCTTGCGAAAGATGGTGCTCATAGCTCGCTGGTATGTCGCACCTGTATTCTTTAAGCCAAAGTCATCACTGTGTAGTAATAAACCCCTTTTGGAGTCCTGAACGATGTGTGCTTCTCTTTATCCAGAAACATCTTGATCTGGTTGTTGCCCGAATACCCATCCATGAAGGGCATGCATTCGAAGCCACATGTGTTGTCGATCTTCATGTCGGTGATCGGAAGAGGAAACTCATCTTTTGGGTAAGCAGAGTTGAGGACCCTGAAGTCGATGCAGACTCGGATCTTCCTATCCTTTTTAGTAACGGGAACGATGTTGGCCACCCAGTCCGGATGTTGCTCCTTGCGAATAAACCCACTATCTATGAGTTTATCCACTTCTTTCTCAATGACATCCATAGTGTTAGGACGAAAGCGTCGTTGTTGCTGCTTAACAGACTTAGCGTTAGGTAATATGTTAAGCTTGTGTATTACGACTTGCGGGTCCAAACCCGGCATGTCTTTATAGCTCCAAACAAAGACGTCAACGTATTCCCTGATAAGCTGAACCAATGATTCACGATCTTCCCCTGCCAAGCTTTTGCTGATAAAGATTGGTTTGGGTGAGGATTCATCTCCCAAGTCGATTTGCTCGACTTTATCTTCGGTAGGAGGTTCTCGTAGTTCGAAGCGGGATTCCCATTGCGCTCCTAAGCGTTGAATCTAGGGTTCCTCTTCGATGAACTCCAATGCCTAGTCGTCATCTTCTTCTTCTGGAGGATGTGTGGATGTCATGTTGACTGACAATATTTTTTGAAGATTGGACCGATGCTGGTATCAAAGTCCCATGTTGAAGCTTCAAATGAACGAGAGTATACGATTCCTTCAGTTTCTGAGCCCTCCGAGGTTGATGGAGGTATGACATAACCTACCCCCCCGTCGAGTGCACTGATAGTAATCTTGTGGCTTCCCTTTCGGTACCGGGAGTCATAATGGAAGATGTCGGCATTTCTTGTAGTTCAAGCCCTTGCCACTTTTCAAATTATAGCCCATATTTTGGATGAGATACTTTACTTGGTTGGTGTACCAGTATATTTGTAATCTACCGGTTTTCAATTCTGGTTCGGCAGGAGAGAGGTCCTGGTGACGTTCAACCTTGCCGAAGATGATAGGCTTTTTGTCCTTGTTCCAGGGCATAACTATATAATAGACCTCTTGGTATGAGACCACTCAGTTTACATGATTAACAGTCATTATTTGTGTTTGCAATGACTGTAAGGCATTGTCTAAAGTATATATAGCATTCCAATATGGAAGATTAGAGTAGTTCAAAGATAACCTTTTATTGATAAAATACGAGATTTTGTACCCGAGGGATTACATCATCAAGAGAAGGAGCATCGAATATTAGCAGATATATAATCTCCCAACTCTTCATCAGTGAGGGCCGGGGCAGGCTTTATAGGTTTAGGGGTTTTGGGTCGTATCTTCGCCACCAGAGGAGTCGACGTCTTGGCAGACAGCATTTCTGGAGAGTTCCTCAGGAGTCTGATCCGAACTGGCTCCTGAGCCTGAGTCGAGGCCTTCCCCTACAGCTTAGCCATGAGAGGAGACAATGATTAGAGAGATTTTCCCTTGAGCCGCACCTTTAGAGGTGCTTCAGTTGGTATCTCAACTTCATCTTCGGTCCCATAGGACCCTTGAGTCCTTTTTGGAAGCTTGACAACCAGGGAGGCTGGTGCTTTTTCGTGCAGTATGGCCACGAGAGGGGCCAACACATGGGGAGGTTTACTCTTGAGTCGCACCTTCAGAGGAGCTTGAGTTTTCGTGTCAACCAGGGAGGCTGGTGCTTTTTTGCGTAGTTTGGCCATGAGAGGAGCCGACACCTGGGGATGTTTCCTCTTGAGTTGCACTTTTAGAGGGGCTTCAGTCGCCATTTTGGCTTCAGCTTCGACCTCTGTTTCGGCTTCTGCTTCATCATCGGCGTCGTTGGCTTCATCGTCTAAATGAATTGATTTATAAAGGTCAGACTCGGTAAAAAATGCCTCAATTTCTCTGAAGGGATCGACATTAGTAAACTCCGTCCTGACTATGCCATTAGTGGACACGTATTTTATACATTAGTGAAGAGTATATGGTACCACCATATACTTATGTATCCATGGTCGTCCCAACAGGATATTGTAATTGATGTCCTGACATAGCAAGTTACCTCCATTTGGAGATCGTCGATATGACATTTCAGCCGGATCTTACTTAGAGGCTTGCTCTTGCCGGTGTTGAAGCTGCTGATTGGAGTGTTGGATGCAGTCAAGCGATGCATCGGGATCCCTACTGTTTGCAGTAGAGTCCGAAGGATAATACTGAAGGAAGATCCAGGGTCGATCTGGATCTGATCCATCCTGATGGCACTAACGTACCCTGTGTAATACAATAGTCTGTTATGTCGGTTGTTCTTGAGTAGCATATCTTGTTGACTGAATGTAATATTGGGGATGATTTCTTCCACATTGTGGCAATACGGACATGCTGTTGGATCTTCTCTAGGCTATTTGACCTGACTGATGAAGGATTCAACATTCTTCACTGCTTCGTATAGAGCCTCTCGAGTATCTTTAGATAGCCGGAAGAGTTCGAATAGTGATAGCCGAGTCGGAGTACTGGCTAGCTACGTTAGTATGTCAAAGTTGTGGGGTTTAATCGATCCCAGGGCACCTTCTTTTCATAGAGGCTTGTCAAAATGAGCCTCCTTCTGCTTCTGTTTGTCCACTGGCAAAGGTTGTGATGGACCTTCCTTCGGGGAAGTAACGATAGTAACAGGAGGCATCTCCTCAGCTGGAGCCTCCTCTTACTGTGCGTTCTACTGCGAATACATCTGTACAGGAAAAGCTTCCCCTGGAGAGGAAGTGACCATTCGGCAAGATTTGGTCTTCTTGTCTTTGGTTTGGAGGTAGGACGTACCCCTGGTTGAGTCAGTTCCGGAGCCAGATCTGGGTGGACCCACATGATCTCTCCCTGGGATGTCGTGAGTGGTACCAGCCCACTCACATTGTCACGAGTTGGAGGTAGGTTGATTACTTCCATTGTCGCCTTTGGGATGGGGACGACGCCATCTTGAGATTCAGTCAGTGGCAAGGTGCCAAACTAGAGAGACACCATGTTTGTCAAGACTGTCTTTTTCTCATAATCAAGTGAGAGGACATTTGCATTAATCATGTGTTGTATGTGATTCTTCAAGATATAGCAATCTCGAGTCGGATGTCTAACGAACCGATGGTAGTAACAATACCTCGGTCGCCTATCATGTCTACCTCATTGGAGGCACTTTAGATCAAGCAACTTGATCTTTTTACCCTGCTGTAGTATCTCAAAGAGTTACAGGGTGTCTTCGTCATTGAAGGAGTAGATCTCCTTCTGTCTTGGTGTGGCTGATGGTTTCTAAGCAGGAGCTGACGCGCCCTTGAAGATATTCACAGTCAGTTCCTTCTTTTCTTTCAGCTCCTGCCCACTGTTATTGTTGTTGGCGGCGTACTTCCCCTTGTCTTCAAATGATGAGAAGCTAACCCCTAGAAGTCGAGCATCACGGGCCTTCATCTCGACGACTTCAGTACCAATAATGAATGCGGTCTAGTCTGCATATTGGGTGGAGTCGACCCAAAGTTTGATTGCCGACGTCATGTTCTTTTGGTAAGAGTCCATTAATACAGACTCAGGGATACCAAAAGGGAGCCTTAGACATGCTTATCGGAAGTGCTCAATGAAGGCTCGAATCATCTCTTTCTCCTTCTGGGTTATCTCCATAAGGGAAGACATGGTCATGTCCTTTCCAGCGTCATAGAATCAGGAAAGTAAGATACGCTTTAGATCCTCGAAGGAAGAGAAGGAGTTATCGGGAAGACTATAATACCAGTCGTAGGCTATCCCCTTCAGCGCCCCGATAAACAGACTCGTGAGTAGGGCGTCGTCTTTTGGTAGGTGCCCAACCATAGAGTGGAAGTAGGTCAGGTATTGACGGGGAGATTCCTTCCCATCAAATGGTATTAGTAACTGTGTTTTATACTTGGGGGGATAAACCACATTGTTCCACTCAGAAGGATAGGATTACCGGATTCTGAGCTTCTGGCGCTCCTCTTGTTTGTCTTTCGCCTCAAAATGATCGTGTAGGTCTCTCACTATCTCGAACAGTTCTTCGCTAGAGCTAGGAGCAGGTAATTGAGACAATATCCGATGTTCAGCTCCTGAGGGAGCCGATGTCCGAGACATGGTGTGATGAACCATCCCCGAAGATACCCAGCTGAGGGGGTACATTTGATTCTCCATTAGCCCCTGGATCGGGACTAGCGGATATAGGAGCCCATGTCAAGGGTTAGGCTGTCAGGGTATTCCGGATCTTGAACACGTCTGAGTCAAGGATTGCATTATGATGGAAAGGGTTTTCAGGCCCTCTTCCAACGTATCCATACGATGCATAAGATCCAGAGCCGAAGCATCTTCCTCTTCTTCCTTGCCACCCCTTCCATGTAAACAAACATGACATGGGTTGAAGTAGATAGATTGGTCGACACCTCACTTTCAGCCTCACTTTCTTACATAAAGGTTGGCATGAGTGTTTCTTCTTCTGACCCCTCAAATTGGCTACCCCCAGCCATGTCGATGTCAGTTCCTTGATAGATACCCTCATCCTCGAATGAGGGGTTGTTGTGGACGGTCGGGATATGATCACCCCTGGCTTGCACCATTGATGTAGCCTTCATCTTTAATCGAGTATTCTGAAATACCCCAGAAGATGGAACTGCTACTTTCTTTCCTTTCAATCGGCTCTTGGACGAGCTAGTCGAGGCCGAAGGGTTGGTAGTGCTTTTTTTTTTCCAGGGTGAAGAAGAACTGGAGATGATATGGCACAAGGCGACCAAGGGTTCTTCCTCGTCATCGATTGGCCCCCTCTTTCCAGGCTACATCGGACAGGTGCGGCTGGTTGCAGTCACTGGAATACAAACTACCTTGGCGATGCAACTACTACTTTACAACAACAGCAGTTGATGGTGACCATAGCACAAGTGTTCCCCACGAGAGGCGTATTATGCATAGAGGTCATCTTTTTCGATCTACGTCTGTGAGTGATCACATTACGTAGATCGTTTGAAGAGAGTTTCACATTCGCACTCCTCTCAAGCACATGGCAGGGCCAAGTATCAGGGTGGTCATGTGAATGTTGTGCCCCCTGATCCAGTTCTAGCACATGAGATGCACCTAAATCGTTGGTGGGAGAGTAACACATATTGCGGATCAAACCCACTTCATGCGCACAGCCCATGTGGGCGTATGGGTTCAGAGCCGCAAGGTTTGCCCCACCCGGTTTGGTTTCATGCGCAGCAGATGCGCCCAAGTGGGAAGGGGACCTCAAGAGATGACTCACTGCTGATGCCGAAGCACCCAAGCCAACCCTGTACAACTGATCATCTGTTGTGAGCATGACTTTCAGTGCACATTTTTGGTTTACTGCTGGCATAGCACGTTGGAGGCGCATGGCCCGTGCTGCCTTGGAATTCTTAGTACTAGCCCGTAAAGGTGCATAGTACTTCGAATCCAAATTTTTCTCGCCTTTACAATGAGTGATTCTGTCAAAGACAGAGTTCTTTTCTTGTGCAGCAGAGTTCATGCGCGGGAGAGGAGTTGTGCCCTTGTTCCGTCTGCGTATCTTTTTCGACTGGGAAAAAGGTTGGGAGCTGCAGTCAGCACAGCACTTCCCTGGCAAATATGCTGCATCAGTGGCAATGTCTTGTTTGCTGAGATTGTCAGTAGGAAGGATTTGATGAGCTGGTGCAACTCCTTTCGTTGTGGTGCTCATCTTCTTTGTGCACCCAAACTTGGCGAGCCTTTTTCGGCTTTAGCAGCCGTTTCGAAGGACTTGCGCTACCTTCAGAGATGAACTACTCGTACGCTTGCTGATTGAGGCGTACCACTAGTATTTTTGGGAGGAGCCGAGCTTGCTGTCGTCAGATTATGGCACAACCTTCTCGTGGGAAGAGAAAGTGGTCCCCCAGCAGAGTCACCATCTTGTTTGCCATTAAAAAGTATTTTGAGAAACTTTTATATAATAACAAACAGAATAGAGTACAATGTAGGATTTCGATGGAATCCTTATAGTACACTTTTGTTTTTTCTGGAAACCATAGCAATGGAGAGGTGATTCTTTACTCTGACGACGATCTCGAGCTTTCTGAAGGTCTGAGTTTCTCTGGAAAGTGATGAGCCGAAGCTATTGAGTAACTTAGAGGATTTGATGCAAGTTTAAGGGAGAGTTTAAAATGAAGGAATGATCCTTCTATTTATAGGCAATAAAATGATCCGTTAATGTGTGCATATGTGATGCACGCATGGAGATATTGCACGTAGGGATGCCACATGTCTGACTTTGTTGGGCACATGGACGATGTGCTGAGGAGCTGGAAGTGAATCTATTTGAACTGTACCTGTTGGCTGTAGAGGAGCTGACACGTGGCAGTTGCTGAAATTTGGTCGTTGTTGAGATCTTGGGTAGTTGGCATCCGTTCGTAGGCAGAACTGAGTCAATGACATATGGCTCGTGTACATTGCTCAAAGATCTCGAATATATTGTAAGTTGATTTTCTTGGATGCGCCTGGGCTCTGGCGCATAAGTGGATTTGGCATATGACTCCTGGGGATCAATAGCAAGTCTATGCACATAGTTTTTGAGGCTCATGCAAAGTTCAGGTGCATGACCGTAGAGGCACATGCTAGTATTAAGTCGGCCACGTGGCATAGCATAGTTGTAACCTACAAAACCAAGTAATGATGGTGCTGATATTGGCGTCTCTTCGATTTCTGTGGCAGTTGTTAACTTTTCCAGTCTTCGAGACGTATGCTGATGACTCCCGTCACTTAGCATTGAATGCTTGATAGGTAACGTGCTAAGGTGGGCACATCTGTTTGTGCAGCATTGGGCGCATCAGACATGAAGCACATGGAGCTGGGGGCACATCAGCTACGTGGTGCATCTTCCTTAGTCAACTGTGTTGAGCTTTTCGAGGCTTGAATTGATGACTTTTGACTTAGCTAATTTTGAGATAGAAGATTCATTGCCATTAATGCTAGGTTTATTGCATTAAGTATGGAAAGAGCTGCCACTGGGGGCATGGGCTTTGGTTGCCCTGGCCTATAAATAGCAGTATTTGTGAAGAGAAGTTTGTTCTCATTTCACTCTTGAGGATGAACTTGACTGATCCTCCTTCTTGGCGAGTTAGCACGCTGTGGTTTATGGGTCTCTTTGTTCAAAGAAACTTTTATCTTGACGATGAACTCCTTTAGAAGACTGAGATGTACCCAGAAAGCTATGGACAGAACAGTTCGTGCTCGTGTCCTTTGTCGACAGTCTTCTTCTATGAGACGGCGTTGGGTACCTGTTGCATGCAAAGATCGGGGTTGTCGTGTCCCGACTTTTGCTATGCTAGAAGAGCCACCGGGTTTGGACGAATTGCCAACCCGCGTTCTGCTCAATAAATTCTTTATTATTCGAAGCATTTGTACATTTGACGAGGAAGTGATTCGCTCTGATGAGGAAGGGTGATGCTCCTGAACTGAGATACCAGAGTGATGCGCCTAGATTGAGACGTCAGAGTGATACGCCTAGCTGTAGGGTTTAGACTAAGCTCTTTGTAGTAGATTTTGTAAAATAGAAAAGCTATGTAATAGATTTTCATATAAATAACAATCCTTTTTCCATTTGCTTTTTTTAATCCTTGCTGCCTTTGAATGATGCGCTGACATTTGTTTTGTGTCTTCGGCACATGATGTTTGTGGCGCATAGAAACTTTGGTCTTCGGACGCGCCTAAAATTCCATACTTCTACAATCACTATAATATTTGTACTTAAATTAGCATTGTCCCAATATGCATTAAATTATTATACTTGCTATTATGTATATTGCTTTGTTCGTCTAACATGTATATGCAGAAATGTAATAAACAAGATCAACATGGACATATACAATGAAGAAATCATGATGGGACAAAGATAACGATATCCCACAAGATTTTTCTGAACCACCCGACGACATCTCCAAAGCCACACACTCGGGAGTTCTGCTGCCCGGTCAGCAGATGGAGGTTGAGGGGGCAGCGCCCCCTGTAGGGGTTTGGGGGTGAAGTCGGCAAAAGGTATCCAGTTTTCACAAACTGTGCATCTTCGGACAACTGTCGTCAAAGAAAAACGCCATCATCTATTAAGGGAAGAAGCCAAGCCATGTCATCATCATTTCAAGACTCTGAAGAAGCGTACACCTGCTAAAGTATATATGGAGTCTGTAATGAGTCTTAGAAATAATTGTAAACACAATAAATTGATGGCAAATCAAAATTTATAATAACCCTGGATCACGTTTAGGCAGACGGATGATCCGACGGATCTTTGCGGAAATCCGAAGGATGATCAGAATGGACCCACAAAAAAGCTTATGTAAACTTTCGGATTATCGACGGACATCCACAGAAATCTAAAGAATGATCCGAGTGGTTACCGTTTGGAATCCAACAGTCGGATCATGTCCCAACGATGATCCCAAGCCGTTGTACACAGCAGGCGGATGATCCGACGGACTTCCGTAGAAATCCGACGGATCTTCCGACTGCTGACAGAAAGTTACATTAATGCTCTTTCTCATGCCTTGGTTATAGATAGCCTTGAACCCCTTCATTCAAGGTTGATGCTTTCAGCCTAAAAATTTCTAAACCACCAAAGCCTATCCACAAATAACTCTACAAAGGTTTCATTTGTCATCTACAAATTGTGTTAGAGTTATTACGTTGTACAAGAGATATACTTAATTGCAACTTGATACTCTCAACTTTGTCGGGTTTTCAAGTTGATACCCTAAACTCTTTTTTTTTAATTTGATACCCTGGAAAAAAATCCCAAAAATACCCTTCCCATGTCCCTCTTCTCCCACCCCACCCTCCTGCTGTCCCCCTTCCCCCATCTCCCACCGCCCCTTCGACTACCCATAACCCTGCCCCCGCCTCCGCTGTCGTACCCCCCGCCCCCGTCTCCGCTGCCGTGCCCCCCGCCCCCTGCTCTACCTTCTCTCTCTCCGTGGTGTCACCGTCGGCTGAAGGGGGTGGAGCAGGGGACGGAGGGCATGGCAGCGGAGACGGGAGCTGGGGGCAGCCGTGGGGGAGAGGGGGTGGACGTGGCCGAAGGGTGGAGAAGGGCAGGGGGCGGAGGGGTGAGGGCAGGGGAGGCGGGGTGGGTGGGGCAGCCGTGGGGAGGGTGGCGGGTGGCCAATGGGGGGTAGCTGGGTGCGGCCATAGGGGAGGGTAGGGGCGGGGATGGCCGGAGGGGGGTCATGGATGGCCAGAGGGGGGAGTTGGGGGACAGGGGTATTTTAGGATTTTTTTTATTTTAGGGTATGGAGTTGAAAATATATAATAGTTAATGGTATTAAGTTGTTGAGTAAAAAAGTTTAGGGTATCAACTTGAAAAATTAAAATATTTGAGGGTATCAAGTTGCAATTAAACCGAAGAGATATCTTCATCTTTTTGTAAGAAGATCAAAAACCTTCTTATGAAAAGGTTGAAGTTGGAGAGTCTTCGGATAAAAGATCTCGGTTAAAGTTGGAGAGTCTTCAAAGAATAGCTCTCGGTTTGAAGTCGGAGAGGCCTTCAGACAAAAGCTCTCGTGTAAGAAGTTGGTGAGCCTTCGGATGAAAACTCACGTTGTACTATTTACATTATAATGGATTAAAGCTGGAGAGAGTTCGGGGACTGGAGTGCCCCTCAGGAGGATAACAGGATACATTCGGTGTCGGTATTGTTATTACTTCTTCTCTTTCACTCATTATATTTAAATTATCCATTAGCAATCGTTTAGTGGTTGATTAGTTAGCTTGACCCTATTCACCCCTCCCTCTAGGGTGATTTCAAAAATATGATATCTAAGCAATTATACACAAAACAGACAGGGGTTTCCACAAATTCTGGGCACAAAAGAGGTTCTCTATACAAATCTGCACAATAATACATACAATAAGAGATATGTACAAAAATATGCACAAAATGGGCCTTTGCATAAAAATACATGCGAAAAAGGATTCTGAATGAGAAACTATGCACTATGGGAAATGGCGTACAATTAGGAAACAAACACGTATAATTGGGAATCGTCGTCCCAAACAACAAGTTTAGTCATGGATTCATAAGAAATTTGTCATGGCCATAACTTCCTCTCTAGGACTCCAAATATGACGAAACGGAAGCCAAAAATGCATGAAATTGAATCCTCTACCACATGAAATAACTAGTTTTTAAAATAATAAGTTTTGATAAATCGATCATTTCCATGGAAACCTATAAAACCCAGTATTAGAAACCTAGATCTACACCAAACTAGCGATCAAAATCGAAATTACCAAGTTCTAAACATGTAGAGAAAGTAAGAATGCATAATATAGGCTAAAAATATGTAAAGAAATCAAAGAAACAAAAACGGGCATGTGATCTCTCTATTAGTGCAAGATGTACTTGCCTAGAGTGAATGAGGAGAGAGAGAAGAAGAAAATATATATAGGGGTAGGGGTGGCTCCACTAAACCCTAACCGTATTTGAATGTCTAACCCAAGTCAAGTCTAAATGTCATGTCACATGATCATAAATAATTAAAACAAAACAAATAATCATATACAAGAATAATGTAGAAAAAATATGTATACCAAAAACGGGGAGTGACAACATTTGTATACTAATATATTTATTTGTATACTAATATATTTATATCCGTTTCCTATATATATATATATATATATATATATATATATATATATAGGAAATGGATCAAAAGCCCCCATAGAAAACCCCCTAAAAATCCCCTCACTCTCTGCCGTAATTTAATGTTAATGTTAATATTAATGTTAATATAACATTAAATACTAAAATTAACATTAAACATAACATTAAAATTAATATTAACATTAACATTAACATTAATATTAACATTAACATTAACATTAACATTAATATACAAATAAAAATAAAAATAAAAATTAATATTAACATTAACATTAATATTAACATTAAATTACGGATAAGAGTGAGGGGTTTTCTAAGGGGGACTTTTGATCCGCTCCCATATATATATATATATATATATAGCGGACTTTTGATCCGCTCCCATATATATATATATATATATATATATATATATATATATATATATATATATATATATATATATATATATATATATATATATATAGGCTTAATTGCAACTTGATACCCTCAACTATTCCCATTTTTCAAATTGATACCCTAAACTTTTTTTTGTAACAACTTGATACCCTGAAATAAAATTGGACGAAAATATCCCTAATATAATTTCAAAACTACACCCCTCCACCCAAAAACTATTCTGCTAAAAAGTAAAAGGGAGGGATAATTTTGTCCTTTTTTAAATTTTGGGTATCAGATTGAAAATAATAAATAGTTGATGGTATCAAGTTGTTGAGTAAAAAAGTTTAGGATATCAAGTTGAAAAACAAGAATAGTTGAGGGTATCAAGTTGCAATTAAGCCATATATATATATATATATATATATATATATATATATATATATATATATATATATATATAGTTGTATTAAGAACAAATTAGTATACAAATAAATATATGGCTTAATTGTACTTTGCTACCCTCAACTATTCTGTTTTTTCAACTTGATACCCTAAACTTTTTTTTGTAACAAGTTGATACCTCAACTATTATTTTTTTTCAACTTGATACCTAATTTTTCAAAAAACCCCAAAATGCCCTTATCCCTTCCCTCTTCCCTTCTCCCCTCCCACTCCGGCCACCCCCACCCTCCCGCTCCGCCTCCCCTCCGGCCACCCCCCTCTCCTACGTCCGGCCAACCCGCCCTCCCGCTTCCGGCGCCACCGCCATGGCGGCGGCTACGGCTGTTGCTGCCGCAGCGGCCGGCGGCGGTGGGGGTAGGGGGGTTGGTCGGACGCGGGAGAGAGGGGGTGGCCGGAGGGGAGGCGGAGCGGGAGGGAGGGGGTAGCCGGAGTGGGGGAGGGGGGTTTAGGGGAGGGGGGTTATGGGGAGGGGGGATAATTTTAAGGTTTGAGCAGGGGTATTTTCGTCCCAAATTTTTTTTAGGTATTAACTTGTTACAAAAAAAAAGTTTAGGGTATCAAGTTGAAAAAGCGAAATAGTTTAGGGTAGCAAAGTGCAATTAAGCCAATCTATTAGTATACAAATGTGTGTGTGTATATATATATATATATATATATATATATATATATATATATATATATATATATATATATATATATATATATATATATATATGCAAATTAATTTGTTCATAAATACATATAATTTTTTATTTTTATACATTGATCTGTATATTAACTAATATAGATAATACCAAAAATCTATTAGTTAATATATAGTTATTATATAAAAAATATAAAATAATACATTTTGTTATTATCTGTAGCATAAATAATAACAACTTAACTAATAGATTAAAACAAACTAAAAGATTAAATGAAATCAAGCTAAAAGATAAACCAAATCAAACTAAAACAAACCAACATAATCAAACCAAACTAAAAAAATTCCCAAATAAATCAAATTTATTTCAGCCAACTAGCTTGGCGAAAATTTGCACCGAAGAGATCTGCCAACAAAGTTGGCAGAAATTTTGCATTTATAAATTTTCTGAACCGCCATGAACCCGCCGCCCCGAACTACCCTTCCATTGAACCGTGAAGTGCATTTTCCGCCAACTACGTTGGCAAAAAAAAAAAAAAAAATCCCAGTATGGTTTTTTTTGGATTTTTAGTTCAGAATTTTATTTTCCCTCCATATTAGTTGGCAACTTGTTTTCTTTTCACATATTTCTCTAAACTACTTTCGTTTGATATAATTTATACATAGTTATTTTTGATACAGTAAATTTTCTATCTGATTTTGGATAGTTGGCGGATGACTCCTTGTTTATTTGTAGTTATTGAATTAACTATGTATCCATCTCTGGGAAGTCTTTGATAAAGTTATATAACTTAACTAATCATTGGTGGATATTGTTTACCTTATTCTTCCTTAGAAAAGAATATATTGTTGTGAAAATGAGATAGAGAGAAAAATTGGTATCCAACTCAATTATTTGGGACTTTCTTATTGATAATATATATATGGAGAAGAAATAGGATTGAGGTGGTTGTAAATAGGGATAAGGTCATCCATATTTGGATTTATCCTAAATCACAATAATCCTCCTTGGATGCCAACTTAATTATTGTCTCATTAAAAAAATTCTATGAAAAGTCTATCTTTGAAAAAAAAATCCATAGTAAAAAAAGAGTACAATAATATCATTCTGGAATATTATTCTTCCAGAATCCAAGTGGGTGTGACTTACACTACCTCATTAAAAATATTTCGAAGAAAAAATTCAGTGGAAAAAAAATCATCAAAAAAAGTGTACAATGCACATAGACATGCTTCAAGATGTCTCGATTATCAGCTCCAGGATGCTTGCATCTATAGGATGTTCCTCCTCAAAATGATATCACATTCTAGTTCTTACATCAATTCAAATAAAAAATTACCACTATATTTGCCTATACATTTATAT
Organism: Iris pallida; assembly: GCA_029216955.1. NCBI lineage: Eukaryota > Viridiplantae > Streptophyta > Magnoliopsida > Asparagales > Iridaceae > Iris > Iris pallida. Next base: position 4,213,299 of record JANAVB010025800.1, on the reverse strand, counting down.
ACTCATATCATTATAAAGTGATCGTAGGCTTTATTTGTGACTCCTAGAAACTCACAACTCCCCTTGATATGTTGAACTATTGAAATCATAGCCTTGCACATTCTCTAATTTCTTCATTAAGTATAAGAATGATTTGAGGAGGTTGCCGCAATGTTTTTCTTTATTTATCTGAGATATATCGGCAACATTGTTTAGAAAACATAATTTATTTGTAGTATCCACTTAAGGGGGATCAAATAAATACCATTCACCTACATATCTAATAAGATCAAACATTCATATGAATTAAATCAAGAATAATTTTTGTGCCTTATGTCATTCCAATGTCTATGTGTATAGTTGCATATCAGCAGGTTCATATAAATATATTATATATTTTTAAGTGAATGACAATAAATTTTTTGTATTTATGTCCTTTAAATATGGTACTTCAAGACACATAACATGTTCTTTTATTTTTAAGGTCGTGACGGATCTCATTGACATGATCATTATGATAAATACTCATTTTATCATTTCAGGAGATCTTCTTTTCGAGAGATCTCTTCTTGGAATTTATTTCTATGGGAGATTATCTCTCTAATATATTTTTTTGAGAAATTACATGAGATGCCTCCTGGAGGTTATATGAGATTTATCTCTTTTGGAGATTATATTAGATTTATCTTTTCTGGGAATTATATCTCTTTGGAAGTTTTTTCTAATCTTTTCAGGAGATATTATCATATTTTCTATCTCTTCAGGAGGTACTTCCAATCTCTTATGGAGATGCTGAACTATACATAAACAATCATTTTAACGAATGAAAATCCATTCAGGAATTTCTTAATCGACTGGACATTTATTATAATAATTATATCATTTCCTAGGCAGATACTCAATTAGCTTATCACATTCTTGTGGATAGTTTTAGTCCATATATGGCTCATTTTGTTTTGTAAATCTTTAAGGGATACCATGACAATTTTAAATCCTTCAAGGATATACCTAAAAATTTAAATCCTTCGAAGATTTCATGTATTTCTTATCGTCTAGTTTATTATTACCGGAGGAATATATTTCTTCATATTCTATTCATGAATCCTTGAGATAGCATTGTTGTGTACATTTGGATCTTGCTTTTTATTTGTTACAAACACCCACTCAAAACTTATATGGTTTATTCCTTTTGGGGTTTTGTACTATAGGATACACTCTACGTTTTGTGAGCCATATGTGAATCTAGTATCAGAGCCATCTGTGAATCTACTATCCGAGCTATCTAAGAATAAAATTTCGTCATATGTGAATATAGTTTTTCTTTAAAAGTATTCTTTCTTTTCTTTCAGTTATGATAGTCTAAACACTTGTTCTTGGATATGTAGCTATAGTAGGGATGATATTTCTTCTCAAAATCCAGCATAGATCTTTGTTGCTGCCTTACGCATGGTGTATAAAACGAACCAATAGTGGCTCTCGTTCTATGAAGCGGTAGTTTAAGCTTGTGGTCATATGACGAGGCCTAACGTTGCTATAAATCCATGACACTCTTTAGCCTTGATGCCGAAGAGAGTGGGGGAGCTACGACTAGCCGTAAAACCATGAGTCAAAATGAGTAATAAGAAAGATATGTCTGGAACCTTGCCTAAAAATCTCTAAGCTACTAAACCTGGCATATCCAAGAACAACCTCTCAAACAATGAGAGATATGCAAACTTTCCTTCCGAGAATTAATTATTTATGCTAACACACACAAGTGTTATTTGAATTAAATAATGATTACAAACATATGGTTCACCTTCTCACACAGGAAAATCTGGAATACGGGATATACAACTATATTGTTGATCTAGCTTCTATAGAAGAATAAACATAGTGTTAGCCCAATGATTGTATCATGTTTATGGATATGGCTAATTGATTAAGTTTAACATTATGACGTCACTAATATTCATGTAATCACTATCATTTTGATACCTAAACTTAGCATTGTCCTAAATGTTCATTAAATGTGTCATATATACTACTTTGTTCGCCTAACATGTATTTACAGACAAGTAGTAGGCAAGATCAAAATTGGACATATATAATGAAGAATTCATGACGGACCAAAGATGACATTATAGCAGAAGATTTCTCTGAACCGCCCAAATACATCTCCAGATCTCTTTATCCTTGGACAACTGTCATCAAGGGAAAAGCTACCATCGTACAAAGCAAGAAGACAAGCTAAGCTATGACCATCATTTGCTGCTCGTGCCTTTATATTTTATTTTTGTATTTGATTTTTATTTTAGTCTAGGATTGTTGAAAATCGAGTTGCACTTACAAATAGTTGGCACTCGAGTCCACTCAAATCAGTCTACTCAAAGACCAGCTCAAACCAAACCCAAGTCAAACTCATCTAGTCAAAACAACTTTCTGGAAATAGGAATATAGAACTTGGCCAGAGTTCTGTCCAAGAAAAAACTCGAACCAAACTCTGTACCCCCATAAATAGAAATCCTAATTTGACTACTTCTTCCTAGAGACTAGGCATCAATGTTATGATCTTTGAACGTTAAAGGACATAACTCGGACCAAACTCTGTCCACAAAAGCCTATAAATAGCTAGGAAATCCATACCATTCTCACTCATTGATTCTCACCTTCATCTATTATATTGAGCAGTACCTGTGCTTTAAACCTTCTCTATACCCAAGATCAACTCCCAATCTTCTAGTGTGCCAAATTTGTAATCTCGGTTAGAAGTCTGCTCGAGTTGTGAAGCTTGGATTTAGAAGTATTGTCTTTATACTTGTTGTTTGAAGTCGGCAAGCTCCTCGTATCAAAAACTTGTGGTTGTTGAAGTTATTGTGTCCCTCGGATCAAAGCACGAGGTGTCTGAAAAGTTGTAAGACTTTGGATCAAAGCTTGTGTTTCACTAATAGTGAATTAACATCAAGCAAGAGTTCTCGAGACTAGATTAGTCCTCCATAAGGGATACCCGTATACATCGCGGTTTTTGCGTTTGATTTTCTTAACTCTATTTTTATTTCATATATCTGTGCTTTACTGCTTTATTATTTAGTTTGTATACTGCCTTCAAAATCTTTTAGTAGGGGATTATTTTTGTTGCACTCTATTCACCCCCACCCTCTCTAGAGTTGCCTAAGGGTCTACTTGGTAATGGTGTTTTCACCAGCTTTGGGGGTTTTTAAACCGACCGTTTATGAAAACCCATGTTTAGTAATTTTTTGAGCCACTGGATATGGTCAACTCAAAAACCTCCTAAAATCGGTGTAATGTATTTTTGGTGGCTTTATCAACACCCCAAATCGGTGGGTTTTGGGTGGCTTTATTATTTTATTTCATTTATATCCTCACCAAAATAATATAAAGATAACTAATAATAACTAAACCTTATTTTTCTCTCTGCGTTTCTCTTTACCCTCATTCCTGCGGCTCCTTCCCGCTAGTGTTCTCCCGGTTAGTTATTAACTGTCGAACTTTCTTCCTAATGTTCATAGTTATTACACACAAATCTTCCCTACAAGCCCAACAGACCCACAATACACAATACATGCATGCAATGCCCTCACACACATGCATCATTCTTCCATCACGATCACATTTTCCACATGCCAACAGACGCATAGTACATGCATGCATCATTATTTCCAATATGCCTATATGGCTACACACATGCATGTATCTTTCTTATTTTTTGTATTTGAACTTTTATTTGTTATTGTTTGTTTTCAATTGCTAATTAATTTTGTTGTTGCTATATTTGAGATAATGTATGTGATTTCAACAATTTGGATTTGTAGATGGCCAACCCTCGTGATTTGACCCTATGCACCACCAGCTGTCAATATCATATTCGTATGATGTATCTCCTAATAGTTGGATTTATTTTAACACAATAGTCCTCTGCACGAACTAGTTCAAATTTAAACCGAATAAATTGTACAATACGCTTGCATAGTAAGAGAGTACGAGATGAAGTAATGCAACGAGTTGCTGGACCAAGTGGTCGATATTTGATACGAATGGGTCCTGTGGCATTTGTAGAATTTTGTAGCATTCTAGTAAGGGTTGGGGGACTTCGTGCAGCTCGGCGAGGAACAGTTGAAGAACAAGTTGCTACATTTCTTTGGATTATAGGCCAAAACATAAGGCATAGTACTTGTTCGTTGCTTTTCCATCGATCTGGTGAGACGGTTAGTCTTTACTTTCATAAAGTAATAGAAGCAATCATAGAGTTAGAGGATATGTACATTGTACAACCAAATGGAGACCAAATGCCATCTGAAATACATCAACATGACATATTCTACACATTCTTTAAGGTATACATTATCAACACTATTAACTTTCAATTTTATTACCTAAAGATTTAGCCCATGAAATAAAAAATGGCAGGATTGTGTTGGGACAGTTGATGGTATACATATTCGTGTCAAAGTACCAATTGGAGAAGCTGCTAGGTACCATGGCAGGAAGGATTACCCAACTATGAATGTTATGACTGCTTGTACATTTGACTTGAAATTCACATATGTGTTAATTGGATGGGAAGGGACTACATCTGACTCTAGGATAATGAAGAATGTCCTAACACGTGATTATCCACTCCATATTCCAGAAGGTAATAATTAAAAATTTGCACCATTTTATGTTATATGTGACACTAGTATATTGACAATATTTGTACTAATGTAGGAAAATTTTCTTTTGTTGACGCGGGTTTTATGCTTCGAAGTGGTCTCATCACACCTTATAGAGGAGAGCGTTATCATGTTAAAGAATACAACAAAATTCACCAACAAATGCTCGTGAATTATTCAATCATCAACTCTCCTCAATGTGCAATGCGATAGAGAGGACGTTTGGTGTACTTAAGAAACGCTTTTCCATTATAGGAAGTAGAACCGGGCCAATGTATAACATCCAAACACAAAAACTAATTGTATCAGCCTCTTGCATAGTTCATAATTTCCTGATAGGTATGGATCCGGATGAGAGTCTCATAGCTGAGGTTGATGCAGATATAATTGCGGGACCTGTAGAGCATATGAATAATATAACAATTCTGATACTTACAAAGATGCAGTAAAAGGAGAGTTTATTAGAAACTTCATAGCAAATGAAATGTGTGAAGCATATATTTTGAATGACAATTGAATGCCACTTAGCGTTATTTTCATGCAATTGAACTTTTTAGTTTTCATAACTAACAAAGTATGAATTATTTTATTTTGTATTGTGTGTTGTTTCTGGTGCATTATTTTTAATGTTAATAAATCTTTATATATATATATATTATATATATATATATATATATATATATATATATATATATATATATATATTATATATATATATATATATATATATATATATATATATATATATATATATATATATATATATATATATATAGTGTGTGTGTGTGTGTGTGTGTGTGTAATCATTATTTGCAGTAAAACTATGCCTCCAAAGGTAAAGAAAGAACCAAACTTGCGCTGGACCCAATCAATGGATGATATTCTCATTGAAGCATATTTACATGAGCATGTGCGAGGCAACATGGTGGGAGGAACCTTTACATCACAAGCTCATGAACAAATATTGAAGAAACTAAAGAATGAGTTTCCAAATATTGTATTGGACAATGATAGAATTCAAAATCACATGAAGCTAATAAAAACGACTTGGGCGGCTTGCTATGATGTTTTTAAGGCGTACGATCGAACTAGTTCAACATGGCTTGCTGAACCTGAAGTTTGGGACAAATTTATTGAGGGGTGTGTGTGTGTGTATAATATGTACTTTAATCTCAAATATGATTAGTTTAGGCCTATTTATTTTTCAAAATTACTTAAATTCACTCTAACTGCTTTATGTAGGCAAATCATATTGTTGCAGAATGGAGGAACAAGCCTATATATAACTATGACAAGCTATGTGAGATTTTTGCCAAAGATAGAGCAAATGGGAATTGAGAGATAAAGAGGAAAAGAGCTCATTTATCTCAACAAAGTGCAATGGACTCGATTGATGTATGATATGATAGCACAAAATGAAGCTACATTGCGTGTTGTAGATGTTGAAGAAGGTAAGAATCACTTAGCTTCTCACGGTTGCCAATCTGGACTTTGGAGTACATCTAAAAAGTATAAAAGTAGACATAATCATAGCAAAGACAAGAATGCATTGAAAGAAGTTGTTGATGCGGTAGACAAGGCAACAGATTGTCTAACTAAAACATTATTGCGGTGTGCAAACCAATCTTCTTTGAAGGACGATGAATGGCTAGAACATTTAGTTGAGATTGGGGCTGAGGATGACGATGATAAGCTGATAAGTGCTCAAACTTTCCTCCTTGATAATCCTACAAAGTTGCGAAATTTTAATTCATTTTTGATGCACCGTTGTAAAGGTGTCGTAATGAAGATGCTTCAATATTCAATAAATTAATTAGGCTTCTAACTTGTGTTTTATTTGCTATTACAACATTTTTGGTCTTGAAAATTTTATACTAGTCAAATTTGAGATTTTTTTTATTATAAATTTAATTGTTGTGCTAGTGAATGTCATTTTATTTGTTGTGCTAGTGGATATTGAAGAATATGAGAATAACTGAAGAATTATTGAGGGGTGTGTGTGTCCTTTGGACAAGTAAACAAAGAGAAAACCCGAATCATATTGGTTTCAGAAGAAACCCGAATGTCCTATGGACTAGTAAAATTAATATGACGAGATATTCATCAAATGAAATGAATAAAATTAATTCTGATGACATAAACAAAAATTATTATAAAACTACAGAGTCAAGAGAAAACCTTCATATTGGTTTCAAGGTGTTTTTAAATTTTGTTTCTAGTAAAAGGATGTGATGTATGGAACAATATAATCTCATTTGTAAATGGAATGTTATACCTCATTACTCCGTTGTTCAATTTCGTTAATGATGTACATTATCAATGAAAGTTATCATTTTTTGCCAATCGTCTTATTTAATTTGTCTGTCTAATATTTTTCGCACACACACACACACACACACACACACACACACATATATATATATATATATATATATATATATATATATATATATATGCAAATGACCTATAGCCTAGTGGTTAAAAGAGATGCATGCGGCCCGAGTGGTCAGGAGATTGATTTCCGGTGGAAGCGTTCGCCATAATTATCCATTGTAATAGCGTTAACTGACTTCAGAGATTTACTCTATCCTTTTTCTACAATTAAGGGATTCCATCTATTCTTTAGTTAACTCACTCCTTGTATAGAATAGGCCATATATAGTACAATGCATTATGTAATTCTTCAAGGCAAATATTATTTTACCTAATATGGTATAAGAGCCAAATAACTGAACCTCTTTTTTTTTTTTTCCGACCAGGACTCACGCCATGGCTGCTTCAACTCCCTCTTCTTCCTCTACTACCAATTCTGACACCCTTCCCTATGCAACCCTAATCCACATGCTTATCCTCAAACTATCTTCTATGGCGAAGCCAAGTTTACCCACTTCTAATCGGTCAAGGGCTTATTAGCCTCATTGACGAAACTCGTTCGACACCATCGATTGACGTAGATACGAACAAAAAAATAGCACCTAATCCGGCTTATCGCTCATGGCTCGTTGATGACCAAAGGCTCGTGTGTTCCTTTTTCCTCTCTCACTAAAGAAGCGAAGTCTGTTGTCGTTGGATGCAAAACCGCTCGATCGGTTTGGCTTGCCTCGGAAAATCACTTCAGTCATCAATCCAAGGTATGTGAGTTTTGACTTAAAGGGCAACTTTAATCGCTCAAAAAGGGCGACAAATTTGTTGCAGATTTTGGCTGCGATTTCAAACTGGTGTACGACCAATTATCACCTATCGGTTGTTTTGTTGATGATACAGACAAAATACATCACTATTTGAAAGGTCTGGGTTCTTCTTATTTCAATTTTTCAGCAACACAGATGGCAATGACTCCTTTGCCATCATTCACGGATCTTCTCAATAATGCCGAGGCCTGGGATCAATTCCAGCAAGGGCTTGAATCCGATGCACCACCTCAGGCCGCGTTACTGCGACGACTGATTCCAGACCACCAGCACCCTCTGCTCTTTCTCGGGGTCGTGACCATGGGGAAAAATAGGGTGGTCGTGGCAACAGTCAGAAAAGATAACCTCATTGCCAAATCTGTAGAGTTAATGGCCATTATGAAAACGCATGTCCCGACCGTTTTAATTGAAGCATCGGTCCTCCTTCGGCTAATATTGCGGAGGCTTTTTCTGTTGCTTGCTCGATTACAGATCAGCCTACCTCGGACTGGTACCTGGACACAGGAGCCTCGGCTCATATGACTCCTTCTCCAAGCAACTTGGACTCCTCCATGCTGTATACAGGTTCGAATACTATCATTGTTGGTAATGGTGAATTATTATCTATATCTCATATTGGCTCATGCTCTATTACTGCTTCAATTAAATTATCAGAAGTGTTAGTTATTCCGGGGATTACTAAGAATTTGCTATCTGTGAGCAAGTTGACATCTGATTTACCCGTTGATGTAGTTTTTACTGATAATTGTTTTACAATTTAGCGTCGGGTTACACGGGAAATTATGGCACAAAGAAGTCGTAGGCAACATCGACCAAGGGGATACCGTCATCCTCAAGTTTCTGACGTAACTTAAGAAACTCTTTGACTTGAGGCAACATCATCTTTTCGTCCTCAAATCGCATCTTCCAGACCTTTTTGGTCACATAAATCTTGTTCCTGTTCTTATCTACCTTGTAGAGATTCTGTACAGACTCTCAGACGTCCTTAGTATGTATTGTCTTGCTGTATGACTCTACCAGAGAGTCTTCCATAGAGTTTAAGATAAGCAACTTGCAAAGGTTGTTATCTCTCCTCTACTTGGATTGCAGAGCAGTGGCCTCAGCGACCCTTCGAGCATTTTCACCTTCTGGACTTAAAGGCTCAGGATCTATCAACACGTAGTCAACACTCACGAGTTGAAGATTAAGGCTGATCTTTCTCTTCCAGACGTTGTAATGCTCTCCGTCAAACTTCTCAAGTTTGTTAAAACTTGTGTCGAGAAGGTTTGCACGGTTGTTTTCCATCGAATATAAATCTTGCTTTGAGATTGTTATTCTCGAGGCATAATTTTGGTGGAAAACAGAGAAACGAAACAGTTGTCAAAATAGTAACAACGTTTCGTAGCAACACTTCAAAGAAGGTGCACTACAGAGATCCTTGGAGGATTCTGGGTAACGAAAATCTAAAGAGATTTTGTTACAATAGCAAACGAATGTAGAGCTTCTTTTAGGAAGGTACAAATCGAGTTGCTAGCAGCAGCAGCAACGAAAGCCCACAAGAAGTTTCTGATTAGATCAGAGAAGAAGGGAAAGAAAGAAGAAAGAGAAAGGCAGCTTTGCTGGGGTGAATAGATCACCGTTGCACAAAGCAAAATTTGCCTATATACGATCTGCTTCCAGTAACCAGCAAGTTCTAGAGAACTTCTGGAATGCTCGTCAGTCAATACTTGAGACTTGAACGGGCTTCCTGGACTTTACGGACTCCTTTAACTCTCTTCTTGGTGCCTCTTTCAAAGGAGACCAAGGGGCTCTATTTATAGAGTAGAGTGAGACTTCACCTCTTCTCCTATCCGATGTGGGACTAAAATACCAATACTCAAAAATAGAGTTTGATATTTTAGATCATCCCACAATCAGCATAGAAGTGTGCCAGTCCACGCCTACCCCCCGAACACTCCCGTGCATGCATGAGACATTCTGGAGTCTGTGTTCGAGTCCGAGTCCGCACAACAAAAATCAACTTGTATCCTTGTTGGAATTAATTTTTTTCTTTCTAGGAAAATACTCCCACATGGCACACACTTGTGCCCTACCACACCTCATGTGCACACCTCAACATAAGCAATGCATTATATTGAGATACTTACCATTTGGTGTAGCCGATGTGGGACTATCTTTCCTAGTCTAAAGACAAAAACACCAACATGGTCTCTATGTTTTGGATGATAATAAGTTGGCATTGGTTGCTGCTCATAGGCCGAAAGCATCTTTCGAAATGTGGCACTCTAGACTTGGCTATGTTTCTTTTGATGTGATTTCCTTTTTACATAAGTTGGGAAGCATATCTGTTACTGCTTTATTACCCAAACCTATTATTTGTGACTCTTGTGAGCAAGCGAAAGGTAAACGTTTACCTTTTGTTTTGGATGATAAACGCTCGTCTTCTGTTTTGGACCTAATACATTGTGATTTATGGGGGCCTGCGCCCATTATTTCTGATTCGGGTTTCCGATATTATGTTTTTTTGGGATGATTTTTTGAGGTTTACGTGGTTTTATCCTTTACGACAAAAATCTAATTTTTACGATGTGCTACTTCAGTTTCATGTTTTTGTTGAAAATCAGTTTTCTTGTCGTATTAAAATGTTTCACAGTGATGGGGGTACTGAGTTTACAAACAATAGGGTGCAAAAATTCTTTTAGGAATTCGGAATTAGACACATCCTTTCTTGTCCATAGACACCAGCTCAGAACGGACGAGTCGAACGTAAGCATAGACATGTCACTAAAACTGGGCTTGCTATGTTGTTTCATTCTCACATGCCTATGAAATTTTGGGTTGATGCTTTCAGCACTGCTGTCTATATTATTAATCGCTTATCTACCAAGGTGCTCAAGGGAAAATCGCCGTTTGAGTTGCTATTCTCTACTGCTCCTAATTTTGAGAATTTTCATCCTTTCGGTTGTCGGGTATATCCATGTCTCAAAGATTATGCTGCACATAAATTTGAGTCTCGTAGCAAAGCTTGTGTTTTTATAGGTTACAACAGTTCTCATAAGGGGTTTTGTTGCTATGATCCTATAGCCTTCCGTGTTTATATATCTCGTCATGTGAAATTTGATGAATCTTCTTTTCTGTTCTCTAAGTTACCTGCCAGATTCGCCTCTTCTTTATTGCTTGTCTCATAGTTTTTTTAAACCTGCTTGGCTGTGTGGTCCTTCTACTCCTAGTCAGAATACTCGTATGGAGGCATCATCATCGACTCCGTGCACTATATGCTCTTCCGAGTCGACTCCTGCATATCCTGACCTTCTGCACGAGCCTGATCATGACGAGCAACCTGTCATGGAGCATGTCATTGCCGCAGCCGAGCCTGATTATGCTGAAGCAGACCCCAATGGCACTCTTGCCAACGTGTCTGGTGATGAGTCTACTTCTTTGCCCGGCTCTCCGGTTCCGCCTCCTATGGTTCACCCCACCTCGACCCATCCCATGCAAACACGAGGGAAGTCTGGTATCTCTAAACCTAAGTACATCACTTCCTATGCTTGCACTACTCTGTTTATTGCTCTTGTTGCTGTTAGTGAGCCTCGTGGTTCAAGTCTGCATTAAAACGTCCAGAATGGTTGGCAGCTATGCATGAGGAGCTTTTTGCCTTATCTTCCAATCAAATATGGGACCTTGTGCCTCGGCCTATAGACACAAATTTTGTGGGTTCAAAATGGGTCTTTCGAACTAAGTTTCTGGCTGATGGTTCGATTGATCGCCATAAAGCCCGCCTCGTTGCCCAAGGTTTCACTCAACTCCCAGGATTCAATTATTCCCACACTTTCAGTCCTGTGGTCCGGGCTTCTACTGTCAGAATTGTTTTATCTCTAGTTGTTCTGCACAATTGGCCTTTTCATCAGCTAGACGTCAAAAATGCCTTTCTGAATGGTGTTCTGCCAAAGCCTATCTTCATGGAACAGCCGCCTAGGTTCAAAGATGCACAATTCCCGAATCATGTTTGTCGCCTTAAAAAGGCATTGTACGGGCTCAAGCAAGCTCCACGTGCTTGGTTACAATGACTCAGTGATTTTCTATTGAGCATTGGATTCTCCTGTAGTCGTTCTGATTCATCTTTGTTCATATACATCAGTAGGTCAACTATTTTATATCTGTTAGTATATGTTGATGACTTCATCTTGACAGGGAATTCTTCAGAGCGTTTGCAGTCGTTTATCTCTCGTCTTCGCCGGGAATTTGCCATCAAGGACCTGGGTAAACTCAGTTATTTCTTGGGTCTTAAAGTAACTTACACTTCTTCTGTATTGAATGAGAGATACTAGGAAGGGTTGTTTTATTATTTGTTATTTGTTGGGGTTGTTTTATTATTTGTTATTTGTTGTTATGGTTGTTTGGAATTTGTTATTGGAACAACCTTTTGTTATTTCCATTGTATATATACATGCACAATTGAATGAAATAAACATAGAAAATTACTCTCATCTCTCTCTCTCTTCGTGTTCATATTTTCACATGGTATCAGAGCGAAGATCCTTCCTCTCTGTCGACATCTCCAGCCTCCAGTTCGAAAACATCATTCTCTTGGCCGCTTCCTAGGCGCGTATTGCCGAGATCATCGCGTTCCTCTCCGACGAGGAGCTCTGTCCAGCGCCATTCTTAACTGCACCGACGTCTCTTCTCGATCGACAGATCCAGGAGCCTTCCTTCATCCGACAACGACCTCCCTTTTCTTGGTAGCCGCACGAACCTTTTTTTTGTGTGAAAAAAATGTACCTATAGGATTTTTTTTTCCATAAAGTTAACTCCTAGAACGTGACCTTCTAATACTTCAATATTCAATATTGGATATTGAAATATGCCAATAGGTCTCTTTATCTCCTTCAATATTCAAAGTCTAATTTTAATTTTTCAATCTTCCAATAGGTCCCTTCTTCCAACATCACACCATGTCTGATGAGAATCTTGTTACCAACGTCACGCTGTCATCAACATCTATGAAAACAGAGGCTTATGCTATTCATCACTCAGATAGCCCTTCTACCATTCTCGTCACACCTCTATTGACGAGAGACAATTATGGATCATGGAGTGGTACGGTGACGATGGCTCTTCGTGCGAAGAACAAGCTTGGCTTTGTCGATGGATCCCTCCCCATTCCGAAGGAGAAAGATGATGTTGCCAACTGGGGACGCTGTAACGATCTTGTAGGCAGTTGGATCCTTAACTCTGTCTCACCTGAGATCCGTCCAAGTATCCTGTATGCTGAAACTGCAGCACAAATCTGGACAGATTTGAAGCATCATTTCTCTCAATCGAATGCTCCTAAAATCTATCAATTGAAACAATCAATTGCTGCCCTCAAGCAGGAAGGTATGTCGATATCATTATATTTCACACAACTTAAATCTATATGGGATGAACTCAATTCCATCACTCCCATCAATCCGTGCATCTGTGGTAATGCTAAAAACATCATTGAACAACAAAATCAAGATCGTACCATAGAGTTCCTTCAAGGACTCCATGATCATTTTTCAGCTGTTCGTAGTCAAATTCTCTTGATGGAGCCATTTCCTCTAATTCATCGTATCTATAATTTGGTACGTCAAGAGGAAAAACAACAAGAGATAAATATTCGAACAACTCCCACAATTGAATCGGCTGTCCTTCAAGCATCTAAACCATCATATCGGCCTTCGGGAAAGTGCCAACATCCTTTCTGCGACTATTGTAACAAGCATGGTCACACTCTTGCTACTTGATATAGAATTCATGGCTTTCCCGATAGGCAAGTGAAGAAATCAGGGCCACCACCTGTCACTCCCGCTACCTTTGCTAATCAGATAACACCTGAACAATACAACAAGCTTCTTCTCTTCTAGCTAAAGAAGAACCTGGTGGACAATCAGTCCATTTGGCAGGTATGGCTCTCACTTGTTTATCCTCTGTTTGGATTATTGATTTAGGCGCTTCTAATCACATGTGTGCATCTCTTTCACATTTTTCTTCATATTTTTCCGTTCATAAAAATACATATGTTCAATTACCAGATGGTTCTCAAGCGCCCGTGACACACATTGGCACAATTTATTGTTCATCATCACTTTGTCTAACGAATATTTTTCACATTCCATCATTTAAATTCAATCTGCTATCTGTTTCACAATTAACAAAGTCATCAAATTGTGATGTAATTTTCTCTTCTTCTGAATGTATATTTCAGGACCGAGCAACGAAGAAGAAAATTGGTCAGGGTAGTGCTCGAAATGGTCTCTTCTACCTGGATGCAGATTTTGGTGTTTACTCTGCTTTCTCATTCCAGCATTGTAATAAATTTGATCTATGTCATTCTCGTCTCGGTCATCCATCTAGGTCTCGTTTTGATTTCATAGTTAAGAATTTCCCTCATGTTCGTGCAAATAAAAATTTTGTTTGTGATGTATGCCCGCAAGCTAAACAATCACGTCTTCCATTTTCCCAGAGTACATCGTGCTCTTCTTATTGTTTTGAGTTAATTCATGTGGACATTTGGGGTCCCTTTTCTATTTATTCTAAAAATGTATCACGTTTTTTTAAACTATTGTTGATGATTATTCACGGTGTACTTGGATTTATTAATGACAAATAAATCTGAAACTTTTACTATGTTGGTTCATTTTTTTAATCAAGTCAAACATCAATTTAAAATAAAACCTTCTCATATCAGCTCTGGTAATGGGGATATTTTTCTTCCTCAACTATAAACCATTCGATCAGACAACGGTTCTGAATTTTTATCTAAACAAATACAAACATGATTCCATGACAATGGCATTATTCATCAACACAGTTGCGTTTCCACTCCTCAACAAAATGGCATTGTAGAGCGTAAACATCGACATCTACTCGATGTAGCTCAAGCTCTACGATTTCAAGCATATTTACCCCTTTTCTTTTGGGGTGAATGTATTTTCACTGCTGCTTTCCTTATTAACAAACTTCCAACTCCAATCCTCAACTACAAATCACCTCACCAAGTTTTACTTGGAACTGTTCCATCATATTCTTCTCTCCGCATTTTGGATGTTTATGTTTTGCGAAAAATATGAATATTCAACATAAATTTGATAAACGAGCCAAACCTGGTATTTTTGTCGGCTATCCTTATGGTCAAAAGGGATACCGCATATATGATTTCGTCACTCGTCAAATTTATGTTTCACGTGACATTATATTTCATGAGTCAATTTTCCTTATCATAATCTCTCGTCCTCCTCATTCAACAATTCTATTACCATCACTCCAATCGAGGATGATGGAACTTTTGACTACACTGCACCACTTGATGTTCCCACTGATGTTTCTTCCAGTGATTGTCAAGCTGATTCATCTTCAACACTTATTTTTGTGAGTTCTACTGCAATATCACATGCCCCTATCCTTAATAAACACCCTCAATGTGTTCGTCGCCCTCCCGATCATTTAAAGGATTATATTTGTAATAATATCTCCTTTTCTACTGCTTTTCCATTAGCAAATTACTTTTCTTCGTGTTCATATTTTCACATTCTGGCATTTTTTTGAATCAGGCCAAATATGCTCGTGATATTCTCCAACGAGCAGCTCTTGAGGATTCAAAACCTGTTTCCACTCCTTTAGTTGCAAGTTGTCGGCTTCCTACGGATGGCAAGTTGTTTGATGATCCTACCATCTATCGCTCTTTAGTGGGCGCTCTTCAGTATCTCACGGTTAGTAGACCAGATTTGTCATATGCAGTGAATCTGGTCAGTCAGCACCTTCAGAGCCCAACTATTGAGCATTTTCAGGCAGTAAAGTCATCCTTCGCTACGTGAAACATACACCATCATTCGGCCTTTCTTTTACTCGTAGCTCATTGCCTACGGTAGTTGCCTATTCTGATGCTGACTGGGCCCGTTGTGTGGAAACTAGACGATCTACCTATGGGTACTCCATTTATCTGGGTGGAAATCTAGTTTCTTGGAGTGCAAAGAAACAACCAACTGTCTTCCGTTCCAGCTGTGAGTCTGAATATCGTGCCCTAGCGAATGCAGCTTCAGAATTGATTTTTGTGCTTCAGCTTCTTCGGGAACTTCAGGTCCAGATCCCCTCATGTCCCACTCTTTTTTCGGACAACAACAGTGCTATTTTTCTTAGTCAAAATCCAGGTGCTCATAAACGAGCGAAGAACATTGATATTGACTATCACTTCATCCGAGAACTCGTCTCGTCGGGTCGCTTAGACACGCAATTTATTTCATCCGACTTACAAATTGCGAACATCTTCACCAAGGCTCTTCCTCGCCCTCTCTTTGAATTTTTTCGGGACAAGCTACCTTGGACCTCATCCCACGTCTTGCTTGAGGGGGGATAATAGCATTAACTGACTTCAGAGATTTACGCTATCCTTTTCCTACAATTAAGGGATTCCATCTATTCTTTAGTTAACTCACTCCTTGTATAGAATAGGCTATATATAGTACAATGTTATGTAATTCTTCAAGGCAAATATTATTTTACCTAATACATTGCTTCAATATATATATATATATATATATATATATATATATATATATATATATATATATATATATATCCGGTGATGACTTATCGATTGGACGGGTGACATAATTAGTCACATCAGGGTTTGATGGGACCCAATTCTTCCAACAGATGTTATATAATTGGATTAGGTCCGTTAGGGGTCAATGTAACAAACATACATCTAATAAATAAAAAAAAATGGACTACATCGTCAACGAGCAACCATATGACTTCCAAAAACTATTGTCCGACTCCCTACCAAAATAATTCCTTTTGGATTTATTTATGTAAGTATAGTTTGTTATCTTAACTAAATTTAATTTTCAATCACTTATCTTTAATAATTTCATTGACATTATGTTGTACACTATGACCTAATTATAAGTAGCAACGTTTATCTTTTTTTTTTTGTCTTTTATCATTCTACAGTACTTTAGGTTTCTCTTCCCTTTTATGTTTATTCTAAGGATGGTAGGTTCTCAATAATTTCATTTATAAATAAAATTATCAAAATATATTCCCACATATATTTTCTATAGTCATTCAACAATCTTCGTCAAACGTAATAATACAATTTCTATATATATAGTTTGACCATCTTCAACAGCAGTATGGTGCAAACAGAAAGTATATATATATATATATATATATATATATATATATATATATATATATATATATATATATATATATATATATATATATATATATATATAAAATTTTATTTTTGAAGCAGTGTGTAATTGTGGCGAACTCGCCTCTACTGAGGCTCAAACTCCGATCACTTAGGTCATATGTATCTTTCGTAACACTAGATAGAGATTTACAATATATATATAATATATTATATATATTATATATATATATATATATAAACTCCATAATTATTTAAAATATATCCAGCTACTATATATATATATATATATATATAT
>JANAVB010025800.1:3701603-4096082 GCA_029216955.1 Iris pallida | reverse complement strand
TTGTGCGCTAGGTTGCCCAGAAAATAGATGCGAAGGTGACGAAAAACCTTCGAAAAATAGAACAGTTTTGGGTTCAAAACCCTACATTGGAAGGCACTTTCTGCCGATCTGTCGACTGTTTTGAGAAACCAAAAGAGGACAGTCCAGCCAACATATAGGGCTTCGTAACGCATTTACAGAAGTCGATTTCATCGCCTATGCGCCGAGAAATCGGTTCCCCATATTGCCAAAAACCTGTTTTAAAAATTATAGAATTTATGAAAAACCCTTCGATACGACGTGCGTCCTGCCAATCCGGGCGACGTGGTCGCGAACTGAAGCATCGAAAGGTGCGTAATGGTTTCGTGGATGTGGCTTTGACGGAATTCAAATTGGTTGCGTGGCGCGACGAATGTGATGCGTATACGTCGAAATTCACCGTATCGGTCTCTATGCAAATTTCCTAATTACTTTGTGCATGTTCGTCAGATCGAGACGAAACTTACGCCAGCAGGACCGTATCATTTTTTTGGTCTTTTATGTCAAGTTTGGTCTGATTCTGAGATAGTTGATTGGATCGTCGGTTTGCAGGCCCCACGGTCCGACTCAACGGACGATTATGTGCACGGGCTGTCGGAATCCAGCTTTGGACATACGGTTGGGTTCGTATCATCAAAACAAATTCGTAGACATGTAGTTTGACGACTTTAGAGACCATTGACTCTGGCACACTTTTCGGTGCAAAGCGGGTCCAACGGCGGATACCGTTTTGATCCGAAATTACCGTTTTGCCCCTGTGTCCAGAATTGGACCTAAGGATAGGATATCCTAGCTAATTTGTCTATTCTGAGATCAATGGTAATGTTTATTTCAGTATCCGGAGACTGATGTAAGAGTTTTGACTATGGTGGCACACTGAGCGGTTTCACCAGCAAAGGACCACAGGCGAGTACAGTTTATTGTTTGTTTTCAGTATTGATCTTTACTATATATCATTGTTAGTCGATAGAGATGTGATTTCAGTCTTTATGTTGATTTTATTCTTTATGGTGTCGGGGGAGGTGAAGTACCGAAGATATGTGATCTGACCTTAGACTGTATTGACAGTGTAGACAGTGATTTATTATTGCATTATTCAGTGTAGACAGTGTAGACAGTGATTTATTATTGCAAAGTAGACAGTGTAGACAGTAATTTATTATTACAAAGTAGACAGTAATTTATTATTGCAAAGTAGACAGTATAGACAGTGTTTAGACATCGTAGACCGTGTCGCGTAATTGTCCCGAGACCGGTCACATATCAAAGGTATTTCAGTCGGTCAGTCGGTGAGTATTTTATTGTATTTTATTTTTTGTTTAGTTTTATTCTGTCTTTTTTTTATTTATTGTATAAATCATATGTCTAAAGGCTAACCTCTGTCGTATAGTCAATTTCATATATTGAAACTGCATTCAGTGAATTGTACTCGTTCTATTCCTGACTGGAAACTAATATTTTTTAGGTTAGCCGTGGATTCACTTAGCATGGGGAGTTACGGGTGTACTTGCAGACAAAAGCCTAGAGACTAGCTAGATAGCTGAGTTGTAGTCATTCCAATATTTGTACAAGTTTATATTTTTCTGTAAATGTAAAACTTGAAAATATTGTAAGTTTAAATTAATTTTGTGAATGAGCATTACTTGTGATTTTAGTATTGTGGCTATACAGCGTTCTACCGTCGACTCTGCAGCGTAGGCTGGTTTGGACACGCCTCGTATCCGAAGAAAAAAATGGGTGCGGATCGTGACAGCTATTGTCTTCTCTTTCGGATGTTGATCTTCGAAATCCTGAAGGTCCAACTCATGTGTCATGAGCTTTCCAGTCAGGATTTCAAGACTCATTATCGAGAGATCATTTTCTTCTATAATGGTCGTTGCTTTTGGATTCCAGCTTTTTGGTAGTCCACGAAGAATCTTTCGAATCTTTTCATGATCGCTGTAATCTTTGCCAAGGGAAGCTAGAGGATTAACAATATCTAAAAATCTAGTAAACATAGCAGTAATAGTCTCATTAGGCTTTATTTTGAATGCCTCATACTCTTGTGTAAGTCGTAAGATTTTAGATTCCTTCACTTGTGAAGTACCTTCATGAGTAACCTCAAGAAGTTTCCAAACCTCGTTTGACATGGCACATATAGAGACTCTATTGAACTCAGTTTTATCAATAGCATAGAATAAAGTATTGATGGCTTTTGCATCAAGACTAGCTTGTTTCTTTTTATTGTCGGTGTATCTATCAAATAGTTTGTCAACTAGAGCACCATGTCACGGACTTAGTGTTTTTGCTAGCACTTCGTCCCGTGCGGTGCACTGTCTTTCTCCTCAAAGACTCGTGCAAGCCTTCCCGTCCCGACTTAGCTAGATCGCTAAGAAAACTAGAATAGTGGAGCAAAGATAGGACTAGTAAGAATCTCTTTATTGACTTAGAAAATGCTTACAATTTTAGGTGGTGAGGAACAAATGAGAGCCTCCCCCTTTTATAAGTGCTCAGAGAGAAATACAAGGAAAGTCCTGGAAGGAATATTCCAAGGATTATTACATTCTACTATAACTGGAATGGCATATTCCAGGATTATTTCCTAGCAACATAAAAGAAAACTTCAAGGGCCTTCCAGAAGCTTCTTGGGCCTCCTAGAACGATCTTGGGCCTTCCGGAGAGATCCACAATCTTCTAGAGTGTTCTGGAAGCTTCCCGCATAACCTTAGTCCGCGAAAAGGTTATGCAACTGGGCCTCGGGCGGGGTGTAACATTTGGGGCGTTACATTCTCCTCCACCTAAGGCGTTGACGCCCTCGTCAACCATGCTCGCTGAGAAACGCCTGGATCTCGGCTTCGAACTGATGCAGCGTATCAGCACGTTCCCAGCTAGACTCGCCGTAAGGCAAGCCCTTCCACCGGATGAGGTACTCCACATACGGGGACACTCCTCGTCGCCGAATGGTCCTCCTGTCCAGCACGGCTTCCACCTCCTTGTCGAAGGAAGTCGTCATGGTCGCCGTTGGTCGCTTCGAAACTCTGCGCTGGGGATCCTCCAAGTCTTCATGGTACGGCTTCAAGCAACTGGCATAAAGACTGGATGAATCTTCAGCTTGGCAGGGAGTTCAAGCTTGTAGGCCACCTTGCCTACCTTCTTGAGCACGGGGAAGGGGCCTTCATACTTCCGGATCAGTCCTTTGTGCACCTTGCGGAACACCTTGAACTGTTGTGGTTGCAGCTTCACCAGCACCATGTCCCCCTCCTTGTACTCAACCGGCCTTCGCTTCGCGTCGGCCCACTTCTTCATCTTCCTCGCGGCCTTCTCCAGAAATGCCTTGGCAATGTCCGCCTTTGCCTTAAAATCTGAAGTAAACTGGTTGGCCGCGGGGCTTCTACTCGAGGACCCCGCACTCAGCGTGTGCGGGGCAAGCGGTTGGCGACCCATCACCAACTCGAATGGACTGCTGTGCGACGACTCGCTCCGTTGAAGATTGTAGCAGAACTGAGCGACATCGAGGTGATGCACCCAATCCCTCTGGTTGGCACTCACAAAGTGCCGCAAGTACTCCTCGAGTAGCGAGTTGACCCGCTCGGTCTGCCCGTCCGTCTGCGGGTGGAAGCTGGTCGAGAAGTGTAAGTCCGTCCCGAGGATTTTGAACACTTCCGTCCAGAACTTCCCCGTGAAGCGGGGGTCTCGGTCGCTGACAATGTTGATCGGGATGCCCCAGAACTTCACCACGTGGCTGATGAACAGTCGCGCGGCCTCTTCTGCTGTGCAGTCCGTCGAAGCAGCAATGAAGGTCGCGTACTTTGAGAACCGGTCCACCACCACGAGAATGGACCCAAGCGCCCCCACTTTCGGCAGGGCGGAGATGAAGTCCATCGAAATGCTCTTCCACTGCCGACTCGGCACGGGAAGAGGCTCCAGCAGGCCTCTGGGCTTCTGATGATCCACCTTGTCCTGTTGGCACACAAGACAAGTGCGAACATAGTCCTCCACATCTTCGCGCATACGAGGCCAGTAGTATGCGGCCTCCAGTAGCGCCAAGGTTCGCTTCTGTCCCGGATGTCCAGCCCACTTTGTGTCATGACACTCCTTGAGCAGCTGTCTCCGCAAGCCACTCCACCTAAGCACGACCACCCTGTCGCCCTTGGTGTAGAGAAGTCCATCTTTCAGCCAGAACCTTCTCGTCTTGCCCTCCTTGGCAAGCTTTACTAGGGCCAGTGTTAGTGGATCCTCCATGATTCCCACTCGAACACGGTCCAGAATGTCCCCCTTGAGCAAGCACACAGATGCGAGCTCGGCCTTCCTGCTAAGCGCATCGGCCACCTGATTTTCTTTGCCGGGTTTGTACTGCAACGCCATGTCGAACTCGGCTAAAAAATCTTGCCATCTCGCCTGCTTCGGAGATAGCTTCTTTTGGAACTGGAAGTAGCTCATGGCAACATTGTCCGTCATGACCACGAACTTGGTACCGAGGAGGTAGTGCCGCCATGTCCTCAAGCTATACACGACCGCGGTCATCTCCTTCTCCTGCACCGTGTAGCGCCGTACAGTGTCATTCAGCTTGCGGCTCTCGAACGCGATGGGGTGTCCTTCCTGCACCAACACCCCACCGATGGCGAAGTCGGACGCGTCCGTGTGCACTTCGAACGCCTTGGAGTAGTCCGGTAGAGATAAGAACGGCTCCTCCGTCACAGCCCGCTTCAGTGCCTCGAATGCCTCCTCGTATCGGGGCGTCCAGCTCCACGCCCGATCCTTCCGCAGCAGATCGGTCAGAGGCGCTGCGATGGCGGAATATCCTCGGATGAACCGCCGGTAGTAGTTCGCCAAGCCAAGGAACGATCGCAGCACCGTCGGCTTGGTGGGAGCTTCCCACTCCCGTATGGACTGGACCTTTGTGCCGTCCATCCATATC
This sequence comes from Iris pallida, assembly GCA_029216955.1. Taxonomy (NCBI): domain Eukaryota; kingdom Viridiplantae; phylum Streptophyta; class Magnoliopsida; order Asparagales; family Iridaceae; genus Iris; species Iris pallida. Next base: position 4,091,167 of record JANAVB010025800.1, on the reverse strand, counting down.
TTGCCACGCCCGATCCAGTGCCCTAAGAACGACACCTCTTCTTGTGCAAATGAGCACTTCTCCCGCTTGACGAAGAGTTCGTTCTCCCTTAGCACCTGGAAGACAGTCTTCAAATGCTCGATGTGCTCCTCCATCGTGTTTGAGTACACGACGATGTCGTCGAGGTAGACCACGACGAACCGATCCAGGTAGGGATGAAAGAGCTTGTTCATCAAAGTACAAAAGTCGCAGGAGCATTTGTTAGACCAAAAGGCATAACCATAAACTCATATGCGCCATACCTCGTCACGCATGCCGTCTTAGCCTCGTCACCCTCCGCAATCCGGACTTGATAATACCCCAAGCGCAGATCAAGTTTGGAGAAGTATCTCGCGCCTCCCAATTGGTCGAACAAGTCTGCCACCAACGGGATGGGATATTTGTTCTTGACAGTTACCTTGTTTAGTGCACGATAGTCGATGCACAAACGAAGGCTTCCATCCTTATTCTTCTGAAACAGCACCGGTACACCATACGGGGCCTTTGACGGTTTGATGAATCCAGTGTCCAGCAGCTCCTTGAGTTGCTTCTTCAACTCGTCCAGCTCGGGCGGGGCCATGCGATATGGAGCCATGGCGGGCGGCTTCGTGCCCGGCTCCAACTCGATGGCATGGTCTACCTCCCTCCGTGGAGGTAGCCTCTTCGGCAACTCCTTCGGCATGACGTCCCCGAACTCCACAAGAACGTCATCGATCTCAGGCGGAAGATCCCCCTGTACGGGCGCCTCCTCCGACTTGAGCACAGCAAGGTAAGTCATCTCTCCGTGTCGCATCCCCTTCTTGAGTTGTAGTGTGGAGAGAGCCTTCCCTTTCGCAAGCTCGCCTCGTGCAGTTGTCACCATGCACGGAGAGCTCTCCTCCATGATCCCGACGACTCCCAGATGTGGCATTGGGACTGCCTTTGCCGAAGTGAGGAAGTCCATCCCAAGGATCATGTCGAAGTCGTCCAGTGGTGCTGCCGTGAGACTGGTGACACCCGTCCAGTCTCCCACTTGGATCTTCACTCCTTTGGCCACCCCCTGCACAGGGCGCACCTCAGAGTTGACTGCCTTTATCGTGCTTGAGTCTTTTTCCAGCGCCAAACCCAAGCGTCGGACCTCCGCATCCGAGATAAAGTTGTGGGTAGCCCCCGTGTCGACCATCGCCCTGGTGTTGTGGCCGTTGATCTCCACGTCCACATACATCAGCTCTCGATTCGGGGTCTTGGACACTACCGCCTTGCTCTTCAAAGCATTCAACAGGCGCAGGGCACCCATATGAGCCCCCTTCTTAGGCTCCATGTCCTCGGCCTCCTCGCCTTGGACTGCGTTCACCCTCTTGCCCTTGTTCGGACAGTCTCGTGCGAGGTGATTTCCACCACACACACATAGCACTCGATCTTCCGCTCCGTCGAAGGCTTTGCTTGCGGCTTGTCCTTCGGCGGCGGGCCTCCCTTTCCGTTGTTCTTCTTCGCTCCCCCACCATTGAACTTGGTGGTGGTCTTTTCCTTGGGCTTTGGGGCATCGCTCCGTCGATACTCCATCAGCTTCTCGGCTGCCGCAACAGCCGTGTTCAGATCTGACACATCTTGCCTCTGCAATTCTTGTGCCGCCCATGGTTGTAGACCCTCTAGGAACGCGAACAGGCGATCTTCTTCGCCCATACTGGAAATGGTGAGCATCAGGCGGGTGAACTCCGCCACATACTCCTTGATCGACCCGGTGTGCTTGAGTTGACGCAAACTCCGTCTTGCGACATACTCCACGTTCTTCGGGTAGAACTGAGACTTGATCTCCTTCTTGAGATCCTCCCAAGTCTCGATCTTGCAGAGTCCCTTTTCTATATCAATGCACCTGCGTCGCCACCACAGCGTAGCATCATCAGAAAAATATAGGGATGCTGTGTTTACCTTGTCGGTCTCATCCTCGATGCGGACCGCCTTCAGGTAACGCTCGACGTTCCAGATGAAGTTGTCCACCTCCTTCGCGTCCCGTACGCCATTGAAGGATTTTGGTTCTGGATACTTCACCCTCTGCGTCGACTCCCTCCTCGGAGTCGGACCACCAGCAATGGCCCTCTCGAGGACCTCCGCCTTGGTTTGCAGCTCTTTGCGTAGTTCAGCAATCTCCGCCTTCGTGGCCTTTCGTTCCTCCTCGAACTCAGCCTGCATCTCGCGGAGATGCTCTCGGAACTCCGACATAGCCGTGGCGACATCCGCCTCCAAACCTTGGGCAAATTCCTCTTGAGCCGCTTGGTTCTGCTCCACTTGATACTCGACGTCCGTCATGCCCTTCTCCAGCATCTCAACCCGGTCCGACAACTCGCCAAGAGCCCGTTCCAGCAACGGTTCCTTGCTCTTGCCCTTCTTTGAGGTCTTTGTCTTCTCCTTAGGCGATGAGGGTTGTGCGGGCTCGTCGTTGATGATGGCTTCGGTCGAAGACATGACGGCGATCGAACCTTTGCTCTGATACCACTTGTCACGGACTTAGTGTTTTTGCTAGCACTTCGTCCCGTGCGGCGCACTGTCTTTCTCCTCAAAGACTCGTGCAAGCCTTCCCGTCCCGACTTAGCTAGATCGCTAAGAAAACTAGAATAGTGGAGCAAAGATGGGACTAGTAAGAATCTCTTTATTGACTTGGAAAATGCTTACAATTTTAGGTGGTGAGGAACAAATGAGAGCCTCCCCCTTTTATAAGTGCTCAGAGAGCAATACAAGGAAAGTCCTGGAAGGAATATTCCAAGGATTATTACATTCTACCATAACTGGAATGGCATATTCCAGGATTATTCCCTAGCAACATAAAAGGAAACTTCAAGGGCCTTCCAGAAGCTTCTTGGGCCTCCTAGAACGATCTTGGGCCTTCCGGAGAGATCCACAATCTTCTAGAGTGTTCTGGAAGCTTCCCGCATAACCTTAGTCCGCAAAAAGGTTATGCAATTGGGCCTCGGACGGGGTGTAACATTTGGGGCGTTACAACCATCTATCGTAATAGGTAGAGGTTTCTTATAACCATTGACGACAATCGACCATAAATTGAAATCAAGTGACTTGAGGAAAAAGCTCATCCGTGTCTTCCAGTACGTGTAATTTGTGCCATCAAATAAAGGTGGCCTATTGGTTGACTGACATTCACCGTTGCTTGGAAATAGGGATGCCATATCTCAAGGAATTAATTCCGTCGAGAGATACCTGCTCTGATACAAATTGTAGGAACAATGGCACCTGTAGAGGGGGGGTGAATAGAGTGCAGCGGAGAATATTTAGCAATTAAAAATTTAACTCTAAGCAGGTGAAGCAATATATATATATATATATATATATATATATATATATATATATATAAAATAATTGCAAGTAAGTCAGTAAAATCAGAGCGAGAAAACAATACGCAAAGACAGCAGGTTTATACTGGTTTTCCTCTGTGAGGACTAGTCCAGTCTCGAGTACTCAACCCAATATTTGAATCCACTATTTGAAATAGAGATTACACCACGTGTTTTGCTCCGAAGAACACGCCAACTTCACCACCGTCGTGTTTTTATCCGAAGCCCACGAACAAACTTCAACACCTTTCTGAAGAAAGCTTTTATACGCCAAGCTTGTACAACTCGAAACTCCTACTCGAAAACCACCGGCATTTAGAAGAATAGAGTTGACTTGGAGATTTGAAGAAAGCTTTGGGTATGGAATAGAAAGTTTAGGAATAGATAGAGAAGATGAAGATTAAATTTGTGTTTATAAACAAAATTTTCTTCTCTATTTATAAGTTTTTCTAGAAAAGAGTTCGGGCAGAACTCGGTACCCTAATGTTCAAAAATTCAAACGTTGGAGATCCACAAGAATAGGTAAAGCTTCTGACCAGGAGTGAATTCTGCTGACCGAGTTCGGGCAAAATTCTGGCCGAGTTTGGTTAGCCTAATTCCAGTGCTATTTTGGTTTTTGGATCTGGTTTGGTTTAGGATCAAATCAAGAATGGGTTTGGTTTAGGATAGACTTCTAATTATCAGTGATCCCGATTCATAAATAATCTAGACTCAATAAATAGAAAAATACGGAATAAATAATAAAATCTCAGAGACGACATAATCTGCATTCTTCATTTCTTTTCATATCGAGATCGAAGTTTTAAGACACTTATAAAAATTGGTTTGACTATGGCTAAATGTGCCAACAGTACTTGCTCTTTCTGGATTCTGATCCAGCTAGTTTTATGCGACCAAATTTTGGAGTAGCATCCGAGGATCTATCTGCCTTCCAGCCAGAACACTAGAAGTAACCATAGCAACGAGTGAGTTTCTTATTTTACTCTCCCACTCTGCTGTAAATTATTCTTTTGAGGCGTTTAGCTATCGAGCAAGTGTTAGCTCATGTTGAAAACTTTAATTTCTGTCTGCCTAAGGACTGTTACATGATTGGCAAATCGTAGGGACGATCATGTATGACTTAACTCTTTCTAGTCTTCACATTTTGTATGACTAGCTTTATGATCATCTGAATATGTAATATTTGGAACGCCTTACTTTGTATGTTTGATGATCTAACATCTTGTAACAATTATTTGCTTGCTTGAGATTGAGTCACTAGGCTTGTTCTTGACCATAAGAGGCTGATGGATTATAGATAAACTATCACGCATTTAGACAGCCGTAACCGTACTGCGAGGTGGGTTGTACTTCAATGTACGTAGCTAGTTGTGTTTGTCTCCTGTTTTTCAGTATTCTGGTTCTGGGGCATGATAGTTTGTGTGCCCCGTCCGCGCCCCGTCGTTTCATACGACTCGAGACCGAGGATACCCCTCGGTTCTCCTTCTCCAATATTTCAGTAATCCCCCTGGATCTTCTGTATTTCATTCCAGAAGAGAAAACATATTTTCTGTCCGACCGGAATTGACAGAATAAAGCTCTGTCAATTCCAGGATAGCTAGTTTCCTATTTTGACCGTATGATTGTTAATAGGATTAAATAATTAATTAATATTTAATGGTTAGATTATTGTTAGTAATAATTATATCGTTGTATTAATTGTTAGATTAATTAGTAATTTATTAGATTTTATGATTATCGTAGAATGGTTAATTAAGCGATTTTAATAAACAATTATCGTAGAAAATCACGTTGTTATAGATTTATTAAATATTTTATGGTTTTACGTAGATAAAATATTATTTAATTCCCAAAATAGATTTTATTACCAAAAAGAATATTTGTATAAGTTCTACTTATAAAATAATAAATAGTATAGCCAAGTTTCATACTATTCATGTTTGAATTTTATTTAATAATTAAATATACTACATCAATAGGACTATATATATTGTATCGATACTGATTTATGGGGTCCCTCTCGGACTCCAAATTGATTGCTTGATTGACTCATTGACTCGGGGATTGGGGGAGTAGTATAGCAACTGTGACCAAAGTCATGTTACTAATATTGCCTCTTTCGTGCTAACCCCTATTGCACAGGGGTTGAGTCGTAGCGTATACTAAAATTTGGCTAAAATGTTAGTATACACATTGAATCTACCAGTCGATCACAGATCTGCTATACGCTCAAATCATTATTGAATCATTATAGATTGCATCATTGTGGCTCTTGAAATTTTATTGCCCTGCTGGTTCTTTATTATTATTTAAAATATAATAATGCTTTAAAATTGCCCTTGCATCATTTATTATTATTTAGAATGCTGGATATGTATATATGTTCTTGCTCCCCTCCTGACTGAAGACCAATATTTTAGGTGATTGCGAAGACGATGAGCTTGCCTTTAGTTCTTACTACAGACCCGATCCGAGTTCTGAAGAAGTGACCGAACCTGACCAGGAAGCCCAGGATTTCTAGTTGTGCCCATTGTGTAGCTTTCCTGTTTTCAAGTTGTAATAAAGAACAGTTGTAATAACTAAATGTTTCACTTGCTTGTGTGTTTGTTTCATCTAGACATTTAGCTTTAATTCCAAAGTTCAAATAAATGTTTTTATTCTCGCATTTTAGAATTATATGCTTGTGTTACTACTGCTTGATACAGCTTACTGCGGCCGTCGCACAACGGTGCAGGCTGGGCATGATCCGATCGGTAGTATTTATTGTTTATATAAAATATTGTATACAAATCAATAAAAACTCCAAAATATATATATATATATATATATATATATATATATATATATATATATATATATATATATATATATATTCATTGTTTATATATTAATAATTTTTATCTCAGAAATGTCTACTTTCATGTGTGTGTGTATATATATAACAGTGCAATGTGCAGGAATTACAATGTGGAAGGTTGAAGTAGTTTCCCATAAGAGCATCAAACCAAGCATCCCTACCCTCTTCATCTCGATACCCACCACCTCTTCTGGCTTGATTTGTTGTCCCCTCTCATTCCTATATCCTTTATCTTCTTCTACTCTGACGCCGCCGTCGGCGCAGACAAAGCTCTCTCCATCCTGAAAACCTCATTATCAGAAACCCTAACACTCTTTTACCCCTAGCTGGGAGGTTCAACCCCGACAACACCTCCGTCGTCGACTGCAGCGACGAGGGTGTCGACCTCTTCGAAGCCCGGGCCTCCGCCGATGCTCCACTGTGGAAACTCCTCCGCGATCGAGGCACTGACCACGACATCGATGACTTGATAAGCCTCCTCCCCCTGCCGAATCGTCGACGTCCTTGCTGCTATCCCTACAAGTCACCTCGTTCTTCTCATGTGGCGGCATGTCCGTCACTGCTAGCTTCTCGCACAGGCTCTTGGACGGCCACTCGACTGCGGGGTTCGTAGCTGCATGGTCCTCCCTAGCGTGCGTCGGCACAGGAGGTTGCTTGACGTCAGTGCCTGTGCCCCCTTCTTTTAATACGGTGTCCCACTTCAGACCCTAGCCTAGTCATGACAGCAGCCTGCATCCTGGTCCAAATGCGACGGACGACATTTCTAGGAGGAAGCTGGTGATTCGGAGGTTCGTATTCGAGGAGGTGGCTATCGACGCCCTCAAGAAATCTCCCACGGGGGATCACCACTTTCCTCCTCCGACGAGGGTAGTGGCGGTGGCAGCGCTCTTGTGGCGCTACTACATGAGGGCAAGAGAGGTGGTGGCAGCCAATTCAGCACCGGAGGGAGCTGCCCCCTTCTTTTAATATGGCGTCCCACTTCAGACCCCAGCCTAGTCATGACAGTAGCCTGCATCCTGATCCAAATGCGACGGACGACATTTCTAGGAGGAAGCTGGTGATCCGGAGGTCCGTGTTCGAGGAGGTAGCTATCGACGCCCTCAAGAAATCCCCCACGGGGGATCGCCACTTTCCTCCTCCGACGAGGGTAGTGGCGGTGGCAGCGCTCTTGTGGCGCTACTGCATGAGGGCAAGAGAGGTGGTGGCGGACAATTCAGCACCGGAGGGAGCACCTGGGCGGCGGCGCGCATGGGTGACCCATCTTCCTGTCAATATACGGGGGAAGGTGGCCGAGCCCCCTCTGCCCGATAACTTGTTCGACAACGTCTGCGACATCACTGCAGCGACGGCAGACGCATCGGAGATGATTATAGAGAATAAAGCAAGGGATGGGGGCCAAGCAAAGCATGCGTTGCAGGAGAAGTTGACGGGGATAGGGTGGTAAGGCTCCAGGGTCGGACGGCTCGTCGGCGGGGACAGAGAAGTTGGCCCAAGCGAGAAGAGAACTAGCAGCCGCTGGCGAAGGCTACAACAACATCGACAGATTCATCTGTTGTTATTATTATTAAAAAAAAACCAATTTTCAAATACAATTATTTTCTAATTAATAAATGGATTATTCTATTTGGATGTTAAATCCTATTAACTTCTATTGATTCATATTCATCACACCATTCATCTACTATTTTATGGCTCCTAATGCCTTATTGAAAACCTTTTAATTATATGGGATGGGTCATGGCTCTATATATGTTCTATACATTTTTTCCTTTGGAGAATGAATTGATATGAGGAAAAAAAGATAAAATGATCATGTCTCTTTCTCTCTTTCTTACCCTAAACACTCACCTATATTTTGTTCTATTTTTTTGGCAAAGCTAAGTTCGGGTCAATCTCCCCAAGTTGTGTGCGACGATGGGATACCGATAGAGCGGGAGTTTTACCACTAGGAGCATTCGAACAAAGTCTGCACATAGACCCGAATAAACTCTTAGGGCAGTGCTACGTGTGCGACTTTTTCGGAGGCCGATAACTTCTAATTTTGGTTTATTTTGCTTACATAATTTTGAAGATAAAGGCAAATATATCCAACAATTTAAGAGTTTATTCGGGTCTATTTTGCATGTTCTGTTTAAACAAAGTTTGACACATAATATTTCACATGCATAGAATTTATTCAGTAACATTTTCTTGTATATGTTATTCGACATCATAAGATTATTCAATCTTTTGAATGTTATTTGGCAATATAACTATATGTTGGCCTCTACAACAAATCTTTGTTTATATATATTTTTTAATATAAATGTTTCTATATGGCATTTATTAGACTCTTCATAAGAATATGGCGTTTATTGTTAATATGTTGTAGGCATTAATCCCTAAACAACTTTATGCTATATCTTTGAGAAAACCTTATTCCGAAAAAATTGTTCGCTATCGCTTACTTAATTATGTATATACTAATATGTTCCATAGATTGAACATCTAGAAATGAATTATATATTTTGTTCCGTTCTTAGAACACAATTCTAACTAATGTTTTCTAATACTAAAAACGTCAGATTCCAAATGTGATCCTTGTCGTCCTAATACCATATCATTTTATTTCATATATTAGATTTAAGAAATATAATTGTTAATTTAATATATTGGTTTTTCGTGAGAGAATTTTATGCTTTATTTTGTGTTGAAAGGGTTTGAAGAGAATACAAGGCTCTTCATATTCCATTTGTGTCATGGAAAAGTTCATTCCCTTTATGCCAGGGAATATTAACTCTAATGTAAATTTTGTGATTTACTTCTTTTAATGTTTATTTATTTTTGTATGAAATAATATACTACTACAAATCGCGTTTGAAAGTATTTGTTACTTTGAGATTGCTAAGGTTATAGAATTGACTACTGTTTTGTGGAACATTATAACTTGCAGACATATGTTAGCAACTATGTCCTAATACAAATTAGCAACTTTGATGCCAATGACTGAACTATACAAATTCTAATACAATATTGTTACATGTTCTTATAGTATACAAGAATATTTTGTCAACAAAATACTACGACTAATATCTACTATTTTAAGATATATATACTGTTTACTTAACGAGCTATTCATAATATTCATGTATATGTTTTTGCTTAGTGAGATTTTTTGTGTGTGTCATCCGTTAATAAAATTTGAATTCGTCCAATAGAGACATGTGCATCGAAATGACTTCTCCTTTTTTTCATTTTTGAAGTACAATATATTTCAAGTTTGATTAATAGGATATTTCATGTTTTTTGATATATGGATAGAATGAATCATTTTGAGAATATTTATGTCCTGACAATAACTCAAGCTCTTTATTCCTTCAGTCCATAATGGTTTGAATCATAAATAATTCCTAGTGATTTTTTCGATTTCGTTCATAATATTGGTAAATAGAAAATAGAAATTAGGTTTCATATCATATAGAATAGCTTTCCATTCTTTATACAATGTTAGCACAAAATATTCTATACCATCATCCTTATACTTGTTAGCACAAAATGAACTCTATTCAATTAGGAATAATATGCAACATGTATGGATGAATAAAGTTCACTTTCATGTTCATTTGGAATATCTTGAGCTAATTGTAACAACTTGAGAATATTGTTAGATCCAACTCTGTAGCATTTAGCCTTTTTACTATTTCATTTGATTGGTAACAATATGTAACATGTATTGATAAATTATTTTTGATGATAAAATTTGCTATATGAAATTACAACAAATAGAATTTTGCTTCTGTATAAGTAGAATATACAAAGACATTTGACATGACAAAGGAGTTTTAGAAAAACCTAAATTTATATGCCCAAATTTGTTCTATAAAATATTTTAAAATTTTCTCAAATAGATCAGAAATATTATATGGATAATGTATGTGAGATATATTTATTTTAGCATATGATTTATTTGTGTATATTGTTTAACGATTCTACTTAGAGTATTGTTCGTATACACAATTTTGGTTACTAATAATTCTGCCAACATATATAACAAATCATTGTTTAACACATACTTTAATAGCTATAATTTTTTATGGTGTAACACACAATAAGGAACATGGAGTAAGAAATCCATGTTGCTTTAGTTTGTGTTTTGTTACTATTGCATATCATTGGGATAGTGCAAAGATCATAACATCTGTTATAATTCCATTTTTTTTCATGATGCATCGAGAGGATTTTTTTTTAATTTAATGTTATTAACAACCAGTTAAGTAGTCCGCTGCCATGTATAATGACATAGAATTTTATCATGACATGATACAAAACTAGGTATTACTATACATTAATAACAAATTTTACATCGTTCAATATTAATTATGGATTTTGGCATCTAGAATAATTTTTTGCTAAATCGTCTAAATATAAATATATTGTTATGTGATTATTTTATACGTAATGTTTAATTTATGAAGAAAAAAATTGTTACATGATTCTATATAGTATTTTCAAAATATTTTCTTTTACTGTATTATGTAACTAAAATATATATCAGACTTGGGCATATTGATAGTATCTTTATAATTCTTGTTTTCATATTTACCATAAAAATATTGTTGAATTATTTTAATGTTAAACAATATATATTGGTGTGTAAGAATAGACAAGTTGTGCATCGGTTAAAATTATATTATTTTTAATATGCATACTAACATTTATTGAAGACCGAATTGTTAGAGTTTGTAATCCTTTTCGGATATGATCTTTGTAATGTTATTTCTTCAAGTCATAAGCATTAGAAGTTACGAAATGTTAGAAAAGGAGCAAACATGTTAAGGCATAAGGTAAGTAATATAAAGTTCTTTGCTTTATTTGATGTTTATAAAAAATTTAATTTTCCAAATTATTGGACAAAATTGGATGTCGGTGAGATTATAGAACTATCTTAAAACAATGTACAAAATGACATTTATTCTTAAGTGCTATTACTAAGCCGAAATCAAGAAGTACAAAATTGCTCCGAACATGTGAAAATATAATTTTTCATATTTACAATTCACATATTCTATTCATTTTGACTACTAAGTTTAGTTGGACAAATATATGAAGTTTGTGATCCATCATTATTTATTTTTGTATGTAGAATATGGTGATAATGGATAATATTATTTTCTTGATCGGTTTATATGTTTGAACCTTAAATGACTATATTATCACAATATTAGAATTTCTAGTCAGAAAGAAATCATAATATTATTATGTCATAATATTTAGACAAAATTTGTTTTTGTTTATATTTCGACGTAGCACTATACTTCTTTTGTTTCATTCAAACAATTTATTCACAAGAAAATAGTTAGTGAAATTATAAATTCATTTAAATATAAAGTTTTAAAAGTTGGGATTATTTTGGGTACAAGCCGAAAGGGTCCTTCTGTCAACCGGACGTAAATAGCCCTAAACGACACGGTACTTAATCGTCCCCCTGTGGACCTCCGCTAGCTGAAAATCGGCCCCTACAACTAACCCAAGTTAATCAATACTTGATAGACTAAAGATTTCTTAAGGTTGATTAGCAAATCACTTAAACTATTATTCTAGTACTTTAGACTGTCATTTTTGCAAGCATGGCTTATAGAGATAAACTTTAGAGGCATGGCTGAAAGATACTGTGCCTTACTTTAAGAGGTGATAGAGTCGGATGATTTTTGACTCACTATCCTAAGACTTATATCAACAATTAGTGGAATCACATATTTTGTTAAATGGATTCTGATGACACGGAGTATGATTTAGGAGTAATCCAAACATTTGGCTTAGTCAAACCAAAAGTTACTAAAGAAATAGACTACAATTGGTTTCACATATTTTTAATATTTTCTACGTTATTATATGACATTTTTTCGGATATAAAAATACTAAAGATCACTAAGATCCGATGTAAGATTTCATCTGTGGAACAACTTTAATACTCATAAGTTGATAGGTCTATGTGAGAATCTATCATAGCTAGGAGTATCAACGAATTTGACATTGTACATTTAAGCATAGCTTGTACTAAAGCTAAATGGATCAGATATCTTACTATGTATATATCAAATAGATCAAGGCCTAAATTTTATTCTTACTATGATTTCATGAACTATTGAATAGATTAAGCATCTTATTATACATATATATAATATACATATTTATGTACCTGTCATTTTTATAAATTATGCTAAAGAACTGCTAAAGTATGTGTAATCCCCCAAAATTTTGGAGGATTTTTTTTTCTTATTATTATTTAGAAATTGCTTAAATAAATTTTTAGTATATTATTTTATATAAATATAGTCATAGTCATGCATGTATTGGTTATGCACATTGACTGGACAATATGGCACAGCCAGTACAAACAGGTGCCTTGACTAGCCTAGTAGCCGTAGGGGTCACTAGATTCATTTATTTTAATATCTAGTCGATAAAGAGTGGTCAGATCATAAATTGGTTATCTTCCTGTTTTAAATATTGATATATAATTATTTTCCTTAAAGAATAAAATAAAAATGGTATGATTTTTATATATATATAAAAATAGTAGTACAAGAGTGGTTTGTGATGCCCACAAAATTGTTGTGAAAATGCTATTTATTATGATTATTCTTTTTTTATTATTATTATTATTATTATTATTATTATTATTATTATTATTATTATTATTATTATTATTATTATTATTATTATTATTATTATCATTCTTTGTCATTGAAAAATAGTTAATATATGATTTTTGTATTTATATATATGCATGAGTAATTACCCCTACAAACTAGGAAATGCCATTCAGCATTTTATTATTTTTATTATTATTTTTGATTATTTATTTGTTTATTTTGACTTTCTTTGATAACTAATAGAGTTATTAATTTGGTAAAATGAAAAGAAAATCAAATAAGCCCAGCTCTCGGCCAAGCCAAAACATAAAATTCCCCCTAAGCCCAGCCAACCCAGCATCAACCCGAGCCCATCCCAGGCCGAGCAACCCCAAGCCCGACCCCCCTAAACGCATACATATCGCAAGAGGAGGGGGGAGTTTTCGTGCCAAACCCTAGCCGAACCCTCCTCCCTTCCTGGCGCTACCACAGCACCGCTCCCTGGGACCGTGCGCATTTGCCCGGAGTGGCAGCAACCACCGTGCACGCGCCGTCAGCGACAGCAGCTGCAGTACAGTAGCAGCAGTCCACCGCCAAACCCTCATCTTTGCGGTATGACTTCTCCCTCTATGATCATTCGATTTGCGATCTGTAAATTCCTACATAGAACCTATATAACCCTCCTTAATCGCCTTTAACTATTTTGAATTTATAAGCCTCTGATCGCTCGAAAAATTGATACAAAGATGGCAAAAAATTTGATCGAAAACAAAGTTTGCAACTATCCTAATACCCTGTTTGGAAGGCCAATTGCTGGCGATCCATCGAATCAACTGGAAACCTATTTAAATAGTATTATAGACGACCTAACAGGGTTTAAAACCCCATCATTAGTTTTAGTTCTAGTAGTTTATACATGAGTAAGTTAAATCCGAGTGAAAAACTTGGCAAAACTATTTTCAAAAATTTAGAAAATCTCTGATACGATGTGCGTCCTGTCAAACCGGACGACGTGGTCGCGAACCGAAAGCATCAAAAGGTGCGTATCGACTTCGTGGACGTATGGGCTTTGATGGAATTCAAATTGGTTGCGTGTGCGCGACGAATTTGATACGTATCCGTCAAAATTTATCGTATCGGCCTTTTTGTAAATTCCTCAATTACTTCGTGCACGTTCGTCAAATCGAGACAAAACTTATGCCAACAGAACCGAATCATTTTTCTGGTCCTGTATGTCAAGTTTGGTCCGATTCTGAGAAGGTCGGTCGGAACGCCTATTTGTGCGGGTCCGCGACCCGATCCAATGGACGAAATTGTGCACGGCCCGCCGAAATCTAACTTTGAAAATACGGTTGGGTTCTTCTCCTCAAACCGGACCCGTAGACATGTAGTTTGACGAATTTAGAGACCATAGACATTGGCACGCATTTTGGTACAAAATGGGTCCAACGACGGACATTGTTTTGACCCAAAATTATGATTTTGCCCCTGTTCCAGAATTAAGCTTTTGGACAGACGTTTCCTAGATATTTCTTTTACACCAGAAACGTTCTTGATGTTTGTTTCAGCATCCGGAGCCATTCGTGGATTTGAGATTTCTTGCTGACGTGATTGATTGCTTGGAGTTGTTATTCCCGCAGTGCTAGGCAAGATACCTTATCACCTTACTCTGTGATTACTTTACTTTATTTTTGATCATTTATTTTTAGTTTCATATATTTGTTCTATGTTTTTTTATATCACTGTGCGTCCAAGTCATACTTGGGTGCAAGCGACTATATCGGTCATTTACTTGCTTTTGTTTTATTCTATTGCATTGACTTAGCTTAGTGACCACCCATTGATGATGAGATATTGGTATATCTCATACGGCCTTGACACATGATCATCACGAGTTGTGAGTCACATGTAGGACACCTACTGGCGTAGTCGGCCGGCCACCGATACGTATGAGACGTGCAACGGTTAGGAGTAACTGCCAATAGATGTGCATGCTAGTAGACTTGGCAGTTGCTAGAGGTTCATATAAGTCATAGATGTGACCCTACTAAGCATTGGGTGGGGAGAACAGTTCCTTAACGTATGGGCCACGTATGCACTTTTCTATTCTTGATCATGCTGGCCTCTGACATTCGATGAATGTTATGCTTTGAGGTCCCTGGTATCCTGGTGAGGCCATACCTAAGTTTTCTGTAGCCAGAGTGTCCATGCGTTGAAGGTTTGTTCTTAACTGCATTATCACTGTAGAACTGGTAGGCACCCTATTGCATGCGTTCCATTCTTTTCTATTATATATCACAGCTTATATGGCATGATATTTTTTTGTATCTTGTTACGTTCCTCTGAGGACCTGGTTATCTCTCCAGGTGGGTGCTTTTCATGATGTTTCGCAGGTACTCTAGCCAAGATCGTGGTCTTCCCTTTTCCATCGAGGAGGCTTGCTCTTGGTTCATCTTGTCATCTTTATTGATCATTTCTTGTATATTTTCTCTCATTTGAAGTAGTTGGTAGTGGATTTGTCTCCGCCCAACTTTTGTACAAATAATAATTCAGTGTTGACTTTTATCATATATTATTTTCTTATTGTGGATGAGATTTAGTTATCTTGGTTTACTGTATTTTACAGATTATGTATACATACGAGGTTTTTATATATTGGAGTATACTTCGTATGTGTACAGCTGGCATGGCTACGTACTTAGTCCTAAGTATTTTGGGACTGAGGCGTTACATGTTTTTGTGATGGCCCATGCAGGTCGAGTTTGTCACTTTGGGTACGTTACTGTACCGATGTGAGCCTGCATCTATGTTACGACCCGCACCCACTTTTCGGATGCGAGAGCATGAGCAAGCCAGCTACGTATCAAGCGGACTCCAGTCCGACTCGAATACGTAAACGTTGTCAAGAGCATAGTAAACTGCTAAATCATGGCAAAACATTCTATATCTCAAATCCATAATAAGTGTACAAAACTTGAATGAACACTATAGGTCGTGGTCTACAGCCCACTAGCATATATGTTCGATAAGACTCTAAAGAAAGTAACAAGAGTCTAAAAAACTGAATCAAGAAACAGGATATCTCATGATAAGGTATGAAAGCACGAGCGGATAATAAACGTAATTATGATACCTGAATCCCGCAAGCGTATCATCACATCCGCCATCCAGAACTACTAGCTAACTCCATGTAATCACTAAACCTGAAGAGATCATCAGGTCCTCAGGGGACATAGCAAGATACATAAAAATATGCCTATCTAGTAGTTTAATCATGCAATAAAATATAAACAGGGTATAAACAGAGAAAGAGACAGAATCATGACAATTGACTACTGACATGATGACTACTAACAAGTGTCTATAGACAAGTGACTACTGACAGAATGATCATGAACACGGGTACAAGAACCACTACGCATAAATGAACTGCTGGATGAGAACAAGCAAAACATGTCATGAGATCAATGGATACTCAAACCCTTGTCCCTAGTATGGACTCGCAGGTTTGAAACAACTACTAACCCTCGCCCTTAGTATGGACTCGCAGGCTAGCATCAAGAATCAGCCTCGCCCCTAGTGTGGACTCGCAGGTTAGCTTCACGAATACAAGGTACAACAGTTCCATTATGACTTACTCCTCCTATGATACGATACGAGCGAGAACCAATCCGGTAGAACCACGACATCCAGTCAAGCACGATAACGATAGGAGAACACGACTAATAAACCAGTAAACACTGTCTAAGGTAAAGCATGCAAATCAACAGAACTAAAATAACTAACTGATAACATATATAAAGTAAAGGAAGTGTAAGCATGAGTAATGAACTGTAGAGGGAGGCAAGGTATCTTGCCTGGAGGTTGCACGCAGATCCAACAAAATATAGTCAACTGCTAAGCCATAAAGTCCAAATCATCACACCTGTCTCCAAAAGCTGAAACAGACATTGCCAATATTCTCAGAATGGTCAAATTAGCTAGGATTGCCTATCCATAAGTCCAATTCTGGACACAGGGGCAAAATGGTAATTTTGGGCCAAAACGATATCTATCGTTGGACCCGTTTTACACCGAAAAGCGTGCCAGAGTCAATGGTCTCTAAATTCGTCAAACTATATGTCTACGGATTTATTTTGATGGTATGAACCCAACCGTATGTCCAAAGTTGGATTTTGGCAGGCCGTGCACAAAATCGCTTGTTGAATCGGATCGTGGGGCCCGCGAAACGGTGATCCGATCAACTGTCTCAGAATCGGACCAAACTTGGCATACAGGACCAGAAAAATAATACGGTCCTGTTGGCGCAAGTTTCGTCTCGATCTGACGAAAGTGCACAAAGTAATTAGGAAATTTGCAAAGGGGCCGATACGGTTAATTTTAACGGATACGCATCAAATTCGTCGCGCACACGCAACCAATTTGAATTCCGTCAACGCCCACACATCCATGAAGCCGATACGCACCTTTCGATGCTTTCGATTCATAACCACGTCACCCGGATTGGCGAGACGTACGTCGTATCGAAGGATTTTTATAGTTTTCAAAACTGTTTAACATGGATTTTCCTGATTTTCGAATACAAAAACTATATTTAATGAAAACAGAAACTAAAAGAAGGTTTCCAAACTCTGATAGGTTTTCTACAATATTGTTTAGATGGATTTTCTAAACCGGTACTAAATCGATTGGAATCGCTCTTCAAATGTGGGTACTTAGCATTCCTATACCCAATTTTTAATGGCAATTTTCGTCGATTTTTTTATCGATTTTCTGAGTCAAATCCTCGATGAATCTCGAATCTAGTTACTAGTACTCCTAGAGGGATATATAGGCTTTCCATAACAATTTACGGACCAAAAAATGATTAAATGCAGGCGGAGAACTCATACCGTGAAGTTTGGGCTACGTCGTCAATACTGCTGCCGTTGCTCCTCTGTTTCATGCGCACGGCCAGCCGGCGGCGGCTCGCGACGGCCTGCGGAGGCCGGGGATGGGTCGTCCAGTCTTGAGCAACGCTCTGGGGGTGGTGGCACGGCTTAGGATTAGGGTTTGAGGGGTTAATCTCATCGATCTCTCGATATATATACATATGTATATATACGCGCCTGTGAACCGAACAGGGGGTCGGGTGTGGGGGTTCCCTGTGCAGTTTGGTTCTGGGTCTGTGGGCCTCTGGCCCGACTGGGCTGGATTCCTAGTGATGGGGTTGGGCTGGGCTTATTCCATTTAATAAGAATAATGATAACAATAATAATAATAATAATAATAATAATAATAATAATAATAATAATAATAATAATAATAATAATAACAATAATAACAATAATAATAATAATCTTATTTCTTATATAAATTAAATCCCTATATAATAAAGCAATTGTATATATTATATATATATATATATATATATATATATATATATATATATATATATATATATATATATATATATATATATATATATATATATATATATATATATATATTATATATATATATATATATATATATATATATATATATATATATATATATATATATATATATATATATATATATATATATATATATATTTGTTACAAGGCATAGTTACACTCAATATATATTAAATAACATTTGCAATACATGCTTACTAAAATAAATACATTTATAACTTACAAGAATTATATAATAAGCCTTATGTAATATAAATACTAAACATTATAATCAATATATAAATAAAACTATTATAAGTGTATACATTTGTAATTAAATTAAATAAATGTATGTACATATAATCAAATACATGCAAGATCGTATTTAACCTACTAATTTCGAAAGAATATACAAGGACATTATTTATAAAATATATTATCCATTTAATGATAATAAAATATATATATCATATATAACTATTATAAACTATTTACTTGGCCATAAAAGTAAAATACCAATATAAATATTTTATATATACCATATACATCTACATGGTCGTTTTTGGGCGTACGATATGTTTACATGAGTTTGGACTGGCTTGGGTCAAGTCCGGGCCAGAATAGTATAGTCGGGTCTCCTAAAAGTCAATAATCTAATAATAAATAATTAAAAATATTTCATGTCACAACTTAGCCTGGTTTTCTTAGTTAGGATATACTTATGGCTAGGTCTTCCCTGGTATGGCTAATGCACTAGTCAAGGCACACGACTATGCTATCCGTGCCATGATTCCTAGTCGTCTTGTACTTCAAAACTCAACCATGGCTAAAGTCATCCACCGTAATAATTAACTAAATAATTATTTATAAAACCAAATTTAAAAATTACCATTTAAATCAAATAAATAAATAAATAAAATATTTCAAAAAAAATCGGGAAGGGGAGCTACAATCTAGGATTAGAATCTAGGTATCTCATCCACATGCTTGATATCTTCCCTTGATTCCAATTTCGAACTCTCATCCGACTACCTTGATTTCTTTCTGTTTAATCCCTTTCCACTGTAAATATTATCTTTTTCCTTTCGTGCTTGATAGAGAGGTTAGGAAGAAGACTCATGTCAAGGTATATATGTTATATTGTTCAAATCACCATACTAGTTGAACTCTTATAAGCCAGATAGAATACCGCATGACCTATTATTCTTTTTGTCCTCGCAAACTATTAAAGAGGATACTAAGAGGATTACCGTGACTACAGAGCTTAGAATTCCATAGCCCTTTTTGGTCGAGAAAAGCTTTAGACAAGAAAACAGTAGTACGACAGTATAGACACGAATACAGGACAATGCTTAGATTCTTAAGGAACTTGAACTATCTAGATTTTTTTTCTTCCATCATTATCCCATGTACTTATATTTTGGAACTACCTTTACTATCACCGCTATTATAGCCTAGTTTTGCAAGCCTATTCTTTTATCAAGCTTGTTCAAGACATATGTTTATTGGGGACACCCGCTAGCATATTGTCTAATTAGAATCAATGTATTATGGTCTGATCGGCTGTAGTGCACTTGGTTCGTCCTTTATATGATTACCCTACGTGGATTGAGATATCAGGGTATCTAGGATCTCATCCGCGACTGCATTGACAATTCCTCTTGAATTATACATTCGCCTTTGAATCACGTAATTGTATTCGATGACATCTTTCTTGGACTATTTATTGCTTTTGTCTTTCACTGATTTGGAAAGACGAACGCTCATATTTACTAGATGGAAACAGAGTATCCCCTATGGCCATGATAGTTGTGTACACAAGCGTAGCTACCATCGGCCGGCCATGTGCTACAACCTTGCCTTGAGTTACTCATCCTCCCCTCAACCCTAAAACTACTATCGTGATCTTCTAGTCAATTGAATTTGAGAATGATTAGGGTCTTACCCTTGATCAAAACATCAACCAAAGAGACTATCTATTCTCAAAGAACCAATTATTGTGAGCCTCTTTATTCTCGATTCTTGCTTTAACTATCAACCCGTATACCTTAAACCAACCCTTATTCGACCCAGCCCCACAGTTTAGACATAAGAAGAATAGAGAAAAAGTAAGGACAAGCAATTATCATGACTATGGTAGACATCCATCCCGAGATTTGAGTCCAACAAGTATTATTCTAGTTATGTAGATTTTGTTATTAAGACCTGACTTAGCATTGGAACATCACAATCACTAGCTTAGCCAATACCATAGCATAATACCCTGTCATATGATGATTTACTAGTTATTAACATCAATGCATGAGCACTACATTCGACACCATTAGAAACCTTATGATCGCAGTCTGGCAGGCTTTACACAAATAGAAATTTATGACTTAGCCGTTAGAGATCTTTCATATGACGTGCCTTAAAGTTCGTTACCCCACCGATGAACTCTCGTATACTACGGAGTAGTGGTTCATTATATTTTATCGAATCATGTATCATTATACGCACTCGTTTCCCATTTATTAGAAATCGAGGAACGATCCTTGAACTTGATTCATATTTACCGTATCACGTTACGCCGTGCCTTATTCTTTATTATCAAGAGTCGAGGTACAATATCATGACTTTGAAATTCTTTCTAACCTCATTAATCCTAAAACCATGTCTTAGCTTCTAAAGTGCGTAGAATGTAAGCTTTCTAAATTTTAGGATATACGAAGATTACTGATTGATCAGGATAAGTCGATTTCCATTAGGATGATTATTATTGCCCCATGAACTCCCACTTTCCATCTAGATCATTTGGTGTCCCCGACCGTGATATTAATATTCGGAGCACGAGACCAGCTGTTACCTTCCAACAAATTTTACATACAAGACAGACGATTCCACCTTCATTTAGGCATATCATGTCCCACTCAAATATGTTCCCTTGTACTCTGTTTATATGATACAACTTTCGAATCAAAAATGCTAACTATAAATCTTAGCATAATACTATTGTCCTTTTTGACTTCAATTAGAGATCCAATCTCGACTCAAATCTTTTGGCCCAATATATGGTTGTGAACTACTCGAAGCCCTCTACGCACATGCCACTAGTGTGCCAATCAATAGAGGCCCCTTATGCTACTTAAACACAAAAGTCACAAAAGGCGCATCTTCATGACTTACAGAACCTATTCTACCAACCCGACTGACAATTAGGCGAACCACTTGTGTTGGAACCTATTCTGCATTACCCTAACCTAATAGGGATGGTTTAAATTGATTCTACGAGATTTTGTCCAGCCACAATAGATTAAAATCTAAGGGTCGTGCAATCAAAGAATGAGTCCAAATTGGGAACCCATTAAGACTCAGTTAAACTCATTCTTGCCTATCGCCATATTGGACTATAAACCAAATCTTATGAAATAAGTCCCTACACCTATTGTCACGACCCGCACCCGGTTTTCGGACGCGAGCTCGTGAGCAAGCCAGCTACGTATCGAACGGACTCCAGCCCGACTCGAAAACGTAAATACTGTCAAGGCTATGGTATACTGCCAAATCATGACAAATAAATCTATATCTCAATCCACAATAAGAATATGAAACATGAATGAACACTATGGGTCGTGGTCTGCAGCCCACTAGCATATATGTCCGATAAGACTCTAAAGAAAGTAACAAGAGTCTAAACTGAATCAAGAAACATGATAAAGTAAGAAAGCACGAAAGGATAACAACGTAATAATGATACCTGAATCCCACAAGAATCGCAAATCCTCCACCATCCAGAACTACTAGCTAACTCCATGCAATCGCTAAACCTGAAGAGATCATCAGGTCCTCAGAGGACATAGCAAGATACATAATATACATGCCTATCTAACAGTTTTATCATGCGTGAGAAATTAAACAAGAGGAAACAGGACACGACAAATGACTACGAACATGAACACGAACACGAACACTAGAACAACTACGTATAAATGAACTGTCGGATAAACGATAATCACGAGATCAATGGAAGAAACCAAACCCTCATCCCGAGTATGGATGCACGGGTTTGAACTAAACACTAACCCTCGTCCCGAGTGTGGACTCTCTGGTTAGTACTAACCCTCGTCCCGAGTGTGGACTCTCTGGTTAGTTCACGGTAAGGCACCCTCGTCCCGAGTGTGGACTCTCTGGTGCAAGTACTACATCCTCGTCCAGAGTGTAGACTCTCTGATGTAAACACCCTCGTCCTGAGTGTGGACTCTCTGGTACAAATAATCGACATCCTAGTCCCGAGTGTGGACTCACGGATGTAAGCAGATCAAGAAAAACACCCTCGTCCCGGTGTGGACTCTCTGGTGCCAAGAAAACAATATCAAGGATTTAACAGTTCAATTACACATACTCGTTCTATGACATGACTCAAGCAAGGTACTGACGAGAACTCCAAGGGTGAATTACAAGACCAAACATGCACACGGCTATATGCAATGAAAACAACTCAAAAATATAATATGAAAAGTACATGTCCATAAACAATCAAAACTAGAAAATGAAATACAATACATGTAAATAAAACTGTAGAGGAAGGCAAGGTATACTTGCCTAGAGGTTGCACGCAGATCCCACAAAATATAGTCAACTGGTGAGCCAATAAGTCCACATCTCACAACTGTCTCCGAAAGCTGAAATAAACATTACCAATGTTCTCAGAATAGTCAAATTAGCTAGGATTGCCTGTCCTTAAGTCCAATTCTGGACATAGGGGCAAAACGGTAATTTCGGGTAAAAACGGTGTCTGCCGTTGGACCCGTTTTGCACCGAAAAGCGTGCCAGAGTCAATGGTCTCTAAAATCGTCAAATTATACGTCTACAAATCTGGTTTTTCGATATGAATCCTACCGTATGTCCAAAGTTGGATTCCGGCGGACCGTGCACAAAATCACCCATTGAGTTGGACCGTAGGGCCCGCAAAACGGCGATTTTATCAACTGTCTCAGAATCAGACCAAACTTGGCATACAGGACCAGAAAAATGATACGGTCCTGTTGCCGCAAGTTTTGTCTCGATCTGACGAACGTGCACAAAGTAATTGGGGAATTTGCACAGAGGCCGATACGGTAAATTTCGACGGATAGGCATCAAACACGCGATCAATTTGAATTTCGTCAAAGCCCAAACGACCACGAAGCCGTTACGCACCTTTCGATGCCTTCGGTTAGCGACCACGTCGCCCGGATTGGTGGAACGCACGTCGTATCGGACAATTTTATTAATTTTAAAACAGATTTTCGGTAAACTTCGGGATTCGATTTCTCGACGCATAGTCGATGATTTCCAAATCCACAAAAAGGATTATGAAGCCCTATATGTTGTCTATAATTGTGTTCAGGTGGAATTTCTAAACAGTTACTGGATCGATTGAAATCGATCCTCCAATGTGGGTTCATGGACTGTTTTGTGTCCTATTTTTGAACAGGTTTTTCTCCGACTTTGTGTTGATCTAACGAACGCTATAGTGTGTAAAATTTCGAAGTGTTTGAAAGGAAAGGTAGGTGTACATATTGCGAACATACCATAGCAAGTAGCTCACGAAACCATCCATTATCCGCGATGAACTGTCGCTGTGAAGGCGGACCTTGGAACCGCTGTCGCTGCTGCTCTTGCCGTTGCGCGTGGCACGCGCGCGACCTCGTGGCCGGCCGGCGGTCGTCCTCCGGCGACGCACGGCCGTCGGGATGGCCGCTCAAGTCAGGGAGGATGGGCGTGGGGTTAGGGTTTCGAGAAATACTCCTCACCCTCTCGATCTCTATATATAATATACACCCGATTATACAGGTTCGGTCGGCTGCACTCTCTCGGGTTGGCCTATACAGGTCTCCTACTGCTTGGTTGGGCCGCTGGCCTCCTACTCGGGTTGGTGGGGGTCCCTCCATGCAAGTACATATGCTTTACTAACTAAAATTTGATTTTTTTTAAATTATGTTAGTAAATATATGCATTCCTAAGGTACCTTATAAATTTTAAATTATAAGCAGGCTAAATGTAGATGCATAGGTATAGCTTTATAATGATTGTAAGGCCGCTTTATACAATAAACAAAAAAAGGATGGTAGAGATGTGAGGTTTGAGAGAGCATCAATTACATAACTTCGCATATATATATGGATGAGATGCTTCTATGAAATATTTTCTAGATACTACCAAAAAGGTTACTCTGACTGAAACCTTGTCAATGCAACAGACAAAAATTATGGTGATAAGGGGGGAAGCGTTAAATATTTAAACTTACTTTGGCAACCCATGAAATAAAGTAACTTCCTAATTTTTATTGTAATAGAGAAGAGTGCCTTTCCCATGCATAGCACCTAAAGGTGCACACAATATTTCCTGTAGATCAATAACCTTAAAGCTTGGCACCATACCAAATAAAACAATATTGTGATGGATAAATTATAAGAACCTGGATAGCTCTTGATAGCTCTAGGCATCCCATACATTTACTAACATCCTTTAGTTTCAGTTGACCCATGAAAAAGTTTGATAGAAGAACCATTGATTAAACAAAAGTTATAATGCAAATATACTTTTATCAACAAACTCAGACACATGTGTGCTAAAAACTAACCAGAATAATAATTAGAAGGTAATCATTTTCAAATATAACAGCATCAGCCATCTTTCACCATTGTCAATAATGTGATAAATTTTCACTAAAAACAAACAGTTGAATGAGGCAGTACTCTGAACTCACATTCTGTAATAAAGCAACATCAACAACCTAAATCAGTGTTCTAAAAATCGCCATTTAAATCAAATAGATAAAAATTTCAAAAATTTCGGGAAGGGAGGCTACACCTATTATATATACAGTCCCCATCCCTTGGTCCACTAATCCTCCTCCCGTAAATCCCTTAACAGTATCTTCTCGTAACCTATATTACGAGATGAATGGAACCCCATTGCATCAATTTGTTTTCGATTATGCTTGACCAAGACCTCTCCTACTACCTTAAGAAGACATAGAGCAATCACATAGAGCATTGTCTTAGATACGCCATTTATTGTTAAGACATTAGTTGATAGTAGAGCAACACCCTTAATAGTTTAGTTCCTGCTTAATATAGTTAAACCGTCATTTCCTAGGAAAATACCTGGACTTATTAGTTAGCAGTATTATCGCAAAGTTCTACCTTTGACACCATTCGTAGCCTTATAGAGCTTGTTATGAGCAGAAAGTTAGGCATTTAGCATTCAAGGTATTTCTTGGCAGACTATAGAAGTCGTTACCCTCAACTATAATCTTGTATAGGCCGTAAGAAGAGTTAACACGACACCCTCGGTTCGTGTGTCATTAAAACTTGCAGATTTAAGAATACAGGAATGACATATACAACCACTTCTTTCAATTGCTCAGAAATCACTGTACGAGCTTTCGACGTGACTTCTCTCCGTATTGCATATCATTTCTAGTTATAGTGCGGTTATTCCAACAATTAAGGTAATGGAGATCGCAACCTTGAATTCTTCAAATCCATCCTACCCTAGAATTGTGTCCTTGTTTAAGTCGGAGATAAGATTTTTAGGTTATATAGATTCCAAGCCTCTGTAGAACGTAGGATTCTTGAATTAGCAAATCATTGGGATAGATTGATTCTAATTGAACTAATAAACAATGGTTCATAGCATCCACTCTTATTTGTATCATCTGATGACCTCTACCGTGACTTTGATATTTACAACACAACATTAGCTTGTTCCTTTCCACAAATTCTACACTCATGAACTAAACCAGCCAAACTACACACATAACATACATGTTCCACACAAACGCACCTTCATGTGCTCCATTTCAATTACCCTACATATATGACATATTTTCCATAGAATAAGCCATAGATGCCTATTTTGGTTCCCTTTTAATTTTAACCAAACAATATCGACCCATCCCCTTAACATGACTGAATACACATGATCCATGCAAGATGCATCACACCTATGACATATGTCTTTCACTCAAGCAAGCACATGCCTCCAACGTAACACCAAACACCAAATCCGAACACACTGGTCACTATGACATAAAGAATTTAAACACCTACCTAATCATACTTTATAGCATACACTTGTTATATATTCTCATCTCTTGGTCATAACCTCTTCTTACCCTGCCTTCTTCAAGCTCATTTCTTAGTTCCCATGTTAGACGTAGAACGAATCCTTCTGAACCGACATATCTTAGTATATTCAAACAAGAGGTCGCTACCAGCTTGTCAGAAGCATGACCCCTAGAGTGGCAATGTTTGATTGTAGTAACTTCCTTATAGTGGTTGTTGACCAAGAACGCCATGACCATATCTAGGCTCACTTAGAATTCGTGAGTGCGGGCAGAAGTGTCCAATATCCACGTGCCTCTTCTTAGAAACTGTCCCTTCCAAGAAATTTTGTAATGACGATTATACGGTTAGCCAACTTCTATAAGTTGGGTAGGACCTTGAACCAATAATACCATATCTTATAGAATATGACATTAAATTTGGTTCCTGTGATAACCTCCTCCTCCATCATTACGAAAGCCGAGTTACGATATGATGCACCTGCCCTCCCTTGCATTACTGCTCGTTATCTTATATTTTTATATATAAGTTTATTTTTAATTTCGAGGACGATTTTTTTTTAAGTTGGGTAGGATGTAATCCCCCAAAATTTTGGAGGATTTTTTTTCTTATTATTATTTAAAATTTGCTTAAATAAAATATTAGTATATTATTTTATATAAATATAGTCATAGTCATGCATGTATTGGTTATGCACATTGACTGGGCAATATGGCACGGTCAGTGCAAACAGGTGCCTTGACTAGCCTAGTAGCCGTAGGGGTCACTAGATTCATTTATTTTAATATATGGTCGATAAAGAGTGGTCAGATCATAAATTGGTTATCTTCCCATTTTAAATATTGATATATAATTATTTTCCTTAAATAAATAAAATAAAAATGGTATAATTTTTATATATAAAAAACAATAGTAAAAGAGTGGTTTGTGATGCCAACTAAATTATTGTGAAAATACTATTTTTTATTATTATTATTATTATTATTATTATTATTATTATTATTATTATTATTATTATTATTATTATTATTATTATTTGTCATTGAAAAATAGCTAATAGATGATTTTTGTATTTATATATATGCATGAGTAATTACCCCTACAAACTAGGAAATGCCATTCAGCATTTTATTATTTTTATTATTATTTTTGATTATTTATTTGTTTATTTTGACTTTCTTTGATAACTAATAGATTTATTAATTAGGTAAAATGAAAAGAAAATCAAATAAGCCCAGCTCTCGGCCAAGCCAAAACCTAAAATTCCCCCTAAGCCCAGCCAACCCAGCATCAACCCGAGCCCATCCTAGGCCGAGCAACCCCAAGCCCGACCTCCCTAAATGCAAACATATCACGAGAGGAGGGGGAGTTTTCGTGCAAAATCCTAGCCGAACCCTCCTCCCATCCTGGCGCCACCACAGCACCGCTCCTTGGGACCGCGCGCATCCGCCCGGAGTGGCAACAACCACCGTGTGTGCGCCGTCAGCAACAACAGCCACAGCACAGTAGCAGCAGTCCGTCGCCAAACTCTCATCTTCGCGGTATGACTTCTCCCTCTACGATCATTCGATTTGCGATCTATAAATTCCTACATAGAGCCTATATAACCCTCTTTAATCGCCTTTAACTATTTTGAATTTATAAGCCTCTGATCGCTTAAAAAATCGATACAAAGATGGCAAAAAAATGGATCGAAAATAGAGTTTGCAACCGATACGTATGAGACGTGCAATGGTTAGGAGTAACTGCCAATAGATGTACATGATAGTAGACTTGGCAGTTGCTAGAGGTTCATATGAGTCATGGATGTGACCCTACTAGGCATTGGATGGAAAGAACAGTTCCTTAACATATGGGCCACGTATGCACTTTCTTATTCCTGATCTTGTTGGCCTCTAACATTCGATGAATGTTATGCTTTGAGGTCCCTGGTATCCTGGTGGGACCATACCTGAGTTTTCTGTAGCCAGAGTGCCCATGCGTTGAAGGTTTGTTCTTAACTGCATTATCACTGTAGAACTGGTAGGCACCCTATTGCATGCGTTCCTTTCTTTTCTATTATATATCACAGCTTATATGGCATGGTATTTTCTTGTATCTTGTTAGGTTCCTCTGAGAACCTGGTTATCTCTCCAGGTGGGTGCTTTTCATGATGCTTCGCAGGTGCTCTAGCCAAGATCGTGGTCTTCCCTTTTCCATCGAGGAGGCTTGCTCTTGGTTCGTCTTGTCATCTTTATTGATCATTCCTTGTATATTTTCTCTCATTTGAAGTAGTTGGTAGTGGATTTGTCTCCGCCAACTTTTGTACAAATAACAATTCAGTGTTGACTTTTATTTTATATTATTTTCTTATTGTGGATGAGATTTGGTTATCTTGGTTTACTGTATTCTACAGCTTATGTATACATACGAGATTTTCATATATTGGAGTATACTTCGTATGTGTGCAGCTGGCATGGCTATGTACTTAGTCCTAAGTATTTTGGGACTGGGGCGTTACAGTATGATCTTGTGAATGCTAAGATGAACAGGTACTTGCAGCTGCATTTTAAGACATTAAAAGAGCCTAAAAGGCAAAAATGTGGTTATTGACTATAAAAGTCATAAAGAACTTTACAGATATCTTGCCGAAGAGTCTGTTTACTCTTGACGAAGAGTTTATCTGGGAAATTAATCCTAGAATCATCGAGAGGGGTGGGGTAAGCCCATAAGTTAGTCACCAGCAGTGGCAACCCAACCGAGTCTGACTGGAGATCCCAAGAAGCCTGTTCAATGGGTAGAAACAAGCTGGACTAGGTGACTATTATAGAACACTGACCCTGAGATTAAATTTTCTTAAATAAATGCCCAATAGACTGTACAATCTTGTACATGGATACCCCATCCCTATGGTGACAGTGTTCCGATGTGATTTGGTTATGATGAGTTTTTAAAAGCTCTTAATAGGTCCAAGCATGATTATGCATGATTGACTCCAATCACCAACCCTTTGAGGATTTACCTATGTAAGAGGTCGTGAAGGTCGCGACTATAGGACAGGGCGATCCTAGACAACTCTCATGAATAAGAAAAATTGCGCATGGCCAATCAAACGCGCCACCCGATAGACCCAAGAACCTCTAGCGTACTATGTGTGTCATTTTCTGAATCTAGTTCAAGAAGTCTGATTCAAGGCGTAGTCCATCAAGCAATTCTTCAGACAAAGAAAATAGTCACTACGTGATATTCAAGGTTGTAGTCCATCCATGCATAGTATTCACTTGCCCAAAAATTTTGTACTTTGATTCTTTTGAATATTGTTATCTTTGTTTTGTTTTTAGAAACTTGATTTTTTGGGAGGAATTGTTTGAATAAACCAATTTTCAAATACAATTATTTTCTAATTAATAAATGGATTATTTTATTTGGGTGTTAAATCCTATTAACGTCCTATTGATTCATATTCATCACACCATCCATCTACTATTTTATGGCTCCTAATGCCTCATTGAAAACCTTTTAATTATGTGGGATGGGTCATGGCTCTATATATGTTTCATACATTTTTTCCTTTGGAGAATGAATTGATATGAAAAAAAAAAAAAATCAAATAATCATGTCTCTTTCTCTCTTTCTTACCATAAACATTCATCTATATTTTGTTCTATTTTCTGGGCAAAGCTAAGTTCGGGTCAATCTTTTCGAGTTGTGTGCGACGACGGAATACCGGTAGAGCAGAGATTTTACCACTAGGAGCATTCAGACAAAGTCTGCACATAGACCCGAATAAACTCTTAGGGCAGTGCTACGTGCTCGACTTCTTCGGAGGCCGGTAACTTCTAATTTTGGTTTATTTTGTTTACGAAATTTTGAAGATAAAGGCAAATTAATATATCCAACATCATCCTGACTAGCTGGTCGAGGTTCCTGCTGTACTAAGTGGATTTCGGTTGGGGGAGGCCGGCGTAGACTGCTACTACGGCGAGGAAGTTGGTAGAGAATGCAGCTCTGTTGATGGTAGAGAATGCAAATGCAGCTCTGTTGATGGTAGAGAATGCAGCTCTGTTGATGGGGAGAGGCGACGCTGGGGGACTCGAAGCCTACGTATTTCTGGAGGAGAATGTGATGGCTGAGTTCGAAAGGGATGAAGAGATTGTTTCCTATGTCTCCCCTGGATTTTAGAAGCTTCCTGGGAGAGGATCCGTAGTTGAGCTGGCTTTCTTTCCTTTCATTGTTGTTTATGTGCATGTGCCATGTATTGTATGGAATAATGCTATAAATAATGTTATTTGTCCCTCCCTCCAAACCGTCCTATGGGAAAGTCGACGTAACACATTGATGTGACAACTAACATGATAAATTTTAAAATTAAAATTAAAATTAATATTAAAATTAACATTAAAATTAATGTTAACATTAACATTAAAAATAATATTAACGTTAACATTAACAATCAGCCTCACCTTGCCTTGCCTATGGCGATTTCCTCCCCTGCAGATTCCCTCTGCCTCTATAATCTATCTTCTCCGTAGATTCCCTTTCATTTTCCATTCTCCACCCTTGCTATATGGATTCGTCTTCGTCGTCTACCTATCAGGAAGTTCTTGAGAAACTTGGCACTCTGCTCTCCGCTTCCTCCTCGTCCGAATGTAGCATTTCTAGAACTCCATTTGCCAATCCACAAGCAGATTGGCAAAGATTCCTGTTTTTTCAAGCCTCTGTGTCATAAAACATATCCTCCCCATATCATCATCTCAACACTCCCAAAAATTTTGAAAATTAAAGAAAAAATCAAGATTTCGGAATACTTTGAAGGGTCCTTTTCTTCCAAATTTGAAGTATTGGAAGATTTGGAGTACGTGATGGACAATGGCCCATGGAAGATCAATAATTTTTTTTTCTCCTGTTAAATGGTTCTCCCTCTCAAATTTTTTTTCTCCTGGTCAAGGTATTAGACAGGGTTGTCCTCTCTCCTGGTCAAGGTATTAGCAATGGATTATTTGACAGCGCTTTCCAGGAAGGCGGATCCCCTTTGGAAGCTGAAGGCTTAGGCCTTCGTTTGGCACTCGATCGAGCTTTGTAAGAGAAGGAAAGATCAATCCTGGATGCTATTACTCATGTGGACTCAGATGATCTATGGCAGGTGCGTCATGTTATTGAAGATGCTAGAGATGAAATGAAGACCAGACAAGGCCCCTATCATTTAGCCACATACCTAGGAGTATGAACTCTGTTGCTCATTCTCTAGCAACACACTCACTGAATTCTAATCTCTATCCGGTAACCTGTCTGCATGAGGTTCTACCGTCTTGTATTTTGGCTAAAATCAATGATGATTTAGCTAATTTGTACTCTGAAGTTTTTTAATTAAATTGTTATTTGGCACACAAAAAACATTAACAATAAAATTAATATTAATATTAACATTAACATTAACATTTACTAATATTAGTATTAACATCAACATCAACATTAAATTAACATGGAAAAAAAATGGATAATTAACTTTTTGGGTTAAAATTTGCCATGTCATCTGCCATATCAGATAACACATAATATTATTTAACACGCCACGTCAGTTACCATGTAAGGAGAGATATTTTGGAGGGACAATTTGGAGGTACGAATAGCATTACTCTATTGTATGATATTATCATGTGCCAATATGCAATGATGCAACTTAGGGGACAAACTTACGGGATAAGAAAATACAAGTATGGTTCTCTTCTAAATCTCAGGTCACCATCTCAGTTCAGCATCGATGCATGTCAAGTCGCTCAACATCGCTAGATTACGTCGGTAAATTATGACGTTTTATGTCGCTGGCAGTCGCTAACTTAGCGACGTGAACACGTCGCTAAAGCTCGTCGCAATAGCGACGTATGGCGACGTTTTCTTGTTTAGCGACTAGGTTAATCGCGACTACTTGAAAACGTCGCTAAATACGTCGCTAATAGAAATTAGCGACGTATTTTTCCTATTTAGCGACGTCTTGACGCGTCGCTGAATTGACAGATTTTAGTAGTGACAGCTGGGTAAAGCTCAGGATCGTAATAGCTATTAATCAATAGCTCAGCTTCATCATTGGGACCTATTGGGGGTGGAGGATCCAGTCAGGAAAGGAGCAAAGTACAATTATGAAAATCTAACAATTCAAATAATAATGGATTAATTGCAATCTTAACAATTTGAAATATTTGAACAATATTTTCCATGTAATTTTCCAACAATTGAAAACAATGTGATTTTAAATAGGTAATGTATATGACCGCTTGGGTTGTATAATAGTATCCTAGCGATACGATACGGCTTATCCCCGTGTATAAGAGGGGTAAGCTCGCACAATTATGCAATATGAAGGTATTGGTCATAAAACACTACACTACTCCCCCAATATCCCACAATCAATAACAGTCAATACTCTAGGAGAGAGTTCCGTGTAACAATGTGGTTTAAGCATGCAAATTAATAATTACTAATTAAATTGCCAAATAAACATAACCGTACTTGCCTTGGTTTATGACTGGATTGGGAGTCGATACCGGAAAAGTCAAACTTGTCCTCGAAATCCTACAGTTGAGAAGTTCTGACTTAGAACCATCATCATTGAATCATATCAAGGTGTGCTAGTTACAATCTCTAAATTTAATCCTAGTCAAATTTTATGTTATCATAACACGTTTATCGATGCGATTTAAAATCATTAATTTAATGAAATAAAAGTCAAGTTAACATTTATTGGGAAAATTCGCATTTTTCGATTATTTGGCAAAACTTTGTATTTTTGTAATATATCTAAAACTATGTTTTTCTTTAAATTAGAAAAATGTGAATTTGTTTAAATAATACAAACTTATATTTTATTATTAACTAAATGTGAGAAAATTATTTAATTTTCTATATAAAATAAATATTCAATTTATTATTCTACGTGTTTATCGATAACTAACGAAACCAGAAAAATCAAAAAGAAACCAAAACTATACTATACAATTACAAAACCACAGAGAAAAAAAATAAAGACTGGGCTTATGCCCTTACAACACTCTACATAAATTAAATGAATTAAAGTAATTAAATTTCTGGTGAACTCTGAACGCCGGGTAGCGGTCCATTCAGTAGGCCGAGGCTCTGCACCCGGGAAGATTTATGAAATGCCCAAAAACTAAAAAAGTTTTATGTAAAACCCACCGCTAAAAAAACTTTCATCGCGTGCCCAGAATTAGAGAAACTTATCCAAAGCGGATTCCAAATGACCCTTTTGCCCTTCCTTTTAATTTATTGGAAACACCCACAAAACTGCTCTTAAAAAAACGTTTCAATACTCCATCTTCTTCCATACGCTGCTCACTTTCGAATCTAGGTTTTCTCCTCAAAAATTTTCAAAAACTCGTCGAAAAATTTCGGAAAGATCGGGACGAACGACAAAGTGCTAAAACGGAGGTCCAAACATCATTTTTTTGCGAATCTAAAATTTCGGAACGCCGTCTAACTATGAAGCTGTTACTTTCAGTCTCCTCGACGATACGCTCATTTTGCGACAAACGGGACCTCGTTTCGACCTCCCAGTCAAAAGTTATGGCCCTCCAAAGTTTCAGCTAACCATAAAATGTAGGAGAATGGCATTCTCCGTCTTAATTTACACGGAGAATGACCATTCTCCGTCTTAATTAGGACGGAGAATGACATTCTCCGTCTTAATTTACACGGAGAATGGTCATTCCAGTGTTAAAACGCAGGAGAATGACCATTCTCCGTGTTAGAAACACGGAGAATGCCATTCTCCGTGTTAAATGAAACGGAGAATGTCATTCTCCGTGTTAAATAAAACGGAGAATGGCATTCTCCGTCCTAATTAAGACGGAGAATGGCCATTATCCGTGCTAAATTAAACGGAGAATGACCATTCTTCGTCTTAATTAGGACGGAGAATGCCATTCTCCGTGTAATTTATCACGGAGAATGGTCATTCTAGTGTTAAAACGCAGGAGAATGACCATTCTCCGTGTTAGAAACACGAAGAATGCCATTCTCCGTGTTAATTAGGACGGAGAATACCATTCTCCGTCTTAAATAAAACGGAGAATGCCATTCTCCGTCCTAATTAAGACGGAGAATGACATTCTCGGTCCTAATTAAGACGGAAACGGAGAATGTCATTCTCCGTGTTAATTAGGACGGAGAATGGCATTCTCCGTCTTAAATAAAACGGAGAATGGCATTCTCCGCCCTAATTAAGACGGAGAATGTCATTCTCCGTCCTAATTAAGACGGAGAATGGTCATTTCCAGTGTTAAAACGTGTAATTTAGTTTTTTCAGGAATAAAGAGTTTCGTTCTTCTTTCAAAGCGATGATAATTCTTATGGAAAAGAAGAAGAAAGATCTTCTCTCCACAATTGAAGATCTGAGTTCAAATGTCTCCACGATGAAGATGATGATGATGGTGATGATGATGACGAGCGATGATCTGAGTTCGACTGAAGAAAAACACACCGAACTACGAACGATTTTTGCGATCTCTGCTGAATATGAGAGCAATGGAATTCAGATTTTTCGTGAAGAAGAAGACGAAAATCGCAATCCAGATCTGAGTTTTTTGAATTCAAATACATATAGATGACCAATTCGCGCGGAGGGGTAGTTTCGGTATTATAAAAATAGCAGTTTCTAGCGGGTGGCATCTAAAAGGGAATCTTGGAATATTTAACGTGAAAATACTTAATTCTGGGTATTTCATAAAACTTATCCAGTGGATGGGCATTTCATAAAAGCCCACCCCGAAATTGGGTTTCTCAGCAATTTCCAGAAATATTATTGGCCAGTAACACGTTCTAAAATAATAATTTAATTTAACTTATAAAAATATGGTAAGTCTCAGACTTGGTCCAAAGTGTTATGTTGCATTCTAGCTTATGCCTCAACGTCCTGAAATTCCAGTTTCGTTTGCATTTTGCTAGGGCCTATGGACCGATATAGTCGTCGCCCGAAACGATAATTGAAAACCAAACAACAAAACCGATTGAAAATCCTTTTAATAAATCTTTTGCAAAGGCCCTTTTTGAAATAATATTTTAAAATCATTAAGGAAAAATTGGGCAGCATCTCCTCTGTAACTGGAATAACCCAATAATGGGAAGATAACAACAAACACCAAAATATTCCAAACCACACAAAATAATCCCAAATCAGAAATACCAAATATCCAATCTAAATATAGATTTTTATTCCAAAACCAAAATCAATAATCACAGCACACAGAACTCTTTCCGAAAATAAAATTCAGAAAACCGAAAACACAGAACCATTCTAAGAAGAATGGTCACAGAATGATTCTGAAAGGTCACAGAATGGTTCTGAAAGGTGGTCGGGAAAATCCGAAACCACAATCGCAACGAATCGATCCGATTCTCATAGCAGAATCAGGGACCATGTCATCATCGACACTATAAAAGGGACACAGGGCCACGAAAATATACCTCGGGTGCTCGGCTAGAGCTCTCAGATGTAAATAGGAGAAAAATGAATTCCACGGTCTCGAGAAAAACTCCAGAATACGCGAACAGCAAAGATCGGCCACAGGAACAGCGGATCTGGAAAACCCGCAGGGTCACCGGAAGGCCGCGGGTCGGGAACGGCAGCAGGAAGACGCTGGGCGGGGCACGGGGCGCGCGAAGGGGGCGGTCGGCCGGCGGGATCGGGGCAGCAGCGGCGGAAGGCTGCTCGGGCGGCGCGTGCCGGGCACGGACGAAGGGGGTCGATGGCCGGGCGGTCGTACTGGGGCCGCCGGGAGGCTGGCGCGCCGGGGAAAGGCGAATCGGGGGTCGCCGGGTCGGGTTCGGTGCTGGAGCTCGGCTAGGGCTGGGATTTGGGAAAAGATTGGGGAGTGGATGAAGAGAATGAAGAGGAGGAGGAGGAGTTTTATAGAGAAAGGTTTGGGGGTTACGAGAAGAGAGAGGGTCTCGGATGTTCGGGAACAGAAACGATCGGCCAAGAGACGTTTAAGAAGAAGAAGGGTGAGGGTTACGGGTTAGAGAGAGAAAGTGAGCTGAGAGTAGTTATTAGAAAATAGTTGCATAAAAGTTTTGTTTTATAATATATTTCTCTTAGAAAATTTGAAACTCACTATGTATAATTCCTAAAAATAATTTAAAAATAGATTTGGACTCGGAAATGTGTTCGGGACTGGGCCAGACAACAAAAATCCAATTGATTCATTTTTGAAAAAAAATAATTTTAATAACTTTAATAAATAATAATAATAAACACTAAATTAATTAATTAAAAATTACGG
Organism: Iris pallida; assembly: GCA_029216955.1. Lineage (NCBI taxonomy): Eukaryota > Viridiplantae > Streptophyta > Magnoliopsida > Asparagales > Iridaceae > Iris > Iris pallida. The sequence continues at coordinate 4,054,574 of JANAVB010025800.1, read as the reverse complement.
GTTTCACAAGAAGTAGTTGAACAATTAACTGGCCAAAAGGCCGAAGACTTGAAGATCAAAATCGTAGTTTCATTTTTTCAGCTTACAAAAAAAATGTTATATTAAATTTCTAAAATAATAAATTTTATTTATTTGCATTATTATTTTGTAAACCCAAAAAAATTTAAAGTCCAAAATTTTAAAGCCCAAAGACCATTTTTGGCCCATTTTCTACGGGTCAACCCATAATTGGCCTGGGTCCCGCCTGATAAAACCCGGGCCATACTTCCCTGGTTAGGGGCCAGGTTGGATTTGGGTTTTGGTTTGCTTGGCCCGGCCTGGCCCGACTTCCTTCCAACTTTGGGCCCGGACCTGGCCAGGTCAATAGACACCCTAACAAATACCAAAAGTGTCTATGCAATACTCGTAGAAAAATATTTATTTGATATATGATCGATAGAGAAACCAATAAAAATGGATGTCTTGCCACATCCTTACTAAGTGTCCCATGCTCCTTTTAGAACTATAATACTTATAAGGAACTCGTTGAAAGGATAGTCGCATTAGTATTCCTAGTATTAGGAGGATAAGCCTTGACTTGCTAGTGCGACAGCAAAAGACGGTTAGGCAGGAAAATTCTCGGCTCTTCACACGCGACTATTCAATCAGCGAATTGTGATTGAGTTTAACAACTTAGCTCACTATAAGAAAAGTATATTTTACGGCAACATATGTTGCCATATAATACGTGTGTTGATCATAAAAAAAATGTAAGCAAGGTTCGTAGGTTAATATTAGGTCAAGAGGAAGAAACTGAGAATATCATAGCCATTCGTGGTTATTGTGGCGATTATTGACTCAATAACGAGTTTCAGATGGTAGTCTCTGGATCAGATTTGCGAGGCCTTTATGGTGGTTCTAATAATTCCCCATATAGTTTAAGCTGGATGTATCGTTTGCACTAGAAATGATTGGACTTTGTGAGGGTCAAATCAATCGATTTGCTAAAAATATGGCATCTAATGAGAATTGACATTGTGTGGACGTCCAAAGTTTACTTCACAAACATGAACTAATGCAAACTAACATGTCTCTCTTGAGTGACTTCTGAAAAAGATAGATCGTCAAACTGCTATTTGGATTTGAACTAATCAGCGTACAACAGGATATTACTGCTACATGGCAACCCTTTCCTAATCTTCTAGTCTAGTCCTAAAGAAATCTCGGGGAGGGGAATCTAAACTAGAGTAGACAAGATTTCATTAGGGGAAAAAATAACTTCACTTGCGGAGTATGAAATCCCTCATAGATATGACTTATCTGAAATGGGTTACATGAACACATTTAAGCAACATCCATCCACATTATCCCAATTATTTATGTGACTATTAACAAACGAAAACGAGGCTACATATGGAGTTTATTGGAATAGTTAAATTATCCTACGAACTATTAAACCCATGTTATCCAAGGAATCTATGAAGACCATGTGCGACTCATGCACCATGTAGGAAGTTAGAAACAACACACGACCTCAGAAGAAAAGAATCAAAATTGGCTAAAGTGACTTCATATACTCGGCTTCAAATAACATGTTTAGGTGATCGGTCGGTTGGTCGGTCGTGGACGACCTATGGACGAAACTTTGTGCTCACTCGTCGTTCACAAATTTTCTCGGGTGGTAATGATGGTTCTGTTGTCGAGCTGACATGGAAAAGATAGGTGGCAAAATATATTAAACATTAAGATAGTGATGGTGTTTGTTATCGAGGATTGCCATGATAATCACTACCAAAGTATGCGGGATTAGCGACGCCATTGTCATCGCTAAACATTAAGATAGTGATGGTGTTTTTTCTACATATAAGAAGGAAATAGTAGTCATTCTTTTTGCAGTTAAGAAGCGGAGCCAGTACGTGTGGGGTGCACAATTTATTATTAGAACAGATCACATCTTTGAAGTATCTTCGGGAACAGAAGGTATACACGTATGCAAAGTATAAATGGGTGGTTAAACTACATGACAACAACTATAGGGTGGAATATAAGAAAGACATGGATAATATGCATGACAGTTTATCAAGGAGGGCGATGCTGAGTTATCTGCTATCTAAATTGTTAGGCTAGGATGATTTGTTCATTTAAAGCTCAAACAGGATATGCCTATTACCAGTACTTATTACATAAATGGGACCTTGGCAGTTAGATAGCACTGAATATACTCAAAGAAATGGACTGTTAAACTCGATTGTTATTAGATCCAATATCTCCTTTGACTACTACTGTGTTATAGGAACACCATGATACTGTGAGTAAGGGACATTCAGGAACTCAAAAACTTCTACAAAGATTGAAATGTTTGTTATTGGAAACGGATGAAGAGCGTGTTAGAGATTATGTTAAATCATGTGACATATGCCAAAGGAACAAAGCTGAAAAATACTTCACCAGCTGGTCTCTTGCAACCACTACATATCCCTGAGAGAATATGGGAGGATATATCCATGGATTTTATTAAAATCTTACCCCCAGTCATAAGAAAATACTATAGTAGTAGTGGTTGATAGACTAACAAAGTATATACATCTTTTTCCTTTGAAATACCCATACAATAGCAGCTGCAGTGCCAAAGTTATCATGGATGAAGTATGAAAGTTGCATGGTTTGCCTAAAATTATTGTGTCTGGTAGGGATCCCATTTTTACTAACCATTTATGGAAAGACCTCTTCATGCTACAAGGGACAAAACTTAAATTTAGCACTGCCTATCACCCCTAAACTGATGAGCAGACTGAGCTCACTAACATGTGTATTGAAGGCTATTTGAGATATTTTTGTAGCCATAGGCCCAAGGAGTGGAGTAGGTTTGTACCATGGTCTGAGTATTAGTTCAATACCGACTAACATTTTGTCACTAAGATCAATCCTTTTGAAGTAGTTTATGGAAGACCACTTCCTATTACCTATGTACCTGATGTTATATAGCATCCTGAGGTTGTTGAAACCTTAGCTTTGAGAGATAACACCTTGCAATTACTTGAGGACAATTTGTTTCTAGCTCGTGATAGAATCAAGAAGATAGCAGACTCCCACAGAACTGACAGGGAATTCAATGTTGGGGATTTGGTTTATTTGAAATTCCAACCATATAGATAAATCTTTGTAGCATGCAAAAGGCCATAGAATTTAACCCAAAATATTATGAACCCTATGCATTCTCAACAAGGGTAGTCTCGGTAGAATATAGGCTAAATTTACCTGGTGATGCTCGAATACGTCTTGTTTTTCATGTTCTCAATTGAAGAAGACTATTAGTCACTAGGGTTATCATTCAAGGAGGAACTCCTAGCTACATGGAGAAGATTTTGGGATCTTTTAAAGTAGGCTAGTCCATATGAGGGATAAAGTTGTAGTAGATTTGTTAGTCCAATGGAAGAATAGTGATCCTACAGATGCAACCTAGGAAGCTTATGATAAACTCATCAAGACTTATCCATACATTGACATTTAGACAAGGTCAAAATAAGGGGAGGATATTGATACAAGCTTGAGATCAGGGAGTATAGCGGTCATGTAGTACTGGTCCAAAGTATCAAAAGCAGTCTAGAGTATCAAAGAAGTGTGCCAGAGGTTCCAGAAGATAGATTGTTAGTTCAAAGATCTCAAGGGACACTACTAAAATATGATCTATTAGCGACGTAATTTAGCGACGGCGTAAAATTACGTCGCTATATATGGAATTCAGCGACTCCTTTATATAAACATCGCAAAACGTCGCTGAATAGCGACGTTCAGCGACAGGTATAAAATTACGTCGCTGAATAGCGACGTTACGTCGCTGGATTATTAAAATATGTCGCCAGTTTACGACGTTTAGCGACGTCCTCATGTGACGTCGCTAATATTTTTACTTAGGGCACAGCGTTTCGTTTTTCCCACTCACTCGAAATTTCCAATTTTTCCCACTACTCCTTCCCCCCCTCCGGCGATTCCTTCGGCGACCCCTTCCCCCCCCCCCCCCCCCCCCCCCCCGGCGACTCCCTCCCTCTCCGGCGACCCGTACCCCCCCGTCGAGCTCCTCCTCCTCGAGCTCAGGTAAACCCTAACCTAACTCCTCCTCCTCCTCTCCCACGGACACACACACACACACGGACACACACGCACACACACACAGAGACACACACACATACACACACGGACACACACGCACACACACACAGAGACACACACACACACACGGATCACACGGACACACACACAGATGGACACACACACACACACTTGACACACTGTGTCATGTTGTGGTGGACACGAGACACTATGTTGGACACGTACACATAGCCTAGATCCTTTACCAACTATTTATTTTCCATTTTAACATGTTTTTATATATCAATTTCTAAATACCCTATGTTGACTGATACCTTGTTAATTTATTGTATTTTCTAATTTTGAAAACCCAGTTTTGACAACCATTTTAACCTAGTTTAATGCTTTAATTTAGATGTTTAAAACCCTAGTGTAGTGTATCTATATGTGTGCTGACTGAGTTTCAAGTTTAGGGTGATTTGGTTAGAGTTTTGGTTCTCGATTTGGGTTTGAGGTGAATGGGTCTGAAATATGTTATAGGAGTATGTAATGTTGTGTGAAATGAACTGATTTCCTTTCTTTTCCTTTCCTATTTGACTGAACACAGTAAATCCCCTTACTATCCAGATTGGACTGACCTATAGTTCATATCACTCACTCACTCTTGCCTAGGTACACACACGCATATAGCCTAATACAAGCATGTTAGCCTCCCTCATATACACGTATATGTGACTGTCACATGTAACAGTCAACACACTCACCCCCCATTCACATGTGCATGTACACACACCACCCACTCTCTACTTCTCTATATATATATATATGTTTGATAGATGGTATTGTATACATATATACATAACTATATCATGTAACTCATATGTGATATAGGCATATAGCCTATGTTAGAGTGTCTAAATATATGAATGCATGAAAGTTGCCTTGTCTTGTAATATAGGCATATAGTATATACATGCCTATATATATATATTATATGTATATATCTATATAGATATTACTTGTGTGTATGAGATAGCTTGAGTTGACTTTGGTCATTATTGGTACTTGAATTGATCGGAACAAAGACCCCCAATGTCGGTATCGGTCAATATTTGGTATCGGTCGGTATCGGATCGGAACATGCCAAACCGTATCGGTATCGGCCGTATCGGATCGGTATCGGCCGATACTTTAAAATTATATGAAATAGTAGTCACTTCCAAGGTTGACTATTTTTACTGAAAGTCAAAGTAGAGTAAACATCTGACCTAGATTGGACTAAGAGTTGACAAAGTCAACTATAGGTCAACCCTTGACCTTGTTTGACCTTGTTTGACTTTGTTTGACTTAGCTTGACCATGTTTGACTTTGTTGTCTTCATGTTTGTTAAATGACACCCAGATACTAGTTTTAGTTGTTTAAATGACACCCAGATACTAGTTTTAGTTTCAGTTTGCTTTGGTAACTTACTATTGCTCATTACTTGGTACTAGTTTTAGTTGATTGTGTTTTTTTAAGACTAAACAAATGACACCCAGATATTACTTGTGTGTATGAGATAGCTTGAGTTGACTCTGGTCATTATTGGTACTTGAATTATAGGTTAGGCTTGTATAGCCTTGAATGGTGTGTGCTAGCTAGTATTGGGATACCAATAGCGATAAGGTAAAGGGTACCTTGGTAGGTCATGACTAGAAATAGGATATTTGACTTAGATTTGACCTTGTTTGACCAAGGTTGACTATTTGACCTAGTTTGATCTTGTTTGACTTTGTTTGACTTAGCTTGACCTTGTTTGACTTAGTACAACCTAGTTTGACCTAGTTTGACCTTGTTTGACTTTGTTTGACTTTGTTTGACTTAGCTTGACCTTGTTTGACTTAGTACAACCTAGTTTGACCTAGATTGCATATCATTGTTATTAGTAACTGTCCGCTACTAATGTGTGTTCCATAATAAGATATAATATACGAATTTGTGCCTGTTGGATAATGTGTGTCCATCTTTGCAGAATTATTTCCAAATGGATATAAATTACTACTTGCAAAATCGTTCATGGATGTACAATCGTCGTCCTGATGATATGTGTGGTGTGCGGGATGAATACATAGCGGGAGTAGAGCAGTTCCTGCAGTTTGCTAAGGCGTTCCCTCAGTACATGGACGGCACCAAAATTAAGTGTACGTGTGTAAAATGTCATAACGTGAAATATTATCCAGAAGTGGAAGTGACATATCATTTGTACTCGAGGGGTTTCACGCCTAATTACTATCAGTGGACCGCACACGGAGAACTTGTGTCTTTAGCATCAGAGCCGGAGCCTTATGTTGAGCCGTATATGCATGCGGGACCTAATTTTGTTTCAGATAATCATGCATACGACGACGGGTGCGTGAACATGGTTTTCGACGCTGCGGGGCCTAGTTTCGTTCATGATGCACCTGAGGAGGTACCGAACGCTGATGCTGCACAGTTCATGGAGTTGTTGGAGAATGCAAGGACTCCATTGTATCCTGGTTGTGAGGATCATTCACCGTTGGAGGTAGTTACAAGACTGTTGAGCATTAAGTCAGATTTTAACATGTCGCAAGAATGCTACAACCGAGTGTTGGAGTTGATTATAGAGATCTTGTCGGCAGGTGCTAAGTTGCCTAAAGACTTCTACCGGTCTAAGAGGATGGTGAGATCGCTCTGGATGGGATACGAGAAAATCGATTCCGGTTGCAATGGGTACATGCTGTACTACAAAGACGACAAGGACGCAGATGTGTGCAGATTTTGTGGTGCTGATCGCTATAAGACAACTAGTACAGGAAGGTCTACCGGTGCAAGAAGACCGACCGATCAATGCACTACTTGCCTTTAACGCCGCGGTTGCAAAGATTATTTATGGTGAAAGAGACGGCCGAAAATATGAGTTGGCACATACGAGAACAGATTGAAGGAGTGTTGGATCACCCATCCGATGGAGAAGCGTGGAAGCACTTTGATCGAGTGTATCCAAATTTTGCTTCAGATCCGCGAAATGTCAGGTTGGGACTATATTCTGACGGTTTTACTCCTTTCGGTCTTTCGGGATCCCAGTATTCGTGCTGGCCTGTGATTGTCACTCCGTATAACCTACCGCCTTGGATGTGCATGAAGACTCAGTACATGTTTCTAACCGTTATAATTCCTGGTCCGAACAATCCCAAGAGGAACATTGACGTGTACTTACAGCCTTTGATAGATGAGTTGAATCAGTTATGGGAAGTAGGCGCTAACACGTACGATGTTTCCAGGAAGCAGAATTTTCAGATGAAGGCAACCCTTATGTGGACCATCAACGACTTTCCGGCCTATGGAATGTTATCTGGATGGAGCACTCATGGCCGTCTCTCATGTCCGTATTGCATGGACCGTAGTAAGGCTTTTCGCTTGAAATACGGCAGAAAACCGTGCTTCTTTGATTGTCATCGGCAATTTCTGCCAAAAGATCATCCATTCAGAAGGAACAGGAATGCTTTCCGTGCCGGCGTTGTAGAGAAGGGTGATCCACCGCCAAGGTGGTACGGAGCCACGATATGGGAGGAGGTTAAAGATTTTCCAAGTGCTATAGAAGATCCTACAACTAGGTACAAGTGCGATGGATTTGGTAGAGTTCATAACTGGACAAAGAGGAGCATATTCTGGGATCTGCCATACTGGAGTACCAATCTGATCAGACATAATCTTGATGTCATGCATATTGAGAAAAATGTGTTTGATAACATAATTAATACTGTGATGGACGTAAAGGGAAAAACGAAAGACAATCCCAAGGCCAGGTTGGACTTAGAAGAAATATGCAAACGCCCTGCGTTGCATTTGATACAGCAGAATGGAAAACAGTTCCTGTCGAAGTCAATTTTTTCGCTGGACAAGGAGGATAAAGTGAGACTTTGTCGGTGGATCCAGGGCCTAAAATTTCCAGACAGATATGTGTCAAATCTGAGAAGATGTGTCGATCCGAAGAAAAACAAATTGACGGGTATGAAGAGCCACGATTGTCACGTATTCATGGAGAGGTTAATTCCGATTGCATTTTGGGAATTCTTACCGCAGGCAGTTTGGGATCCATTGACGGAGCTTAGCATATTCTTCAGGGATCTTTGTTCTAAGAAATTGCTCGTTGATCGTCTAGAAAAGCAAGAGAAGGACATTGCGGTAACACTATGCAAGCTAGAGAGGGTGTTTCCTCCTGGATTCTTCGACTCTATGGAGCATTTGCCGATTCATCTATCCTATGAGGCACGTGTTGGTGGACCCGTCGAATATCGATGGATGTACCCGTTCGAGCGACATTTGAATCACCTAAAAAGAAAGATGAAAAATAAGACACAGGTCGAGGGTTCTATTTGTGAAGCCTATGTTCTCGAGGAGATTACAAACTTTTGTTCGATGTATTTCAAGCCTCATGTTGCAACTAATAGAACGAGAGCTTCCAGAAACGACGAGGGAGATCATGAAAGTAATGATACAATACTGAAGGTATTCAATGCTCCAGGAAAGCCATCGGGTAAGATGAAAAAGAGATATCTGAACGATGATGAGCTAAGGGCTGCTCAGGTGTATGTATTACTCAACTGCGACGAGGAGGAAGTAGAGAAACTGGAGGGGTAAGTAATTAATACGTCTATATTATTTTAATAGTGTTAATTATTATACTATTACATTAATTGAACGATGTTGTTTTCAGCATATTTAATGATGATGTGAGGTCGGGTAGGCCACACATAACAGAAGAAGAACTAGAACAAGAAATGAGGCGTTATTTTCCATCATGGTTGAGTGCATATGTAAGACTTGAGAACTCTGTAATTACCTTTTTGTATATGCACTTGATTGAGAATGAGCTTAATTGCTTCTTTCGTGGTATTTAGGTCGATCGTCCATACGCAAGACTTGAGAATGAGTCTATTAGAACGCTAGCCAAGGGACCAATTTATGCTGCAAAAATATGGCCAAGCTACTGTGTTAATGGGTTTAGGTTCAAGTCAACAACTTGCCCGATCAGAGACAACTTTGTGGATCTCGATTCCACCAAAAACAGCTGTTTGTGTATCAGATCTTCGAACTACAAAGATGTTGATGCGGACAACGATTTCTATGGCGTGTTACGGGAGATCGTGGAGCTGACATATAGTTATGGAATAGAGCCTGCTAAGATTGTGTTATTCAGGTGTGATTGGTTCGATCCGATTGAAGGTCAAGGTTGGAAAGTAGACAAGCACGGTCTTGTTGATATAAACTATCGGCGTCGATATCAAGCCTATGAACCATTTGTCCTATCAAGTCAGGCTCAGCTCGTGTACTTCACAAGTTATCCTAAACGGGGAACAACAACAAGGTCGGACTGGTGGGCAGTATGAAAGACCAAAGCTAGAAATACCTTTGAGGTTGACGATATAGCTTATCAACAGGATGAACTACCTCTTGTAACAAATATTATAGAAGTGAACACGACGAAAGTTTCCTATTACACATCTAATTGTGTAGAAGAAGTAGAATTATCTGAAGAGGAAGATGCAGATGAAAGTGAAGATGTAGAGGAGGAGGAAGAAGAAGAAGAAGAAGAAGAAGAAGAAGAAGAAGAAGAAGTAGATGAGCTAAACGAACTAGATGAATTTTCAGAAGAGGATTAAATCTGTACGTTTGTTTTATCATCATATTTGACACTTTAGTGACACTTCTATCATATAAATCTGTGACACTTCAGTGACACTTTATTGACACTTTTATTGACACTTCAGTGACACTTTTTGACTATGATATTTTTCAAAAATCTATGATGTCTATCATATAAATATGTTTTTTTGTTTTATTGTCATATATTTTATTGTCAGGTATGACTAGACCATCTAGACGACGCGGAGGATTATATATTAGGCAGCCCCGTCAGCCTCGGGCTGGGGATGGAGAGGGCAGTTCCGTACCCTCATCCTCATCTCCGAGTACGCCAGTGTACCGTTCTGTTCCCGGTCCATTACCGGGACAGGGCAGTTCTAGCAGGTTGGCGACTCCTTTCTCGTCGTCCAGCCTTCCTGATCCCGCGTCCAGCATCCATGATCCCCCGTCCAGCATTCCTACTGTCGACGGCTCTATGGAGGGAGCCCACGCCGATCATATGGAGGACGGCGATCAGACTGATCCTGCCCAGACAGGAGGTGAGAGCGACCCTCCATGCGCTCCTCCGGGCGAGACGCGTATGGAGATTTAGATGGACGGGCCTATGAAGTAAGTTAATTAATTATTATATATTTCTCAAATGATTATATGTACATATATATTCATGAAAAATTATTATTGTATAGATATCGGCCTTCTGCAGTACAGAGACAGCTGGGGACATTTGTGAGGCAGAACTATGGTGGGCCTTGGCTCAACTACTCAGATGCTCCTGCAGATAGGAAGGCCTTTTGGTTCGCCCACTTCAAGGTAAAAAATTTGTTTATTTTTAAATTTTAATAATTATTTGTGTATATTATACAACTTTTGTATTTTACTTCTTGTAGAGGACCTATTTCTATCCACCACACCGGGCGGCGAGGATCGAGGGCCAATTTTCTGCCGTCATAGCCAAGCTCATCCGTGATGCGATCGACGACCAGAAGCATCGTGATCGCTCCGGACAGCCGATCCAGGGTTGGATTATGCCAGAGCAGTGGACTGCGATGAAGGCTAGATTCAGCGAGCCCAAGTACCAGGAGCGGTCTGAGAAGGCCAAGGTGGCGCAGTCGAGCGCCGGTAAGTGGTGTGGTGGCTCCATTCCGATGACGGAGCATTTTCGTCGTCTGGTACGTTTCCTATGACGGACATTAATTTATATATAGTTCGATATAATATTTAATACTAATAATAGATAATATATTTTAACAGGTAAAGAAGGGTGAGGACCCGAACATGGTGACCGTCTTCCTGCTCACCCATCGGAGGGCTGGGGACTTCATTGACGAGAGGGCGACGCAGGCATATGTACGTTCTATTCTTTATATTAACTGACTATAATTTAGAAAACAGAAAAATAGATATCAATATAGACTTTAGTAAACACTTACACGTTAGCAAACATGTTCTAGGCCGAGTTTGTTCGGCTACAGAAGGAGGCGGCTGATGCTGCTGCTGCTGCTAGTGCGCAAGCAGAGGGAGGGGCTGGTACTTCCTCCCAGCCGCCTGCAGAGCCATCGCCGGACGAGCTCTGGATGACCGCCGTTGGCGGTCTTCAGAAGGGTACGTACTACGGTACGGGATCCTACGGCGCGTATTTGGCTTCGGAGTCATCCCGGGCCCCCTCTGTCAGTACGCAGTCTCCGGCTACGCAGGCGTCGTCACGAGCTGAGGATGTTCGTCGTCAGATCGAGGAGTTGCGTCGCGAGTTGCAGCAGCAGATTTCTGATGCGGTCGAGCGACGATCCGACCCTCCGATCGTCACCGGACGATTTGATGCGGTCGAGCGCAGTATACAGGACCTGATGAGTCTGCATCAGGCTACAGCTGCCAACTTGCAGACGCTCACCGAGTCTACGCAGCGCACAGAACGTAGACAAGTCGAGCTGGAGGGATCGCAAAGGAGCCTATCTGCCTCACTCGCTCAGTATACTGAGAAGGTGGTGAGTACCCTTGCTGCGCATGGTGAGCGACTGCGAGATTTGGAGCAGGTACGTCCTTCGGGTCCATCGACGGCGCCGACTCCAGATACTGCACTGCCTCCGGCGCCGACTCCAGACATTGTACTGCCTCCTACTGCCCCTACGGTACAGCTCACCCAGGAGCAGTATGACTACATTCTATCCCAGTTGCGCGACAGGGGTCCGCAGTAATTTTATTGGTTTTTTTATGACTTGTATGTATTGGCCCTATGGGCAAATTGTTTATTCATACACTTTTGTTTATACACTTGGTGGGAGACTTTTTATCATCTTTCATTTTTAGTTGACTCTATTGGATGTTTGTGAGGATGTGTGTTTGTGATATTTACTTTGCACTGCCTCCTATTTTTATTGTGATATTTACTTTGTGATATCTGCGATGGGATGACAAATATACCTACGCTGGGTTATAAGCGATGATCTGATATACAAAGGAGGTGCTGCCGAAATTTTAAAAAAATATATTGTGTATTTTTGTTATGATGTGTGTCTGTGTTTACAGTGAATATGAAATGCAGTGTTCGGAACCATCGACAGTTTCGATTACTGTTGTATGTTTTATCTTGGATAGAAATAGCAACAGTTCAGGGTGCACTTCTGAGAGCTTCATTTTCACGTCCTTCACTTTCTCGGACGTCGTAAAGGTTCCCGAGAAGGTGAAGGACGTGAAGAGGAAGCTCTGAGAAGTGCACGCTGAACTGTTGCTCTTTCTATCCAAGATAAAACATAGAACAGTAAGCGAAACTGTCGATTGTTCGAACACTGTACTTCACACACACTGTAAACACAGAAACACAGCATAACAAAAATATTAATTATATTTTTAAAATTTTTTTTTTTAACATTAGCGACGTATAGCGACGTTCTGCGACGTACTGCGACGGCAAATAGACGTCGCTATACGTCGCTAACTAGCGACGTTACGTCGCTCGACGTCGCTAATATACGTCGCTAAGTTGCCCACGTGGCCACGTGGATGCCATGCCTCGTCATCATTTATAAACTTTTGAAGCGTCGCTAGTGGTCGCTTTACGTCGCAATGTTGGCGACGTACTGATACGTCGCTCTCTGTCGCTCATTTGGCGACGTCTAGCGACAATGGACGCCGCGTCGCAAATAGCGACGTTCGGCGACGAAAGTATCATCTGCGACTTGCCTATAAGCGACGTACATTTTTCGTCGCTAAATACGTCGCAAATCATTTTTAGCGACATATTTTCTGTATTTAGCGACGTCTCCTGACGTCGCTAATCTGGGTTATTTTAGTAGTGGGACTACCAGTTGCTCTCAAGCTCAAGGGACTACCAGTGGCTCTTGGTGAAGACAGTTAAGCAGTTACATTCCTTGTTAATATCCTGAGTATAAATAAGCAGGGGATTAATGAGAAACATCAGTGAATTATAAATAAGCAGGGGATTAATGAGAAACATCAGTGAATTGTAATCTTTCTTTTCTCTATTATACATTTCTTTGTAACATTTCCAATTCTTGAATCAATGAATAAACCCTAGTTACATTTTTTTCTCCAATTCTAGTTGTTTGTTTGTTCTTTTCTACACAATTTGTGGCCAATTATGCTTGATCACCTCTAGTTTTCAGTCAATTGAGAAAGGGTGTGTCACTCCCATTTTTCGTTATACATATTTCCATTATACGTGTACGAATTTCTGACTTTTGTCAGGTGACCCGTATTTTGACTTGTCTTGCTTAGCCTAGTCTTAGTATTAATCTTGACTTGGTTTATTTTGATTTGGTTTGGTTCAACTTGGCTTGGCTTGGTTTGGTTTGAGATGGAGAGGTTTAGTACTTATATCAAACTCCTCTCTCTCTCTCCTCCATTACTTTTTCATTTACTTCTTCATCTTCTTTATTTACTCCTCCCACCTACCAAGCCCTAGGCAAGTGCAACTTGCTTCATGATGGATCTCAAGTTTTAATGTCTCTTCTTTGCAAGATTCTAAGTCTCTTTAGAACTTGGCATTTTTTGTTTTGTTGGATACATTTTTGTAGATCTATAAGTTTTAATTTTTTTCTCATTTTTCTTGGTTTTGATCTACTAAAACTTGGTATTTTCGAAAACTAGTTGCTTTATGTTGTAGGAAATCTCGTTCTACCCAATTTTGACCTTTGAAAAATTAGATTTTGACTTGTTTTGAGAAAGTTATGGACTTTTGAAGTTCATGGGTTCAACCAAGCATTTTTATGCTGATTGGAAAAGATAAACAGTGTGCATGCGTGCTTTTTAGCGCCGTGCCATCTCGGTTGCATGCGTTCTGGCGCAGCCTGGCTTCTGCCTCAGCCTGGCTTCTGGCGCTGCCTGGCTTCTAGCGTAACCTGGCTTCTGGCGCAACCTGGCTCCTAGCCTGGTACCACTTGACCCCTGGCACCATTTGCCACCTAGCGCCTTTGACCCATGCGTCTTTTCTCGCCAAGAACTTCTTGTTACATTTCCATGATTGTTCTGTGTGGTTCTTAGAAGTAATGTAATGTTGTGATCCTTGTATGTACCCTGTACTTGACCTGCCTTGTGATGACCCAACTTAATGACTTGTTGAGCATGATAGAGCTTGAGCTTGATAAGATTTGACTGGACTTGACTTGACACGAACTCGGTATGGTATATGACCTATTTTGGTAATTCTTGATAGTGGCCCATCGAGGCACACTCCTAACAAGTGACAAGTATACCTGACATGACATTATAATCTTGGATGGTGTTGCGACAGCTATTCCTGTCTTGCTAGTATAACTCTTGCCTTGATCCCGTGGTTGATTATGCCTGTACAAGCTACATGTCTCGTCTTGCATCATGTCTAGGACATGGATTCCTGGTTACGACGGTCAGGGATTCATAAATAATCTGACTAGGTTAATGACTAAATTGATTAAGTAGTTTATATAGAGAGATTTTCCAGTTACAAGCGATCCCGTTATCCCGGTCACACCTGTGGACTTGTAGCCTGTCGACGAGTAAGGCACATTTCCAGCACACTGTCATGTGCTGCACTTCTTGAATTATAAGCACTAAAGTACACCAGTAATCTTGATAACTCTTATAACCCTCGTCTGGATAACCTGGATAGTCTGCAGGGCTTGTGACTACGGGAACATCTCATTGCATCTTGATAATAACTAATCCTGTGATAACCTTAGTTAGCTAATGCTAGCAAGCCGTAGGACTTGATTGGCCGTGCCTGAATGATTGTCTCATGATTAACATGAAAATTATATTCCACCTCTTGTTCCTCCTACTGCAAGCTAATGTTTTATGTTAACTCAGTCTCTCATGTTATTTAACTAGGCTCTTTTATCAGTTCTTCTTTTATTATATACTGGTTTTAGTTCCTAAGTGGAGCCTCCCTTGTGGCACTTGCTCTTTTTGGGGTCTGACCCAGCTGGTTTTGTATGACCAGATTTCGGAGAAGCACCTGAGGATCTACCTGCTTTCCAGCCATATGGTAAACATCAGACGTAATCCTGGCAACGAGTGGGTTTCTTATTTTATTCTCTCACTCTATTGTAAATTATTCTTTTGAGGCATTTAGCCGCCGAACAAGTGTTAGCTCGTGTTGAAACTTAAATTATGTTTGCCTAATGGCTGTAACATGATTGACAAATCCTAAGGTTAATCATGTATGACTTAACTCTTGCTAGTCTTCACATTTTGTATGACTAGCTTCATGATCATCTGAATATGTAATATTTTGGACGCCTTACTTTGTATGTCTGATGATCTAACATCTTGTAACATTTACTTGCTTGCTTGAGATTGAGACACTAGGTTTGTTCTTGACCATAAGAGACTGATGGCTTGTAGATAAACCCTTATACATCTAGACAGTCGTGACTGTATTGCGAGGTGGATTTCACTTCAATGTATGTAGCTGGCTGTGTCTATCCCCCGCTCTCTAGTATTCTGGTTCTGGGACGTGACAATGTGCTATCAACAAAGATGTGAGGCTCTATACTAGAGCTGGTGAGTCAATCAGTCGGAACATCAGCGACAAGGAGACCGACTTGTAGCCAAAGCACCCCGACCATCCCGTCGATCAAGCTGCCTGCATCAACAAATCCCAGCGCCACTCGACTCTGTCCCAAGCAGTTGTTCGTTCATATTGGTGTCGTTCATATGACTCCCTGAGTCGATGACTTCGGTAATGAAAATTTCTCCATCGTTCCCTATGTGATTCTCCATGTATTCGGGCCATTTGGTTCGTTCCATAATCATCGGCCAGAGGGAAGCCATATGAAGAAGACGATAGTTTAAAACTTTATATATTTCTCACATGTAAGGCCCTATTGATTATAATATAACCTTCTAGCCCCTGAATTTTGTTAAGTCATCATGAAAGACATATTTTAGCCAAAAATTTAATTAGAAGTTAAGATAAGTTAGGTCTAAAATTACATTTGTCTAGAGTTTGTAACTAAATTGGGGTTAATTGTGAACCTTAGGATATATTTCATATGTTAATAATGACGGACATTTTTTATTTGACAATTTTGGGTAAACGTCGTTATTCAAAGTTTATGATCGTTATTGCCTCCAGTTGTGATTGGTCAGAAAAATACAAATTTTACGTATTGATTACCTTTACCATATGTTACTATCAATGCTAGTATATTTCTATTCATGTTTTTATAACTTGTGCATGTGATGGAGTCTTTATTGTTCTAATTTATACTCGTGCATTGTTCTTGTATACATTACTACTAGTTATCGTGATCTCGTCTTCATATTGTTAATGAGAATGGAAAGGGGGGATATAACCAACGAACATGTGGATTGCCACTTGTTGCGACCTCACGTGTTTACATGAGGTACTTCTACCATAGTTGTAGAATCGTTGCAAATTGGTAATGCATTCACGTGTTATCAATGACTTAGGTTAGCCCAGCCTTTCGTATGTCTGAAAGTGGTATTCCAACGACAGTGTGCACAGCTTGATCATATATTTGATATAGTCTTTCATGATAGTTCCCTATATTGTAGTATATGCATGCTATCAGTATAGTATAGTTCTTGTACTTTGTGTCGTATCTTAGATCTCATATTACATGTTAGTTCTTCTCTTTCTTGTTCATATCTATGATAGTATATCGTATTATGTAACTTTTCTGTACTACTGTGTTTGCTCTATCCTGACTGGATAACTAACGTAGGCAGCTTAGACGACTCTCAAATAATCTGTGGAGTTTCGAGATTGATATCGAAGTTCATTTCCCTACTCTTTTGATACTGGAATTGTATTGTTTAGTTTGTATTCTTTTTCGGTCTTTCATTATCTTAGTTCTTGTATAGTAGATGATAGAATATAGAACTGTGGATGTATGACATGGTTTAGTAACTTATAGACCTAGACAATTTTACTACCGTCTATGCTACAACGTAAGTTTAAATTTGCTATGTATTCGTATCCCAAAAGTGGAAGCATGTCATGACATATTATAAACAAAAATACTTGATTTTGGTGTCGTCCATGTATTGGAAGAACACATTGGCTAATTGGATGAATGTCTCAACCCCTTCTCAAAATTCTTCTGCCACATCGATCTTATTCTGGGTTAAAACTTGTACATCCATGAACGATCGCTTAAGTGATAATTCATATTCATTTTATTGATATAGAGATATTTCTGTAATAAGATGGATACACATTATTTAGTAAACAATTGTTGACATACATAAAGCATCCATCAATAGAACTTAAGTATCAATATATATGTGCAACATACATTTTAAAGTATCAAGTGCCAATCATTCATATCGATGTCGGTGAATATCAATAGCACTAAATTCTTTTTATTGCATTAGTATACACAACATAGCTTACCACTTACTTCTAAATTCTTACTTCTCTTTATCAAGCACACTTAAGCAATATATATATATATATATATATATATATATATATATATATATATATATATATATATAGATGGATATATAATCAATTACACTTGAGTATCATTTCCTATCGATATTGATAGTGAACACAAACCCTAACCATAGCATGAACCCTAACACAAATCATAAATCGTAACTGAAATTAAGTCAAACACTTTGAAAATCGATGTCATGTCCGCATGTGTTGTAACATGTATCTTAATTTGCAAAGTGACTACGTAGATCGATATTAACCATATCTAACACTAACAATTAGAAAATAGTCTTGCATTGATACAATTAACCCTAATCATAACCATGACTACACATTGAGAATTGAAGGAATCCGCCTATTATTGACTTTTAACTACATATAGGTCTGATTTCAAAAAAAAAAAACTACATATAGGTCCATAACCATAAGAATTATTTCTTATGCATGCATTGCAAAATTTTAAATTATGAAATTTAAATTTAGCAATTTATGGTTACCATATGAATCTATGGCTCGGAAAAGAGAATATGAGTTTGGGCTCGAAGAACAAAGATCGATCACCGGAGGAACTTGGACTCCAGCTCTCAATGGCGATGGTGGTGGGCGCTCAAGTATCCCGTGGTGTTGGCGAAGCAAAGGAGGTGCCTCGGTGTCGGCGCTAGCAGTGGGGGAGCAGGGGAGGGGGCTTGGCTCCGGATGAAGAAGGGGAGGGGTGGAGTGGTTGGATTGTGGATTAGGGTCAGACGGAGAGACAGGAGATGAAAGAGTTGGAGAGATCTGATGGAGCTAGTTTTGGTTTTGGATGGAGGTGATTTTTAGAATTTAGATCATTAATGCCTAGTAACGTCGCTTTAAGTTTCTTATGTTGACCTGAAAAAACTGCATTTTAGTAACATTTAGCGAACTCCGCAACAAAACATTTCCTTAAAAATGACATACTTAGGCAAGTGACATTAAACGACGCAAAGTAGCGTCACTATTCACTAATACATCGCTACAGTTCGCAACAGAAAATCAGTCCACGGCAGTGCTGTGACAAGGTAATCAACAGATGTGCGGTAACACTTGAGTTCATTATTGGCCGTACAGTTCCTCCAGTTTTACAACCAGAACCTACTTTGTACTCGACCAAAATTACTATACACAAACAAAGCTTTCAGATTCAGTTAAACTGATGCTCTTACAAATAAATAATAACAAATTCAGGAAAAATTACATTCATCACATATTGTCCATTGGGAGAGAAAATGCAACAGTTCTCTAAAAGACGATCATCACTACAAAATTGTTCTTAAACATGTTTGAAGTCTCATGATCTTTGCTAGGTTGAGGAAAAGGTCACACTTCAGGAGATGGGAGTAATTCATCCAACATTTTACAAGTATGGTCTCATTTCGACATTAATACATGTCCATGATATGGCCGCATTCAAACACTTATACTAGCCTCAAGCTCAGAGATGAGCTGATTGTTTATACCCAAATCTTCATCTTCTTCAAACTGCCAAATTAAATTAAGAACCAGATGTCAGCAATGTTCCACCACAAGTGGAATGGTACACTCTATATATATCAAAGGGTAGTAAATTTAATATAAACAGAATGCTGCTCTGCAAGAACAACCAAGTTACTTCATTTCTATCAAGTCATAAAAGTTGATTTGTTTTGATATATGGCATCTTTGTTTGCTCTGATGGTAGTACATGTGGGAAAAGAGACGTCAAAAAAACTACCCATCTAGAACATAATCCTAGGACAGTCTTAACAAAAGAAGCCAATCATCAGAGTTTTCTTGTGTACTTCCTACCAATTATATCAAAAAGGTCATGCGGCATGCCAATACCCATAACCATCAATCAAATTGTGTATTCATGATACTATTGAATAGAGTAGGCTATCTGAACAGCAGTAAGCAGCCATATTCCAAAAAAAACCAACCCTGAGACATGTATCCAAATTGGGGCCCCACTTCTATTGCTAAGATACAGCTTCTTACTAAAATATGAACACACTTATATCTAAGATAAATAATTAATTGGTGTAAGTTCCACGAAAAAGATGTGAAGTTCCATACTTATTCAACAAGTCAGAAGGAGTTTGTTAATTCTATATACCTAGAACTATCACTATACGGAAGGTCAAAGGTCAGTCTCTCTAATAGGGGAAAACTAAAGATGATTAATCCAAGGTAACAAGTAAGAAGTGTAATACCATGCTCCCACCTTGAGCCTTACAGTTTGTCCGCCTACTTTTTGGCTCAATAGTAGGGTTAGATTGGGCTCGTTTTGGAACCATGATTGTCATGTTGGATTCTGATCATGATTTGTCCCTTTGGGTTTGGTTTGATTAAACCACTTGGTTGGAGATGGGGTATGTATGATGCTTGTGCTTGGTTTGAACTTGAGCTATTTGGATGCTAATGGTTTGGGTTTGGGTGGATATTGCTTAACAGGCCGAGTTTGGAATGGATTATTAGGTGAGGCCCACTTGAGTTAGGAAACTCATTAAGATGATATGCCACCAAATCAAATCATCAAATCATATTTTTTAGGATCTTTTGATATCTTGGAAGATTCTGTATACCTTAGTTGATTAAATAATATCTTTGAAAATATTTTCAGCTAATCTCCACTTATGTTGGAATTTGCTTTATCTTATCGAATGGATTATGGTTGGATTTGTGGCTAAGTTCATTGAACCGTATCTTTGAGGATTGAGTTAGTTATTTTAGGTATAAGGGTCCTATCTCTTTCTCTCTTTTAAAATCACTATGGTAGCCTATATAAGGAGTCCCTCCCCCATTCATATCATTTCATTTGTTTCAAACTATTTTACTTTTGAGAGAGAAACAAAAAGATGTTAGAAAAAATATTGTCGAAATTATACCGAAGCATAAGAGACGACAAGTATTACGGAGGACTTCTTCTACTTTTCCCTTGGACATGTTATGAAAAACTGAGTGGACAGAACCCCTCTCTCCTTGATCTCTCACTTCTTAAAAGATTCTCCCTCCCCTCTCCCCTTTTGATTGATACCATAATTTAAAAGTGACCAAGATAAAAGAGTAACAGATACTTGTAAGCTTTACACATAAATAAATGTTGCCTTTACATAGCTTTAGTTTGAAAATATGAGAATATTAAAGTACTTGCTAATGAAAGAATAAGCTCAAAGATGTGGTCATGTTCGTATGCTTTCACCCCCTCCTTACTTTGTTTTGGTTGATATTAAGAATACAAGATTTGAGAACATTAGACCCTTGGCTTGAATAATAAGGATACACAGAACACTAGGTGTTGCTTTGCTTGGGTAATGGAAATACGAAATTGTTATCTATTTGTGGAACTTCATTAGATTCTTGGACCGTAATATATTATAATAGAAGTTTTGTAATTAGAGAATAAATAATATGATTATGAATTTGAAAGGATTAATTGTATGCTAAATAAGGGACCGTTATGTTGGAAATTATCACCATTGTGTGTTCAATAGAGATCTTACACTGCAACAATAAACTATTGTGGAACCCATCGTAATTAGTAGAGAATGTAATGTGGTGTTGTTGGCTTGAACACGAAGATTTTTGTAGGCTAAAGGAGGTTTGAGAATACTAAATAAAATTGTTATTTTGAATGAGGCACACTAAAAGAATATAGAATGGAAATCTATAAGCATTAGAGATGTTCAATGAAATATAGGGTTGAGTAAGATAATGTTGATACATGGGTTCGTATGGGACACTATTAAACGATATAATGATTGGCATGTATGGTATTATAATATTGTGGTAGTACGATTACTTTGCTATTAAAGTTATGGCTGTTGTGAGTTATTGCGAAAACTTTTGTGGAACTCTTTGAGTTGGGAAGTGTGATCAGGCATGATGTTGAGCTGGAGCTCTAGAGATATGGATAAGTTGAGGCTCTAGAACATATATAAAATTGTGGTATTATTGTTATTGAACAAGAGATCGTTTTTATAATGATGTTGATTATCTTTCATTATATTTATTTGTTCATAAGATAGTTTCATTTGCATTTGATCATGGACAACTTGTGCACAAGTAAAAAAATTCGAGCGATGTCTATTGCCGAGGAAGCGTGTCAGCCTAAGGGGAATTAGAGTTGTGTGTATCTTCAAAGGATGAAGTTATCATATATGTATCCGGAGCAGGGTCGGTCATGTTCAAGGCAGACCGGGCAACCGTCGAGGTCCCAAAATTTTGAGGTGCACCAAAAGAAAATAGATTCCTTATTTATATATAATCTTTGTTAGTATATTAAATATTAGCCTCACACAATTTTATAGAATGACTCACTTAGCAAAGTTGGTTTTCACTTACACCTCTTATGCAAAGGGGCATGAGTTCAAGGCCCAGTGGTGGTGTTCTTTTTACTAATATTTCAGCTTTTATTTTATTTTTTTTGAATGAGGGGCCCCATAGCATTTTAATTTTTTTAGTAGTTAAATATTAGTGCCCATACAATTTGATAGAATGACTCACTTGCAAAGTTGGTTCTCACTTAACCTCTTATGCAAAGGGGCATAAGTTCAAGGCCCAGTGGTGGTGTTCTTTTTACTAATTTTTCAATTTATATTTGTCCTTTTTAACGCGGGGCACCATGACATTTTAATTTTTGTCCTGGACACCCAAAAACTCAAGACCTGCCATGATCCGAAGCTCTTCAGTTGGGTCACTACCTAGACCGGAAGAGTTTTGCTGAGTATACCGTCCTTGTCACTCGAGGGTGAAAGGCTATGGTCGAATATGGTGAGATGGACCATTAACCAACATGTAGACAAGATTGCACGCTAACGAGTTGTGTTGCAGCATCTAATAAGTTGTATTGCATGACCCTATAAGTGATAGTGCTAACATTTGTTTTACAAAGACATAATTGCGACGTTCAAGGTAGTCAAAGGCGCAAGGCGCACTCGAGACGCAAAGGGTCCATATCGTCCGAGGCACAAGACGCACTTAAGGCGCACGCCCATGCGAGACATTTTTTTTCCAATATATATATATATATATATATATATATATATATATATATATATATATTCTTTTTTTTATATATATAGCATAAAAATTCCTGATGGGCGAACGGCTTGGGCTCTCGGGCGATCGGCTAGGGTTTCCTCGTGCCCCCCCCCCCCCCCCCCCGAGGCCGCCGGATCCCCTTGTCGGTGGGGAGCGGCCCTCGGGAAAGAAGAGGGGTGCCCCCCCAGGCGGGCTGGGGGGGGGAGGGGGGGTGGGAGCAGAATCGTGGGGGGGGGGGGGGGGGTGGTTCGGGTGGACCCCCCGATGCAAGCGCGCGCGGCAGCTCCCCCCCCCCCCCCCAAGGCAGTGGGGGGGGGGGGGGGGGGGGGGGTTCGGGCGGACCCCCCGATGCAAGCAAGCGCGACAGCTCCCCCCCAGGCGGTGGGGGTAGGGGGGGGAGCACAGGGTGGGGGGTCGGGTGGACCCCCTGGGCAGTCGACGACCCCCCCAGGCGGTGGGGGAGGGGGGGCTCAATGGGAGGGGGATCGGGCGGCCTCCTTTCGGTGACGGAGGTGTCGGACTCGCTGCGGGGTGGCCCCATTGCTCCGAACTTTGAATTCGTAGCAGGTTCTGGATCTCTGGGAAGCCAAACGGAGGGAGGTGGATGGACAACGGTTACACGCCGTCGTGTGACGAAGACCGGGAGGAAGACGGGAGGCGGACAGGGTCAGGTTAGGGATCGCCATCCTGATATCCGTCAGATCGGGTCAGGGTCTCGGCCATCTGCCCGGAGTCCGGGGGTGTCTGCTGGAAGATCGGTGGGTTGGCGGCCAAAGGCGACCGCGGCGGCCAAGGGGAAGAGTAAGGTGGTGGATCTGGATGTTCAAGGATCTGGAACTCATCGCCCGGAGGTTGTCCCGAGGCCTCTTGGGACGACCACTCGGCCTGCTGGACGGTCCTGAGCTGAGATCTGCAAACCTGTGGGGCCGAAAACCCCCACATCGATGGAGTACGTTCCGCCGATCAAGGCAGGGAGGGATTTCCGGACCTCATTTCCTGCGGAGGAGATCCAGAAGGTGACAGCATACTGGGAGAATACCCTCGTCCTGTATGTCTTAGGCAACAAGCCGTTCTACGGACAGATCCGGGATTATGCAACGCGTGTCTGGCAGCCTAAGGGGAGTATGGAGTTTTATGCCCGCGAGAACGACTTCTATTATGTGAAGTTCGGACTGGCGAAGGATGTCGCTAGGATCCGCCTTGGCGGCCCCTGGACGTTCGACGGCAGAGTGATCATTCTCAAGGAGTGGACCCCTGAGCTTCGATGTGAGAGGAAAGTTCTGAATGACATCCCTGTATGGATTCGCTTCCCTGAGTTCCCGGTCAGGTTTTGGAGCATACCTTTGTTGATGCGGCTGACCAGCTTGGTGGGCACCCCGATCAAGGTAGATGAAACTACTGCCTTTCGGTCGCGGTTGATGTACGCTAGGATCTTTGTGGAGATTCGGGCAGGGGGGAGCTTCCGAAGATGGTGGAATATGAGATCCCTTCTAGGGAGGTGCTTACCCAGAAGGTGGAATATGAATGGGTTCCACCTACCTGTTCACGCTTCGGGCATCTGGCCAGTACATGTTCGGAGGTTGGACCTCCGGTGGAGCCTACTATCCCTCCTAGTGAGGCTCCAGAAGCTCCCTGCGATATGGATCTCAGAGATGATAGTGGAGCGGAGGTCTTGGAGGGGGAGGTTACTCATCATGTGAGTGATGGTGGTTTGAGCCTCGTTGTATCTACTCAGCTTGCTCCCACGAGTGGGGCGATGACCACTTGCCAGGGGCTGAGTAGTATAGTTACTAGAGGTATGGTGGCGTCGGAGATTGAGGCACGAGGGGATGGCGGATCGTCTGGAGGGCAGGTTTACTGTAGGAAGAGACGCGTTGTCGGCCTGTTGAGGGATAGCCCCGCCAGGGTGGTGGGACATACTACTAACAGTGAGGAGGCGGTGTGTGTTGACAACCATGCCTGGGCGTTGGTTCTATCTCATGTCGCTCCCCAACAGGCGGTTCCGACTGGGATGGAGGAGGATTCCTTAGCGACGGATGCGGCACTTTCCACAGGTGCTGATCCGGGAGTTTTCCAGGGGGACCCCACCTCTCATTAATTAATGGCTATTATCGCCTGGAATGTGAGGGGAGCGTGTTCGCTAGGGAGGTGGAGAGAGATTTGTGGGGTGCTCCACAGAGAGAAATGTGACATTTCTGTTCTTTTAGAATCCAAGATCAAAGGTGAGAAGACTCTTGCTCGGCGGACCCCTTCTCATTGGGCCCAACTGCACAACCTGGCTCTATGTGACATGGCCAAGATTTGGGTTCGCTGGAACTCGAAGAGTTGGGATGGTGACCTGATCTTGATGACGGAGCAGTTGATTGCCATCTCCTTCGTGAACAAGGGTGGCTTCCGGTTCTTGCTGGAGGCTGTCTACGGCCACAATGACAGAAGGAGACGGGAGTCCCTATGGAGCGATATCTCCCGTGTTTCCTCTGTTGCTGACTCGGCGTGCCTTCCTCTTCTCTTGATCGGGGACTTCAATGCCCTTCTGCACCAAGGGGAGAAGCTGGGTGGTCGTCCGGTTCCAGATTCTATCCTCTATGATTTCCAGAGATGCCTCCTGCTTGCGGGACTTCGGGGATTGTCTCGCTCAGGCTTCATCTGGACTTGGCACAACAAAGCAACTCTTAACAGGGTTGCTTGTCAGCTTGATCGAGCTCTGGGCAATGGAGAGTGGTTTCGTCACTTCCCCAACACTTCGGCTGAGGGCCTGGCCGCTGGGACGAGCGATCATTCCCCCATCAGGGTTGGCTTCACTGTTCGGTCTCTTGGGAAGTCCTGTCCGTTCAGGTATAACAACAGTTGGTATCTCTCGGAGGGCTACCTAGAGGCTGTCGCAGAGGGGCTTACTAGCGGTCAGGAGGGGACGGCTCAATTCCGCTTGGTTCGTCGCCTCAAGGCCACGAAGAGAGCTCTCAGGAGTTGGGTGAAGGGGTTGCCTAAGTCCACCTTAGAAGATAAGGAGGTGGAGTTGCGGACCTTGCAGCAGGATATGCAAGCTGACATGCTTAATGGGGACCTGGCGGCTAGAGAGAAGGAGCTGATCGGAGAAGTCAACATCCTGAGGCTGCAGAAGGAGATTAGCTCGGCCCAGCGAGCCAAATGTTCTTGGCTAAAGGATGGCGACCGTTGCTCCAAGTTCTTCTATGATGTTATCCGGACAAGACAGAATAGGAACCACATCTCCCAGCTTATTGATGCGGATGGCACTCTGGTGGGGACGCCGGCTGAGATCCAGGACGAGGCTGTCAGGTACTATTCTGAGTTATATTTCCAGACTGACTACATGTCTGTGTTCCCAGAGGTTGTTACGAAGAGATTGGTGACTCCATATGGGAATAGCATTCTTTTTGCCCATGTTACATTGGAGGAGGTGGAAGCTATTGTCAAGGTGGCGGATCCCAACAAGGCTCCTGGTCCGGATGGCTTCAGCAGTGGTTTCTTCAAACGTCATTGGGACATTCTGAAGCATCAGGTCGTGGAGGTGGTGCAGGAATTCTTCACCAAAGGGAAGCTTCTGAAAGAACTGAATCACACTTTCCTGACCTTGGTGCCAAAGAAGGAGGGAGCGACAGCATTGGCGGATTTCAGACCTATTGCGTGTTGTAATTATCTTTATAAGATAATTACACACCTTATGTGCCGACGGATGGAGGGAATCATGCAGGACTTGGTATCTCCGAATCAGGCTGCATTCATCAAGGGGAGGTCGATTGCAGAGCACAGCCTCCTGGCACATGAGATGGTGAGGGGATTTAGCAGACCCGGAAGGAAGAAAACTTGTGTTAAACTGGACCTGAAAAAGGCGTATGACATGGTCAATCGTGACTTCCTCTGCCATCTGATGACCGTCATGGGATTCGCGGAACACTGGGTTGCGTTGATCCGGGAGTGCATTATGTCCCCTACTTTCTCTGTTCTCATCCAGGACGTTCCTTATGGGTACTTCCAGAGCAACTGTGGGCTTAGGCAAGGTGACCCATTGTCCCCTTACATGTTCACGCTTGTTATGGAATACTTTACTTGCTTGATGGATCTGGCAGTGCACCGTGGACGGCTGGTCCCTCTGTTTCGGAGGATGGACCCCACAGTTACCCACCTTATTTATGTTGATGACCTGCTAGTCTTCATCCAGCCTTCGACGGAGGGGTTGCAGACGCTTGCGACTATTATGGAAGATTTGAAGTCCTTTTCGGGTCTCCAGATGAACAGGGATAAGAGTAGGGTCTACTTCAGCTCCCTGTGTCCCCGGAAGGAGGAGCGGGCAGATGTGCTGGGTATCGCGAGGAGTGACCTTCCGGTGCGTTACTTAGGAGTGCCTCTCACAGTCAACTATGCGCGGGATCAGGACTGCCATAGTCTGGTAGAGTATGTCCAGAGGAGAGTAGAAGGTTGGCAAGCAGCCGGTCTGTCATTTGGCGGACGCATTGAGCTGGTCAGATCGGTGATCTCGGCTGTGGCCCATTTCTGGCTGCAGCCCATCCTCCTCCCTGTGGCCACTATTCGGCGAGTGGAGCGACTATGTGCCGATTTCATTTGGAGGGGAGGTATGCATGCGATCTCCTGGGAGCAGCTCTGTCGTCCCAGGAAGGAGGGAGGAGTGGGACTCAAGCCGTTGCTGGAGATTAGGGAGGCTTCTGCGCTTAAGCTGGCCTGGAGATTCATCAGCGGGGGGTCTCTCTGGGCGGACTGGATGCACAGCAGATACGTGAAGCATGACAACTTTTGGACGTGTTCTACTGACAACAACCATTCAGTCACGTTCAAGACTGTCTTGAGACAGGGGAGTGCTCAAGTCTGCTATCCGGAGGGTCATGAAGGATGGATCGGGTACGGACCTCTGGCGGGATCCTTGGATAGATCGGCGTTCGCTGTTGGACATCAGGGGTGCCCCGACTCATCAGGAGGACAGGCGTGGTCTGACGTGTAGTCGCATCATACGTAATGGGGAGTGGAGGCCGGAATCTTATCGGTTCACTGAGGAGCTGGGTGGGATCATTATGTCTACAGTCATTGATCCGGCTTCGTCTGCGGATCGGTGGATTTGGGAGCCGACTGAAGCATCTTCGGGAACTGGGGAGTTCCAATTCCGTAGCTGCTACAACCTTATCAGGCGCAGTTTCCCTCTGAGTTCTGATTACGAGTTCGTTTGGTGCAAGAGTCTGGCCAGGAAGATGCAGTTGTGTGTTTACAAGCTTCTACTGGGCCGCCTCTTGACTAGGGATCGCCTGAGTTCATTTGGAGTGCCGGTTCCGGATCCCAAGTGTGTGCTTTGCTGTTTGGAGCCTGAATCTATAAAGCATATCTTCTTCGAGTGCACTCTGGCATGGCAGATCTGGTCGGAGCAGAGTCGTGTATTGGGAGTGAGCGCCTCCGGGAAATGTGTTGGGGACATCATCACGGTGATCCGAGATAGCAGGGGTCGAGGGCAGGACTGGTTCCGAACAGCCAGAGTTCGTCTGGCTGCTTCTGTTTGGCATGTATGGCGGGAGCGAAACCGTCGGATCTTTGAGGGGTTGGTCACCCCTCCGGTTGGCATTCTCCATAACATCGAGTTTGATGTTAATGCTATGGAGAATTGATGAGTGGGAGTCCCACTCAGATTGTATGTTGTAAGATTATGGCTTTTCCTTTGGAATAAAATTAACCTCTTTCCAATATATATATATATATATATATATATATATATATATATATATATATATATATATATTCTTTTTTTCCAAGATATTCTTCAAGTGCTTTGTAAGGATAATTCCAATTATAGGACTCGATTTCATCAAAAGATAGAAATGATATATATGAAGTAAATTACTAATGTAAGAAATAAAACAAAATAGTGAGAATTTTGTTTGCAGGAACAATATAAAAAAAGTTAAAAAAACAGTATACAAAATAGACATTATACAAAAACAGTAAAAAATTAAATAAAAAAACAATATAAAAAAATATTATACAAAACAGTATAAAAACAGAGAAAAAGTATATAAAATAAAGTATGAAAGAAACAATAAAAAACCCCGGGTGCGCCTCAGGAAAAGGCGCGCCTTACGAAATGCGCCTCGCCTGGACTACACTGAGACGTTGTCCATGCGCCTAGGAGCAAGGCGTGCCTGGGGCACGCCTTTGACTACACTGGTGACATTGGAATCATAGTTTGCAGTATCGATCCGATATGGCCGATACAGTTTGGCATGTGTCGATCCGATACCGCCTGATACCCGATACCGACATTTGGGGTCTTTTTCGATCAATTCGACAAAGAAAATTGAACAAAAAAGACAAATCAGCAAGGGTGTAAAAGCATAGTAAGCTAGTAAAATTATATAAAAGAAGAAAACTTATCTATCGCATGTAAACCAATTGGCATGGTGGCTACTATTTCATCCAATTTCAAAATTGCTAAAAAACAACTCTGAAAATACTTAAAATTATGCTTAAATGTATAAAATATACTTTCTAAAATGTTGATAATTTGTTAGTAATGATTTGCTTTATGATACCAAAAAATCTGAAACCGCTGATACCGTCGATCCCGATACTCATAGGAATGGTCCGATATCGATTCGGATACTGTGAACCTTATACATAATCTTAGTTCCTAACATTTGTTTTGTAGGGACGAATTTTGACAAACTATGTTTTACTATTTACATGATATTATCCTTCTTTTAATGATGACACACTCACGATTTTTAAAAGTGACCCAACGTCGGATTGCACGAGTAACGGGAAGGAAACATGAACATGTATGTTATATATATAGGAATGGCCTAATTGGAATAAACAAAATTTTGAGTTGTTAGTAAAGGATTTGGATTAATGAGGATTGTTGATAAGTATGAATTCAAATGAATGTAGAAAAAGAAATAGAAAGACCACTTTAATAAATTGAATGCTTGTGCTTTCACGTGATTACTTGTGTTGGATTTTAGATAGGTTGGATTATGCCACTCACCAGTAGATTGGTCCTAATGTACTGACCCTCAACATTTCATGTTCGGAAAGCGAAGCAGGAACCCTGAGGCATTAGACATATATTCATTTCCAGTATGATGCATTGTACTTATTTAGAAGGTGTTCTTAATTATTTGGTACGGACATAATGTACCGAAGAGTATTGTTATAGTCACCTTTGCAATGTAATCATTTGGATTCTTGGATGGTTTCTCTATTTCTCAGAAAAGTTTCCGCTGCTAAGTATTATTGTTCTTTAGTTTAACTCTACAAGTTTCCTATATTTACTTGGTCTAAATGTCGTATTTTCCTATATTATAATAAACTAAATCACATACGGATTATATATGTGGGAGGAAATGCAGGATCCTGAAGACATCAGCATTACAAAGTAATAGATAATTGGATGGTTGGAACACTCAGATAGTGGAAAGGATCTCAAAAGGGATTATACTACAAAAGATAGGGCGTGTTTGATGATCCTGGAAAGCACACATCCCAGGATCAAGTGGCATAACATGACACGGCCACTCCGGAATACATAGGACGTGCCAACTACCGTACTCGTGTCTTTGTCGCCTTTGTCGGCGTGTTTTCATATTTGTGTCCATGCAAAATACTCAAGTTTCATTTTGGAATAATCTTTGAAGAAAACACAACAAACACACATCATATTTGTGTCCATGCAAAATACTCAAGTTTCATTTTGGAATAATCTTTGAAGAAAACACAACAAACACACATGTTTGTAGCTCTTCCTCATTTTAAGAGTGCTTGCCAGCCTCATTGCCGCCAAAAAAATATATGACGAAAAAACATAAAAAATGCAGAGGTATATTCAACTTATAAGAGATCCCAATTACCGGACCGTAATTTCTAATCTTCATTTGTTTGTCAAGTATACTATTGAAAGTCATCCTGTAAAAGCAATAGAAGGTATACTTTACCTCAATCGTTACTCTCCCCTTTTTTTTCAACTTTGCAGCAAGACCATCATTGTTAATCTTTCCTGGATCAAGCTCAGACCCTTTTCGTCTTCTCCTCAAAATCGGCTTTTCAGATGGATCCATCTCCTCATCTTCATTCATATGTACCAGAAGCTAATATTAGTGGATATAGGGGTATATCTAAAGAATAAAGACTGAAACATACTATATTGTCATAAATTCAAGTTAGATATGCACCAGAACTGTTATCCATTAGGGACTCATCCTTCTTAAAACCAACAAAATCTTCCATGTCGTCTTCCTCCTCTTCAAGTTCCTCATAGCCTTCAACATATTCTATTTCAGGCTCCTAATCAGTAATATAAATGGAAGCATTAGATAGAGTTCCAAGTGAGATGCAATAGATGAACCATTTAAAAGAGTAGGTCTCAGACTTCCTCATCTTCTTCTTCTTCACCAGTGGGCTGTAGCCCTTCCATATCAAGAACATTATTGTATTGTTGAACTGGATAGTTGTATATGTCACCATAAACACCTTTCTTCAGACGTTCCAGCAATTCTTTCTCGATACTCTACAAATCACGGAACAGCATCAGTAGCTGAAGCAGATAATTAATGAAAAGTATTACTACTAAAATGAAACATTGGAGAACCTTTTCCAATACTGCAGCCTTTTCAGCTTTTTCCTCCCTTCTAGCCTCTCGTTTTTTCTCTTTCCTAGGCATTGTCATTACCTTCTCCCTGCAAACATAAGGTATAAGGATGCATTAAAATTGAAAACATTTGCACTATTATATTCAAAGTATATTGTTGGCTACTTAACTACTGTAGACAGTCATCAAATAATAATGGTCACAAAAGTATAAAAGTTCTATCCAAATTGTTTGGGGTGGCCATACAAAAGGCCTGTGACCATTATAACTGCCGATGGACCATTTAAGGACAAAAGAAATTATATGCATAAAGTGTCTGTTATGTGATAGAATATTTTTGCAAATATATGTTGTAGCTTTGTGTATTCACCAAGAATGATGCTAAGAGTCAAATCTTCGAACTTTTTGATTTAGAGATAATTAAGATATAAATTTTGGCTAATATAGATATAAAGATATTGTATTTGTTGTGACAATGAAATCGTACAGATGTTGGGTAACGACTACAAAAGTAAAATAAACAAAAAAAGATTGACTTTATTGAATGGAAATGAAAATTGATAATAAACCTAGCTTTGAGGGCTAGAAACTTCCAAAACAGAAGTAGAAGGAGAATCATGGAAACAAAAAAAATTAACATATGACAATTTTTTCTGATGCTTTTTTTTGAAGAGGAGCATCTTATTTATAGATCTAGCCTAATTGGTTGAAGAGATAACACCAAATAATCTATTCTTATCTTATTAATTAAACCTACTTGACCCTATCTTTATTGGGATTCTGTTATGTCTGTAACATGTTGCCATTTGAAGGACGAAATTTGACCAGCCTTAATGATTTGATTCTATATTCAAACTAAAAGGTTGGGTATACTTTTCTTATGAATCTTATCTTTTATTCTTGAGTTCAATTCAAGTAGGGAAATATGTTAGCCCAACTATTAATTGAGTTTTTATTACGGCTAATCGATTAAGTTTCTCATTATATAATTACTAATTGTTAATAATTGATTGAGATACATTCCAAGTATTTCATATTCTCATTATCCACACTTATATTCATGAAATCTCAATTAGTGTCAGATATGATACAGATACTTGTTGGCTATTATATCTATTGCTTTGTATGCCTAATTTTATTTTGTAGCATAACATTTCGGATAACTCAAAGCAAGATCGGTCATCGACATGTGACAATGATATGAGGAAGTGATATTGAGCCAAAGATACAAGAATTTGATTCAAATCAAAGTGAAGATCGTTTGAAGACTTTTATTTGTGTAATTTGTTTTCTTATATGTGTTCGGTGAGGATAATGATGTAACACTCAGATAATGAGGTGCACTTGGAAGCTCAACCCACCAAATCTTATATATGTCATAAAACATACAAATCTAGCATGCATTCTAGTTAAATAGTCCTCTAGTTAGGAGGTAAAGTATATTTTCAAATATCAAATAGCTTCTAAATTTGCATTTACGTTCAGCTTGATACCCCCCTTCATTGTTTCAATCATATGATTCATATTTGGAGGTGTAGAAACTTCTTAACTTGAAACTTAGTTTTTGGAAACTAGACTTACATACCTAAAAATCATATGTTCACAAGTTTTTCAATAACTTTGTCAAAATCAAGACACAAGACTGCACATGTCTACAGAATACTTTCTGTAGTATAATCTGACACACATTTACTCTTTGAGCCATAACTTGAGCTACATATATTATTTTGACTTGAAACTTAGTTGTTTGGAAACTATACTTCAAGATTTTTCTTTCATATATAGACACTTTAGGCTAATTCAAGCTAGAACATACTCAAATCCATGTATTTTTACAAGGCATTTTGTGTCATAAAAACGACATACCGACAACAAACCATCAGTATGCCATAAAAGTGAAAAGTGACAAATAAGTTACGCGAGTCCAAATCCATACTCAAAGATATGTCACCATTAAACCATTGGGTCATTTTTCTGCTATAAAAATATCATAACAGCCATATAACCGGCTAATTTTCTTTGGGGACTTATAAAAAGGATTGTGGACTAGTTCTTATGAATCTCGAATACTCATACTTGTATATTATCAAGAGAACTCTCAACATATCCCAAAACTTCTATTTGCCCAAATTTATCAAAGTGAGAGTGAAATTGAGAGCTTCAGTAGATCTTTATCTTGTGTTCAAGAAGATCAATCTTTCTTTTACAAAAGAGGTTGCTTTATGAAGGAAGCTTTGGAGTCCACGAGCACTCTACACCAACCTCGGATTTGGATTGGCAAACACTCGACACCAAATCCGTGTGTTTGAAGTTGACGAGTTCTTTGGATCAAAAACTAATTGTTGTAACTATTTCCATTATAATATATTAGAGTCGGAGAGAGTTTATGGACTGGAGTGTTTCACGAAAGATACGAAGATACATCAAGTGTTTACGATCTTTCCTTACTTTTTAGCACTTACTTTTAATTGTTCATTATTGTATTTTTATTATGCTTAATTTCATTAAAAAAACATTCACCCCCCTCCTATAGGGTTGCCTTCAGAATATTTACTTTTTACATATACATAATGCGTGCATTGAAGAAAGATTCACTATCAATAATGATGAAGATTCAGATAATGAATATGGACCTGCTTGGAGCCCTATAAATGACGATGGCATATGAAGTAATATAGCGGGAATGATGGTAAGGTTGCAACTGCTTTGGTCATTTGCGATCATAATAGCAAGTCAATCATGTTGAGCTCATAGTTGTCAAAAGTGTGCATAGGCGAAAAGTTCAACGCCATGGGAGCGTGCGCCTCACTTCATCTAGACACGTACCATACTTTTGTTGCGAACATGTGCGACCTTATACGGGGTATACGATAACATCATCGACCCTCGCATTTGCAGTTCAAGCATTGTTGAAGCTTCCTTGTTTTGTAACAAACAAGTTTGACCTAGAACATAGCAACACAAACATTTCTGAGGTCAGTGTCCTCTATTTTCTTTTAATTATCCATACGCCTTGCTTCGCTTTGCATTGCTCAAGCGTGCACATCGTTTTTGTGCTTTGCGCCTAGACCCCAATGGACCTTGGCGCCTAAGGGTGCATGTCACCATTAGTAACTATGGTTGAGATCAAAATTTCAATTTCTTGGGCTCTATTGCTGAGGATGAACTTAGATTGACCTGTATGAGTTCGAAAGCTGCCACTAATCAATAACAGTAGGAAATTTACACTAGGAGGGGACTCCTTGAAAACTAATAAATAATTAATGATCTACTCAAAGGCGACCTTATACAAGCCTGAGATTTTCTTAACAGACTGCGTTACCAGGTGACATGCTTCGTTCCTTCGCCTCTCAGAGAATCAGCATATAATTTGTATTGCCTTTTCCCTAACTATATAAAATAAAGTTTTGAGTTATCGAGGTGATTTGTTCTCGTTTGAAACCTCGCAAACTATCCAAGGTACGAACTCATAGTAGAATCGAGATGCAGGACTAAAAAAGAGAATTTTTGTTTTCAAGTGATAATCACCCCTGTAGTTTTCATTTATACTGATAGACATGGTGGGAATTTGGTAACAACTATCCTCTCCATTGTCAATCATTATGACCAAAAATGTCACAAGTGGAAATTAAGGTGTACAGAAGCATTCTCTTCAAACATACAATCATTCCAAAACACCCACACTCCCACAACCAAGAGAACATGAAATTGGGGGTGGGCAGGCTACGTAGAAGAACCAAAGTGTGTACCATGTGTGAGAAATGAGACAATCCATGATTGATCCACACGAAGTGGAGGAGAAATTGTGCGGTATTCATACATAAAATATGCTCGACCTACAAGAGATTTTCACTTAAACCCTGATTTTGTTCTGGACTACTGACAGATAGCATAATGACTACGCCAATCCTTTGAAATTTGTAACCAAAGACACAATCTGCAACAGGCCCTTTGAAGATTAATTGCTAACCGAGTTAACCTAAACCTTTATTCTTGAGAACTCACTGGAAATTGCAAAGTAAATTATTTATTTCATTGTGTTTCCCCAGATAGCCTAGAACTTTAGTAATGTAGAACCAGACAATCACATGGTTTGTTTGAGTACTGCAAGGTCATACAAATGATTGCATGTGGGGGCACTGAGGGGAAGGCACTGAATGTGCCATCAAACCATAGCCAAAAGATATTTGAATTTTAACTCGACTTGTAATAACATATCAGACCAATATCTGTTTAACGTAATTTCACATGATAATCGTTCAGATATTTCGTACCATGCACTACATTCACCTACCAAGAGATATATAAGTATTGAACATAGATATATACCTCACTTTCAATTCAAGCTTCCTCATACGTATGCGATATTGTGTCATTTTGGTGAGACGCTGCTTGATTTTGTGGACAAGTAATTTAGGCCAGTATTGCTGACAAAAGCAACAGATGATACTATTCAAATTCTTTAAAGAAACCAGTTACACATACTTTGTCAAGCTAATGAAGAAACAAAAGTACTGTACCAAATGTTTGTCAATAATCTCTAAAGCCTTCTCATAATTTCTAGGCAGTTTAACTCTCTCCCACAATTTATTTGGCATGTGAGCTCTTTCGATGGTTTTCATATATAAATAAAACACACCTGCACAAAACATATAAGAACTAAGTAAAAGATGATGTATTTTTATCACATTATACCAAATAAAGAGTGAGATGATGGAGAATTAAGATGTGTATGTTTGGACAGCTTCAATTTCCACATTACAGAGTGAAGTGCACCAATTAACTTTATGTCTAGTTCTAGAAGTCCTGTTGTATTCTAGTCATATTTGTGCTACATGTTAAGCAACACAAACACTCCTGGCGCGGAGAAACTGCACTAATTAACTTTGTCTAGTTGTATAGTTCTAGAATTCCTGTTGTATTGTAGTCATATTTACGCTACACTAAGTAACACAAGAACACCTGGAGCGGAGAAACTACAACCCAATTGAAAAGTTCACATTTAGTTCCAGGAAGTAACAAATCGATAACTTTAGTAAATAAGCATATCCTATATATTTGTGTCAACTTTAAGCATCTTCCTTGCAGTAGCTAACATATCCTGCGATGAACGTGTTTTCAAGTTCTTGTAACTTGCCAATGTTCCTTTTGGTCTCCTATGATCAGTCTTGTGATTCTTTTAAATAAATTCACACACATCACTAATGACTCTGCTGCTGATGGTCACAACTAACTCTTATAAACTGCTCAAATTTTCCAACATATTTGCGGTATACCTAATCTAATGTTATCTCAAAGCATCATCTGATCTGCACGTCTAACTTACCTACTTTGACATGTTGGCATCCAACTGGATTGTTATCTTTGCAAGGCTCATTTATGCATTTTTGTTAGCACAACGTTCAAAAGTCCTTCAAAAAAGGCACTTTTATCGTAAATGAAGGCATGTTGTCCCATTAAACACCCAAAATAAAAGTTAAAGACGCACAGCAGTCTAATAAGCAGTATGCGTCATATAACGGAATAAATCTTTCAGCAAATGGTTTCAGCATCTTTCCTTGTTAACTATTACTGTTTTGCCAAGTTCTACAAGTGCTGTTCTGTTAAGGTCACCATTAACATTGTCAGATATCCATGAAATAAATCCTACGAAGTGTTTTCGGTAGAAAGATTACAGTTCCTAAGGATAGAAAATGACCCTTAGTGTTGAAAAACTATCGAGAAGTAAATTTAAAATTCCAAAGTTTGGAAGTTGAAACAACCAATCTGGATGAAATATCCAATGACTAACAAATAGGAAGCCACAAGCAGCTGATATGTTGTATGTACACGAATACAACACAACACGATAAGTGAAAAAAAGAGACAATGGTGTCCTAGTGTATTTTGAAGTGTATTATGTCATGCTAGATACATGTTGTGTAACTGTGTTACACAACACAGACACGCACTGATATTTTGACTTTAGAGTATCCTGCTAGAGTACTAGAGCAGCTGTAAAGTACATATGTAGTTTTTATCGATAGCTAAGGATCAACCAATGTGGGTACAATTTCTAACTTATTTAGAATATTAAAGATATTAATTAAACCAAATGCATGCTTCAAAGTACAATTTTTAATTAAAACATCAGATATTTACCAAAAATAGAACTCAAACAGATATAAGGTATACTTTTACATGCTCCTCGATCAAAATTTAAGCATAACCAATATGAAAATACTTCTAACTACTAGTTTGAACTGAAAAAGCTATTTTTTCCCATCTGCCCGTGTCTCTAGAATGTGTGATTGGATTACACATTCAATCAGATTATGCAGTACCCTGCTATTTTTCCGCAAAGAAATAATAATAACATAAAATAACAGGAAGAAAATTAGGAAAATTTCCAACAAATGTATCCCTACATTTGGATATATAGTTTCTATTTAAATTTCAAGATTAACCAATATGGCAAAAATCTACTTTTAACTCTCGTTCAATAAAGTTGAGTACCGAATTATGTGAATGAAGCAGTACACTTTTATTTTGATCACAAAATAATAATAAATTTCTGATACTTGGGAATAAAAAAATAGGAAAACTTCCAATAAATATTATATATGTAGTTTAGATATATATTTTCGATAACATATCAAGACTAATCGATGTTGGCACTATTCTAACTCATTCCGAAAGCCAAAAAATACTAATTACACAATACTTGAAAAGTGAAAACCACTACTTTTCATCGAAAAATGGTTTTTCGAAGCATAACCAACATGGGCATACTTGTAACTACTACTGTAAATACAAAAAAAAGACAACTTTGTTACCATCGTGATCGCGAATCGTGGCGTATCGGCTGTTGGCGAGGGGGCACGAGCTCCGGTTGCAGATTCCCGTGACATTGTAAGGATTTCTACAGAATATTCCGGTGGTGATTCTGCAGAAAGACACGAACTTGACGGAATCAGAACAAAACCCTAAATTTCAAGAAGAAAATTGAGCTTAAAAGAATAATTCGGGGGGTGGGAGAGCGTACTTGGCCATGAAACTGCAGTGGTTGTGGCGAATGACTTGCCATATCACGTCGTCGTGCTGCATCTTTGGATCGAGATTTCACTAATTGGGGGAGGGAACAACTTCGATTGATGGGGAAATGGAAGAGAGAAAATTAGGGTTTTTCCTTTCTTCACCCTTTCCAAGGTTTTTGTGTGCGTGTGTGAGGGAGGGAGGGTGAGTTGGGGGTTGTATTTAATGGGCTACAAACTTGTTCAAGATTCAAGTTCAAGGCCAGCTTGGCTATTTGATGTCGCGGCCCAAGTAAAACACTATAGTAGATATTAGGTTTTTGTGATATTCATATAGTTTTATGGTTTATCTTCTTGGTTTCCATCGTAGAGATGATTAAATTTGAACGTCTTGAAGCAAGTAGAAAGAGTGATTTTTGAGTATTACTTAGGTAGATGCACATGGAGCATAGAAGTTTTTCAATATCTTTGATCCAAGTCTTGTGTTGGTGACTTTCTTATTGCATCTTTATTATAGAGAACTAGGACTCTTCTTTGATCCTCCTTAATCTTACAATTAATATCTAATTAGTTAAGACATAATCTCATATTTTAAACTTCTACGATTCATGATCACTTTGGATGGCTTCCACTTATGTAGGGTTTGGGGAGATTCAAGATATATGTAACATTATTCATGTATTTATGAAGAGGTTGTTTTCGTGACTCGAACCTTCAATCTTTACTATGCAGGTAAGAATCCTTAGCATCGCGACAAGCAAAGCCCTCGAAGAAATATAATGTCCACCACCTCAAGAAGGAGATAAAGTGGCAATCATGATCACGAAGTGCAAATAGTATAGGCTCAGAATGAGAATCTCCCTACACATAGGACGTCAACACACAACGTAGAAAACCTAAAATAATAAAAAAAATATGAATTAGAAGTTATAAGCAACATAAATAACATCTTAGCAGGCATAGATCCAAAAGTCAACGCGCGTACAAAAGGGAAAGCATGTAAAGGAAAAAATATGCATAGAGAGTCTCAATTAAAAAATATAAGAGATACTCGTCACATTTACTGAGAATAATTTCCTAGTGATAATATTTCTTATGGATAGTAACATAGTTTGGATAAATATTTGTCGATAATGGTAGTTTAACAAATATTTTATCTCCAAAATGTACATTACACTATGAAATAAGTTCCGACAAAGAAGTCAGCCTATTAGAAAGTCACCTTGATAGCATCTTTGATTTCATTAATGACTGTGTGGAAAAAAAATATCGCTATTTCGATACCAATGATGTAATACAAAATATCAATGTTAAGCCCAAGTATCAAAATACGAAGAACGATGGTTAAACATGGCCAACTACGCACTACGGAGTACACCATCACCCAACATTGTAGTCATGCCTATAAAAACCTATGTTGAGTTTAACTAGCATGCAAGACAATCATATGAGGTACTAGCAATCATATATCTTAATCCACGCAAGCAAAAAAAGAATATAAAATATGACCATAATATATGAAAGTAATAAGGCATCCCCGTCCAATAACATGACTATAAACAATAATTAACAAAGAAAATAAAGCTACTAGCAAAGTGTCATGACATGCTCCCAAATAATTGGGTACGAGTAGTGAATACGTCCAGCCTCTGTCGCATGCAGTATCGACAATAGTATGTTGTTTGTACCTCACAAAATCCACAACCATATAATCCTTAATAATATCATAATATATCACGAATTATGTCACACAATTATTATAATCTAGGTCATTCACACCAAATGGAAACTATAACAAGAGATGATAAATAAAAACGAGCAAGATATATCTAATAGTCTCTAATATAGATAAGAAAATGTTCAGATGAATTCAAAATGGAAATCATCGGCACTACCAAAAGTATATCCAACTAAAAGTCACTAAATCAAAGACATGAAGAAGTACAGGGAACAAATCCACTATAAGTAAATGCTTGAAAGAAAATAGCAAAAAACTGAACTACTTCTAACTAAGGATCTCCAAGAGTCTAATTTCCCACTAGACATGGTCAACAACAGTAACGTCTATGTCAGTCTCATCACCACTATAATAGTTAGTATCACGATCTGCTCCCGAATAATCGGATACGAGTCGGATTCGCCCAGCTTACGTTGTGGATACAACGTAGTAAGTTGTACTAAGTATCTAAAGATCTTTACCAGATAAGACAAAATTCAAATCATAGCATCTATTACGTTCCTAGAGTTCATCACCATACAATGATATAGAAGTAAAGTATAATACAAAATAAAACTTAAAACAAAAAGGCAGCAACAACTCCTAGGTCCTGAATCATGGTGTCGTCCTGCTAAACTAAGGTCCCGAGTTCCTGCCCATATAGTCTCAAGTTCACCTGCAATATATCCAGTCAGGAGCGGAACAAAGTACATTCTACAATAATGAAACAAGTACGACATGTAAACAATAAAAAGAAACAATAAAACAAAATGAACATGAACTGTAAATGCATAATCTACCAGACTGAAACATGAAATCAAACGACATGACATGCAATTTTTGAAATAACTACTAGAATATATGACCGGCTGGAAAAAGATCATGAAGCACAAGTAATAGTACGGCTTAGAATCACATGTGCACGATGTGAGACCTAAGCTATCAACATGAATCCTAGGTTGGACTTTGGTCACATATCTGTAGTATCCCCCCTCCCCCAAGTACCAGTAAAGAACATAAACCAAAAATATAGATCAAGTCGTGTAACAATGTGTCCAACATGAAAAGAAACATGACATGAAGTAAATGTGTCAAAATTATAGAAGTACTTGTCTATGTCCTTGCAAAT
Source organism: Iris pallida (assembly GCA_029216955.1). Taxonomy (NCBI): domain Eukaryota; kingdom Viridiplantae; phylum Streptophyta; class Magnoliopsida; order Asparagales; family Iridaceae; genus Iris; species Iris pallida. The sequence continues at coordinate 4,013,456 of JANAVB010025800.1, read as the reverse complement.
CAAATGAGTCTTAATGTCTCCACCTAGAGTAAAGCTAAGAATAGATTAGAAAGGCATTTGACTAGCTATTTACTAACTATTTTATAAACCAACTATTCATAGAATATCACTAACTATATATCTATGCTAACTAGAATAGAGATTAATAGCTTTATAAATGTTAGCAAATAAATAGTTTAGCAAACTCTATAGTAAAATTATTATATAGATACTAGCAGGTAAAATTCTATAGTATAAAAATGTTAATTAAATTATAGATACTAGTTAAAACTAGAATTGTTAAAACATAATTACTTAGCAAAATAATATAATGGTTTAGCAAAACTTCATACATGATTATATTTATTACTAGAATTAATCAACACAGTTTTCTATATTACTAATAATATACTTATCATTACTAAATCTTAATTAAACTAGAATAAATATTAATTCTATTAAAATGCTCATATAAATACTAATATTAATAATAATGATAGCAATAATAATAACTACACAAACCAAGCCCAAACTAATTAATTAAATAGTTAGAATTGTAAACCCTAAAACCAAATTAATATTCAAGACCCTTGGTCGAAAATAATTAGCAAATAAACAAACAAAAAATAGAAAGTTAATTGCCATTGGCTAGCCTGGCCTAGTGAAATAAACGAAAATAATAACTACTGAAAACTAATGCAATCACGACTGGCTTGAAGCCCAAGACCACAAGTCAATAGGAATAACAACAACAAAAAATAATTGAATGCAAAGGGGCTTGAGGCCCAGAGCTCTCACAGCCCCTCGGCGTGGGAACCCAACCCATTAGAATAGGGTTACAGTTCTCTCTTCATTCGAAAAGAGAGGCAACAGTAGTTGCACAAAATTTTCAAGAAAGGAAATGGAGGAAGAGGCAAAAAAAGAAGACACTCACTGTTCGGCTTCGTCGACGGCGGTGAGCGGCTAGTCTGGAGACGCTAGCTAGGTTGATGGCCGGATCGGCGCCGGAATGGATCGAAGCGGTAGCCATGGCGCAACACTCAGGAAACGGCGGCGAGGTGTTCCAGACAATCAACTAGGGATCTGGCGGTAGTGGGGACTTCTTAATGTAGCAATCAACGAGGTCTGACCAGAAATGTCGATCCAGTTAGAGATGCATCGGCAGATGGTTGGGAGCTCTGGCGGTGGTCGATGACAGATCTGGCGGACTGGTGAGTAGATCTGACTTAGGAAGGTCGTATAGTGTTGATGTGTATGGAGTCAGGTGTTAGTTGTTTGGGTGTGGTGTATTGGTGGTGAGGGGATAGACGAAATAGATTGGTGGGTAAAGGCTGTGGCCGGACATGGTGGTGGTGCTGGTGGTGGGTCTATGGATTTGGAACAGCGTGGTGGAGAACTAGAGACGGGATGATGTGCTCAGTAGCGGTAGACCAGGGTCAGAGGCGGAAGTCATGGTGGACAGGGGTCTGGGTGATTGATGGTGGTGGTGACACAGTAGTGGGGGTGGCTGGGTTGGTCGGCGAGGAGGCGAACTGGGTGATTGTAATAGAAATGTTGGGGAGGAATTTTGTCCCAAAAATTAAGTAGGAAGAGAATGGAGTGTGCTCCAAGCCAAGGGTGGCATTCCAAGTAATTAGTAATAGATCTAGGGACATATATGGAAAGATTCTAATTAACCATAACTAACTATAAACTAATTACTAACTAAGCAACTAATTAGTAAATAATTCACTAATTAATCCGTTAACTAGTAACTAATCTATCAATTAGTTAACTAAGTAATTAATCACCCAGTAAACCAAAGTCTATTGACCCATAATCCAAGTCCAAGCTTGGTAGGCCATTAGAGTAGCTAACCCACAATCCAAGTCTAAACATGGTAGGCCAAAAGAAATTAAATAATAAAATAGAATAATATTTACTGATTTATTAGATAATAATAATAATTAGAATTTAAAATTAAATCAATAAAAGGATCTCAAAAATAATGACTTTGATACCAAAAATAGAATTTCAATTTTAAGAAAAGAATTCTATAACTCAAAAATTAGTTCAAAATTTTCAAAAGTAGAATTTTCAAATCGAGGTAGTTAAAAATCTATCCCCTTACAAAAAATTTGTCCTCGAAATTTCAAATGGCATAATACGAACAATTAAGATTAACCAAGTACGATAATTCTGAAAATGATTAAAATCGGTTAAAACAAAGAATCAAAAAAAAGTACGACTAGTAGAATCAAGACGATCTAGAAGTTATTAGAGTTTAAAATCTAGGCATGATAAAATAATACAAGAATGATTAAATTCTAAACATGATCAAAATCAAGGTTTAGACATAATAAAAATATAGTACCAAAATGATATAGTCATAATTAAATTCTAAATATGATCGTGAATAAAATTGTGACCTAAATCCAAGAAAAAACCGTTTAGGCATAACTAACACGGCTATGAAAAATTCAAATCATTTAAACTCGATTAGTCAAAAATATGATCAAAGAAAATAAGTCGTTTAGGCACGATTATGTTTAAAATCAAAATCATTCAGAAATAAAGACCAAATTATATAAGTATGATCATTGTCATGATCATAATATGATCAAAATAATTTAGGTATACTCAAGATCCCAAAGGAACCCAAAAATTGTCATGACATGATTAATTCAGTATCAAAATCATTAAGGCCCAATAAATATTAGAAATAAAATCTAGCTATGATCATAAATCGTACAATACGATTTAAGAGTCGTCTAGATATGATAACAAACATAATCAAAGTGATATAATCATAAAGAAAATCTAGTATATGATTTTATTGAAAATTGAATAATAATTATAAGGATAGAAGGAAAATCAAGTCACTATTACAAGACTTAGAAAAAATCAACAACGGGTTTAGGAAAATCAAACGACGGATTATAAGATAGGATATGCATGAAAGAAATAACTTTATAAACTAATCATTTTCCTCTCAAATGAATCACGAGTTCTATAATCTATAACTTCCTCAAAACTTATTACTAATTTGCCTACCCAAGGTTCTCTTCTACTACCTTTCTACCCTTAACTATCCTCGTAAAAAAAAGTTTATTCCCAACGGTACTGTTTGCAAAAACAAAAGTTGAAGAACTTTATTGATACAAACTTTGTAAAAGATTACAATTTGAATTCTGGGAATTGTACAACTTTAGGAATTCAATCTAGATGACGATTGCTTTATCCCTTGGACGATGTAAACTTTGAAGACGAAGCCTCTGAAGTTGAAGACAACTCTGAAATTGAAGGCAAAAAGCCTCGAAAGTTGAAGGCAAAAGCCTCGGAAGAATGCAGCAGCACTTGGGAAAGAACTCCTGGACTCTCTGAACTTTGAAGTCTGATAATCTAATCTCTGATTCTTGATCCTCCTTGAATGGAGACTTGAAACTCTATTTATAGAGTTCTGAGAAATAACTAACTTTTAGTTATTCTGGACTGCGCATGATAGATTGCGCAGTAATTGGATTGCACAACAATGGACTGCGCAGGCAGTTGCTGGATCATGGGCCAACTGCCTTGGACACATGGCATCATTTGATTGAAATGCGCATGATCGTGCATAGACAGTTGCCACAAAATGAGCAATTGATGGCATGAATGCCATGTGTATTTTTTTATTTGTGTTGATAGAACGCGCACACTGAATTGCGCTGGTTTTGGATTGCGCCAACTTGAATTGCGCAGGAAATGGATTGCGCCAACATAGATTGCGCCAACATGAATTGCGCTGCCAGCTGTCCTCGAGCGTCGTACTGCACGTTTAAACGAATGGTCGCCTCGTTCTCCGTGCTGTCAGCTGTCAGAAGATTTGATTTGTGTCAGGTAATGATGGTGATTTGCCACGTCAGCCTGCGCACTTGGAAGTGTGCGCAATCTATTATGCGTAATCTGAAAGATGCACAATCTGATGTCTGCGCAGTTCATCTGAAAGTTATATTTCTTGATTTTCTGACTTTGTTGATGTGTGCAACTTGATTTTTTAGGACCTACAAGACCCCCTTCAAAGTTTTCGAAAGTTGAATCTATTCAAAATTTCGAAATACTTTGAATTTTGAATTTGAAATCAATTTGCGCATGTAGTGAGCTGTCTGCGCAATCTGAGGGATTAGCCCCATTTTTAGGCGCAATCTAAGGCAGCCGTTTCATTTTGAAAAACTATAAATAGCTCTTCAATTCCTTCGAAGTGTTCTTTACTTGCTTTCTTCGTGCACTTGAGAGAAAAATTTCTGAGCTCTTTCTTCTTTTCTTCTCCGACGATCTCAATGGCTCCCCGACGATCATCTGCCGCTGCTAAGGGCAAGGCTCCCGCCGAGTCATCGGCTAGGGCTGCGCGACGAGCTTCTCGCCATGAAACTGCTCATCCAGCAATGATAGGTAGATGACCTAATCAAAAACTCTTTTTAGAGTTTTAATTTCACTGTCTCTTCAAAATCTATCTCTTTTTAGGGATACGATCATACTGTGCCACCCTTTTTAGGGTTCTGGTTGCAGAAATCAGTTCATTCTTCATTTTTATGAAGGACGACTCTCTGCGCAATCGGATGAACTGCGCTGACAAAAGTCAGCGCAACTTGCTGATTTGCGCGAGACTGTCAGCACAAACTGATGTCTGTTTGTTTGCGTAATCTGATTATTTGTGCAATCTGATTATTTGCGCAATCTGATATTGCGCAATCTAATTTCGCACAATCTAATATTTGTGCAAACTGAGTCTTTGATTTTGATTTATACTGAAAATTTTTGTTTTCTCTGTCTGATGCAGTTAATACTAGAGAAGATCCAGAATATGAGAACTTTGTAGGGACCCTTTCAGAATCAGAATATAAAGAGGACCTATCACATGTGCACTATCCTCAATATGATCTGCCAACCTCCCGTCAGGCCATTTTGATATCCCAAGATAATGAGACACTGCAATGTTTGATGAATGGACAGCCTCTGGAATCAGCAGACGCTGTCATACACAAGAAGCCATTATTCCTATTCGGTGAAGCTTTTGAGAAAAGTTCTCAACCGAGACCAAGGATGGAAGAAAGGATTGTCCATCAGATGGATAGATCATTATCGATACCAAATGTTCCACGCTGCCTCCCCTTATCCAGGTATGCTCATGCGAGCTATCCGAGGAAGATGGAATGGAACCTTACACCGTTCCAAGATGCCCGTCCAGGAAGAATTTTTGTGAAGAAGGGGCCGAGCAAGAAGGATATGTTCTACAGTTCCTCAGAACGGTACAGTGTCTTGTTGAGAGGTCTGAAACCCGGATGTATTCCGCCGGAGAATTCTTCCTTGTTAATGCCCGTCAGAACCCCAATTTTCGCAAATAAGTTTGCGAAGGTCGAAGGAAAATATCCTGAGCAAGACATCAGATTAACTGGATTGGTGAATCCAGATTTTAAAAGATGGAGCTGCATAGCAAATTGGATTCTGACCAAGTTTGAAAATAAACTCCAGCAAATCAACTTGTACCAAGCAGTGCATGCCACTGTCTATGGTTTTGCTCCGAACCCGCACCTGTTCTTGACTCTAGCAGAGAGGTACAATTACAGAACAGGGACCTTCATGACTCCCGGCGGAGAAATCGGGTTTGTACTTCATGAGATGCAGTACATCTCTTATTTGCCAATGGGAGATGTCCCATATGAAGAATTTGTCCCAACCAATGATGAGTTGGACAGACTCCGGAGAGAGAATACGGAAATGGTAGCAGTCTTCGAGGAACTGCTATGTCATTATAAAATCTGTTCTCTGTTCTATAAAAGTGCTACATCAAACACTTGCTATTCCTCGAAATGGCTACCTTATCTGTTCCTTAACCACATTCAAGAACCGAAGACCAAGGAACATGATAGATGTTATCCTGACTTCTTTAAGCCATTGAGCAACACAGAAGTGATGAAGTTGATGGAAGAAAGTGGCGATTTTGATAAAGAGATGAAGGATGATCATCAATGTCCTCCTTTGAAGAAAGGAGATACTCTCGAAAGTTATTTGAGAGTAGGATATAGACCTATGTCAAAAGAAGCCCAATTAGCAGGGTTTCTGACACATTGGCTCCGTCGGTTTGTAGTCCCAGGATCCAGTACTGTAGACCGCTTCCATCGCGGTATTCTTTTTGCTGCCGTTAGACCAGAGATTCTGAGTTCGATCCCCAGCAGAGTCGTCATTTTGTTTGCAAAAACAAAAGTTGAAGAACTTTATTGATACAAACTTTGTAAAAGATTACAATTTGAATTCTGGGAATGGTACAACTTTAGGAATCCAATCTAGATGACGATTGCTTTATCCCTTGGACGATGTTAACTTTGAAGACGAAGCCTCTGAAGTTGAAGACAACTCTGAAATTGAAGGCAAAAAGCCTCGGAAGTTGAAGGCAAAAGCCTCGAAAGAATGCAACAGCACTTGGGAAAGAACTCCTGGACTCTCTGAACTTTGAAGTCTGATAATCTAATATCTGATTCTTGATCCTCCTTGAATGGAGACTTGAAACTCTATTTATAGAGTTCTGAGAAATAACTAACTTTTAGTTATTCTGGACTGCGCATGATAGATTGCGCAGCAATTGGATTGCACAACAATGGACTGCGCAGGCAGTTGCTGGATCATGGGCCAACTGCCTTGGACACATGGCATCATTTGATTGAAATGCGCATGATCGTGCATAGACAGTTGCCACGAAATGAGCAATTGATGGCATGAATGCCACGTGTATTTTGTCATTTGTGTTGATAGAATGCGCACACTGAATTGTGCTGGTTTTGGATTGCGCCAACTTGAATTGCGCAGGAAATGGATTGCGCCAACATAGATTGCGCCAACATGAATTGCGCTGCCAGCTGTCCTCGAGCGCCGTGCTGCACGTTTAAACGAACGGTCGCTTCGTTCTTCATGCTGTCAGCTATCAGAAGATTTAATTTGTGTCAGGTAATGATGGTGATTTGCCACGTCAGCCTGCGCACTTGGAAGTGTGTGCAATCTATTATGCGCAATCTGAAAGATGCACAATCTGATGTCTGCGCAGTTCATCTGAAAGTTGTATTTCTTGATTTTCTGACTTTGTTGATGTGTGCAACTTGATTTTTTAGGACCTACAGCTAGTACTGTACGATCTCGAGATTTCGTTCCCTCCCGATGCTTCTACCAGTTTAAGTTACCTAGATTATCCCTACAGTTATCCGAAATCACATACCGTGGTTACATGATCATCGTCCTAGATGTCGTACCTCAGTACAGGAACGCTAAGTAAGAATCAACCTCGGCACCTAGAATCCCAATTGGTGATTCATTCTTAGTGTAATACAACAAGCAATCAATCAATCCTGACCATGCTAAGACTACATGCCAACTACCAGGGTACCCGTACAGGTAATCGTATAATAACTAGAATAACATGATGGCACCGCAGTGTAATATAAACAGAAAAATAATACCTCAGTGCGCCAGTAAACATGAAGCACCTCAGTACAATAACAGGGCCAGTACCTTAAAGGGTAAGCTAGAAATCATAGCACAGATACACATAGTCATGTCAGGAACAAGGATAATCAGTCAGTCACATGAAGTCATCTACCCATATAGTGGCATGGATATTTGGTCAGGTACACGGTCGAGATTACTACTATAATAGCATCTCAAAAACACATGGGAGCCTACAGCTCTAATCAATAGTCCTTCCACTGGATCAATCTATCAATAGTCCTTCCATCTACGATGGAGATCAGGTCAAAAAATATAATCACCAGATACTATGCTAATCACCATAAACAATGATAGGCCCTCGGGCTCATAAGAACCCTCTGAATCAAAGATCACAGGCTTATCAGCAACCAAATCTTCCAACTACTGGGATACAACAATGGTACCAGGTTTTGGGCACTTAGAAAGTCGGGTAAAAATTATATTATGATACCCTCGATATTCTCCTCGTTCTGCGAAACAATCGCAGAATCATCAAAATCTAGGAATCCACATGGTCATATCTGATCAAATTAGAACATCATCTAAAAAATAAATGGCAACGCTATCCAAGAATCCACGTAAGTCTACCAAATCAATATTTCGGGATAATACTCTCTATAATACTCAATTCTCTAATATATGCAAAGGTCACAATCCTAATACATAGGACAACTGTCAGCCTTATCTGGATAAACTAGGATAACTCCTAGAAAGAATGGTCAAGGGACAAGATACTATTAATTAATGTCACAATGAAATGACAAAGATTGCATGAACCACTCTGGAGCAGATCCACGACCCTTAAACCAAACAAGGGCTTGGGTCGCAGACCATCTTCCGAGTAGAACTGTGCTCCTTACGCTCTCCGACGGACAAGACATGTCAAGTATCTAGGCGAATAATCTAGTCATGAGTCTACCTAACAGGTACTGGGATCTGGTATACTATATAAAAATAAAACTGTACGAGTCTAGCTCAACAAACCAAAGGAATAGTTCTGCCAGAATCTTCAAACCAATTTTTTGACCGGGAATTTTGGAAAAATTCGGCAGTCTCCTCTGTATTCTGAATGGGAGCTCCCTGCGAAGTGGGGCTATAACCACTCGACGCAACCCACCGCAGAGTCACAAACTGAGAACACTGAGTCTCAGCCTCCAACAGCACTACGATGCGTACTGGAAACCAAACCATAGTCGAAAACATTAAGTTTCGGCCTCCAGTAGTACTACGATGCGTGCTGGGTGCCAAGCCAACACATGCAACAAAAAATTGCCATACAGGACGCATCACAGACCCACAGTCATAACCAATCCACAAGCATAGTCACAGGAACAGTTAGCCAATGCCGTTACCCGACTGCGAGTCGGACACGGGACATATGGGGACAATCCATACTTGTGAGTCGTGCTCGTGTCCTCGGAGGTGTGGATGACCCGTCCGAGTTGTCCGATACGGCTTGACCCGATATAGAACTAATATATACCATAAATCTTAGTCATGGCAGTTCTACTACTATGCTACACTAGTCACATTTATACATTTACATTCATAAATTACAGGATTAATTATATGCAAAAAAATCTAGCAGGAGGGCAAGAGCCGTCGATGAGCAAGGGGTACTTGCCTAGAGGACTTGGCTAGGTAAGCAAGTCTTCGGCATCCTAGATCCAAGGTAGCACGTCCATCGAGGTCCTCAGAACACATAATAAATAATCATTAGCAACAACTAATAAAATATCAACAAAATCACAAGAGATGGTAGAAGGCTATACCGTGTAGGTCCTACAAACAGTACAGAGATCTGGTACAAAAATCGAGGCACACAGATCGGTACAAACATGCAAACTGAGACATGCAATCAAGATGACACGAATAGTGAGGCAAATGGGCACATGATGTGCATGTAAATGAAGATGTGCACGTAAATCGAGGGATCACGAATATCAGGATGGCGTACGAATCAATACATTACGCAAATCGAAGCATGCATGCAAATCAAGATGATGCAAGATACAATGTGGCACACAAATTGATACGACATACAAATTAATACGGTACGTAAATCGGTACGTACACGTAAATCAATGCATCACAGGTCATGAGACTGGCACAAAGGCTGAAACACAAAATTCAAGACGGTGCACAAATCGAGATGACATGGTGCCCGAGGTAGTACGGGATTCAAGGCGACCCGCTGCCCAAGGCAACACGTGGGTCGGGGTGGCACAAAAATGAAGCCAGTACGTATACCGAGGTGCATGCGAATCAAGATGTCATACAGCCCGAGCTGCACGGGGCCTAAAGTTTCTCGCTACTTGAGGCATGCACGGAGCTCGAGGGCTCGGTTCTCGAGGCAGCATAAAAAATGAGGGGCACACTCCCCGAGGGTGCGTTGCTCGAGAGAGCGCACTATACGAGGCAGCGTGCAGCTCGAGGCCCACAGATCGAGGAAGGGAGAAAGGAGGGTGGCGGTCGGGAACCCTCGGCGGCGGCAGCCAAGTCACGACGGTGCTGGTCGCCGGAAGGGAGAAGAGGGGCAGGTGAAGAAGCTAGCGGTAAAGCCTCACCGACGGAGGAGGACAACGGCGACGGGAACACACATGGAGAGAGGGAGACAGAGGATCTGTCGAGCTCGGCCAAGCAAGTCAATCCTGGTGGAGGAAGCAAACCGCAACTGTACGACGATTGGAAGTGGGGGTAGTTGCGGTAGAGGTAGCTGGAAGTGGCGACAGTGGTGGCCATGGCCATGGGGGTGATGGTGGTGGCCGTAGATGAGCATGGGAGAGGGTGTGAACGGAAGAATGAGAGAGAGAGAGAGAGAGTGAGTTGAGCGGGAGAGTGAGGGGGAGAGGTGAGTGAGAGCTGTGGGGGAGAGGGACTGAGCTGAGAGAGGGAGAGAGAGTGAGCCATTGTGGGGGGGGCTGTTCCAAAGGGTGAACGGGAGAGAGAGTGAGAGGGAGGAAAATAGGGGGCGGCTGTGAGTGTAGGGGAGAGAGAGTTGGGTTAGGTTTTGGGAGGATAGTTATAGGAACGAGTAAAATAATAATAACAATAATAATAATAATAATAATAATAGGAATAATTATAATAATGGAACTAACTCCAATAATAATAATAAAATAATACAACCATAAATTAATACGACAACGATAACCAAGAGTCAAGAGTCAACAACTAAGACAAACCCAAGTCCAGAAAATAAAATAAAAATAAAAATAAATTCAAAATTTGAAAATCACCCAAATATGAAATACATTCATATATCTATTTTTCAAAATAGGAAGGTGACATAGGCCATGGATCACTTGTATGTCTGTTACAAGTCTATCAGTACCGAAAACTACTTAGGTCAAAATTATCCAAATAAAATTTAAAATTTCTTAATAAACTCTAATTATTCCTAAAATGATATAATTAGGTATTCTAGCCTATTATAGAGCATATGATGACATTTCTACACTACACTCTACCTGTTAGTTGTTATAGGCTTCTCATTCATCAAAAATAGCCTTTAGCATACTTCATATGTTCATTAATGATTTTATTAGGGTTTTTCGTTAAAAAACCCTCCAATTCTCTAATTTGGTTTATAGGGTAGAGGATGATACAAGGGACATGAGCTTATTCTATCCTTATGCATCTCATAATGGATCAAACTCCTTTGCTCGTCATAATGGTGTACGTCTTGTGGACTTTGATGCCGATTACTTATCTGACCTGTCTAAGGTAAGATCTAAAGTGGTTATGTCTTTACCATTTTCGGATACAATATCTTGGAAGTCTACAAAGTAGACCCTGGTCACCACTTATTCAAATTATGTCGAGCTCATCGCCTGATGATGTCACCCGGAAGTGCATATGGTTGCGAGTTGTCATTGAGCATATTCAGAATACGAGCATATTTTCTTCTATTAATGATGTTTTGATGATAATATATAAAGACAACATCACATGCATTGACAAGACGAAAAAGAGGTACATCAAGGAAGACAATACCAAACACATCGCACCTAAGTTTTATTCTCGCATTAGCAGCAGCAACAACAAAAGTTTAAAGTTATGTAGATCCGATCCCAAGACAAATTGGCCGACATGTTCACAAAGTTTCTACCGAAGATCGTTCATGGCATCGGATTGTGAAAACTCTTGTATTACAATGTTGTAGTGTGGGATAATATCAACATTAGGAGGAGTATCCAAAAATATAGTCACTTGACATTAATGTACCCTTCTTCCTAACTTAGGGACATTTTCATTTAATTTTTGACATCCTAAGATAATTTTAATCAGGCACCGACATCAGATTGGTCTTACATATAGATATTTTTACGTCCTCAAGACGCATCGACATTGACTTTTCCCTCCTTTCGATTACGGTATTTTTCTACTGGATTTTTTAATCAAGGTTTTGGTGAAGTCCATCTAGGACTGTATATCCCCATAAACTCACATAAATTTGTTATATGAGAACTGATGCTGATCATTCATGAAGACTGATACAAACTATTTGTGCGCACTCAAAGGAAAATGTTATATTTAAATATAACTACTTATTGATTGTGCCAAATGGATAGTGATTTTCTATCTATTAAAAATATCTCAGTCAATCTCCTTGTTATCGTTTGTAACCAAATATAGTTTCGTATATAAAAAAAAAATATATATATATATATATAAGGCTGATAGTATACCCATTATAGGATTACTTGCTCATATTAATAAACATAATTAGTCTCTTCCTTATCTTATTCTATCGGAGTTTCTTAATAACCCTTTAGTCTTTTAGACCACAACATAAATAACTATTATTTACTTATATATAAATTCATTTTTTACAATCATTTTAATATAATTAATATATACTATATCATTCTCTGTTATTTAGACTTATATATAATTATAATTGAATTAATATTTTGCTTAACTGCTAGTAACAATCTTCTTGTTGCTCAATATCCAATAACAATATATATATAAAATATATAAAATATATAAAATATATATATATATATATATATATATATATATATATATATATATATATATATATATATATATATATAGCCTCCCCCCTAGTGCACCGTTGGATCGAGCGGACAGTGTAGGGCCCGCGGGCGCTTCTCCTCGATCCAACGGCCAAGGATGAGGGGCTTTGAAGGGGCTCCGAAAAAGGGGCTCTCTCTCTCTCTCTATCTATCTATCTATATATATAACCAAAGCCCGTGTCAAAGACACCTAGCCGGCTTTGGTCCGGGAGCCGTAGAATAAATCCATCCAGCCGCTCCCGTCGGGACTCGATCCCACGACCTCCCCCCTACATGCCAATGGACTTAGCCACTAGGCTACAAGCCCATATATATATATATATATATATATATATATATATATATATATATATATATATATATATATATATATATATATATAAACGGACTTCAAAACGGCTCAAACTTGAGCCGTCTAAGCCGTATATATCATTAACCATTTTTTTAAAGAAATAAAATAAAATTTTAACTTAACTACCTGTCACGATCCGCTACCCAAATTATTGGGACGGATTGAGGCATGTCCAGCCTACGCTTGAGTTATAGCGTAGTAAGCTGTTCTTTTAAAAGTAAACAGTAAAAGATCAAAGTGTGCTAACAGTTCCATTTGTTATATTGAAGGAATCATCACAACACAACATCTAATATACGAATATGTTTAAAGATACATGGCCAAAATATAAAACTGGATACAGGTCCAGTAACAAAATATATAGTCTAAACAGTCCTGCTCTCAAAGTTCAGAGCAACTAAAATAACAAACTAAACGAGTTTCCCTGTAGGTACATCCTCGTGGGCTAAAGCCTGATCCTCAATGGTGACCCCATAATAGGAATCACATAGCAATTCCTCATCGGTAAGTATACCTGCAATATTTCCTATCAGAAAGGGAGCAAGTACTGATTCTACAAACTAAATATACGGAGCATGGAATAAACAGAGGTGTAATAAACAGGAATCAGGGCATATCATAATCTATCATGTAGAAGATATATTTGTCATGACGGTAGATGTACATGTAATGTTTAAAACTGGAGCAGGCACGTGATCGTCAATAGGTATAAAATATACCGGTGTACAAGTCTACATGTAATAAAATGTACATACGTACAAGTGTACAAGCATAGGTGTACATCCGTACAAAAATGCAGGATAATGGTGTAGTGCCCCGCTCCCGTTGGGGCGAAGCACTATGTAATAGGCTCGTGCCAAGTCAGACATGGTCGGGAACATAGATGGCTAGTCTGACTCGGCGACGAGTTTGGTATACAAAAACCATGGCATCAATAAAATCGATTTGGACGAGTGATATGAGTATCGTTCCAACTAATGGATCGACTACTGTTGGAATAAGTCCTAGATGCGGTAGGCGGCGTCTTGGCGAAGGAACTCTAAAGGGAGCGACGCAACCCGTCTGCCGTTGGTTTTATTGGTTTTCTTGGCTTTCTGAACGAATTATTGCGTGGATTTGATAGTGTGCTTTCGCGTCGATTTCTGAATGCGCCTTTGGGAATTTCGAAGGAAGGATTGAAGGAAGGGTTCTAACTCGATGCTCGTGCCATTGCAGGAGTTCGTGTAACTGACGCTTGACCGTCGTGAAGCGTTCTCCTACTCTCGGCGCAATCTCCTTAGGTGGGTGGTTCTTCGGCCCCTTCTTTTCTACTCCTTCCCGCCAACTAAATTATTAAAGTTCAACGTTCAAATCGATAATGCTAACGGGATGTATGCTTGCCACTAAGATCAAGAGCTCGGGATAATATATCAATCTAGAAAAGTTAACTCTGAATCGATAAGTTCACACTAAGTAGAGAAAAGATAAAGTTCCAAGAAAGAGATAGAATATATTTCATGCCATGCAAAACACAACTATGAAAACCTTGGTGGCGGTACATCATGCCTCGGAGAATTTGGTGCCTACGGGATACTAAATCAGAACGTACGGTTTCGGGGGAAAGGACCCTTGCGCGAGTAGGAATGATTATGTGATTTGATAATGGTTACGCTATGCAATTTGCTTCATACATATTAAACTGTTCATACATTTGCATGGTCAAGGACGACTTGTGCACAAGGTGAGCTTTCCTCGAGACGGTACCCGGGGCCCTGGGACCGAATCGGCCTAGGAGGAAATTATGGAAATCGTGCTTCGGCGCGAGGCATTGCGAGACCTCCAGTTAGGCTCGCTACCTGGACTGGAGGGCGCGTCGCAAGGCTACGTAATCGTCCTTCATGGTGTCGATATCACCAATGACCGCATATAGGATAGACTGTATGCTCACCTATCATCTTGTGCAGGTGGTAAGTATTATGTATATTTTGTGCAGGAAGGGAGCACGGCCGTGGTAAGAATGCTCTTAAATGGGTTATGTTGTTATCGTTTAAAATGTGCCTTCGATATGAAATGCAACTCATATAGTTCTTAATAGAAAGATCACTTCGTATGCCTGAATCCTTAATAAGCAGTGTCGGTTTAGACGAGTGGGTTCGTCCCATCCACTAGCAAGTGTGCTAACCCCCAACTCCCCAGGTAACGAGCGTGCTGCGGGAGCTCGAGACTAAGCTGGAGCTGAAGAACGGGAGGCGGCACGAAGCTCTCCTATTTTGAAGTATTTTGATGCCCAATTCAGACCGAAGGCTTTTGTTCAAATGTATAAAGGGGCATGAATGTATGGGACGCCGAGGATTATTTCAAGGCGAGCTTGTCGATAGTTTTCTTTTGTGTTTCAAAGATGTAGCCGCAACGACATATGTAATGTAAAAATGACCTTGCACATATTTTGCAAGTTTATGAATGAAAAGCTAAGTTTCTTCCTATACTATGTTTTCAACTCTCTGCAGTGTTTAATTTCAACGCGTCGAGTCAAAAAGAGAATTTCCAATTACACATCCTTGTCTTGTGCAAATTCATTCAGACTTGCACGGCATCACGTCCCGACCCGTGGGAATCGATTTATATCGAGTCAAGGCGATGGCGACCGATTCGGCGAGTCGGGGCGTGACAAATGGCCTACGACAAGGTATGTATGTAATACGACCTTGCTCGGTACATACATACGGGAGAAGGGGCATGATCACGTACACAGCTATCAGTTTCTCCATAACCCAAGCTATAACATGTGAGAAATACAAGAACAGTGTTAAAGCATGTGAAACATACAGTAGGTACATAAAAACATGTAATATATAATTTTTCATTTAAGTAACTGTATTAACATAGTTCATACGCAATTCATTATATGCAGTAAGTAAAGTTTGTAGGGGTACTTGCCTTGTGCAAAACAAAGATATGAATACGAAGCTATGGATGTCCGATGTCCTGTCAATGTCAAAAAGGATATACAATCTTAGTTTTTATACTAAGCTCAAGACTAGGACACTAGTGGTGTGGCACGATTTTCTAACTAGACACCTAGCCAAGTGATGACTTTAGCATAGGAGACCAATTTAGGGTGACACAATACCTAAACCAACTTTTTAGGGTCTCTATACTAAGGTAGGGCAAGGTCCCAATACGAAAATATCCCAAAAAAACACATAACTTCATAAGACATAATTATTTAATTAATCAATCAGACTATACACTATGTTCTAACAATTATTAAGATAGGCAAAAGGCTCCAATATATATAAAATAAAGTACCAAAATGATCCTTGTTAATTATAAAAATTTATACTAATTTTTATGGAATTTATAAACTAATATAGATATTTATTAAAAATCAGTAAACATAAGTATTTGAAAATGAGTTCTGTTTTCCTATTTTTATAAAATAGAAACAATACAAATTAAATCCTGAAAGAATTATATTAAATTAGCTAAATTAATATAGTATTTAAATACAATTTTTTCCTTATTTTTTACAGCATTTATATATTGTCTAAAAATTCAAATACAGCAAGGTACAGTTTCTGAAAATAAATAAATAATTATTTAATATATTTATCCACGTATACGAAATTGAACCGAAGTCCAGATACGGGACCCAAGGCCATAAATCAAGTCCGATATGACTCGTACAGACCTTGAATGTACTTAGACTAATTTAAGTCCACAAAACCCATGTTAGATAGGGGTGGGCACCGGTCGGGCCGGGTCCAAATTTGACGGAATCGGACCGGACCCGTTCTTTGACGGGGCGGGACGGGTCAAAAAATTATTGGAACCGAAACGGATTCGACCCGTTTGAAACGGATCCGAACCAAATCGACCGCGGGTCCAAACGGGTTAAAAGTCTAATAAAAACACTACTGTCAAATAACAAAAAGCAAATTCAAAATCAAAGATGCAGGAAAACAGTATAACAGGACTGCAGGTGATTGTTGCTGCTTGGCTACAATAGTGGCTGGACTGTAGGAGATTTTTGTGCTACTTGGCAGGAATGCTCCTCATGTTTGGTGGGCTATATATTGTCTTATGGGCAAAGAAGAAAGAGGGTGTCAATGAGCGCAAACATGCAATGTCACCAAGATCATTCACGACATCGAGAAGCCACTTCTATCTTGAACTTTGCCATATTTTGATGTGCTGGTTGTAAAGCTAATGTACATAAAACTGAAGCACAGACATCCACACCAAATAGCAAGTAGGTGCCTAAAAGAAAGAATAACATAGAGCTCTTGTATATATTTTTTCTTTATGTACAGAAAATCCTCTCTAGATGTAGCCTTTGCGTTCTCCACCGTCACCCTGTCTTGCTCGTGTCTTTATTGTACAGCCATCATGTTTCTGCCATGGCAATCTCCACTCCAGAAAATACTTAGGATGGACTGCTCTCAGGAGAAGGTCAAGTGACAAGTCTGATGTTAAGAATGAAGTCTAATAAAATTTTAGGATTTTCCAAACAAATGGGCCGGGCCGGGCTGAGGCCCCGTTTGTTTTTGAAACACGACCCGCCCCGACCCGTGAATGTCAAAAGAACCGTCCTGCTCCGTCCCGTTTAAATTGAAAATTTTAGGAACCGGCTTGTTTGAGCAATTTACGGTTCGGACAGGATCGAAACCGCGGGTCCTGGACCCGTATGCCCAGCCCTAATGCTAGGTCTGGACTCAAATGGCCATATTTAACAGACTACGTAAAAATACAGAATTAAATATATAAACATATGTGCATAATAAAATAAAATAATAATATTTTAAAATAGTAAAATATACAAAACCCGAATATTTTCTGATAATAAAACAACATGTAAATTTACATCTATTAAAACATAGCACAAAATATACATATACATAGATATATATATATATATATATATATATATATATATATATATATATATATATATATATATATATATATATATATATATATATATATATATATATATATATATATATATATATTTTAATATATACATATATATATATAAATATATATATATTAAAATATATATATATATATATATATATATATATATATATATATATATATTTTAATATATACATATATATATATAAATATATATATATTAAAATATATATATATATATATATATATATATATATATATATATATATATATATATATATATATATATATATATATATATATATTAATGACTAAGTCTACTATTAAGACTAACCTCTAAGGTATCAAGTGGGAACGGATGGCTCCCTCGCGGCTGGTGGGTCGAACAAGTAAGGATATCTCTCCCTCATGTCCGAATCCCTTTTCCAAGTAGATTCTCCTGGAGAGTGACGGCTCCAAGCTACTCGGACTAAGGGTATGACTTTGTTTCTCAGTCTCTTCTCCCTTCGATCCAGTATCTCCACTGGCTGCTTAGTAACTGTAAGACTCAGTCCAATCTCCAACTCTGAATGATCCAGTACATGGCTGGGGTCGGGAACGTATCTCCTCAGCTGAGACACATGAAAGACATCGTGAACTCCCGCCAGGTTGTGTGGTAGTGCAACCCTGTAAGCTACCTCTCCGATCCTGTCGAGTATTTCGAACGGTCCAATGTATCTAGGGCTCAACTTGTCGCCTCGTCCGAATCGGATCGTCCCTCTGGTAGGTGATATCTTCACCAACACCATATCTCCATCGACGAACTCCATCGGTCTGCGACTAGCATCGGTCGAGTATTTCTGCCTGTCCTAAGCAACTCTGAGTCTGTCTCTGATCATCCTGACCTTCTCTGCTGCATCAGTGATCATCTCTGGCCCAAGAATAACTCTATCTCCAATATCATCCCAAAAGTGCGGTGTATGGCATCGGCGTCCATATAGTGCCTCGAATAGAGACATACCGATGCTGGCTTGGTAGCTGTTGTTGTATAAAAATTCTACCAAGTGAAGATGACTCTTCCATGATCCTCCGAAGTCCAGTACACAAGTCTTCAACATGTCCTCGAGCATCTGAGTCATCCTCTCGGACTGTCCATCAGTCTATGGATGGTACGTTGTACTGAACTTGAGCCGACTGCCCAACTCCTTCTGCAAGCTCCTCCAGTAATGGAATGTGAATCTGCTGTCCCGGTCTGATACGATGCTCACCGATACTCCATGCAAGCGAACTATCTGCTGCATGTATAGCTCTGCCAACTTTTCGGTGGAAAGTCCCACCTTGAAGGGTATGAAATGAGCACACTTCATCAGCCTGTCAACGATAACCCATATGGCATCCTTTCTTCCTTGGAAACGAGAAAGTCCTGAGATAAAGTCCATCGTAATGTGTTCCCACTTTCACTCAGGAATGTATAACAGCTGCAATAGACCAACTGGTCTCTGACGCTCCTTCTTGAACTGCTGGCAAACTAGACACCTCAAAATAAAGCGTGATACATCTTTCTTCATCCCGTGCCACCAGAGATGTTCTTGCAAGTCACGGTACATCTTGTTGGCACCAGGGTGAATAGAATATCGCGATCGGTGCGCCTCCTGCAAGATTGCCTCTATCAGCTCACCCTTCGGTACGCATAACCGGCTGTCTTGCCTCAAAGATCCATCCTCTGCTATGGTGAAGTCATCAAGCAATCCAGCTAAAGTCTGAACTCTGAGTCTGCGGAGGCTCTCATCTGTAGATTGAGTCTCCTTAATCTGCTCCATCAGACCTGACTGAATATCTAGTGCCATCATCAGTATCACTGATCCTGGCTGAATCATCTCAATACTGAGCTTCTCTAGAACTTTTTGCAAATGTCGATCCATCATCAGATACCATGCCATCGGATGCCTGCTCAGCGCATCCGCCACCACATTTGTCTTTCCGGGGTAATACTAAAAATTGATGTCGAAGTCCTTCATCAACTCCAACCATCTTCTCTGCCTCATGTTCAGCTCCTTCTGTGTGAACACATACTTCAAGCTTTTGTGGTCTGTAAAGATTTTTTCTCGCTCTCCGTATAAGTAGTGTTTCCACAACTTGAGTGCAAAGATCACCGCAGCTAACTCTAGGTCATGAGTAGGATAGTTCTGTTCATGACTCCGTAATTGTCTAGATACATAGGCAATCACTTTTTCATGCTGCTACAAAACACATCTTAGCTCCTTTCCAGAAGCGTCGCTGTAAATGGTAAAATCTCCAGATCATGAAGGTAATGTCAGAACTGGAGCGGTCATCAGTCTCCTCTTCAGCTCCTCAAATGCTACCTAGCAGTCCTCTGACCAGATGTACTCTGCATCCTTCCATGTCAGCTTCATCATAGGTTCGGCTATTCTAGCAAAGTCCTAAACAAACTTCCTGTAATAGCCTGCTAATCCCAAGAAACTCCTAATCTCTGAAACTGATGTCGGAGCCTTCCATGTCTCGATGGCAGCAATCTTCCTAGGGTCCACTGAGATCCCCTCTCCAGTGACCACATGACTGAGAAACTCCACTCGGTCGGAAAAGAACTCGTACTTCGATAATTTAGCATACAACCTCTCCTTGCTCAGAATCCCCAGAACTGTCCGCAAGTGTTCTTCGTGCTCTTTTGGCATCTTCGAGTATATCAGGATGTCGTCGATAAACACTACGATGAATTTATCCAGATATTGGTGAAATATCTTGTTCATCAAGTTCATAAAGACAGCTAGCACATTTGTGAGACCAAATGGCATCACCAAAAACTCGTACTGCCCATACTTGGTGTTGAACGCAGTCTTCTGGATTTCTTCAGCTCTGACTTTTACCTGGTGGTAACCTGATCTCAAGTCTATCCTGGAGAACACCTTTGCCCCACTCAACTGGTCAAACAAATCATCTATCCGGGGCAGAGGATATTTGTTCTTAATGGTGATGGCATTCAATGCCTAGTAGTCAATGCACAAACGGACTGTACCATTCTTCTTCGGCACAAAGAGCACTGGTGCTCCCCATAGAAAAATACTAGATCGAGTGAAACCCTTTCTCAACAGGTCATCGATCTGCTCCTTAATCTCTACGGCCTCCTTGGGGTTCACTCTATAGCAAGCCCAGGACACTGGTGATGAGCCTAGTACTAAATCTATAGTGAACTCCACATCTCTGTCAGATGAAAGTCCTGGAAGATCCTTTGGAAATACATCCATAAACTCTCCAATGATAGGGTGTGGCGGTGCTAGCTCCCCAACTATCGCACAACAGTTTGTCTCTAGGCTGATCTCCGGCCCGGTCCTCCTGACACGGAATGGTGTCGATCCTGGGGGACTGAACAAAATACTACCCTCATGACAGTCTATAGCTGCGTGAGCGTAGCAAAGCCAATCCATTTCCAATATGATATCATATCCGGGAAGTGATATCACAAAGAATCATCCCCTAAACTCTCTCCCTGCTATAGTAATAGAGCATCTATAGATAGCTCTAATGGGTATTGGTCCGCCCCCTGTCATTACTCTACTCATCTCCTTGGTGGGTGTAGCTACTAAATGGTATTTTTGCAAAAATTTTAATGACAGAAAGCTATGATGCACCAGAATCAAACAAGCATATGGCTAAAAAGTATGCAAATAAACATGACCTGTGATGACATCGACAAATAATCTGGCTCTGAAACCTGCTCTGCCTCCGCCTCAAGAGCTAGACTATAAGCCTTCCCCTGGGGTCCTATGCTGTGATGAGTTTTCTATGTTGCAATCCTAGGAATCCTCTAGGTGTTCTAGATGTTGTTCCTAATTTTTATCAAGTTATCCTATAATCCTAGTTGTAGGTATGCTTGGTGTAACCAAACAATTTAAGTCTAATACCTGCATGGGCCACCACTAAAAGTATGTCACGACCCGCTACCCAAATTATTGGGACGGATTGAGGCATGTCCAGCCTACGCTTGAGTTATAGCGTAGTAAGCTGTTCTTTTAAAAGTAAACATTAAAAGATCAAAGTGTGCTAACAGTTCCAATTGTCATATTGAAGGAATCATCACAACACAACATCTAATATACGAATATATTTAAAGATACATGGCCAAAATATAAAATTGGATACAGGTCCAGTAACAAAATACATAGTCTAAACAGTCCTGTTCTCAAAGTCCAGAGCAACTAAAATAACAAACTAGACGAGTTTTTTCGTAGGTACATCCTCGTGGGCTAAAGCCTGATCCTCAATGGTGACCCCATAATAGGAATCACATAGCAACTCCTCCTCGGTAAGTATACCTGCAACATTTTCTGTCAGGAAGGGAGCAAGTACTGATTTTACAAACTAAATATACGGAGCATGGAATGAACAAAGGTGTAATAAACAGGAATTATGGCATATCACAATCTATCATGTAGAAGATACATTTGCTATGACGACAAATGTACATGTAATGTTTAAAACTGGAGCAGGTACGTGATTGTCAATAGGTATAAAATGTACCGATGCACAAGTCTACATGTAATAAAATGTACATACGTACAAGTGTACAAGCATAGGTGTACATCCGTACAAAAATGTGGGATAATGGCCTACGACAAGGTATGCATGTAATGCGACCTTGCTCGGTACATACGTACGAAAGAAGGGGCATGATCACGTACTCAGCTATCAATTTCTCCATAACCCAAGTTATAACATATGAGAAATACAAGAACCACTACTAAAATCTGCTCTATTAGCGACGTAACTTAGCGACGTTAGTGAAAACGTCGCTAAATTTTGCAAATGAGCGACGTTTACATAAAACATTGTTGATCGTCGCTATTAGCGATGAAAATAGCGACGTGCCAGCGACGTATATTAATTAAATGAGCTTTTTGTCGCTAAACGTCACCATTGCGTCGCTAATAGCTGTCACGACCCGCACAAACACCACCTCAGAGGAACAAAAATCAATAAGCAAATACAAAACCGAGATTCCTATTCAAAAACTTTCTAAAAATTAGGTCGAAATGTTCTTTGAGGCATTTCGACAAACAGTAATGGACAGTTCCTGATACGTGTCCAAAACGGACACGAAACCTATAAAACTTGACACAAAACCAATGCAACCACTTAGGGGACTCCTAGGGCTTCCTGAATATGTAAAGAAATTGAAATTTCATTGAGAAATGAAGAAGTTACCTATAGTTGAACTTTCTTGAAAAAACCCCTTTGTAGAGCTCTTCTCCTTGATATCCCAATCCAACAAATCAACAGCAAACTGAAATAAAACTCCAATAACAGCAAGTATAGGTATATTAAAACCTAATGGAAGAGATTTGAATGAAAAAGGTCATGAGGAGGAATTTCTATGGATTAAATGCAATAGGAACAAACCTCTTTCTAAACTTGTGCTTTCCTAAAAAGAGGCAACCCTAAACTAAGAGAGTATTTATAGGGTGGTGTTCCCAAAGATGATATGGTGGCTGGCCAATAATGTCTAGGGCTTAGGGATTTGGTAATTCTTGGGCTTTGGGCTAATCTACAATGCTATGAGTTAAATTGATTTATCAAAGGTTCTAAATCATAAGTCATGATTTATGACTTTCTAATTCCTATTGCTAACTAGAGTCTATTGACCAAACCAAGGGTTAGCTTAGGTTAGACTAGAGTCATATAACCTAACCAAGTCCATACTAACTAGGGTTAACTTCTAGGTTGGTCTACAAGGGTCAAAACTAGTCAAAGTCAACCTAGTCCAACAATTTCAAAATAATTCCTAAAAATTCCCATAATAGCGACGAATTTAGCAACGTTTCTCACAATGTCGCTAAATTTTAATTAAAATTCCCCTCCCGATTCATTTCCCCCTATG
Organism: Iris pallida; assembly: GCA_029216955.1. Classification (NCBI taxonomy): domain Eukaryota; kingdom Viridiplantae; phylum Streptophyta; class Magnoliopsida; order Asparagales; family Iridaceae; genus Iris; species Iris pallida. The sequence goes on along the minus strand of JANAVB010025800.1, from coordinate 3,989,818 downwards.
TTCACTCTCTCACTCTCTCTCCTCACTTTCTCCTCCAGCGCGGGCGGACTCTCCTCCCTCTCCGGTATGTAAATCCCCTCTCTCTCTATTTGGTTTTAGATGGTTGGGGGGTACGGCTGGCTCGGGAGGAGGGGCAGGGGGGTGCGGGTGGTTGGGCGGTGATGGGGGGTGGCTGGGGGGGAGGGGCAGGAGGATGCGGGTGGTTGGGTTGTGAGTGGGGGTGGCTGGGAGGGAGGGACAGGGGGGGTGAAGGCGGCTGGGGGTGAGGAGGGGGGCTGGAGGGGAGGGTTAGAGTTAGGGTTAGGGGTGGTGGGGGAAGGGGCTGGGGGTGAGGGGGGGCTGGGGGGGTTCGGGTTAGGGTTAGGGGTAGTAGGGAAAGGAGGGACAGGGGGTGAGGGGGAGGGAGGGCTGGGGAGGGGAGGGGAGATTATCATTGAAATGTGTATTTAATAATTATGAAATATTTGTGGGTAGTTTCATTGAGTGGGGGGCTTGGTACATATGTCTACTATTCACACAGTTTTAGTATGCCAGTCTATATGATATATTCAGTCTTGTCTTGAAAGTAAATCCTTGAACTAATTATTTTCAGTCCATAATATCAGTCCTCACTCATTTACTGTATACTCCATACTAGATATTGAATTATTCCCTGCCTTGTTTTAATGATTCAGTCTCCATTAGTGTTGTGCAGTCGATAGCCTGTAATGCCCCGCTCCGTACGGTGCATTATGATGAGTCATTGACTCGAAGAGTTGCATTGACCCGATGAAGTATCGATGCGAATCGATACAAGAGTTACATTGGCCAAAGGTAAGCTTTGAGTCGGTTGGAATCTATGAATCGAATCGATGCAAAGGATAAGTTCTGTTTGAGCAAGTGCTAATGTTAGTTGATCTGGTGTGCAGGCTATGCCTTTATGCTGGATTACGGATTGTGGCATGGGTACGATAGGCCAAATCAACCGAGTAGTTCAAAGGAATGGCTAAGTCCGAGAGTTAGCTATGCGATCGAGTTATGGAAGCGAGATGCTTCAATCGGCGAGACGGCAAGGCGTATCGGCTTAAGGTGGGCGGGTTCTTGACTCTCTCTCCCTATTCCTTCACGTCTAATGAAATATGTTATCGTATGCGTAAGATGTTATCGAGTTAGCGAGCGTGGCTCGGCGACGGAAGGACTAAGTATGTGTTGAACATTAAGGTAGAACATTGAACAATCGAACAATTAAAGCAACGTGCATCAAGTGTACGAGTCGCGGTAGGGCGATTATGCTAGAACATTGAAAGTCAATATGAGATGTGCATCATGTGCACGGCTCCGAGAACATTAAACACTAGGCGTAGAACATGGATTACGGTACTGAGCGTGCCCTCGGGCACTTATGCTACGAAAAGACTAAGTAACTACAAAATTATGCTATGAGAATAACTTACGAATGGTACGCATTGAATGCAAGTACGAAATGTCTAAGCCGTTGGGCGTCGTGCATCAATATGGATGTGTTGGGGCATAACGCCGACGGAGCTCCTATATGAATGGTGGATTATGTTTATGAGACGCGAATATGTTTATGGCACGGGAAACCGTTTGTGGCACGGGAAACCGTTTATGGATCGAGACTATGTTTATGAAACGGAGGATTTGGTTGGAATGTTATGTGTGTTTGCTATGGCGCGTATTGCATGGTCAATGGACTCGGATGGCCCGTGCACGGGTACGGCTTCCCTCGAACGGTTATGCCGGGGTGCCGGGACCGTTCGGCCTAGGAGGGAATTATGTGTGGTATTTATGGTGCACAATATTCGGACGGATTGTGATCGTCTAGTACTGTGATAAGCTATGATATCCGTAAGTTTGGGATCCTTCGGATACTGGGCTAGCAACCCGTATCGAAGTGATTGTAGGCTTACACATAAGAGATGCCAAGTCCATTACGGTACGAAACACCATGACCTTCATATAGATAGGGCCGGTGGGCTGAGATGAGAGTTGGATGCAGGTGCAGGGCCTGCGACCCTTATGCATGGTCTAAGTTTATGGTTGGCTGTTGCGTGAATGATATGATTCTATGCTAAGTTCTAACCCGTGCAGGCTAGGCAATATGGGACGGAGGTGAGCACGAACACTATATTTATGTCATATTATGTCTAACTGTATCTGTCGTAGTGATACGGTATTGGACACATTTATGATATGGTGCTATGTTTAAGTATTGCCATGAAATCGATCCTAAGGCTAAATAGAAAGATCACCTAATTAAGATGCATGCTCACTAAATGATTAAGTGTTTGGTTTGGGTGCGAGCGGGTCTTGATCAGTGCGAAGCGAGGACGAAAGTACTAATCCCCTACTAGTTTATGTGCAGGCTCAGGTTATGATCGGCTCGGGACGGAGCTTGGCTTGGACGTGCCGAGGCATGGAGTCCTTGGCGTTCAAGAGGAGCTTCCGCATATGCGTTCGGACTTGCGACATGGAGATGTTCGGCCGAAGACTACTTGGTGACTATAAAGAGGCATAATGTATGGGACAATGAAATCCTTTGTGAGCTAGAGAGATCATGAGCGTTGTAGCCAATTGGCATTTTATGTTGGGCTATTCAGAACCTTTGTAACCTTTAGTTCATAATCAATAAAAGAGATTCTTATGTTATTCTTGTTTTCTTCCGCTACTCATGTTACGAATTTGAGATAATCACTATGTGAACCGTTATCTTGCCTTGCACGAGCGCAACTCCAGGCTCGTGCGGCATCACGCCCTAGCGAGGACGATGATTCGGGTAAAATCTAGCGAGGACGAGCGATTTCCCGGATCGGGGCGTGACAAGTTGGTATCAGAGCGGTTCCATCCTTTGGACCGTACGTGAATCTCTTTGACCCCCAGTTACTTCGCTATCGAATTCAGTTGACTCTAAGTTGTTTCCGCAACCGCATGGCTCATGGATCTGCTCGACGCTACATTGGATGTTCTATACAATAAGTCTATATTAAGTACGTACGTCTGCCACAAGTATGTCGTGACTATCACGCTATCTCCGGGTGCCATCGGAGAACGTTGGTTACACGCAGTGCAACAAGTTATGGAGTGTTGGTTGCACAAAGTGCAATGGATTACGAGATTATGGTTTCCCGAAGTGTAAGAAAGTTATGAGTCGATTGCACGAAGTACAACGAATATGGTGATGTTGGTTGCATGAAGTGCAATAATATATGTGTTGTCGGTCGCACGAAGTGCGAGGAGTTATGTGTTGTTGGTCCCATGAAGTGCGAGGAGATATGTGTTGTTGGTTGCACGAAGTGCAACGGATCGATATGTGAGACGATGCGTATTATGTGGCTACGCGAATGGTTATGTGTTGTTGGTTGCACGGAGTACAGCAAGTCATGAATCATTCGTTGCATCAGCACAACGAATCGGTATGGTATGATATGTGTTGTATGGCTATGCGGATGGATAGCGATATGTTGCACGAGATTAAGAAATGACCTTAAGTATCGAGAGTAAATTTTTGCACGAGTTACAACGAGCGAGATTGGAAGATCGTGGATGCGATTTGAACGAGTCGAGTTGAGTAGGCGAACATGTATGTTGGCCGAATGTCACGTTGAGCTTTGAATAAGCGAATGTTGCGGGTGTGATCGATACGATCGCCATGGTACGGTTAGATGGAATGTGTGCCAAACTTGAGCTAACGCTAGAGCTGGGATCGAAAGGATCGCCATACGGGATAGTTGATTGGGGGATAGATGTCGGACCTATATGGAGTGTAAAGTCGAGTAATGACTCGATTTCGAGTGGTATATGTAATACCATTTATGCGATCAGTATAACGAAGTATTGTATCGGTAACGATAGGCTCGATTTCTGAGTGGTATATGGAATACCCCTTAACGATAGCTATGTTAAGCCGGTTGGTGACTTGCGATAGGTTACGTCGAGACGATTGTATTGTTACGATATGTTGCCCTCAACGGACGAAGTAGTACCGAGACTCGAGTGGGAATGATTCGAGAGAAGTCGATGCAAGTATGCTTCGATGAATTGAGTCGAACAATTATGTGCGAAGTCGTACCTATGGATGATACATCGGACGAGGATTCGTTAAGTGTAAGTCGAATGATAGGCTAAGCATACGCGAAGGAATGTTACGTTGAGGAAATTGTCGACCCGGTCAAATGTACGTGAATTAGTACGAAGACTTGTTCAGAACATGTTGAGTAGGTACGAAAAAATCGTACGAACGAATTTGAGTTAGCGCGAGGAATCGGTAGCACGACTTTGGTAGTGCGAGTTAGGGATATGAGAATGAACATGTGAATTGGAAATTGTGTTGCGATTTGGTAGTGAGTTATAACGGAATAAATCTTGATAAGTGCGAGACTTGATTCGTATTCGAGTTCGGATAATGGCAATGATTGCAACGGGTTTGAGCTTATGAGAAAGGAAGATGTTCAAGTTATGCATATCGACGATGGTATTGAGGCGTATCAAAGACGATATGTAATAACTCGGGGATACTCTGATCGAATGAACGAAAATTGTATTGAGCATTATTGTTGGATGAATAGGATGCAAGTTAAGTTATGGCAGTTTGGATGCTAACGGTAGGAATGCTTCGGAGAATTTGAGAGTCGACAGATGTTACTCGGATGAAATCAAAAGTGTCTGGATTGATTCATGGATAACCACTATGTTGACATTCTTGTCTTATGCGAGTGCAACTACAGCATCGCACATACGTCATGCCAAATTAGGGCGATCATTCCGCGTGAGCGCTGGTATGGTGATTGGATTTGACTTGTGGTTTGATGCGAAAATTTATTCGAGGATGGTGTGATGAGTATGGAATGCGTCGAACTATGATTACAGATAGGTAAACTCGAACTTGAGGTGAGTAGATGTCATGCGACTAGCAAAGATAGTCAACGGTAATGCATGAGTGATTCGAGTAGTAACGGCGTGCAAGCGTATGAGTCATTCGAGTAGCAACGGCGCATCAGTTGTGCGGGGATAGATAAATTATGGATTGGTATGTCGGATTGGGTAAAAGTCCCTTAAAAATTATCGAAAATTGATTTGGCTCCGTAATAGAATATAGCATGGTTCGTTGTAACTGTCCCTCGTTGATGATCTTCAATTATCGAGCATAGTTTCGGGGCAGATAACCCTAGAAGACTTGACCGCCAAATCAAGTGAATGTTGAAGTCCCATAGGATGACCCTAAAGAAGTCGCATAAGAAATTTCGTCGAGGATGAAAGATGATGTAGTGCAAGTCGAGGATAAGTCTAAACGAGTGAGTATCGTGTCTCGAAAGTTAGCGAGTACTAGAATCGATATGGTCAAGAAAAGTTATGTTGGATCGAATAGATGTTGAGAAACGTGCTTAGCGTAGTGATGCGGTAAGGCGATTGCAAGAATTTTGCAATGCACGAGAGCGACGGATAGTAGAACGACCCTAAGAGTTGTGTCGTAGATCGATTTGAGTAACGGTTAGGCTATGTGTGTTGAGCGCACGATTTATGTTATGAAATGAACTAGTCGAGATTGATTCGAGAATTGAGTAAAGGATTCATACTCGGTCAAGAATAAGAGACAAGCGTATCGTAAGAGATCTTGGGTCGAAAAGATTGTTGCCTTTGAGCATCGTAGACTCAAGTTGACCTCTTGTGTCGAGAGAGTAAGCATAATGTCTGGATAAGTTACCTAGCGGAGATAGCCCCAGACTCGATGCGCGGGTAGTTCGAGAACGTGGATCGTGTTGAAATAGTTGTGTGCTATGTATAAGTACGGATTGTAGACAAGGAATTTGTGACATGTTGGACTTAGTCCATGTCGTTAAGGCCAAATATTATGAATGATTGGATGAAAGACTCGAGTTATGTACAGAGATGTTGGAAGATGATCACATGTTATGGAATACACATACGAGAAGTATTTTGGAAATAGGCGCTAAGATATGACCAAGTCGAATACGGAATGATCGGTGCTTGAGGAATTTAAGTTGAGCTTGTTAGTTATCCCGATATCCTACAACTGGGCTTGGCTAAAATGTATATATTGGTGGGACGCCTAAAATATGTGTATGATCCAAACTAAGTTGTATGATTCCAATGATAGTAGCACGAGATCGTGAAACGATCTATGCGGGGCACTTGGATTAAGTGTTGGTTTCGGTTCGAGGACGAACCTTGTTTTGAGTGGTATATTATGTAATGCCCCGCTCCGCACGGTTGTGAGCACCCTGAATTTCGGGTTGATTTTTTTATTTTATTTTATTTTCTGATTGTTTGGTTTCATTAAATAATTTATTCTGTTATTTTTCTTTAAGTGTGCTTTTCTGTGCCTTTGATATTAGGAGTGTCAGGGATGTTCAACTCTGGAAATTTTCTTCACGAGTTTTAGAGTGGACAGGATTACCTTCATGACGGTATATAGTGTCCCACTCAAACTTGTTCCCTTGTGCTCTTTTTGCTTCGCTGAACTTCTGGTCGATTTAGACCATTTGATTATTAATTAATTTTCCAACTCCTTTCATTGATCATTATTAGCACGTTACCGTGACTTTTAATTTGGGAGCGCAAGACCAGTCAGTTTCTTGAAACCAACTTCTCATTGATGACCTACTCGAGACGTTCGTCACCCGTGACCTTTGTGTCCCACTCAGACACGTCATCTTGTGCTCCATTTACTTCATACAACTTTCCTGACACGTGACCCGATTTTATTTTACCCCTCGGTGTCACATTCATCTTTCCACTTGATTTGTGGGCCCCCTGTCGACCAAAACCTGTCAGCCCCAACTATGGACATGGCCCACATTAAGCCTACTATTCGTCCGACACTTGTGTCCCGTTATTTGGAATCCCCATGTGCTACTTATTCACTCATGATCATCGACACCAATTTTAATTCGATTTTTGTACAATGTCCGATTTTGACCCAATTCGGTTCCACCGAGTCCAGCCCAGCTCCATGTTGCTCTCCATCATAATACCCTCATATTTTCTTGCCCAAAAATATCAAGTACTCTCCTACATATTTTTTATATTTATTGGGAAGTTCTATTTGTTTAATTCCCATAGAAATGGCCATTTTCCTCTAATTTAGTCCTAGCCATTTGATCATCCTAAGTAATCATAGCCATTCAAATTCCTACATGACTAATTTCCCAACTCCCCAACACCCTACAGCCACATGTGGCCGGCCCTAATTATGAGGAGAACACTTTTTCTCTCTCTCTCTCTCTCTCTCTTCCTAATATTTCCTACACACCCACAAAAACATACAACAGCAGCCATCCCTTCTCTCCTCCTCTCCTCCACACCCGACCACCACTCCCATACGGCTGGACCGACCCACCCCTCGCCGTAGCTCGGCCACCCTGGCCGAGCTCGACCACCGAGCACAGCCCCCTACTCCTTCTCTCCTCCTTTCCTCCATGCAACCACTCCACCACCATCAACTATCTAACCCGACCACCTCCTCCACCTTAGCCACGTCGTGCGCCGCCGCCACTGGCCGCGGGCTACCGCCCCCACGTCGCCATGGTAGGCTGGCCGTCCCCGCACCACCGCACAACGTGGCAGTCACCGCACATCCACTGTAGGCGCGCGCGTGCGGGCCGCCGTCGTGCGCCGCCGCACCGCCGCACGGCTGCCGTGGGCCCCCTGGACGTGCTTCCCCGCCATGTGCGAGCCTTTCCTGACGGCCACCGTCCTCCGGGATGCGCCGTCGAGGCAATTCGTACGTTTTGCACGACGTCCCGTCGTGACGCGCGCGGAATCGAGTTCATTTTGGTGCTCCGTCGCAGCAACTTCGCGCACATTTTTCTAGAAATCAGACCGTTGGATCGGTGATTTCTTCGCTCCGTCGCAATCTCGGTATATCCACCTTCACCCGTGTCAATTTTCATCCGTTGATTTTATTGTTTGATACATCAAAACCGGCCACCAAGTTGACCGTTTAAATTGTATTAAATTTGGACAGTTTTGCGGGGCCAACTTTGTCAGCTTGTATCTCCTCCACCGCAGCTCCGTTTGGTGTGCTACTAGTTCTGGTGCGAAGCTGGTATAACCCTCTTGCTACCCCTCCAGTTTCGTTTCATTGTGAGCATGTTTGATTGGTTGAATTCGACGCCAAAATTGGCCGTCCGAATTCGTAATTTCCAACTTGTAAAATTCCATTTTTGAACACGGGACTCCAGATTTCATTTCTGACGCCACCATTAGACTCGTGGCGTCGTTCTGGCATGTTTTCATATAAAATTTGTTAGATTTGGAGAACGTGGGCCTTGGCACGTTTTTCGGTGCAAAGTGGGTCCCACATTCTGGGTTAACGGGACTTTTTGACGCCGGCACATCGGAATCCAATTCCGGAGATACCGTTGAGTTCATATCGTCATTTTGGACTCGTTGACATATAATTTGCTAGGTTTTGGTGGACATTGGATCCGGCACGCATTTCGGTGCAAGTCGATACCAATATACGGGTCAACGGGTCATTTTGAGATCGGCTCATCGAAATTCAATTCCGGAGATACCGTTGAGTTCGTATCATCATTCTGGACTTGTTGACAGGTAGTTTGCTAAGTTTTGAGAACATTGGCTCTAGCACGCATTTCCGTGCAAACTAGAATTCCAAGTTCTGGTCAACGGACCAAATTGAGATCGGGTCAACGGAATCCAATTCTGGAGATACCGTTGGGTTCGTATCGTCATTCTGATTTCGTGGACATATAATTTGTTATATTTTATAGACTTACTTTTTTGCATATTTTTCGGTGCAAAACGGCTCCGACACGGACACCGTTTTGACCCGAAATTACCTTTTTGCCCTTGTGCCCAAATTGGACCGATGGGTAGGCCATCCTAGCTAATTTGACCATTCTGGACACGTTGGCGATAATTATTTTATCGTCCGACAATGTTTGTTGATAATTTCTCTGAGTTTAACCTTTTTATAGTTAATTAATAATTAATTCTTATAATGTTCGTATTTCGGGATTAGTACAACGAAACTGAGATCAGTCAATTCCAGTGATCTCACATCGCTGAAATTGACAAGTTGGACACGTAGATCACTATAATAAGATTATCAACCTTACCGTTGATCATCTTATCTCGATTTACGTGTCGTAAGTTTCGACGTACAAATAACGAAGTACACTTTATAATTAGACTAGAAATTGACCCTGTTTGACCAGAGTTGACCAGTTGACCCAAAGTCAACTGTAAGTCAACACTTGATCTAGTTTGACTAAATTATTGACCGGAGTTGACCTAGAGTTATTTTGACTTAGAAGAACCTAGGATAATGTAAATTGATTATAGAGATTCATTTATTACAACTTGAACACCTTGTAACCTGTGTTGCTTTAAATAGGACTCTGTGGCTTCAGTTGGACCCCCTATACTTATCAGCTATTCAGGTTATCAGGCGAGTACATTCTCTGATCATTTCATATCCTGCTTAGAATTATTTCTTGCAGTAGATTACTTTACTTGTACTGTCACGTTGGTCACACGGATTGGTACTATACGGATCCCTTCTTGAGATGTTATCCTTAGGGAGCATCGGGTACTACATGTTCTGTGCGTTTCACTTACATGTCGTATCACTATGCTTCACAGGTTCTTTGATCACTTGTGACATATACTCTTATGATCACAGAGTCTCCTAGAATCCCCATTTTTGGGACTACTATGTACCACCCTTCGGGGGCTGTTACATAGCATCATAACATAACCTGATTGGATCCTTGTGTATTGATTGGGGGTACGGGGGAGTAGAAATAGACATGTGAATACTATCCAAGTAGTGTAGCATCAGAATCTCTTCCATAGTGTAGCATCAGAATCTCCTATGCCATTTACATGTCTATATTGTACTCTGACTCATTAGCCACTGTTAGTCTTTATTATTAGTAGATATTTCTATTACAGCTCTCTCTTTGTTTACATACTGTATTTCTTTCAGTACCTGTATCTTACTTTACTGCATGATTATATTTTCTAACCTGCTATGAACTGTTGAGATGTAATGTGCTCGCTCCTGTCCTGACTGGACCTGTTGATAAATTTTACAGATGGCCTGAGATTGCCTGCTAGCCTAGAGGAGACACAGTAGAGGTTGTTTAGATAGTTATTTCATTTTATCTGGAGTTGTATTTACTTGTGGATTACTGTATTTGAGTTTTGAGATGTATTTCTGAGTTTATGTATCTTAGACACTTAGACTTCTATCTCCTGTATCTCTTTTGGATTTCATGTTTTATCTATCTTTATCATGCTCTACCTTAGATGTGATTGAGACTGTATCTGCTATGTCACCCCATTCGGGGAGTATAAACTACTTAGCATTATTTTGTTAGATGATGTGACCTAGGACAGCGTTCTACCGTCGACACTGCGGCGTAGGCTGGGCGTTGTTACGTTCTCGTGCCCTTACTCTAGGGTGCGGGTCGTGACACGTTTTTAGTGGTGGCCCATGCAGGTCGAGACTAAAAGTGTAGTGGTATTCGAACTAGAGTACCACTACAGCCTGCAGTAGGAATAGGATTTATTTTGAAGGTACTCAATCACAGTTAGGATCCCTTGAGAGATTCCTGGGACGACCCTTGAGAATCTTATTTTTACTTCGATTTAAAAACTCCTTTTTTTTCCTTTTGATTTGATTTATCTTTACTTTTTGTTGTTGAATTTGATTTTGATGGATGATTGTTAAATTTTGAATCTTGATGATAGCTATTGCATCCGAGTTTGTACTTCGATGGATTTTTGTTCGTTTTTGAATTTTGATGTTCGTTGATAAATTTGATTTGATTTTTGGGTATTCATTGTTGATTTAATTTAATTTTTGGCAAGATAAAATTATATGGGCTAGGTCGTCTATGTTATGGAATCTAGTCTTCTATAGTCACATTAGCCAGCATGGTGAGGACATATAGTCTGATTTTGGATATATTTCTCGGGTGTGGGAAATTAAGGTTTTCGCAGCCAAGCTAGCGGCACCACAAAAATGTTAAATACCATAATTCTAGAGGTATGTGCATAAGTCAAGGACTCTGTGATTATCGTAGCCTTGCTTACTAGTATGACGAGGATTTAGAGTACCATGATTTTGGATAGACACATATGATTATCAGATTGCACCTTAAATATTTTTGAACATGTTTTCTCTACTTTTGTTTCAGTCCTTCAAAAAAAGGGGGAATTATTACTTGTTGTTTTGTTTTGCTTAGGAATATGTAGCTATTTTTATAAACCTTTGTGTAACTTCTTTCTATGAATTTCTTCTTAATACAATGAATCAATGATTTTGCTAGACTTATTTTGGATTTGATATTTCAGCTCTGAGTTTCAAAATGGTTCTTCTTTAAACAAAGCAAAACAGATTTTATCGTTATTTCTTTCTTGCTATTATTCTTGTATTAATAATAATAAAACTGTCTTGGTTACGTCAATCACCTGTTTTGCAATCATGGTAGGAATTTAAATGTTAGTCTTAACGTAGAATTAATTTTAAATTGGGACATGAAAATGCATGTGAATATATATATAGCAGACACTTTGCCTGATACATATGCATGCTACGCTTGATTTCTAACCTATCTAAATAAATATTAATATGTTGTTGATGTTAATTTCCAAACCCCAATATTCCTGGTTTTCTGCTTTTTCCAGTTTAAAGTCGTAGTTCAAATATAGGTTTCATGTTATTAGTTTTGTCTACATAACTGTACATGTATGATATCTGCAGGGTTTCAATTTTTAGAAAAATTGGTTAAGTTATGTTAAATTTGTAAAATCTGAGACTGTGTGCATATTAACCCTTGATACGGGATTCCAAATGTTAGTTCAATTTGTCGTTCCATTTTATGTAATATTTAGAGCTGTGTACATTGTTGTTGTAGGGATATAATGTTAGGGTTCATATTCTTACATGATAGGTTGTGATAAACATTGAGTTGGTTTTGATGTGCAAATTTCTCCAAAATCCTGAAAACTGAATACATGTTAACATTCTTACATTGATTTCAAATGTTTAGTTCAATTTTAGATTTAATATGTAATATTGCACTGTATGCATAGCTAAATGTATGGATAGTATGTTAGGGTTTCTTCTCTATCATGTTAGGATGTATTGGAAGCATTGAGTTAGTTGTGATGTTTCAAACCCCTAAAATTTGAAACTGCATTATGTTAATATTTCACTGCTTTAAATGTTAGCTCATTTCAGACTTTGCATGTAAATGCTGAACTAAAACTGGATTTAACCTTTCAATACTAAGCTATAACCCTGTACAAGGACACACACACCCTAACTTAGTATACACTGTCATATAAACCTAACATTTTTCCCTCTATGTTATGTTCATATACCTGTATAGATATATATAGAGTTTATTCATACATGTTATAATGTATATAGATACATAACTAATTCTCTACCTCTTTATATATATATATATATATATATATATATATATATATATATATATATATATATATATATATATATATATATATATATATATATATATATATATATATATATATATATATGGTTAGCCATGCATGTTATGAGTAAATGAGTTGTGTATTGTAGACTGCTTAACCAATATGCCATGATTAGTGTAACTTGATATTTATTGTTTGAAACCCAAATCCTCCTATACACTTTCATGTATATTCACATACACACACGAACCACATAACATTACATAATGCTAGCTTTTCCCTCTCTAACGCTCTCTCTATATATATATTGTGATTGGATTTCAATGCAAGTGATTTTCAATTCCTTAATTTTTGAATTTGATTTTTCTGTACCCTTTATAGATAATTGGTAGTTGCCTTTATTTTATTTTGATAAGTACCAGTTTTCATATAAGATGGTAGACCGTCTTACAGTTTTGATGAGTTGTTATTTCTGTAACTTTTCTAGTTTAGCACTCTAGATTTCTTGTGTGTTTTGATACCCTATGACCATTTCGGTTAGCATGACTAGTATACCTAGATGAGACTTCACTGTCACCGTATGCCATGACCCTGTATGCCGTTCTTTTTTTGATGGTATGATTTGTTTAAGTTCTGGGACTTTGATTGTGGGGGTTTGACCTAGAGGGAGTATGGACATTTTAATTTCGAGGATAAAATTTTTATAAGGTGGGTAGGATGTGAGCACCCTGAATTTCAGGTTGATTTTTTCATTTTATTTTATTTTCTGATTGTTTGGTTTCATTAAATAATTTATTCTGTTATTTTTCTTTAAGTGTGCTTTTCCGTGCCTTTGATATTAGGAGTGTCAGGGATGTTCAACTCTGGAAATCTTCTTCACGAGTTTTGGAGTGGACAGGATTACCTTCATAACGGTATATAGTGTCCCACTCAAACTTGTTCCCTTGTACTCTTTTTGCTTCGCTGAACTTCTGGACGATTTAGACCATTTGATTATTAATTAATTTTCCCACCCCTTTCCTTGATCATTATTAGTACGTTACCGTAACTTTTAATTTGGGAGCGCAAGACCAGTCAGTTTCTTGAAACCAACTTCTTATTGATGACCTACTCGAGACGCTCGTCACCCATGACCTTCGTGTCCCTCTCAGACACATCATCTTGTGCTCCATTTGCTTCACACAACTTTTCTGACACGTGACCCGATTTTATTTCACCCCACGGTGTCACATTCATTTTCCCACTTAATTTGTGGGCCCCCTGTCGACCAAAACCTGTCAGCCCTAACTATGGACATGGCCCACATTGAGCCTACTACCCGTTCGACACTTGTGTCCCATTATTTGGAATCCCCATGTGCTACTTATTTACTCATGATCATCGACACCTAATTTTAATTCGATTTTTGCACAATGTCCGGTTTTGACCCAATCCGGTTCTACCGAGTCCAGCCCAGCTCCATGTTGCTCTCCATCATAACACCCTCATATTTTCTTGCCTAAAAATATCAAGTACTCTCCTACATATTTTTCTATATTTATTGGGAAGTTCTATTTATTTAATTCCCATAGAAATGGCTATTTCCCTCTAATTTAGTCCTAGCCATTTGATCATCCTAAGTAATCATAGCCATTCAAATTCCTATATGACTAATTTCCCAACTCCCCAACACCCTACAGCCACATGTGGCCGGCCCTAATTATGAGGAGAACACTTTTTCTCTCTCTCTCTCTCTCTTCCTAATATTTCCTACACACCCACAAAAACATACAACAGCAGCCATCCCTTCTCTCCTCCTCTCCTCCACACCCGACCACCACTCCCACACGGCTGGACCGACCCCCCCTTGCCGTGGCTCGGCCACCCTGGCCAAGCTCGACCACCGAGCACAGCCCCCTACTCCTTCTCCCCTCCTCTCCTCCATGCAACCACTCCACCACCATCAACTATCTAACCCGACCACCTCCTCCACCTTAGCCACGTCATGCGCCGCCGCCACTGGCCGTGGGCCACCGCCCCTACATCGCCGTGGTATACTGGCCGTCCCCGCGCCACCGCACAACGTGGCAGCCACCGTACAGCCACTGTAGACGCGCACATGCGCGCGCGCACGGGCCGCCTTCGTGCGCCGCCGCGCCGCCGTACGGCTACCGTGGGCCCCCTGGCCGTGCTTCCCCGCCATGGGCGAGCCTTCCCTGATGGCCACCGTCCTCCGGGACGCGCCGTCGAGACGATTCGTGCGTTTTGCACGGCGTCCCGTCGTGACGCGCGCGGAATCGAGTTCATTTTGGCGCTCCGTCGCAGCAACTTCGTACGCATTTTTCCGGAAATTCGACCGTTGGATCGGCAATTTCTTCGCTCCGTCGCAATCTCGGTATATCCACCTTCACCCCTGTCAATTTTCATCCGTTGATTTTATCGTTTGATACATCAAAACCGGCCACCACGTTGACCGTTTAAATTGTATTAAATTTGGACAGTTTCGCGGGGCCAACTTCGTCAGCTTGTATCTCCTCCACTGCAGCTCCGTTTGGCATGCTACCAGTTCCGGTGCGAAGCTGGTATAACCCTCTTGCTATCCCTCCAGTTTCGTTTCATTGTGAGCTTGTTTGATTAGTTGAATTCGACACCAAAGTTGGCCGTCCGAATTCGTAATTTCCAACTTGTAAAATTCCATTTTTGAACACGGGACTCCAGATTTTATTTCTGACGCCACCATTAGACTCGTGGCGTCGTTTGGCATGTTTTAATATAAAATTTGTTAGATTTGGATAACGTGGGCCCTGGCACGTTTTTCGGTACAAAGTGGGTCCCACATTCTGGGTCAACGAGACTTTTTGACGCCGGCTCATCGAAATCCAATTCTGAAGATACCGTTGAGTTCGTATCGTCATTTTGGACTCGTTGACATATAAATTGCTAGATTTTGGTGGACATCGGATCCGGCACGCATTTCAGTGCAAGTCGGATACCAATATCCGGGTCAACGGATCATTTTGAGATCGGCTCATCGGAATCCAATTCCGGAGATACCGTTGAGTTCGTATCATCATTCTGGACTCGTTGACAGGTAGTTTGCTAAGTTTTGAGAACATTGGCTCCGGCACGCATTTTCGTGCAAACCGGAATTCCAAGTTCTGGTCAACGAACCAAATTGAGATCGGGTCAACGGAATCCAATTCTGGAGATACCGTTGGGTTCGTATCGTCATTCTGGTTTCGTGAAAATATAATTTGTTGTATTTTATAGACTTATTTTCTTGCATGTTTTTCGGTGCAAAACGGCTCCGATACGGACACCGTTTTGACCCGAAATTACCTTTTTGCCCTTGTGTCCAAATTGGACCGATGGGTAGGCTATCATAGCTAATTTGACCATTCTGGACACGTTGGCGATGTTTATTTCATCGTCCGACAATGTTTGTTGATAATTTCTCTGAGTTTAACCTTTTTATAGTTAATTAATAATTAATTCTTATAATGTTCGTATTTCGGGATTAGTACAACGAAACTGAGATCAGTCAATTCCAGTGATCTCACATCGCTGAAATTGACAAGTTGGACACGTGGATCACTATAATAAGATTATCAACCTTACCGTTGATCATCTCATCTCGATTTGCGTGTCGTAAGTTTCGACGTACAAATAATGAAGTACACTTTATAATTACACTAGAAATTGACCCTATTTGACCAGAGTTGACCAGTTGACCCAAAGTCAACTGTAAGTCAACACTTGACCTAGTTTGACTAAATTATTGACCGGAGTTGACCTAGAGTTATTTTGACTTAGAAGAACCTAGGATAATGTAAATTGATTATAGAGATTCATTTATTACAACTTGAACACCTTGTAACCTGTGTTGCTTTAAATAGGACTCTGTGGCTTCAGTTGGACCCCCTATACTTATCAGCTGTTCAGGTTATCAGGCGAGTACATTCTCTGATAATTTTATATCCTGCTTAGAATTATTTCCTGCAGTAGATTACTTTACTTGTACTGTCACGTTGGTCACACGGATTGGTACTATATGGATCCCTTCTTGAGATGTTATCCTTAGGGAGCATCGGGTACTACATGTTCTGTGCGTTTCACTTACATGTCGTATCACTATGCTTCACAGGTTCTTTGATCACTTGTGACATATACTCTTATGATCACAGAGTCTCCTAGAATCCCTATTTTTGGGACTACTATGTACCACCCTTCGGGGGCTTACCACCCTTCGGGGGCTGTTACATAGCATCATAACATAACCTGATTGGATCCTTGTGTATTGATTGGGGGTACGGGGGAGTAGAAATAGACATGTGAATACTATCCAAGTTGTGTAGCATCAGAATCTCTTCCATAGTGTAGCATCAGAATCTCCTATGTCATTTACATGTCTATATTGTACTCTGACTCACTAGCACTGTTAGTCTTTATTATTAGTAGATATTTCTATTACAGCTCTCTCTCTGTTTACATACTGTATTTCTTTCAGTACCTGTATCTTACTTTACTGCATGATTATATTTTCTAACCTGCTATGAACTGTTGAGATGTAATGTGCTCGCTCCTGTCCTGACTGGACCTGTTGATAAATTTTACAGATGGCCTGGGATTGCCTGCTAGCCTAGAGGAGACACAGTAGAGGTTGTTTAGATAGTTATTTCATTTTTTCTGGAGTTGTATTTACTTGTGGATTACTGTATTTGAGTTTTGAAATGTATTTCTGGGTTTATGTATCTTAGACACTTAGACTTCTATCTCCTGTATCTCTTTTGGGTTTCATGTTCTATCTATCTTTATCATGCTCTACCTTAGATATGATTGAGACTGTATCTGCTATATCACCCCATTCGGGGAGTATAAACTGCTTAGCATTATTTTGTTAGATGATGTAACCTAGGACAGCGTTCTACCGCCGACACTGTGGCGTAGGCTGGGCGTTGTTACGTTCTCGTGCCCTTACTCTAGGGTGCGGGTCATGACAACGGTGCATTATGATGAGTCGTTGACTCGAAGATTTACGTTGACCCGATGAAGTATCGATGCGAATCGATGCGAGAGTTACATTGGCCAAAGGTAAGCTTTGAGTCGGTTGGAATCTATGAATCGAAGCAATGCAAAGGATAAGTTCCGTTTGAGCAAGTGCTAATGTTAGTTGATCTGGTGTGCAGGCTATGCCTTTATGCTGGATTACGGATTGTGGCATGGGCGCGATAGGCCAAATCAACCGAGTAGTTCAAAGGAATGGCTAAGTCCGGGAGTTAGCTATGCGATCGAGTTATGGAAGCGAGATGCTTCAATCGGCGAGACGGCAAGGCGTATCGGCTTAAGGTGGGTGGGTTCTTGACTCTCTCTCCCTATTCCTTCACGTCTAATGAAATATGTTATCGTATGCGTAAGATGTTATCGAGTTAGCGAGCGTGGCTCGACGACGGAAGGACTAAGTATGTGTTGAACATTAAGGTAGAACATTGAACAATCGAACAATTGAAGCGACGTGCATCAAGTGTACGAGTCGCGGTAGGGCGGTTATGCTAGAACATTGAAAGACAATATGAGATGTGCATCATGTGCACGGCTCCGAGAATATTGAACACTAGGCGTAGAACATGGATTACGGCGCTGAGCGTGCCCTCGGGCACTTATGCTACGAAAAGACTAAGTAACTACGAAATTATGCTATGAGAATAACTTACGAATGGTACGCGTTGAATACAAGTACGAGATGTCTAAGCCGTTGGGCGTCGTGCATCAATATGGATATGTTGGGGCATAACGCCGACGGAGCTCCCCATGTGAATGGTGGATTATGTTTATGAGACGCAAATATATTTATGGCACGGGAAACCGTTTGTGGCACGGGAAACCGTTTATGGATCGAGACTATGTTTATGAAACGGAGGATTTGGTTGGAATGTTATGTGTGTTTGCTATGGCACGTATTACATGGTCAACGGACTCGGATGGCCCGTGCACGGGTACGGCTTCCCTCGAACGGTTACGCCGGGGTGCCGGGACCGTTCGGCCTAGGAGGGAATTATGTGTGGTATTTATGGTACACAACATTCGGACGGATTGCGACCGTCCAGTGCTGTGATAAGCTATGATATCCGTAAGTTTGGGATCCTTAGGATACTGGGATAGGAACCCGTATCGAAGCGATTGTAGGCTTACACATAAGAGATGCCAAGTTCATTACGGTGCGAAACACCGTGACCTTCATATAGATAGGGCCGGTGGGCTGAAATGAGAGTTGGGTGCAGGTGCAGGGCCTGCGACCCTTATACGTGATCTAAGTTTATGGTTGGCTGTTACGTGAATGATATGATTCTATGTTAAGTTCTAACCCGTGCAGGCTAGGCAATATGGGACGAAGGTGAGCACGAACACTATGTTTATGTCATATTATGTCTAACTATATCTGCCGCAGGGACACGGTATTGGACACATTTATGATATGGTGCTATATTTAAGTATTGCCATGAAATCGATCCTAAGGCTAAATAGAAAGATCACCTAATTAAGATGCATGCTCACTAAATGATTAAGTGTTTGGTTTGGGTGCGAGCGGGTCTTGATCAGTGTGAAGTGAGGACGAAAGCACTAATCCCTCACTAGTTTATGTGCAGGCTCAGGTTATGATCGGCTCGGGGCGGAGCTTGGCTTGGACGTGCCGAGGCATGGAGTCTTTGGCGTTCAAGAGGAGCTTCCGCATATGCGTTCGGACTTACGACATGGAGATGTTCGGCCGAAGACTACTTGGTGGCTATAAAGAGGCATAATGTATGGGACAATGAAATCCTTTGTGAGCTAGAGAGATCATGAGCGTTGTAGCCAATTGGCATTTTATGTTGGGCTATTCAGAGCCTTTGTAACCTTCAGTTCATAATCAATAAAAGAGATTCTTATGTTATTCTTATTTTCTTCCACTGCTCATGTTACGAATTTGAGATAATCACTATGTGAACCGTTATCTTGCCTTGCACGAGCGCAACACTAGGCTCGTGTGGCATCACGCCCCAGCGAGGACGATGATTCGGGTAAAATCTAGCGAGGACGAGCGATTTCCCGGATCGGGGCGTGACATAGCCTGCAGTACCAATTCAAATGGATTTTATGTATCAGTCATTGGGGGCAGTTGGTATATTTTTGTATAAGCTATTTTAGTTCGGTCACCCCCCACTTGATGTTTGACCTGCATCACCAAGTATCAGACTATTTGAACATTATTCAGTCCTTATTTGATTTAAACAGTAATTGTTCAGTCCCATGTTTTTTAATACATGTTCAGCTCCCAGTTTTGGTTCTGTCCTGCATATCCTAAATGCATGGTCAGTCCCAATATTCTTGTATCAGTCCACATCACCCATGTTTCAGTCTTGACCCATCTTGTAGAAGTTCATGTTAAGGGATTCAAGATACATTAATATATTGGCTTCCCTATTTAA
Source organism: Iris pallida (assembly GCA_029216955.1). Classification (NCBI taxonomy): domain Eukaryota; kingdom Viridiplantae; phylum Streptophyta; class Magnoliopsida; order Asparagales; family Iridaceae; genus Iris; species Iris pallida. The sequence goes on along the minus strand of JANAVB010025800.1, from coordinate 3,969,920 downwards.
TTGCATTTCCATACTTAGTATCAGTTTCCTGTTTATTCACATTGCAATCCCCTATCTAGTAGGATGTTCATCCAGTTCTAATATCATTGTGTATCAGTCCTCCTTGGACCTGTGTTCAGAGATGAAATGTGATGGCTCGAGTATGTGATGGTTCGGGTTAGGGTTATTACTAATAATTATTTATTTTCCGATACCAAAAATTCTGATACTCCAATTCGAAACCACCGATAGTGCCGATACCCTTGATCCCGATACTCATAGGAATGGTCCGATAACAATTATGTTACCAAGATTTTGAACCTTGGTTAGGGGTGTTGCGGTGCCGACCGAACGAGCATATCGTCCCGTTCCGACGTCCCGAACCCTGACCCTAGCTAACCCTAACCCTAACCCTAACCCGAGCCACGTTGCGGATGATCCGATACGTCCCTGCTCTCTCGTGCGGTAATAGGAGGGCACCTAAATTCGTTCCACTCGATGCCCCCGAGTCACGACCGTACGTCGGCTCGTTGGGTTCGACGATGGGCTCGGGTTAGGACCTTGTTGCTTTTCGTAGGGTGGGGGGGTCTGCTGCTCGGGGTGGGGCCCCGAGGGGGCTCGCAGTATATATGTATGTATGTAGTATGTAGTATATTCCTTTCAGTTTTGAAGTTTATTCATATTTGCAGATATCTAGAAATGGCTATATCCATGTATCTGTGAGACCGTTCATGGATGTACAACCACATTCGAGATGATAGGTGCGGTGTGCGAGATGAATACATCATCGAAGTAGAACAATTTCTCCAATTTGCGAAGGCGTTTCCTCAATCCATGGACGGCATGGACATTAAGTGTCCGTGTGCAAAAATGTCGGAACATGAAGTTTCAACCAGAATTGGATGTGACGTATCACTTATACACAAAGGGTTTCTTTCCGAATTACTACCAGTAGACCGCACACTGAGAGCTTGTACCTTTAGCATTCCAAGCGAAGCCTTATGTGGAGCCTTTTGTGGAGCCTTATGTAGAGCCTTATGTGGAGCCTTATATGAATGTCCACAATAGAACTGGTGTCGACAACGAGTACGTGAACATGGTCTTCGATGCTGTGGGGCCTAGTTTTGATCCATACAATCATGACACAGCTGAGGAGACACCGAATGTCGATGCCGCGAAGTTCATGGAGTTGCTGGAGAATGCAAGGACTCCTTTGTACCCTGGTTGTGAGGACCATTCACCATTAGAGGTGATCACTCGGCTCTTGAGCATAAAGTCTGACTTTAACATGTCGCAAGAATGCTACAATAGAGTGCTCGAGTTGATTACAGATATCTTGTCGGAGGGTGCCAAGTTACCGAAAGACTTCTACCGCTCTAAGAGGATGGTGAGATCTCTCTGGATGGTATACGAGAAGATCGATTGTTGTCAGAACGGATGCATGCTTTACTACAAAGATCACAAGGATGCAGAAGTGTGCAGATTCTGTGGTGCTGATCGCTACAAGCCAACTGCTGCAAGCAAGTCTAGAAGACCGACTGCTTCAATGCACTACTTGTCGTTGACGCCGCAATTGCAGAGGTTGTTCATGGTGAAAGAGACTGCCGAAAATATGAGTTGGCACAAGCGACAACATACCGAAGGACTGTTGGATCACCCATCTGATGGAGAAGCGTGGAAGCACTTCGATCGAACATATCCTAATTTTGCTTTTGATGTACGTAATGTAAGGTTGGGGCTCTGCTCTGATGGTTTCACCCCATTTGGACTTTCAGGCTCCCAATATTCATGCTGGCCGGTAATCCTCACTTCGTACAACCTACCGCCTTAGATGTGCATGAAGACACCTTACATGTTCTTAACTATTATCATCCTCGGTCCGAACAACCCGAAAAGGAACATCAACGTGTACTTACAGCCGTTGATAGATGAGCTGAAGCAACTATGGAAAATAGGGACGTACACGTATGATGCCTCGAAAAAATAGAATTTTTAGATACGGGCAGCACTAATGTGGAAATCAATAACTTTTCGGCTTATGGAATGTTATCTGGATGGAGCACTCATGGTCGGCTTTCATGTCCGTATTGCATGGACCGCACTAAGGCTTTTCGTTTTAGACACGAAGGAAAGCCATGCTTCTTTGATTGTCACCGACAGTTCTTGCCGAAAGACCATCCGTACCGTAAGAACAGAACTGCTTTCCGTACCGGAGCTATGGAGAAGGACGATCCACCGCTAATATGGTCCGGAGAGGATACATGAGAGCAAGTAAAAGAAATCCCAAGTGCTATTGAAGATCCTACAACGAGCAGCCGTTGCGAGGGATTTAGCGAAGATCATAACTGGACCAAAAGGAGTATATTCTGGGATATGTCATATTAGAACACAAATCTGATTAGACATAACCTTGACGTCATGCATATCGAGAAGAACGTGTTTGATAACATAATTAATACTGTAAAGGACGTCAAGGAAAAGACAAAAGACAATCAGAAGGCCAGGTTGGACTTAGCCGAAATATACAGACGCCCTATATTGCACATGATAGACAACATGAAGGGAAAGCTTTTGCGGCCTAAGGCAATCTACTCGCTGGACAATGAGGATAAAGTGAGACTTTGTAGATGGATCCAGGACTTGAAATTTTCGGACGAATACGTCTCCAATCTAAGAAGATGTGTCGACATAAAGAAGTGTATTTGGTATTTAGGTTGATCGTCTGGAGGCAATCCTTGAGAATGAGTATATTAAAACTCTAGCCAAGGGACCAATTTATCAAGTGAAGACCTGGCCAAGTTACTGCGTAAATGGCTTCAGGTTCAAGTCAACAAATGCTCGAATAAGAGACGACTTCTTGGATCTAGATTCTATAAAGAATAGCTGTTTGTGCAAAAAATCTTCAAACTACAAAGACGTCGATCCAGACAATGACTTCTTTAGCGTCTTACGGAAGATTGTGGAACTGACATACAATTATGCCATAGAACCATGTAAGATCGTCTTGTTCAGATGTGACTGGTTCGATCCGATCCAAGGTCGAGGTTGGAGAGTTGACAAACATGATCTAGTCGACATAAATTATCGTCGTCGATATCAAGCTTATGAGCCGTTTGTTCTAGCAAGCCAGGCTCAACTAGTTTACTTTACCAGCTATCCAAAACGAGGAGCCGAGAGATCAGATTGGTGGGCAGTCTGTAAGACTAAAGCTCGGAATACCTTCGATGTCGACGAGATAGCTTATCAGGAAGATGAACTACCTCTTATTACAAATATTGTCGATGTGGACTCAACAGAAGTTCCTCATGACATGTTTCATCAATTAGAAATAGGTAGAAGTATCGAAAGAGGAAGAGAAAGTTGATAGAAGTAAAGAGGAAGAGGAAGAGGAACAAGATGAATTTTCAGAAGAGGATTGAATATGTTCAATTTTCAGATGTAGTATGGTCTACTTTTGTTGGCTGGTTGACCTAAATTTGTAATACTTTTATGGCCTAGTGGTCTAGTTTGTTGATTATGACACTTAATTTTTATATATACTTTTATGGTCTAGCTAGTAGTCTGGTTTGGTGATTATTTTTGTATATACTTTTGTGGCCAGGTAGCTTAGTTTCTATTTCATATTTATATTTGTTTTAATTTTCTCTAATATTTGTTTTTTCAGATATGGCTCGACGTGGATCCTTTGGTACCGGTGCTGGTGGGAGTCGACGAGTAGGACAGTCTCCATCTACCACTCCTCCTACTGGGTCCTCCTCATCCCTCCGCACTCCAGTATACACTAGCGGTCTAGTCGTCGGCAGTGGCTCCACACCCGGCTCTAGCAGTTCTAGGCTAGGGCCTTCTACTTCTACGCTGCCAGTACCGTCGAGTATTCCAGAGGCCGACCCCACTATTGAGGAGGAGGCCGAGGCCGAGGCCTACACCGAGGGCGAGGGCGATGGAGAGGCCTACGCCGAGGGCGAGGCCGAGGCCAAAGGGCAGGCTGTAGGCATGGACAGGGGCAGGGACGGAGCAAGGGCAGGCTGCATCTCCCATTTGAGACAGATCCTCTGTGTCGTCCGGAAGGGGATCTGAGGTTGGAGATTTGGGCCTGTACTCAGGCCAGGCGGTAAGTAAAATTGTTGCATTTAATTTGTTTAAATTTATTATAAATTTGTTTAATAAATTTTAATTTCTATTTTACTAGTATTATCCTTCCTCCGTACACCGGTTGCTGGGTACATTCCTGCGGCAGAACTAGGGAAGCCCTGGATCAACTGGAGGGATGTCCCGGCCGACAAGAAGGCCTTCTGGTTTGAGCACTTCTCGGTACGTAAAAGTTTATTTCCTTTTAACATTTAATATATTATGTTATAACTTACGTACTACTATGATTTTTCAGCGGACTTACTTCTTCCCTCCCCACCGCGTTGTTCCTGTCGAGTCTATTTTTTCCAGCGTCGCCAGCAAGCTCATTACGGATGCGATCCTCGACCAAAAGGATCGCGAGCGCCGGGGAGAGCCTATTCAGGGTTGGATTTCTGCCGCCGATTGGGCGGCAATGAAGAGGAGATTCGAAGAGGGAACCTACAAGGAGAAGTCCGTGAAGAACAAAAGAGCACGACCGACGGGGTCGCAGTGGTGTGGTGGGTCACGGTCCATTATGGATTTCTTCACTCATATTGTACATATCTCGTCGTATACCCATAATTAATAGTTTATAGTAATATATTTCTTTCAACTTAACTAACAAATCATATAATAATTTCGTAACAGGTTGACTCGGGAGACGACCCGAATATGGTGACCTTGTTCCTTGCCACGCACACGAAGGGGGAGCCGTTCGTCGATGACAAGGTCCGGGACACCTACGTAAGTTTTACTTAATGCTAGTTTATTACTATTAATTTTTAGTTACATAGAGAATTCATATAGATATTATACGTAAGTTTTACTTAATGCTAGTTCATTAATATTAATTTTTAGTTACATAGAGAATTCATATAGATGTTATTTCTAGGCCGAGTTTTTGAGGCTTAAGGAGGTCGGGTCGACACAGTTAGAGGGAGCTGGAGCTAGCACTTCCCAGCAGCCCCCGCCCGCTGCAGCTCAGTCAGATGACGAACTGTGGATGACGGCCGTTGGTGGCATGCATAGGGGTACGTACTATAGTACGGGCTCCTATGGTGCCTTCATTGCGTCACAGGCCTCTAGGACCACCACAAGTGTGCCCGACCCCGCACAGATTGAGGAGTCGCTGTTAGCCCAATAGAGTATCGATGCGCAGATCACAGCTCTGTGTGACAAGATGCTACAGAGGATGGCGGCGTCGCAGCCGCAGCTGCATACGGATGATCCTGTGCTCATCTCACATTTTGAGAGGCTTGAGGAAACGACTGAGATGATGCGACAGATTTTTTGTGCTACGCAGGAGACTACGTAGCGGTTGGTCGAGCAGATGCATCAGTTCCGCGAGATGGCTACGGAGCGACCATCTGGTACGTCGGGAGTATTGTTTACATCCGACGGTGCACGGGAGGACATGCTCGTCATCCTGTCACCGGAGGAGTATCAGACGATCCTTGCGTTGCAGCGACAGTCATCTGGTGGCGCTCCTCCTCCAGCTCCAGCTCCAGGCGATCAGTAGTTTTGTTTTTACATTTTCGGACTTTGTACTTTATATTTTTACTTTGTACGTATTTGAGGATATTGGACTTTGTTTTTTATATTTGTACCTTATATTATTCGTTGAGGATATTATTTGTTTTTTATATTTTTTGTCTATTCTGGATTGTATGTGCGTGTCGGTGTTGAGTGTTCCACCGAAGGGGTCGGCAAACCTAAGGATTGGATTCCGTATTTTGGATTGGATTGGATTCTGTATTTTGGATTGTACATTTGCATTCTGGATTCTGTATTTTTTTTATTTTTTTTCAATTTAGCGATGTTTTTAGCGACGTTTATATGCGTCGCTAAAATTTAGCGACGTTTCTATACGTTGCTAAAAACGTCGCTAAATTGCTAACGTAGTAAACAATCTGATGTCACCACATCGTCGCAAAAACGTCTCTAATGTGTCGCTAATCGGCGACCATAAGAAAACGTCGCAAATAATGTCGCTATTTAGCGACGTTAGGACCGTCGCTAATTTACGTCGCCATAGCGACGTTTTGCGATATTTTTTGATTACCGACACGCTTTTTTCCGTCGTTTCCAGGACGTCGCTAAAAACGTCGCTAACTTAAATTAGCGACGTTTTGGCCGAGATTAGCGACATTGAAAAATGTCGCTAATTTGACAAATTTTTGTAGTAAACAGTTTTAAAGCATGTGAAACATACGGTAGGTACATAGAAACATGTAAGATATGATTTTCCATTTAAGTAACTGTATTAACATAGTTCATACGCAATTCATTATATGCAGTAAGTAAAGTTTGTAGGGGTACTTGCCTCGTACAAAGCAAGGATATGAATATGAAACTATAGATGTCCGGTGTCTTGTCACAGTCAAAAAGGATATACAATCTTAGTTTTTATATTAAGCTCAAGACTAGGATACTAGTGGTGTGACACGACTATGTAACTGGACACCTAGCCAAGTGATGACTTTAGCATAGAAGATCAATGTGGGATGACACAATATCTAAAACAACTTTTTAGGGTCTCTATACTAAGGTAGGGTAAGGTCCCAATACGAAAATATCCCAAAAACACACATAACTTCACAAGACATAATTATTTAATTAATCAATCAGACTGTACGTTATGTTCCAACAATTATTAAGATAGGCAAAAAACTCTAATATATATATAAAATAAAGTACCAAAATGATTCTTGTTAATTATAGAAATTTATACTATTTTTTTTTGAATTTATAAACTACTATAGATATTTATTAAAAATCAGTAAACATAAGTACTTTGAAAATGAGTTCTATTTTCCTATTTTTATAAAATGGCAAGAATCAAATTAAATCCTGGAAAAATTATACTAAATTAGCTAAATTAATATATTATTTAATACAATTTTTTTCTGATTTTTACAGCATTTATATACTGTCTAAAAATTCAAATACATCAAGGTACAGTTTCTAAAAGTAAATAATTAATTATTTAATATATTTATCCACGTATACAAAATTGAACCGAAGTCCAGATACAGGACCCAAGGCCATGAATCAAGTCCGATATGACTCTTAAAGATCTTGAATGTACTTAGACTCATTTAAGTCCACAAAACTCATGCTAGGTCTGGACTCAAATGGCCATATTTAACAAACTACGTAAAAATACGAAATTAAATATATAAACATATGTGCATAATAAAATAATATTTTAAAATAGTAAAATATACATAACCCTAATATTTACTGATAATAAAACAACATGTAAATTTACATCTATTAAAACATAGCACAAAATATACATATACATATACATATACATAGAAATATATATATATATATATATATATATATATATATATATATATATATATATATATACTTATAATATAATATAAATATGTATAAATACGGCTAATATAATATAAATATATATATATATATATATATATATATATATATATATATATATATATATATATATATATATATATATATACTTATAATATAAATATAAATATAAATACGGCTAATATAATATACTTATAATATAATATAAATATGTATAAATACAGTATATATATATATATATATATATATATATATATATATATATATATATATATATATATATATATATATATATATATATATATACTATATTTATATGATGGAGGTGGTTCACAACACCCTGAAGCGGTACTCCGGATGCTCAGGCCAGAAGATCAACCTTTCCAAAAGCGTCATCTACGCCCACCATAGCATCAATATCGAGAAAGCGACCAGACTCACCAACCTAACTTCCATTGCGGTGGCACATCCTCCTTTCAACTATCTCGGCTGTCCTCTGGTGTACGGGAAATCCAACGCCAGCATCTTCGAGAACTTGATCACCAAAATCAGGAACAAAATCGAAGGATGGCATAACGCCACCCTATCCCCAGGAGGGAAAATTATCCTCATCAAACATGTTCTCAACTCCGTTCCCATCCACACCCTAGCAGCCTGCTCTCCGTCCAGGAAGGTTATTGTGTCGATCGAGAAGATCTTTTGCAACTTCTTCTGGGGGCACAACAAGGGGCAAGACAAATACCACTGGGCCAGCTGGGATTCTTATATTGAAATGCCAAGTCGACAAGCATTCAATCGAGCCATCGCAACGAACATTCCAACAATAAAATATCTTTCGAAAATTCGAAAAAACATAACTGTGCTCTGATACCAATTTGTTACGCCCCGAGTCGACAAACCGTTCGTCCCCGGTGTTATTTTGTCGAATCGATCGTCCTCGCTAAGACGTGATGTCGTACGAGTCTGGAATTGCACTCATACAAGGCAAGAACGTTACGTTGATTCTTATATTGAAATGCCAAGTTGAAACTTCATAAATCACGTCAAATTGAGACGCAGTATAGGAAGATAGAAATATGCTTTTCATTCATAGCTTACAACGAAGTGCAAGTCGTAATTACATTGGATGCCGTTGCGGCTACATTGATTGAAAACAAAAGAAAACATATTCAACAAGCTGCCTGAACTAACACTTGCCGTTCCATACATTCTCCCCTTTATACATAAGCCTTCAATTGAATTGGCTTCAAAATACTTCAGCATAGGAAGAGCTTCAAAACACCTCTCCGCACTTCAGCTTCAGTTTAGAGCACCCGCCGCACCTGGAGAATCGGGGGAGGGGATTAGCACACTTGCTAAGTGGACGAGACGAACTCATTCGTCTAAACCGACTCTGATTGTTAAAGTAGGCATGCTTTAGAGTTGTCTTTCTATTTAGAACTAAATGAATTCAGTTTATATTGATAGCCATCTTTGAGTAATAAAGCATACAGTAAAATATAGCAATTTATCATATTTTTTACCACGGCCGTGCTTGTTCCTGCATAAAAACAGAGATAATATTTACCACCTGCATAAGACAATAGGTGAGCATGCTCTATCTTATATGTACGGTCATTGATGCTATGCACCACGAGGGACTTTATATGGCATTACGACGTGCCTGCAGTTTGGTTGCAAGCCCTGCTGCAGGTCCCGTAATGCCTCGCGCCGAAGCACGAATTTGTTTATTCCTCCTAGGTCGATTCGGTTCCGATGCCCCGGATACCGCATCGAGAAAAGTTCAACTTGTGCACAAGCTGTCCATGACCATGCCAATGCGTGAACAGTTTAATATGTGCAGACAGATTTGTATAGCGCGGACAGTATTGAGCGACATTATCATTTCTTCCAACTCATGCAACGAATCATTTTCCCCGAGCCGTACTTCCGACTTAGCATCTCGTAGGCGCCAAATTCTCCGCAACACCGTAAGCCACAATCGACGTTTCATATTATTTTGTAGCACGTAAAATAGTCTATCTTTTTACTAGAACCTTAAACTTTCTCGTTTATGTGCGAAACTTATGTTTTTAGAGTAAATTACTCTAAATCGATACATTTTTTTCCGAGTTCTTGACCTTAGTGGATTGGAATGCATTTAACTTGGCATCGTCGATTTGAATGAATTTGAGGCAAAGGAAATTCGTTTGCGGGACAGAGTAGAAAAGAAGGGGCCGAATCACCCACCAAGTTCTTTGATCGTGCCGACCGTCGAGGCGCTTCGCAACGTTCAAGCTTTAGTTACGCGAGCTCCTGCAATGGCACCAACACTTAGTCAGGATTCCTTCTTTATTCTCTCGCTTCAAAATTCGTAAATTGCATTCAGAAAACGACGCGAAAGTACTTCATCAAAATCCAGCGGCAAAAGCTCCAAGAAAACCATACAGTAGTCCGGTCCCGTCGAAGGGACTCGTATATAGAGCTCACTCGCCGAGACGCAGCCCGCTGCATCTAGGACTTATTCCAACAGAAGTCGTTCTATTAGTTGGATCGATTCTCGTAACATCCGTCCAAATCGTTTTGATCGATGCCACAAGGTGTTATTATTTACCAAGCTCAGCGATCGAGTCAGATGGCTATCTAAGTTCCCGACCGATCTGACTCGACGCAAGCATATTATGAAGTCCGTCGCCTATCGAAAGCGGGGTGCTACAAGGGCGATGGATAGGGTGGTCGGGGAGAGGAATGAAGTTAGGGTTTCGGTCGGGGGGGCTTTATAGGCTAAGATTTAGGGGTTAGATTAGGGTTTCGATTAGTAAATTAGGGTTTAGGGTTAGGGTTTCGGTAAGTCGGCGAGAGGGGGGGGGGACGACAAAGCTCTGACCGGCGACGTGGGTGGTCGTCGGTCAGATTTGCAGAAAAACCCCTGACATTTCGTAATTTACAAACTACCCCACCGCCTTAACTATATGCAATTCCTAATTTGCAAACTGACCCCCACAATGTTCTGTACAAATTCTAATTTGCACAAACAAATCTAAAATTGCATTCCGACTTTAAAACATTCTAATTAATTACAAACTGCTATAAAAAACAATCTAAATAATTACAAAACTAATTTTAAAAATTGTAAATTAATATTTTAGCCTTTAAAAATTATTTAAAAATTATTTAAAAATTCTAGAAAATTCCTGATAATCATAATAAATTATTTTTAGGCTAAAAATATCATTTGCACTTAAAAACCCTTAATTTAAAATATTTAAATAACAGGGGCTTACACTACCTTTCTTATCTTTTGTATAGATAACTGAACCCTCTCTCCTCACGTAAAAAATTAAAAACCATCAAATACTATAATATATTTAAAGGTAAAATTTTGTTTAAACTAACTATATAATATTATCTAATTAAACACATATCCATAATTAAAAAATTATCATAAAAAGTTATATTAAAATATATTGAAATTATATTTAAAATATTCTAATATAATTTAAAATTTTATATTCTTTATTAATACTATAATTAATTTTTTTGATACGTGCAACACAAGTGAAGATGACTAGTATATATATATATATATATATATATATATATATATATATACAGCCCCCTTCTTATACGGGATAAGTTTACGGGAAGAGTTTACGGGATAGAGCAATTTCTTACGGAGAGAAAAGAAACTCAAAATATCTGGCCGAAATATACGTATGTTTCTCTTCTGAAATTTATTTCTCTTTAATATTTAAATCTCTACTCTCTACTCTTAAAAAGAATCATATCTCTATCTTAAAAAATAAGGCTTATCTATCAATTTAGTTTTAAACACCGAGAGATTTATTTATTTTAAAAAATAGCGATAGATAAATTATTCCATTTTTTTTTAAAATAAAGATATTAAAAAAAAGAATCTATCCTTATAAATGAATATACCTTTAAAAATTATATTTAAAATATTAATTTTAATGTTAATCTTAATATTAATGTTGATATTAATTTTTACATTAATTTAAATTTTAATGTTAATGTTAATGTTAATGTTAATGTTAATGTTAATGTTAATGTTAACGTTAACGTTAAAATTAATTTAAATTTAAATTTAAATTTGTTTTTAAATAAATTTAAATCTAAATCTAATTTAATTTTAATTTTAATGTTAATGTTAATGTTAAATTTAATTTAAATTTAAATTTATTTTTGTTTTTAAATAAATTTAAATCTAAATCTAAATTTAAATTCTAATCTTAATTTTAAATTATATTCTTAATCTTAATATTAATCTTAATCTTAATTTTAACATTAAATTTTAATGTTAATGTTAATATTAATGTTAATGTTAATATTAATGTTAATGTTAAATTAAACTTAATGTTAATGTTGAAATTAAAATTAAAATTAATATCAACAATAAAGTTAGCACCAAAAAACTAACATGAGACAGTCCATGTGCGAAAAGAAAAGAGTTTCCTTTAATGAACATTCGTGTGCAAAAAGTAGCGGCTTCCTTTTTTTTCCTGTACTTTCCCGTAAGTTACTGTCCCGCAACAGAAGGGCAAATATATATATATATATATATATATATATATATATATATATATATATATATATATATATATATATATATATATATATAGGATGAGGGAGGTGAGGTGCCACCCTATGGAGGGTGTCTACTTGTCACCCCCCACATGCTATCATCATGCACCCATGTGCATGATGATAGCATGGGGGGTGACAAGTAGACACCTCCCATGAGGTGGCACCCTACCTCCCTTATTCTCTCTATATAGAGGATGAGGGAGGTGAGGTGCCACCCTATGGAGGGTGTCTACTTGTCACCCCCCACATGCTATCATCATGCACCCATGTGCATGATGATAGCATGGGGGGTGACAAGTAGACACCCCCCGTGAGGTGGCACCATACCTCCTTATTCTCTCTATATAGAGGATGAGGGAGGTGAGATGCCACCCTATGGACGGTGTCTACTTGTCACCCCCCACATGCTATCATCATGCACCCATGTGCATGATGATAGCATGGGGGGTGACAAGTAGACACCCCCTGTGAGGTGGCACCCTACCTCCCTTATTCTCTCTATATAGAGGATGAGAGAGGTGAGGTGCCACCCTATGGAGGGTGTCTACTTGTCACCCCCCACATGCTATCATCATGCACCCATGTGCATGATGATAGCATGGGGGGTGACAAATAGACACCCCCCGTGAGGTGGCACCCTACCTCCCTTATTCTCTCTATATAGAGGATGAGGGAGGTGAGGTGCCACCCTATGGAGGGTGTCTACTTGTCACCCCCCACATGCTATCATCATGCACCCATGTACAAGATGATAGCATGGGGGATGACAAGTAGACACCCCCCGTGAGGTGGCACCCTACCTCCCTTATTCTTTCTATATAGAGGATGAGGGAGGTGAGGTGCCACCCTATAGAGGGTGTCTACTTGTCACCCCCCACATGCTATCATCATGCACCCATGTGCATGATAATAGCATGGGGGGTGACAAGTAGACACCCCCCGTGAGGTGGCACCCTACCTACCTTATTCTCTCTATATAGAGGATGAGAGAGGTGAGGTGCCACCCTATGGAGGGTGTCTACTTGTCACCCCCCACATGCTATCATCATGCACCCATGTACATGATGATAGCATGGGGGGTGACAAGTAGACACCCCCCGTGAGGTGGCACCCTACCTCTCTTATTCTCTCTATATAGAGGATGAGGGAGGTGAGGTGCCACCCTATAGAGGGTGTCTACTTGTCACCCCCCTATGCTATCATCATGCACCCATGTGCATGATGATAGCATGGGGGGTGACAAGTAGACACCCCCCGTGAGGTGGCACCATACCTCCCTTATTCTCTCTATATAGAGGATGAGGGAGGTGAGGTACCACCCTATGGAGGGTGTCTACTTGTCACCCCCCACATGCTATCATCATGCACCCATGTGCATGATGATAGCATGGGGGGTGACAAGTAGACACCTCCCGTGAGGTGGCACCCTATCTCCCTTATTCTCTCTATATCGAGGATGAGGGAGGTGAGGTGCCACCCTATGGAGGGTGTCTACTTGTCACCCCCCACATGCTATCATCATGCACCCATGTGCTTGATGAGAGCATGGGGGGTGACAAGTAGACACCCCCCATGAGGTGGAAGCCTACCTCCCTTATTCTCTCTATATAGAGGATGAGGAAGGTGAGGTGCCACCCTATGGAGGGTGTCCACTTGTCACCCCCCACATGCTATCATCATTCACCCATGTGCATGATGATAGCATGGAGGGTGACAAGTAGACACCTCCCGTGAGGTGGCACCCTACCTCCCTTATTCTCTCTATATAGAGGATGAGGGAGGTGAGGTGCCACCCTATGGAGGGTGTCTACTTGTCACCCCCCACATGCTACCATCATGCACCCATGTGAATGATGATAGCATGGGGGGTGACAAGTAGACACCCCCCGTGAGGTGGCACCCTACCTCCCTTATTCTCTCTATATAGAGGATGAGGGAGGTGAGGTGCCACCCTATAGAGGGTGTCTACTTGTCACCCCCCACATGCTATCATCATGCACCCATGTACATGATGATAGCATGGGGGGGTGACAAGTAGACACCCCCCATGAGGTGGCACCCTACCTCCCTTATTCTCTCTATATAGAGGATGAGGAAGGTGAGGTGCCACCCTATGGAGGGTGTCTACTTGTCACCCCCTACATGCTATCATCATGCACCCATGCGCATGATGATAGCATGGGGGGGGTGACAAGTAGACACCCCCCGTGAGGTGGCACCCTACCTTTCTTATTCTCTCTATATAGAGGATGAGGGAGGTGAGGTGCCACCCTATCGAGGGTGTCTACTTGCCACCCCCCACATGCTATCATCATGCACCCATGTGCATGATGATAGCATGGGGGGGTGACAAGTAGACACCCCCCGTGAGGTGGCACCCTACCTCCCTTATTCTCTCTATATAGAAGATGAGAGAGGTGAGGTGCCACCCTATGGAGGGTGTCTACTTGTCACCCTCCCACATGCTATCATCATGCACCCATGTGCATGATTATAGCATGGGGGGGTGACAAGTAGACACCCCCCGTGAGGTGGCACCCTACCTCCCTTATTCTCTCTATATAGAGGATGAGGGAGGTGAGATGCCACCCTATGGAGGGTGTCTACTTGTCACCCCCCACATGCTATCATCATGCACCCATGTGCATGATGATAGCATGGGGGGTGACAAGTAGACACCCCCGTGAGGTGGCACCCTACCTCCCTTATTCTCTCTATATAGAGGATGAGGGAGGTGAGGTGCCACCCTATAGAGGGTGTCTACTTGTCACCCCCCACATGCTATCATCATGCACCCATGTGTATGATGATAGCATGGGGGGGTGACAAGTAGACACCCCCCGTGAGGTGGCACCCTACCTCCCTTATTCTCTTTATATAGAGGATGAGGGAGGTGAGGTGCCACCCTATGGAGGGTGTCTACTTGTCACCCCCCACATGCTATCATCATGCACCCATGTGCATGATGATAGCATGGGAGGGGTTGACAAGTAGACACCCCCCGTGAGAGAGAAAGCAGCAGCTGCTTGTTATGCTGCTACTAAGCCGAGCGGGCCCCCGCCCTTTCCTTTTAAATCCGAGAACAAATCCCACGTTTCCGTGTATAACCGAACGCAATATATAGTATATATATATATATTTTTAGAGAGAGAAAGAGAGAAAGATTTTCACAAAACACAGACCCTAGCCGTCACCCCCAACCTAGCGTACACCCCGACGTCGCCGGCTACCAACCCGGGGCCGTCCATCGCCGGAAAAAGTGCAACGAGCATCCCACTCGCGCACGAAACCTGTCAGCGAAGAGCCAACTTCGGAGCGACGTTTCGCCGCGCACGCTCGATCAAATTCTGAGCTGTTTCTTCCGGTATGATCCTAACATATACACCTTTATTTTCCTTTAAATAGTTCGTGCCGATTCGCACCATATGCGACGAAAAACGAGTTCCAAAATCGAATTTTTTTTTTCTGGGTTTAGAAACTGTCCCGAAACACCAACTTCGTGGCATATTTGCGACGAGCGTGTTGCAAGTTTTCTAAATCGGTTTGAAGAGACTTAGAGACAACCTATAGGGCTTTAAAATCTTTTTTGTAGAACTGAATTTCATGCACTGTACAGAAAGTTATTGATTTGTGAAGTTGGAGAAAAAACTGATTTTCAAAAGTGGATTTTTTAGAAAAATTGTCCCGATACGCCGTCCGTCCCGTCAATCCGGACGACGTGGTCATGAACCGAAAGCATCAAAAGGTGCGTATCGACTTCGTGTCGTGTGGACTTGGACGGAATTCAAATTGGTCGCGTGTGCGCGACGAATTTGATGCGTATCCGTCAAAAATTTACCGTATCAGCCTTTTGCATATTTGTTAATTACTTTGTGCACACTAATCAAATCGTGACGAAACTTGCGTCATTGGACTCAAAATATTTTTCTGGTCCTGTATGCCAAGTTTGGTCCGATTATGAGACCGTTGATCGGGACGCCATTTTGGCGGGCCCACAATCCCACTCAACAGGTGATTTTGTGCACAGCCCACCGGAATCCAAAATTGGACATACCGTTGGGTTCGTCTCGTCAAATCGGACCTGTAGACATATAGTTTGATGACTTTAGAGACCGTAGATTCTGGCACATTTTTCGGTACAAAGTAGGTCCAACGGCGGACACCATTTTGACCCGAAATTACCGTTTTGCTCCTATGTCCAGAATTGGACTTATGGGTAGGCATTTCTAGCTAATTTGACCATTCTGAGAACGTTGGTAATGTCTGTTTCAGCATTAGGAGACTGTTGTACGAGTTGACCGTTCGTGGCTCATTGAGTGGGTTGTAGTTTCGATTTTCTCAGCTCAGGACAGCAGGCGAGTACATTCTCTGATAGTTTTCATTGTCTTGATATCTACTATATCCGATTCAGTTGTAGTGTTATACTTGATTCTCGACACGAGGATACACGGACTAGTATACATTGAATCTCGTCATGAGATGTCATTCCCGGTTTACCTGGTATATGAGTACATTGTTCGATATGGTTTCCTGTACTTGTATAGACACCGATTTGGGAGTGGGCTGGCCCCCTGCTCTTCGAATCCCGTGTCATGACTTGTCATGTCTGGATTCATTATACTACTCGGGGATGGGGGAGTTATTAGAGGTTATGTGATCATTACCCTTACTTGTTTATTACTTGCGCATAGCTCCACCCTCACCACACGTAGGGTGTAGCCTGACCTTATACTACTTGTGCATAGCTTTCCATTTTGGCCGGCCTGATCCCTACATTATTATACTACTTGTGCATAGCCGGTCAAATGGAATAGCCTGATCTTGACCCAAGCCGATCACATAACGCTCTAATATCTCATGGCACTTTATTTTTATGTTTACATCATACCTCAGATTACTTTCCATTGTTTATATTCCGGTTTCATCTTATATATCTCACACATGACATGATATACAGTTCTCTTGTACCGTTTACTTTCAGTCTTGATATTCCATCTTGTATTTCATTATGATTGTCTCTTATAGTATTTGTCAATTCACATGGAACTGCTGTTGGCGTTTGTACTTGCTCATATCCTGACAGGATAACCCCTGTTATTTTTCAGAGGATTTAGATGCAGATTGCCCGACCTACTACGGGTTTGGCATAGATGGAGCCTACGACCAGGACCAGCATGTGGACCAGGTGCTCGTAGAGGACGCACCGCCAGTAGTGACCTAGTTCACTAGATTTTGTCTTGATTACATTCCAGTTTGATACTTTGAGACTTGTAGTATTTATTTTGGGATATTATTTTATGTCTTAGTCTCTGAACTTGTGATTGTAGTTCGGTACTATTTCAGACTATTTATCTCATCTTTATCTTTATTTTTATCATCGTGTTTATCTTCCTTAGAATTATGTGATTGAGTTGTGGTTATATTCCTCCGTGCGGAGATGACAGGTTATATTTTGTGTCTTAGATTCTATATATTCTAGATGACCTTTACAGCGTTCTACCGCCGATACTGCGGCGTAGGCTGGACGTACCCACGTGCTCGTGCCCCTAAATAGGGTGCGGGTCGTGACACGTTTATATATATATATATATATATATATATATATATATATAAACGTTGCTCCGAAGTTGGCTCTTCGCTGACAGTTTTCGCGCGCGAGTGGGATGCTCGTTGCACTTTTTTCGGCGATGGACGGCCCCGGGTTGGTAGCCGGCGACGTCAGGGTGTACGCTGGGTTGGGGGTGACGGCTAGGGTTTGTGTTTTGTAAAAATCTTTCTCTCTTTCTCTCTCTAAAAAATATATATATATACTATATATTGCGTTCGGTTATACAAGGAAACGTGGGATTTGTTCTCGGATTTAAAAGGAAAGGACGGGGGCCCGCTCGGCTTAGTAGCAGCATAACAAGCAGCTGCTGCTTTGCTAGCTATTTCGTGCCCCTAAATAGGGTACGGGTCGTGACACGTTTATATATATATATATATATATATATATATATATATATATATATTAAAAAAAATAGGGTCCGACTATTGACACCCCATGTATTTCTAAGGACACCCCAATTTCTAAGTACACCCCACATGTAGTTGATTAAGCTTATAAAAATACTAAGTACACCCCAATATTTGACAAAAATACCCCTACCTATTCTACACCCCCATCTCAAAGCTTTCTAAGTACACCCCTAAAATTCCACTCCACTCTCCTCCCTCACAAAACCCTAACATTCACTCTCCTCCCTCACAAAACCCTAACATTCACTCTCCTCCCTCACAAAACCCTAACATTCACTCTCCTCCCTCCAGTCGTTGCCCGGTCGCCTCCCCTTCGTCGAAGAGTTCTCCCTTGTTCGGCTTCGCAATGGATAGAGGAAAACAAGTTCAATCGGAAGGTAAATTTCCGCAAATCGACCTGTAGATGAGTAATCTTGTTCGAAATTAGTATCTATCTTCGTTTAGGATCTCTGTGTATGTTTCGAAACCGATCGATTGTGACAACAACGAGACAATCGTTCGCATTTTTTTTTGGAATTCGCGGCATTGTTCGACCCTGGTCGGTCGGGCAAAAAGCAACTGTTCGACCTGTAATGGTCGAACAGTTTGCATTTGTTCGACCTGTTGTGGTCGAACAGTTTGCGATTGTTCGACCTGTTGTGGTCGAACAGTATGTGGTTGTCCGACATGTATTGGTCGAACAGTACATTTTTTAGGCAAAACATATATTTTCTCCTTAATGTATGGTTGTTGATTAAATTTGCAGGAAACACTAGGCGGAGGAAAGCCACTCATGCTTCTGCTAGGAGACGTCGTGCCGAAGAACAAGAACGTGCACGTCTTGAAGAACAAGAACGTGCACGTCTTGAACAAGCTACGGTCGTTGCTCCGACTCAACCGACCGGCCAATTAGACGAAGAAGGCCACGCAGACGAAGAGCGGCGCACAGATGAAGAAGAGGAAGAAGACGCTGATATTTTGACGGGCCCTTGTCCCGGTGGACCTGAGGATCCCCGACTTATTCCAAGTTTCAAAACTCATGTGGCGTACGAGATTTGGAACGGAATTGAGAGGCCCGTATTGAGGTGTTGGTGCCACACAACCAAGATGGATACATGGAATTTAGAGGGCAATATAAGCGAGTTGCTTCGGAACTCTCGAGTTGCGAAATTAAGGTCGGTTTCGTATAAGACGCCAAATAAGAATCTAATTTGTGCGTTTCTCGAGCGTTGGCAACCAGAGACTAACACTTTCCACATGCCATTCGGTGAGATGACAATTACGCTGGATGATGTTTTTTGTCTCATCGGACTCCCGGTCAGTGGGCTACCAGTGGTTGAACCATTGTCAGCAAGGGGACGGGAGGAGCCAAAGAAGATGATTAATAGGTTGTTGGGGGTGTCAGAAAGGGATGCACATACTGAGCTTCTGGGCCAGAGAGGTAGCTCGGTCCGGATGGAGTGGCTCCGGTCTGAATTTGAGTCAGACGTCAGTAGCACGGATAATGTGAAAAGGAGGCGTGCTGTCCGTGCCTATTTATGGTTCGTACTTGGATGCACAATATTTTCTGACAAAAGTGGGACACGGGTTGATACAAAAGTTCTCAGCCTTTTAGAGAATTTGAACAACGTCAATGACTATGCCTGGGGAGCTGCTGCTTTAGCTTTCTTATACCGACAGCTTGGAGTAGCATCTCGGAGTGGGGTCCGCCAAATATGTGGATACTTGACTTTACTGGAGGTATCTATATCTCAGCCCATGATATGCAATTTTTTTAATGTTATACAACGACCAATATGCTTCATATTTTCGTATTGTAGGCATGGATATTCGAGTATTTTCCCTTCACGAGGCCTACACATAACGTCAACTATCAGATGGGGGACCCACTTGCTATGAGGTGGGCCAATAGACCCCATGCTGGACCAGGTACCAACATGGTCTCATCCATCAGGGAGGTATTGGACAATCTTCAAGTCCACAATGTGAGTGTTAATTTATCCACTTACTCATAACTTGAACTTCTACCCATGACTAATTGTTTCAATTTATGATGTAGGTGAATTAGACTCCCTACCACGGAATGAGGAACAGTTTTCCTCGCGACGATGTGACTTTCTTTCATGGATGTATACGTGCCTTCGACATTGTAGAGCCGTATCATCCCGACCGTGTCCTTCGGCAATTTGGGCTACGACAAAAAATTCCTTACGATCCTTTGTTTCCAAGTGAGGTCCGTCGGGGAAGCACGAGCCAGCAGTACAAGCTGGCGTTCAATGTTCTAGGAGGCTACTTCCAATACTGGCGCAGCCATGTACTGTCTTCCGAAGCCCGTGGGAGAGCTGCCAACCCTACATGGGAGTGTACAAATAATTACATGGTTTGGTATATGAAGTTTTCACACCCTATCGTCCAAAATCCAGATAACGTCTCTAGCGCCGCTGGTACTACATCTACCCAGACTGGGCCAGACCCATGGGCCATGATCAAAAATGCATTGGAATATCTACAACCGGCGTACCAGCAATTGATGGACGGTCAAGAGCCATTAGACCCGTCGATCGTCGAGTCAACCATAATTGGCGCATATGGCGCACTAAAGCTCCAGCCCCAAGATCAACCTGAATCTTCTAGGAGGGAAACTAGTCGTAGGCGTCGCCGTAGGTCATAGACTATGACTACAACCAACATTGACTTTGTTATTATGTTGTTTTTGAATTGGTGTTTGTTATTTTGTGGTTGTTTAGAAAAATTGTGGTGAATCTTGATTACAACCAACATTGACTTTGGTTAAATGTTACTTTGAAATTGTTGCCAAAAGTTGGCGGTTAAATTTGGTGAAATTCTTGCTTGAACTTGTTTTTTTGAGTGGAAATGTAATGTTCTTATAACTGCTGAAAGTTGGTTGCTAAATGTGGCTTGGATTTTGTGGTGAAACCCTAGCAATGTCCTTATAACTGCTGAAAGTCCACACTAGTTGGTTGCTAAATGTGGCTTGGATTTTGTGGTGAAATTCTTGCTTGAACTTGTTTTTTTTGACTGGAAATGTAATGTTTGACCACACTTTGTCGTGCAGGTACGTACTGTTCGACCACCACAGGTCGAACATTTGCAAACTGTTCGGCGATTACAGGTCGAACATTTTGCAAGAGTTCGACCTGTTGTGGTCGAACAGTATGTATCTGGACGACAAATTGTGGTCGAACAGTACATTTCCAGTCAAAAAAACAAGTTCAAGCCCATTTCAATTGCAAAAACTGTAATATACACAATACAACATTTTTGTTGGTACAAATACATGATAGTTCAAGGAACCAATACATCACAACGTCTGTTACTAATACATCAATTTTTGGGTACAAATACATGATAGTTCAAGGAACTAATACATCACAACTTTTGTTATAAATACAATTAATCGTCCTCGCTAATCGGCCAAAGTCTCAACATGTGAGCTACTGGATGGAACAATTTCCTTATACTTTTCGATCCGTTCTTTGTAGATATCCTCCCAACCGGATGCACATGGAAGACGCAGAATAGACCACCTGGTGATAATGGATGGTAGCGGTGCGTCTTCGGCCAAATTTACCTGCATACAATTAATAACATGTCACTATAATTTACGTTAACAAATGATTTACCAAGATAAAATGATGTTCGCACTAAAAATTACCAATATGAAATGATTTTCGTTAACAAATGCCATGCATACAAGCTGAGGAAGTGTTGGAACTTCAGTCCTCATAGGTAGAAACAACGAGGAACCGTTCTTGTGCATGTGGACGATGGCCATATTGTAGGCCGACGCCGCCAAGTAGTACATATCTGGGTATGACCACCAGTACTTACTGTCATAAATGGGTGTTGTAAAATAATTCAAAGCTGCTCGTACATCTTCGGGAGACCCCTTAAGCAAGTTACATCTGGCGTATAAATCTCCCAAGTTTGTTACTTCTTGAATCAGGTCAGTACGAACTTTCGGCCAGGATTCCTCCCCCAACCCAAGTGCATGGGCTATGCATCGAAAACCACAATGTCCATCCCCTAGTACATTTTTCGTACTCAACACATAGGGATGAAAATGAGATGGAACTTGTTGTATGTATGCAAAATCGGAGTCATTGCGTGATGACTTGCGTTGGACCGGATCCTTTTTCCTTCGGATGGAAGAAAACATTGGTTTTGCCGAAGGGTGAGCACCGACAATGATAGTTTGATCCAAAGGAGAACAACTATCGTGAGCAGACTCTACAATTTCGAATTTGCTTGGGTTCCATTTCGTCGAATTTGCATGGCGGATTTTTGTTTTGCTTGGCCTACCACGAGTTCGTTTGTGGACCACCGGTTCAAGCAACGAAGATGTTGAAGGAACAGCTATCTCCCTAAGTTTTTTCATCAACAACAACCTTTGAGAATCGGTAGCCGCCTCAAACTTAGAATTAATATCAGTCATGGTCTCCACCCAACGGCTTCGGATATCTTCATCAGCTACACTGTCTGTTTTGTAGGGTTCAGAATCCAACTTCCGCCAAAATCTGTCAACCATATCGA
The DNA here is from genome assembly GCA_029216955.1 of Iris pallida. Lineage (NCBI taxonomy): Eukaryota > Viridiplantae > Streptophyta > Magnoliopsida > Asparagales > Iridaceae > Iris > Iris pallida. The sequence continues at coordinate 3,947,348 of JANAVB010025800.1, read as the reverse complement.
GCTGAATTACCTGACCATCCCGATTTAACTGTGCAAGTTCATGTGCACAAGGTAACCCGCAAGTCCTCCGTAACACACAACCACAAAGGAGAGGATCTACTCCGGTAGTTTCTATACCCTTCATCTCTTCATAAATCTTACCAAGAGCATGATGAGACACCAATCCTCGGATAATCTTGAATAGCGGAGAACTATAACGATGTGGTGCAACATTAAGACACATCTCAAATGAGGCTTTTATTTGGTTGTGTGACGTTGTCAGCAAGTCATGTATCCTTGTCCATGAGATCTCAAAAGTTGATTGACTCGTGCCCAATTGTTTTTTCAATTTTGAATGTGCACTCTCCGTCCTATGAATATGAAAATTATAGAGTGAGAATCATACTTTGTAAGATAATTAACATTTACACATGCAAAGTATTGTTTCAAGTCACGTACCTGCTACTTGTCGTGTTCTCAAAATGCATAACATTGTTTGTCCAACACGAAACAAATCTTTCTTTATAGGGCTCTATCCAATTATTGATGGCATACACAACTGCTTTCGGATAATCGGAGAAATCTTGCTTCAATCTTCTAAGCAACTCATTGAATCTAGGTTGGTCTTCAGCAAGAACCAACGAATTCCATGAATTATTGAAACTATCCCACTTCTCCTTGGTACGAAACATATTTTTGCAATTGGCCAAAATATTTTTGCTAATATGCCACCGACAAAGCAAGTGAGTGGAGCTGGGGAAAGTAACGCTTATGGCATTCATTAGTGCTAACTCACGATCGGTCACAATCACCTTGGGTAAGAATGATTGATCAACTAATCCTTTAAGCGTACTAAGTGCCCATATATAATTGTCTTCCCGCTCTGCCTCCATATAAACACATGCCACTGAAAATGTAATATTTGTGGACGTAACGCCTACCACTTCCAAAAGTGGCATCTTATATCTGTTAGTCTTGTATGTACAATCCATCAATATAATATATGGAAATGCACGTAACAAGTCCACACTAGTCGGGTGAGCATAAAAAAGATCCTTCAATCGATCGGTTTGCTCACATCTCCTAGTCAGATAGTAGTACTTTTCCGACTCCAATTTTCCCAACAAATATTGCATCTGAGAAAGTCCTCCATGCTCGACAACTCTATGCTTATGTCGAGCATTGTAAATAGTCTTCAATGTTGACTCATTCCCACTAAAACTATCTTTCAACGTGCTCAGTATATCTTTTGGCCTTGTATTGTTCTTCGTCAGGTCTTTAACAAGTTGATCTTCTGCAGGGGTCAGTCGACCGGCATATGAGTGTCCAACCAAATTTCGTCCCAGTGGGTGATTATGTGACCCGCATATAACCCTCAATGACCATTGTCCTACGTCATTGGCTTGCACTCCCTTCAACTGAAATGGACAATCACATTTCTTCGTGCCCGTAAGCCTTTCACGTCTCCGCTTCTTGGCAATGTTAGTCGAATTTTTTTCATCGACTTTTGGCTTCTTCTGCCGATATTTACCACCGCGCTCACAACCCAAAATTACTCGAGCTCGCCTTCCATCTCCGCTATCCGATCGTTTAACCAAAATAACCATATTATGACGGTTTCCTACCGTTCGTACCCAATTCACCAAACATTCACGATTCTCAAATAAAGCATCCGTATGAAATTCGTCTACGAAATTAGGTTGTTCTTCAAACATTGGATGCCTGATAATGCTCATTTCAGTGTTAATTTCATTGTCATTTGAGGTGTTTTCCTACAGTGAAGAAATTTAACAAGTGAATAAGGTGAAAAAAACAAACTAATATTGTTCGACCAGAGCAGGTCGTGCTAACTTGAACTGTTCGGCCTTCAATAGTCGAACAAATTCATACTGTTCGACCAGAGCAGGTCGTACGAACCCCTATGTTCGGCCCTTACAGGTCGAACATCTCTTCATCTGTTCGACTTGTACAGGTCGAACAGATCACGAATTCTGAAAAAAAAATTTCGAAAAAAAACCGAATCACACGATTACAAACGAAAAAAATCAACATAAGAGGAACGTACCTTGGAAGATTCATGTGCATTTTGTCCCTCCATCATGATTTCTTCAACTTCCTTTAACTTCCTTCAAAGTAAGAAGAATTTAGGGTTTTTGGCTTGGGGAGGGGAAATGGAGGGTTTTTGGGTTGGGGAGAGAAAGTGGGGTGTACTAAGAAGAGCAAATAATGAAGGAGACTGATGGAATGTGCTATAATAGATGGGGGGTATTAACGTCTTTACACATTAATCTATTTCTTCACTTAAGTTACATGGGGTGTCCTTAGAAATACATGGGGTGTCAATAGTCGGACCCAAAAAATTGGCAAATGTTAAAGGCCACCCCCAAATTACTAAGGGCAACCATGACCATTTCTAATTTTTACTAAGGGCAACCTAATGTTAAGTGATTTACTAAGGGCCACCAAGAGGAGGAAGCTAACAGCCTCCCTCTCCCCGCCGCCGCCGACCCGAAGCCCCCGAAGCCCCCGCGCAGCACCCTCTCCTCCGCCTCTCCCCCAACTCCCCGCAGCCCTCCGATCTCCCCTCCCCCCCTCCCCTCCGTCGTCGGATCCCGCCTCCACTCCATTTCCCTCCTTCTCCACCCGATCCAAGCTCCAGACCCTCTTCTGCCGCCTCGGCCTCGATGAAGACGAAGACTACGAAGAAGAAGAAGAGGAGGAGGAGGAGGAGCCGGCGGACACCCTCTTCCGTTGACCAGGCAACCAGCTACAGCTACAGCTGCCGCCCCCTCAAAATTTCCCAAACAAATTCCAGCTTAAACTAGGGTTAGGGTTTTGATGATGGAGTAGGTGATGGAAGTAGGAGCGGAGGACAATGAGGGCTCTGTATGGTTCGAAGTGAAGAAGGTATAATGCTCCTCGCCATTGTGATTTCTTCCCTTATTTCAAGACCCCCACCCGAAGTCCTATCTTCACTCTCGAAGGCGGACTGCAGGCCTTGCCTGCAGTCCTATCTTCACTTTGGACTGCAGGCAAGCCCTGCAGTCACTGTAGTTTAAAAAAAAAAATTGTCAATTGAGGACTGCAGGCCTGCCCTGCAGTCCTAGTTTGACAGGAACATGGTGGCCCTTAGTGTTTTCAAAATGGCAAATTTGTAATTTTTTTTAAAATTTTAAGTTGGTGGCCCTTAGTAAAAAGGTGGTGGCCTTTAACATTTGCCAAAAAATATTGTATGAACTCAAATGGACTCTCCATTCTTTCAGGGGTAATAAAATCTTCAAATAGGTAATAATGATGGGAACCCAACCTTGATCTCTGATTCTCTCTCGTCCGGACTCCTACCGAAAAAAAAAAATGCTGAAGCAAATAAACAAGGAGAAGAAGAAGAAGGGAAATATTTCCTCCACCAGCACCAGCACCAGCACCAGCCATGGGCGTGCCGATCCTCAACAGGAGCGGTGGAGGAGGGCTGGGCGCGGCGGCGCTCGCGTACGTGGCCGCCGACTACCTCCAACACGTGTCCCCGTCGTGGCACGGGCGGCTGATGCCGGCGCTGTGGGCCGTGCTGGTGCTGGCCGTGCTCTCGCGCGTGCCGTCCTACCGGCAATGGACGGCCGAGATGAAGGCCGCCGTCCCCTTCCTCGCGACGCTGCTCTTCCTCCTCTGCTGCGTCCTCTTCGAGATGATCGGCGTCAGGTTCGTCACCGCGGTCCTCGGGCTGGACTACCATAGGTAAATACCGGAGCACTTCAATATATGGAAAAAATGTAACGGTTCTTCGCTTGATTCAAAGCAAATATCAGTTGAGAATAAATTGCCTACCACAATCTCTGAAGAGTACAATAGAAATTAAAGTTAATAAAGCTAAACGAAATTAAAGGTAAACATTATTGCAGGAAATCAGAACTGCAGGAAATGAGACAGTCCATTGGTTTTTCAGGACTGTCACAATTCTTGACAGTCCTGTTTACAAATTGGACTGCCATTTTCTTTGACGGTCCTACTTTTTTGTAGGACTGTGCTTATTTTCCACAGTCCTACAAATTAATGCCGGAAATTATGTTGTCAAATTATTTACCAAGGGTGCTTCCGAACAACAGATGTGTTCTTCGGACGAAGCGGGACGAGGATTTAGTATATTTGATGACCCGGGTTCTTCGATATGCATTTTTCTATATGAAACACATATAATTCAATATTTACATGTGAAAAAAAATGTTTGAAAACCTAATCATCATATTCAATAGATTGACATACCAAATAACGGTTGAATTCGATGAAATTAGGACTACATTTTTCACTCACAATCTTCACACAATCTAGAATTGGAAGAAAGTTGGACCAGTTTTTTGGGGGAGAAGAGAGCACGAGAGGGAGAAGAGAGCAAGAGAGAAATATTTGGGTTTTATACCAAACATGTGGGCTAGCCTTAAGTAAAATTTGGGAGTGGCAAACTTGTAAATAAATTGAAAATAAATTGGGCTGCCCTCAAGTAAAATTTGTGGTGCCAATAGAATTTGCCTAATTTTATATGACAAACAAACAACATTATGGTTAATTTTTTTTATCTTGATTCTTTTATTAAAATATCATTGATCGAAGGACACAACAAGAAAATAAAGGATCTTTTTGTTATGGTGTGAAGATAAAGGAAAGAAGGATCAAAGCCAGTCATTGTTGGAGAATTGCCGATAGAAAGAGACTCCAACGCTTTTTATCAAGCCTCGCCTACGTGTTCACCTGCATTTGCACCAACATAGGATCAATACTCTTCTTCGTCCTTTTTTTCCAGGATTCGATAAACAATGAAATCCATCGAAAACATCTATGAAAACGCATTCATAAAACCAACAGCGAAAGCATCAACAAAAACTAGCAATGGAAAGGTTTGAGGAATAGTCTCTTATATATGGTTTTTTTCAAAGACACGATTCATTGCATTTAGGACCATGGTAGTCAATGGCGCGTCTCGCAGAAAGGCTCATCAGTTGCGTTTCGTCCCTCACTAGGCGAGCCCCCTTTATCCGGACGCATCCAGGGCGCGCCTAAGGCGCACCTTTCAGCTTCGCCATTTGCTAGATGAGTTTTGATATTTCGGAGGTAGACAATGGGCACGTGTAATGATATTTCGGAGGTAGACAATGGGACCTATTACTGTAAAGATGTAAAGATTGATAAGTTTGGCATGTTTCCTTCAGCTTTGCCATTTGCTAGATGAGTTTTGATTAGGAAGTTGGAATATGCTCTGTGTTGATTATTCAAAGGCAACATCAACTAGTTTTTCTATGCTTTCTTTGTTGTTTGCTAAAGGTGCTTTGGCTACAACGTATGAATTGTATAAGTGTAAGATTGCAAAAGTACTGTTCATGCCACTTGCTTGGTCCTGAATCATGTAGGAATTAGTGGAAATGGATCCAAGAACCACAGGTGTAAGATTGAAAAACTTTGTTTGTTTGAGTTTTGGTGTTTGCTAAGTGTGTCTTGAATCTTTGATGTGGAACTTGGATTTTTATTTTGCATATACACGAATACAAAACAACAAAATTCAAACCTGACGGCATGGATACATATTTTTGGTGTGCCCTAGTGTATATTGGAGTGTCTTTGTCGTGCCCAATATCTTTGACACGACATGGATACAACATCGTTTTTTTTTGCTGTTCATGCTTCCTAGTGGAATATACACACGTTGACTTCTCAAAGTCAATAGATGTGATTCATTCAAGATCTATTAGTGTTTTCTAAAAGGTTTTTGGTCTAGATATTAGAAAATATACACCATGTTAGCTTTTTGAAAGGTAATTGAATGGATTAGTTGAGAGTGATTAGTTTAAGGTCGCAAAATGTTTGTTCACTCTCTGTTGTTTGTTCAATGTCCATTCAGTTTTCCACTTAGTTTCTTGGGTTTGACTGTCATAGATAAGAATGATTAGTGTAATACTTGTTGGGTATCAGACCAGAATGAATTTGGCTCTGATACCAATTGTTTGGCGCGTGCGGAAGCGTTTGCCAATCCACCTGATCAAAACCAACCCTCGTCTAACGGATACCAAGCACAAGATGAAGAAAAGTATATGACGGTGACGTACGTCACCTGGACAAATCCCAACATTTAATAACTCAGATGAAATTACAAGATTGACAGAACTCACGTTAAACCCTTTGCCCTAATAGGTTCAACTCCCTCACCACTCTCAAGAAGAAAAACAGAAAATTACAATTGAGATCACTCACCAACAGTAGCAATCTCCCTAACCGATGTTGACGACTCCTCGATTAGATCTTCTTCCTTATGTCTTGGATGACGAAGTCCTAAGAGCAAAGTACGAACTTTCTCTTAGATTTCCTTGTGGACGAGCATCCCGAATCTCCACTTTGTGTTGTGCTTTGTGCCTCCACCCTCACCCTATATATATATGATGAGAAAGTCATATTTTAGGTTATAATATGATTTCTTAAATAGGAAGCCCTCAAATAAGAATCCTGTTACACCTAAAGTAGTCCATCAATATCCTATTTTAGATCATAATATGATTTCCTAAAATAAAAATCATGTTATATGTACAATAGCACAACACCAATTATGGACATCCAAATCTAATCTAATCAAATATTTAATTAGATTCGGATTGCAAAAATATGTTGTTACCAAATCCAGACTGGACTCCAACAATCTCCCCTTCCAGTCTGTTTAGAGGGTGTTAACCCCATGGGTCCTCAACTGGACTCCATGCATGTCATCATGCGACAGAGTTCCTGCTCTCCCATGCTACTGATCTCCAATTCTCCGAGCTGCTTTGCATCTTCTTTTGTCTCAAACTCCTCGACCGTCACGTCGACGCTAGCTGCCATACGTAGTACCTCCTGCACCACTGGGATCCTGCCGATATCAATGACACGATTAAGACTGAAGTCCTTGACGATCAGCCTCACCGTAAGTCTTGGCTGCCTGTCCCCGATTTTCGTCTTCCATCGGAAAGTGTTAACGTTCTGACGATCTTCTTCACCCTTGGCTGGCCCAACCAAGCGGACGGTGCGGTTCTCCCGAGATTCGAACTCCTGAACCTGTCCACCTTTGAATCCGAACTTGAAGGTCCCCCATACACATGCGTCCTCGAGCAGAACATCACGTACTGTGCATGCCGTCGATGACCCATAGCTCCTCCTGAACTGTGTGAATGATAATGATCCCGCCTCAGATTGAGTTTATTGTAAACCTTGATCCCCTCCCTGGCTTCGAACTGCTGAAACCGATGTCGTTCCGTAAAGCTTTGGCAAACCACCTGTCGCCAAAACTGGATCCGTAGAGCAACCCCTACCTGGAGATCGATCAGCTGTCATGGGACCAACAGACTGACCCTCAATCTTTAACTCATCACCATCCGTCGCTTTGTCTCGACGAACCGAATCCTCCGTATCCCTCAAAGCATCTAGAAGCTCCGCCTCAACAAGTTCTCGATGATCTACCTCCTGTCGAACACCTTTCGAGCCTCCATCCTGTGTCTGTGGCCTGCCTGTACAGCTCAGCGACTTGAGCCTGTACATGCCACAACACAAATCTCCCTGAGCCAGCTGTTGGAAACCCTTCGCAAACATCCAATCTTTGCTCCCAAACAGACTACGACAACCATCATCTGTCAGCCTTCCTACCGAAACCAAGTTGTAGCACAAATTTGGTACATTTCGCACACTCCTGAGGATGAGCTTCTCATCAAACTCCATCGTCAAGAGCACATCACCGATGCCTACAACTGCAGTCGTCCTCTTGTCGTCCATCTTCACACGTTTAAACCTGCTGTCGTGGTATGACGTGAAGATCCTCTTATGTGGAGTGGCATGATACGATGCTCCCGTGTCCATGACCCAGTCGCCATCATGACACATACCACAAGATTCCTCTACATCGGTCGCTGCGATGATGATATCTCCAAACGTCGTAAGATCCTCCTGATCGTCCTTGCATTTGGCCTTCTCAGCTTTGAGCTTCCTGTAGTTCCTTTTGATATGATTCATTTCGCCACAATGATAGCAGCCCTCCTTGCGGTCCACAATCGCAAGATCCCGAAAACTCTCCCCTTTTCTCGCCTGTGACTTGGGTCTTCCCTTCCCGTAGGAAGCCACCAGAGCGGACTCCTGTGACGATTCCACTTGCTTGCGCCGAACCTCCTCATTCACCAAGCTACTTTTGACTGCCTCCATCGTGACAACTCCATCAGGCACGGAGTTGCTCACCGACACCACCAACGTCTTCCAGCTTTTCGGCAGGGAACTCAAGAGCAGTAGGGCCTGAAGCTCATCATCAATCACCATCTTCATCGCAGACAGCTGATTGATGATATCCTGAACCTCGTTCAGATGTTATGCCACTGAGGCACCCTCCGTGTACTTCGAGTTGACTAGTTAGCGAATAAGAAACGTCTTGTCGCCAGCCGTCTTCCTTTCGTACAACGAATGCAGGTTCTCCCACAAATGCTTTTGCCGAACTCTCCATGAATACGTGGTGAAATACCGAGTCGTCCAGCCATTGGCGGATGAATCCAACGGCCTTCCGGTCCAGTCGTTTATTCCAGTCTTCAGCAGCTTTGACCGATGGCTTTGCGCTGTCGTCCTACAATGAACTATGCAAATCCTTGCACCAGAGTAGATCCTCCATCCTTAGCTTTCAAATCGTCCAATTTTTTTCCGTAAGGGTGATCATACGAGTGTTCATCTGCTCCGTAGACATGGTTGTCAGAACTTCCAAAGCTCTTATACCAATTGTTGGGAATCAGACCAAAACGGACCCCGCTCTGATACCAATTGTTGGATATCAGACCAGAACGAATCTGGCTCTGATACCAATTGTTGGACGCGTGCGAAAGCGTTTGTCAACCCACCTGATCAAAACCAACCCCCGTCTAACGAATACCAAGCACAAGATGAAGACAAGTATATGGCGGTGACGTACGTCACCTGGACAAATCCCAACCTTTAATAACTCAGATGAAATTACAAAATTGACAGAACTCACGTTAAACCCTTTGCCCTAATAGGTTCAACCCCCTCACCACTTTCAAGAAGAAAAACAGAAGATTATAATTGAGATCACTTAACAACCTGTAGCAATCTCTCTAACCGATGTTGACGACTCCTCGATTAGATCTTCTTCCTTCTGTCTTGGATGGCGAAGTCCTAAGAGCAAAGTACGGACTTTCTCTTAGATTTTCTTGTGGACGAGCACTCCGAACCTCTACTTTGTGCTGTGCTTTGTGCCTCCACCCTCACCCCATATACATAGGATGAGAAAATCATATTTTAGGTCATAAAATGATTTCTTAAATAGGAAACCCTCAAATAAGAATCCTATTACATCTAAAATAGTCCATCAATATTTTATTTTAGATCATAATATGATTTCCTCAAATAAGAATCCTATTATTTCTAAAATAGCACAACACCAATTATGGACATCTAAATCAAATCAAATCAAATATTTAATTATATTTGAATTTTACAAATATGTTGTTACCAAATCCAGACTGGACTCCAATAATACTGAAGATATTTGATTTCTTTTTTTGTGTGGTGGCTATTGAGTCAATCTAATAAGACCATTGAGTTTTTGTTTTCTTTGGCTTGGTCTTTGTTAAGTGGGTTTTGATGTTGAAACTAGTATTCACTTTGTTGATTTTCGAAGGTAACCAATTAAGACTCATTACTGGAAGATTGAAATGTTCTGTTATGCTTGTATTACTTTTGGCTTTTTAGTTGGTTTCACTATGGAAGCCGACCCCAAAACTTTGGATAAAGGCTTTGTAGTTGTTGTTTCTCTAAGGGAGTTGGAATATGCACAATGTCAGTTGAAAGCCAAGTCAATTGATTGAAATCCACTAGTGTTGGGATTGCTTAACTTTTGTTCTCGCTCTGTTGTATACTCTGTGAGATGATATCTATCAGTTTCATCGATGCGGATCTTCGGTATGGTTAGCATAGTAACTATAGGAACAAACTTCAAACCTATTAGTGTTAGATTGAAAGTTTGTAGTTTCTTTCTTTTATCTTTGGTGGGTTCTAAATGGGTTTTTGACCCAAGTCGGGATAATATGCTGATATCTCGAAGGTAATCTAGGTATTGAATTAAGACCAATTAGTGTTTCATTCATTTTGGTTTTGCTAAATTGTTTCTTTCTCGAGATGAAATAGTAAATACTCAACTCAGACACATCTGAGCTGTGCACTCTACTATGCTTCATTACCAAATTAAACTTTGTACAACAATATCCTCTCAAAGGAACTACAAACACAAAACAATAACCGTATACTACATGCCAAAACCCGACTAGCCTTCTGAGTATTACATCCCATACTACTAAAACTGCTAGTGTCATAACTCATTTCACGACTATAGTAACAGCAACTCTGATCTTCAAACCGGCCTACTCAACCTCACAAGAGGACCTCTGCTGCAGAGTTGGAAGCTGTACTTCTTCTTGTCGCTTTAATAGACATACTACCCGTCCATGAACGGCAAATTAGATGATTTATATACCATTTTGTATGACTCTTTTGATTTCTCAAAGGTAACTGAACCGATCAATTAACAACGATCAGTGTTGTTTGCGTTGTTAGACTAGATAAGCCCTTAAGTGTAAGATTGCAAAGTTTGCTTCCTTGTTCTAGTTTTGGGTGTTAAGTGGCATATGGCAATTGGTTTAGAGGTTACTATATGCATTAAGGATATGGATGTTTGAAGCTAATGACATCTGTCGATTTGAGTTTTCATGTCTCATTTCTTTTAAGTTGGTCTTTGCTGAATAAATTGTGGTTCCTTCAATAAATTGTTTTCAACATAGAATTGTAAGGTTGTGGTCTTTCATTGATGCTCTGTGCTTCGTGAGAGATTCTGCCAGTTCAATTCTTCAATGTGTTTCTTGGGCTGGGCTCACATAAGAACAACAACAACGAGAAGAAGGAAAAAAAGCCTTTATCCGAATTTTGAGGTCGGCTGTTTGAATTCTTTTCTTCCATTCACCTCTGTTAAGGACCATGTCCTCTGTTACACTACCGGAAAGCCTTATTTAAAACTTAAATCCATGTTCTTTTATGCGCAACTTTAGTCCTATGGCTGCTTTAACTATTATCTTTCGCTCCTCACACGAGCATCTATTTGTCTATGTTTCACATGTCCAAACCACATCAGATAGTTTTCTCTCATCTTGTCCTCAATTGGCGTCACGTCTAACTTCCCAATAATTGTCCTCAATTGACGCCACCTCTAACTTCCCACGAATATACTCTTGGGCTTGATTGCTATAGAACATAGAAAATAAGACCCTACTAGTACAAGATTGCAATCTTTGCTTAATAATTTTTCCTCTTGATCTTTGGTGTTTGTTAAGTGGATTTGATTAGACATTATAATGCCGCAATGTTGATTTCTCAAAGGTAATCAAAGCGATCTACCAAGACCATTAGTGTGAGACAACAAATCTTTGTTCCTGCTCTCTTGCTTGCTTTCAATTATCTCATTGCAAGCAATTCTATGCAACTTACTTGCAAATAGTGACTGCAACTGAAGCAGAGTTGTGAACCAGAGTGCAATCGTGTCTTTGTAATGGTTCTAGAAATGCCAGTGATGGAATTTTATGGAGGCAAGTTACATATATGTATAACAAACACATAAGAATCTTGGTATTAAGTATATAAGTGGATATCCATCCTGACATCGTTATCTTTCCTTAGCTGTTTACATTTAGATATTGGTATTGCCTCATTCTAGGCAACGTTTCATTCACGTGGTCCAATCTATCTTAATTCACCATGGCATGCAAATGAAGAATGGCAAGAAGAGATGTTGTTTAGATGCAAAGTATTACTCTATGATGGAATCTTTATGGATAATATTACATATACCTTTCTTCCATCATGATAGTGCACAGTTATTACTGCTCCTCTCTCTATAAATTATGGTAGTCAAAGGCGTGCCTAACAGCAAGGCGCAACAGCTGCTCTCCGAGCCTCACCCAAGACGCGCCTTTTAGCAAGGCGCAACCAAAAAAAGCTGCGCCTTGTGTGTGTGTTTTTTTCTTTCCAAAAACTTTAAGGGAGGGAGATTGCCTTACCACATACAAGTGGGGGGGAGGTTGCCCTTTCCACGGTTGCCAAAGTTGGCTACGGTTGATCTTGAAAAACTAAAATTTACTAAAAGCGTGCTAGGAAGAATACAAATTCTTGTTAGTTGTTGACTGCTAGTGTTGCTCTGCTAGTTCACTTTGTTATATTTTAACATGTTTTTGTTGGTTTTAATATGTTATTTGGTTTTGTTTCTGATGTGAATCGACTCAATCGGTTCACCAAAACCCAACAAATACTAAGAGGAATAGAAATAGAATGATCTTTTATATAGAAAAAGAACAAAACTCCCAACTTTGATGAACGGATCAAAGTAATAAATCCTTCTTCATTGACACTTGCGAGAGTTTCTCAATACAAGCATGAAAACAAAAGACGGCTAGCCCTAGCTATAAATAGAAAAGGGAAACAAAACCCTAAAGGGATTATTGTGGTGAAAGACCACAATACCCTTTATGACTAAATAACAGAAAAGGCCTAAACAGTGGGCCTGGGCCTAAATCGCTCCCCGTCTCCTACGACGGGTGTACGTGATGATGGGTGGGCCCACATCAATACCCCCCCTAACAGAGCCACCTTGTCCTCAAGGTGGAAATCTGGAAACTGCGTCTGGAAGCTCGCAGAATCCTCCCAGGTCGCGTCACAGTCTGGCAGGCCGACCCAATGAATCAGGACCTCCTTCGTCTGGCCGGGTCCTCGTCGGATAGCTCGTACTGCCAAGGGCTCTAACTGTACCTCCATGTCCTCCGTGAGCGTCGGAGGAAGAGTGGGGGACGCTGCCTGATCCCCAATCGCCTTCCTCAACTGAGATACGTGGAAGACGGGATGAATCGATGATGTGTCTGGTAGCCCCAAACGATAAGCCACCTGTCCCACCCGAGCCACCACTGGATAAGGACCAAAGTATCGAGCCGCCAACTTCTCATTCGGCCTCCTCGCCATCGAGCGCTGTCGATAGGGACGTAGTTTAAGATAAACCATGTCCCCTACCTGAAAGCTGACGTCCCGCCGATGCCTGTCTGCCTGTGCCCGCATCACCTGCTGTGCCCGCAACAGATGCTTCCGCAGCTCCTCCAAGACCCCGTCCCGGGTCAACATATACTCCTCCACCTGTCCTACCGGTGTCTGGGCGTCTCCGAACCGTACCAAGGGGGGTGGGTCGCGACCATACAGCACCCGGAACGGCGTCGTCCCCGCCCGTGAATGGTACGAAGTATTATACCAATATTCTGCCCACGCCAGCCAACTGTGCCACTGTCGGGGAGAATCAGATGCGAAGCACCGCAAGTAGGTCTCGACGCTGCGGTTAACGACCTCCGTCTGGCCGTCCGTCTGGGGATGATATGCGGTACTCCTCTTCAGGACCGTACCGTGAACCCGAAATAACTCCCGCCAAAAGATACTCATGAATACCTTGTCCCGGTCCGAGACAATGGATGCGGGTACCCCATGTAGTCCGATCACCTCCCGAAGAAATGTCGTCGCTACAGTCACGGCCGTGTAAGGATGCTTCAGGGGAATGAAGTGAGCATACTTACTCAGCCTGTCCACCACCACCATGATCACCGTGTACCCCTCTGAACGTGGTAGTCCGTCGATGAAGTCCATGGTGACATCCTCCCAAACTCGCTCCGGCAAGGCCAGGGGCTGCAATAATCCGGCTGGGGCCATAGCCATATATTTGTGACGTTGGCAGACGTCACAAGCGGCTACCAATCGTGCGACGGCCCGTCGCATCCCGGGCCAAAACACCTCCCTGGCCATCCGCTGATAAGTCTGCTGAACCCCCGAGTGGCCTCCCGTCGCAGAACTATGGAACTCCTGGAATAAAACGGGAATAAAGGCCGAAGTCTTTGGCAGCACCATCCTCCCCTGGTAGAGCAAACGACGGCCCGCTAGAGTGTAGCCTGCTGGAGCGCCATCGCCGCCCTCTATCTGCTGCCGTATCTGCTGCAGCTCTCTGTCCTGCTCTGCCTCCTGCAACATCGGCTCCCAATCTCGCCATATAGGACGTGATAGGGCGCCCAGGTCGACCACCTCCTCCCGTCGAGATAAAGCGTCCGCCGCCTTGTTCTCCAGCCCTGGACGGTACTCGATCGTGAATCGATACCCGACCAGCTTGGACAACCAATGCTGATGCTCCTCAGTCACCAGCCGCTGCTCGAGGAGGTACTTGAGGCTCCTCTGATCGGTCCGTATCACAAACTCCCTTCCCAACAGGTAAGGCCTCCACTTCAGCACCGCCAGAACGATCGCCATCAGCTCCCTCTCATAGACCGATTTCAGTCGGACTCTAGCCGAGAGTACCTGACTAAAATAGGCTATGGGTCGCCCCTCCTGCATGAGTACCGCCCCGAGGCCATATCCCGACGCGTCCGTCTCCACCACAAACGCTCTGCTGAAGTCGGGTAATGCTAGCACGGGTGCTGTCGTCATGGCGACCTTCAACGCCTCAAAGGCCTTAGTGGCCTCTTCTCCCCACTGGAAGCCCTCCTTCTTCAGCTGCTCCGTAAGGGCCCGAGCGATGGTGCCGTACCCTTTGACGAACTTCCTGTAGTAGCCCGTCAACCCCAGGAAGCCGCGTAAGGCCCGTAGTGTAGTGGGCACGGGCCAATCTAACATGGCCGCAATCTTCGTCCTGTCCGCTGCTACCCCCCTCAGCCGACACCACGTGCCCCAGATACTCCACCTGCGCCAAACCGAAGCTGCACTTCTTTCGGTTGGCGTATAGCTGATGCGTCAGCAACTCCCGAAACACTATCCCCAAATGGTCAGTGTGCTCCCCCATGCTTCGGCTGTAGATGAGGATGTCGTCGAAGAATACCAAGATGAACCTGCGAAGATAGGGTTGGAATACCTTATTCATCAATGCCTGGAAGGTCGAAGGAGCGTTGGTCAGTCCAAAAGGCATAACCAGAAACTCATAATGTCCCTCGTGAGTACGGAACGCCGTCTTCGACACATCTTCTGGCCGCATCCGGATCTGGTGGTATCCTGCACGAAGGTCGATCTTCGAAAAGACAACTGCCCCATGCAGTTCGTCTAGCAGCTCGTCAATCACCGGGATAGGGAACTTGTCCGCGACCGTCTCCTTATTCAACGCCCGGTAGTCGACGCAGAATCTCCAGCTCCCGTCATTCTTCTTCACCAACAGTACTGGTGATGAAAAAGGACTCACACTCGGCTGGATCACCCCCGCCTGCAGCATCTCCCGTACCATCCGCTCTATCTCGTCCTTCTGCAGATGCGGATAACTGTAGGGACGCACGCTCACCGGTGCCCCCTCCCCCCGGAGTACGATCGAGTGCTCGTGTCCTCTGATCGGAGGTAGCCCTTGCGGGCTCTGGAAGACCTCGGAATACTGCTCCAGCACCGCCTCTACCTCCCTTGGTGTCTCCCCGTGAGTCGCCTCCTCGCCCGAGAACCCCTGGAGCTCGACCAGGTACCCCTCTCCTCCTGTCCGCAACGCCCGAGTGATGGCGCTGAAAGCCACCATAGAAAAACAGAGAGTCGGGTCCCCGTTCAGCACCACCGCCGCTTCGCCCTCCCGAAACTCCATCCGCAGGCGCTTCCAGTCCACCTTCATCTCCCCGAGGGTCTTCAGCCACTGGACTCCCAATATGATGTCTACATTGCCCAACTCCAATGGTAGGAAGTCCTCCGTCAGCCGATAGCCCTGCAGTGAGAGCGATACCCCCTTGCAGAGGCCCTTGCTCTCCTCCACCTTCCCGGTGCCCAGCAACACCGTGAACTTCTCCACCGTACTCAATTCTAAACCGAGCCGATCGACCAGTCGTCGCGAGATGAAGTTGTGGGTGGCCCCACTGTCGATCAGCACTGTCACCGTCTGCTCTCCCAACTTCCCTGCCAACTTCATGGTATGGTTCGGGGTAAACCCTACCACGGAGTTGAGGGTCACCTCAGCAACATCCATATGCACGTGCTCCTGCTCCTCTCCAGTCTCTGGCGCGACAGCGGTCTCTTCCTCCTCGGCATCCTCCTCCTCGTCCGGTAGAATCACGATTTGCAGCAACTTGCTCGCGCATCGATGACCGGGGGTGAATCTCTCGTCGCATCGGAAGCATAGGCCAGCCGCCCTTCTCGCCCTCATGTCGGCCTCGGAGAGGCGTCTCCCTGGTACTGCGGCTCCTCCTGTCCCGCCCGTGGGTCTAGGCGGTACCGGTGGTGGTGCTGGTGCTGGTCGAGGAAGAACTGTCCCCGCCTGGCTGCGCTGTCCCGTCGTCCCCCAAGCGCCCTTGAGGCGCTTTTCTTCCGCCAACTTCTCCTCTGCCTTGTGGGCCAGGCGGAGGAGATCTTCCAAGCATCGCGGACTCTACAGCCTGAGCTCCGCTCGAATGGAGGGCTTCAAACCCTTCATAAACATCCCGATCTGCAACTCGTCCGACACCCCCCGAACGCGTCCAGATAGTAGTTCGAACTTCGCGACGAAGTCTCGAACCGTCCCCTCCTGGCGTAGCGACGACCACTGCTCGTAGAAATCACCCGAAGCTGTCTCCTGGAAGCGGTCTAAAATGTAGCCCGTCAGCTCCGCCCAGCTGCTGAACGGGGTCCTTGCCGTTCTCCACCGATACCACGCCAGGGCCTGACCCTCAAAATAGATTCCGATGCACCTGAGGACCTCTGCTTCGGTCAGCTCCATGATCTCGAAATAGCGCTCTGCCCGAAAAATCCACTCGTCCGGATTCTCACCCTCGAACGTGGGCAGCTTCAGTTTCTTCAGCCGGCGATCCGCGCTAAGGTCACCGTGCTGCATATCATCTCGGCCTCGTCCTCCTTCCCAGCGGTGTGTATCTCTCCGCTGGGTCTCGTATGGGCCCCTGTCACCCTCCTCATACCGCTCGTCAGCCCAGATCTGCTCACCCCACTCCTCCACCGGGCCCCTGTAGTCACCGACTGCCCTCGCCCGTGGTGGTCGTCGTGGGGGAAGGTCCCCTCTCTGGAAGTTGGCGGGATCCGCCATTCCCCCAAAAAAATTGCTGCCTCCGGCGTACCTCGCTCCTCCTGGGGGCTCCGCTCCTTCCGTCCACGCCGGGACTCCAGCCAAGCCCCTTCCCGGGCCCGCGAACCTATCTCCGTGGTTCGCAATCATCGTCCGACCCCCGAAGGGGGCCCCAAACCCTAGGGTTTCTCCCGCGCGCGGAGCCGATCCGCCGGGACCGTACGGGTCACCGGCGCCCGGCCACGGCCGCTCGCCGGCTGCTCCAGGGGCACCGACCGGCCAGGGGTGGCGGTCGGCGGCCGGCCAGCGCCCGCCCCCAACGCCCGCGGCCCCGCCCGGGCTGGCTCGGTCGGCGGCGAGCCCCCCGCGTCCGTCTGCCGCCGGCCGGCGCTGCTCGCCGACCGCCCGGGTCCCGTCCGGCTGCGCTGTGGTGGCGGCGGGTGCGGGCCATCGCCCGTCGGCCGGCCCGTCGCGATCCTCGGTCGTTTCCCCCTCCGTTTGCACAAACCCTAGTTGGTCGCCTAGGGTTTGGGTTGTCGCCGCCTCCGCTTCGCCGCCATTGATCTTGTTTGAGATATTTTGCAAAAGCATCATGATCGTCGTCGACTCCTTCCGCATATCCCGCATCTCCGTGCGGATCTCTAGGTTCGTGGACGCTTGATCCTTCGCGGCGACCTCCATCGATTTCTTCAAACCCTCGATCTCGGCGGTGAAGTCCTCCCGTAGACCTCGGATCTTCTCATCGATCGTGTTTCTTGTTCCATCGGCCATGGCTCGTAGAAAGCTCTGATACCAAATGATGTGAATCGACTCAATCGGTTCACCAAAACCCAACAAATACTAAGAGGAATAGAAATAGAATGATCTTTTATATAGAAAAAGAACAAAACTCCCAACTTTGATGAACGGATCAAAGTAATAAATCCTTCTTCATTGACACTTGCGAGAGTTTCTCAATACAAGCATGAAAACAAAAGACGGCTAGCCCTAGCTATAAATAGAAAAGGGAAACAAAACCCTAAAGGGATTATTGTGGTGAAAGACCACAATACCCTTTATGACTAAATAACAGAAAAGGCCTAAACAGTGGGCCTGGGCCTAAATCGCTCCCCGTCTCCTACGACGGGTGTACGTGATGATGGGTGGGCCCACATCAGTTTCTTACATTAGTGATTTACTTGTTTATGTATATTTTTATTATTTTTAATTTTTGTGCCTCGCTTCGTTCGGACGCGTGCCTTAAGTGCGCCTTGCACCTCACAGACGATATGGACCCTTTGCGTCTCGAGTGCGCCTTGCGCCTTTGACTACCTTGCTGTAAATACACACTTGTATTAAATATCTTGCATCTGTAGCCCGTTCCTTAGATTGCACTAACTGCTAAGTTGTTGAGTTAATCTCGCAAATTTAATCAACAGAAGACAATGTTACCTAAATTGTTATTTCTATGAATTTTGCAACTGTGTTAATTGACCTTGGATGTTAATTATTTATGGTGTTATTTATGTTATAGAAAATTTTCTTCCGTGATGATTAATGCACAGTTCTTATCTGTTTCCCTCTGAAAATAAACATTTCTACTTGTATTGAACATGTTCCTTAGGTTGCACCAGTGGCTAAGGTTTTTTAAGTTAAAACCTGGCAAATTGATCCCTAAAATGCATTGAAACCTACATAACATGCTCTCTCTATGAATCTCTGCCACATCTAACCCTAAGGCTGGAAAGTTAATGTTTAGCTGTTGTGAGCAGAAGGCTACATGATTGCTACAAATGGTAGTTTGACATAGATATCGGTTCATAAAGTAGTTATACAAGTTCTTTAAGGTATAGGATATATTAAAATCTATACATTATTAGGGATGGTGAGTGTTGCCCTCTTCTCCAAGGATGAACGTACCAATTTTGTGGAACTAAGCAAGGATGCACTACCACTTCTGGGAGAGTGGTGACGCAGGAGCAATCCAATTGATTGAGCTTTGCATCCTTATTTGATTGCTTGAGTTAAGTTGCAACCTTGCATAGCTCGTGCTCCTTCTCTCCTTTTGATTTTCTTTTTATGCACAATCTCTTTTTTTATTTTTCCTTTTGTTGCATGTTTTTAAGAATAACAGGTTATTTTTCTTCTGGTTAAGTCAATAATAGTTTCAGATCATTTTGCATTTGTATGTGTCATCTGTCATTAAGATATAACTAATTCTTTAACAGTACACGCCGTATTCAAAGTTTCAAAAGTACATGCGAGTCTTTTACTATAGTCAATTTTGTACTTACATCTTCTGATCTATATTGGCAGATCTGCGTCTGTTCTTCCTGATACTGGTCAGTGGCTCCTTTTAGCATTGAACGAGAAGCTTCCTCCGACGATTGTTACAATATTAAGATCTCACATTATCTCACTTCATCATTTCTTGATGTTGTTTATGATGCTGGCCTTTTCTGTGTTGTTTAATTCTGTTAAAGCTCCCGGTCTTGGGCTTGGCGCACGATATATGTTCACCATGGCCGTTGGTCGTTTTCTTCGTGCCATAACATTTATTTCAACAATTCTTCCATCACTTCGTCCTTGGTGTGCTATGTATCGATTTCGAGTTCCTCTGCATCCTCACCCTTGGGCTCAAAAATATTACATGCCATATGTTTCTGATTCTATTGCAATACGTAGGCTAATACAAAGTGATACACATCATGGTCAGTTTATTCTATATAAGTAAAATCATACGTTAATGATTTGATATCTACATGTTGAAGTAACTCTGCTTGACACCTTTTCCTTCTGTGCTTTAAAAGCATATGTTGGGAAATATCCTGGCGAGTACCAGCCAAGTTGGGGTAGGATGAGCTTCCTCGCGCAGATATTAAGGCCCACTGTGACTGATGGATCTTCATGGTACCAGTTGTTAAAAAGAGCCAGTGGTGGCTGCAATGATCTGATGTACAGTGGCCACATGCTTGTTGCAGTACTCACAGCTATGGCCTGGACGGTATGATTATATTACTGCTTGTATCTTTATTTTTTCTCCGATAAATTAGCGTGTTACATATATGTCAATTTTGGTGCAATTTTCTATTACGAATTAAATGAGATGGAATATATAGTTGTGATATTTGCAGCTCAGTAGTCCTTGAAGGCATAATCTTACGGGATTACATATTTGAAGTTTTGAACAACCATATGATACTACTCTGCTGTGATGAAATATTCATGCTGATTGTGCATTGGATGCATCAAGGCATTTGCTCCACCTTTTTTATTTTCCGTACATCTTATTATCTGTAGTATTATATTTTTGTGCTTTCTTATTTATTTGTTATAGGTTTAGCTAGCAAAGATAAGAGGGACCATCCTTGAAACTTGATCTTTTGAATTTCTGTTTGCTTTATAAATTATACAAAAAGTTACAATTGACTAACTAAAATATTCTGTCGAAAAGTCCATTTGGAAACAGTTTGGAAGGGTCAAGAACTCATTGAATGTCATGGTGTTCTTGGCCTGTGTCAAAAGGAAAATTTCTCTGTTTATTCCAATATTCCTTGCTCTTTCTTTGGTCCTATTCTACTGGTAGTGCCAATACATATTGCTGACAATATTGAGAAAATACAGGGATATAAACATCCTTCAATCGTGAAAATTTATAACCACCACGACGGCAAGTTAGGTGTTTGGGAAATGGGAATAAATATGGGCCAAAAGTTGAAATTTTAGGACAGGACAATATGGGAAATTCACCATGAGTTTGAATTTTTTGAAAGAACTCTTGTGATGTGTGGTGCATGTGATAGCAAGCATAGAAAATGGACAGTAACGTGACATGATTAACACTACACAAATAATATTTTCAACATTACCACGTATTTAATAAATAAATTTGAATTATTGGATATATTATGGAAGTTAATTGAATTTTTGTGGAATGTGTAAATCATTGAGGTCGAAAGAAATTGACCACTAGAGTAACTTAGAGAATCTTGTGCTTCATAGGGATGCATTCTGATGGAACACTTGGATGACAATGAGTAATACAAAGAATCTTTTCCCTTGCGTCTTATAGATGATTCGAGAAAGGGATATTCCCTGTGGTGGTCGCCACAAAGATGTTTCTTAACCTTAGGATGCCAAATCTTGCCTCACCCAGTCAGGAGCTGTTAATTAACTTCAGTCCTTTCCTGGAGAAACATCAACCTCTTAATCAGCCTGGAGATTATTTGAGAATTTGATCATCTCAGGTTTAAGGTGGAAGCCTCGTATACTTGTAGACATCCAAAATCAACTGTTTACCTTAAAATTTTATACTTGCTTGAGGTACCTATATTGCACAAATACTACCCTAGTATGAACTCTTTCAGGGGGTTTAACAAAGAATCTAGCTATTGACAAGTTCTCAAATTCGAGGTAGCAGAGTCATAAAAATATAAAGTTAGTAACCATGTTTGAGAATAAAGAAAATATAGCAGGAACAAAGTTGTCAGGAGTAACCTGTCCACTAAATAACATTTGATTTTTTCTTGATATATAGTAAAAAGTATTAATATTGAATAGTATAAAAATGCATTCTAAGTTCCATATGTTTGTTTTTCGCCCTTTGACATTGGTGCTTTGTGGGGGAATACATGGGGCTCATTTAGTTAGTTGGTCAGGTATCACTTGAGCATCATTTCTCAATTCTTTCTCCTTTAAATGAGAAATGATAAAGAAGTATACAAGTATCTGATGTATCAGATACAGTAAGTAGTTTGAAATTTAGGATGGTAAGTATATCCTGCACGAATCTGATGTGTATCAGTGTCCGAGTGTGCTATACTTATCTTATGTGGGTATATACATCCGATTAAGTGTATGCGCAAGATAGATACCCCAACTTGATGAAATACGCTTTATACTATTCACTCATCGTCATTCATAAACTTATAAATCCATGATAATCTGACACACTGTACCACCAACATCCAATACTACCGACTATAGCAGGAGATACTAATGCAAATATTGCAGTGTATTTAACCTAGAATGTGTTCTCTGTATAATTCTATACGGAAACCCTTAGGGTCCAATCGGCAAGTGGTAAGTTAGGGAAACTAGGAAAGTGGTGGAGACTCTAGGAACTTTCCATTCTATAAATATTTGGAATCGGAAGGTTAAGAACTTGTAGGGCCCACCATCGAAGTAGAAAGTACACTTATGACTCAATTCTTTTTTATTAACTACTTATTAGACCAAACACCTCCTTTTGAACCTATATTTATGTTGTACGGATACCAATATGACACGACACCGTATGGATATGTCACATATTCCGGTGTATTCTGAATCATATCCAATACTTGCCCGGATACATGTCCAACTTGACACGGCCCAAATTTTTGGAGTGTCCGTGCTTCTTGGTGCTATATATTAAATATTTTTTATTGTTGTCTTGTCATCAGTACTAACAAGTTCTATATTCTACTTTCTAGCAAACAAATAATATTTTTACTTGGAAACTAAAGTTTTCTTTAGTTTTTTATAAATTTCTTAGCTTCGAGAAGTTTCTGTTTGCCAATTGGACCTTTATCTGGCTTATTGAAGCTCTCCATTGAAATGCTATAATTCAACATGCTACTACTACTTCCCACTGTCAGGAAGCGTACGGAGGCTGGACTTCTGGTATAATATGGCTCCTCGTCCTGCACAGCGCTCAGAGGGAGGTACGAGAGCACAACCATTACAGCGTTGATACTTTGGTGGCTATCTATGTTGGCATCCTTCTGTGGAAGATGACGGGCTTTCTGTGGTCATCGAAAGATGCTTCTAAAGCCCGAAGGCTAGCCAAGCTTGATGATGTTCAAGGAAGACTGATACACGCCGCAAAGGAGTCCGACATTGATGAGATCAGGGAGATCTTGAAGGAGGTGGAGTTGGCAGGCGGTCCAGAGAAGCAGAGCTCTTCCCAACGTGTCATCTGGGCATTTGCCGGAACCGCCCTTACCTTCACCTTCACTGCTGTGCTCCTGGCTTTAATTTTGACAAGCGATGGTTGAAAGAAGAAGGAGACGTTTCAGGCTTTCTTCATTAGTCTCCCAGGTTAGAAATAGAAGTTGCGAAATTGAAATCTTTACTACTGCTGCACTTCTCCAGCCTGTTAACCAAGTGTTTTAGTACCGACCGATATCAATTCGATATAGTCGATACCGATACAGCAAGGGTGTAAAAATATAATAAGGTTAGAAATACATGTAAATGAAAAAAAAAAATTATCGTAGGTAAATTAATTAGTAACGTCGAGTATTATTTCATTCAATTTCAAAAATAGTAAGAAACAACACATATAATACTTAAATTTATGCTTAAATGCATAAAATATTTTTCTTGAATTTTAATAATTGTTTGTTTTATGATATCAAAAAATTTGATACTTCGATTGAATGTTGATACCATCGATTCCGATACTTATAGGAAGGGTTCGATATCGATATTGTGAGTGAATCTTGTTCTAAACATTGCATAGTTGATTTCTTAGCCTGATATGCAAGCTGCACAATCTCAACCGGAACTCATTTCAATGTAAGCTGGACATTTGTATACATGTATTCATTAACCTGAATGTATACGAAAATGCTGTAATTAATCTTAAATTGTACCAAGTCTGAGCGACCAATATGAACATTTAGGTCTTAAATAACTTCAGTGTTATAAGCAACGAAGAACCTTTTGGTGTCGATGAAGCTTTTGCCAGCTGTTGATTTTCCCTGACTTTCTGTAAAGTTGAAGTTTCGTATTGCTTTCTGTGAATGCTAGTGGTTCCTCACCTTTGAATTCTTGATTTCACATGACAGTATTTCAAAATACTTGAATTCTACCTACATACGTGTATGAAATGTTGAAGTCAACATTCTAGCATTTTTTACTTCATTACGGCATCTTTGCTATTAGTAGCACAAATCATTGCAACAAAAATTGCAGGACTCTACTATAATTGTTGCGGCTTAACATTCACACACACCACTTACATCATTTATTACACAATTTATTTCCTTCTTTTCTCTTCATTCACAAAGTCCTCATGAAACAACAACTTTATATTTACAGAACAAAACAAATCCAAAAGTCGGATTCATAAAAACCAGTAAAATGTCATATTTATAACTTTTGAGTAATTTCAAGTAGCGACGACTGAAAGTCGAATCTGGAGGAGCGGTCTGCATTGTGAGAGGATCATGGTACTGATGGTCAAACTCGAACATAGCTTGTGATGGAAATTCCTATGAACACTGAATTAATGATTGATGTAAAGAATGCAATAATCGAATAACGACTTGCAAAATAGAGAGAGAATAATACAAAGATCTGAACCTAAGCTGGTTATTAGAGCATCATTAGTAAGGCCCATCCCATTTTCTAGATTCTAGTAAGTATCATCTTTAGTCCTAATTTCTACAATTTTGGTCCCATCACATCCATGAGTGCTATAGGTTGGGCCTCCCAATTTTTATATTCTAGATTGTAGTAACTCATTTTGTAGAATAATAAGTCCCAATTTGGAATCCAATTTTCTAGATTCTAAACGTTACATTTTTTTTTCCACATCAATTTTTGACCACATAATCTTTGGAACCGGAGCTCACTTTATCATTTTCTACTATTCTCGTACAAATCCAATCCATTCTACATTTATCTTTTTTTTTTTTTTTGAAATTTTGGACCTCAAATTGCATTTGAGAGTCCCAACTACTAATGATGCTCTTAGAGGTAGACTTACCATTATAAAAAAAAAAAAAAAATCCTGAAAGTTTGTTGGCGCCTCTTCTATACTTTTAATTTCTAATCAACCCCTAAATACGAATACCCCCATATTCCACCTACTTTTCAGAATACAGTATGGGCAAGAAAACACAAAGAACGGTAAAAGACTAAATTATCCTTCCATACGAGACATTGTTTTAGATAATTTATAAAGACATCCAAATTTACTCGGGCTAACCCAAATTTTTTTGTCCTTTTATTTAAAAGTTTGTCTCCCAAAAAAATGTTAGGGGTTGTCCACTACGTAGTATAAAAGCCAACTTTTCGGAGTTTTTTTTTTTTTTTCCATCTTTTTCTCATTTCTCTACCAAATTCTAAATATTTTTCTCAATCCATGTTTATGCCCAAATTTCTTCTTCTAGTAACTAAAGTTTGGTTTAGGATTCATTTTAAACGGATTTTAGAAGTTTCGAACCTATTTTAGGGTTTCGAACTTCGAAAATTCGTCCACAGTCGCGACAAGGACGATGATGGACTTTCAAAATTTCTGTCAATTTTTTTTACAGTCCTAAACAAAACATTAAACAACATATTTTATTTAGAACTGTCAAAATATTTGACAATCCTTCTAATTAGTAGAATTATCAAAAAAATTGAAAGTCCTAACAAAATTGGATAACTGTATAAATTAGCGGAAGGTTAATATTTGATTTGCTCATCTGCTTATTTAAACCATGTGCTCAATATACACTCAATATAATAAAAAAGATGAACGTGTATCACAAAGCAAATGTGGCAAAGTCCCTATCTGGAGTGAAAGATACAGTTACTAAATCCAACAAGATACATTTTAATTTATTTGTATTTTCTTCTAATGCGACCTCCACAATAATGTGGACAATTTTAAACATGTTATTTTAAAAGATAAGACTGTCAAAATTTTGAGTCCTAACAAAAATTAATGTTCAATGAACAACATTTTCTTTAGGACTGTCAAAGACAGTCCTTCCAATTGGTAGGACTGTCAAAATTGTTTACACTCTTAAATAAAATATATCGTTCAAGGAATTGTATAACTTGAATTGTTCAGGACTGTAGAAAATTTCTATAGTCCTGACAACATACAATAAAAATTTTCTACAGTCCTAAGTCTTCTCAGTCGCGACCGTGACGGAATTTCTTACTTCAAAAACCCTAAAATGGGTTCAAAACTTTAAAAATTCGTCCAAAGTTCATCCTAAACCTATTTATGTTATTACACTATGATATTTGGGCATCCCTGAAATTGGAAAGAAGATTAGGGTTTTGGTGAATATGGGATGGTGGAAAAGAAGAAGTTTCGGAGTTTGAAGAGAGAGAGAGAGTGTGAATAATGATTAGGGTTTGGGGGAGATTGGGAGGTGGGCAGCCCCTAGTAAGAAAATATGGTTGTCCTGAGTAACTTTTTCTTTAAACTAGGCTATTCCTAATCTTGGACTAGTCATGAGTAAAGAATGTGCATATATATATATATATATATATATATATATATATATATATATATATGTGGCTTGGGAGTTAGTAGGGCTTTTAAACAACCCCTATATATATATATATATATATATATATATATATATATATATATATATATATATATATATATATATGTGTGTGGCTTGGGAGTTAGTAGGGTTTTTAAACAACCCCTAACTTTTCCTAATTTACAAACCTTACCACAGTTTTCTTATATTCTGTAAGCAAGTGGGAACAATGTCACTCGCAACTAGGGGTGTGCATCGGTCGGTGGTCGACCTATTTGGTCCCAACCGAAGTCGAACCGAAGTTAATCGGTTTGAAAATAAACAAAATCGAACCAAACCAACCAAATGGTCGGTTCGGTTTTGAAACCGACCGACTTGGTTCGGTTTGGATTTGTTCGACTTGGTCGGTTTTGATCACATAAAAAAAATGGACTGTATGCTCTCTTTTTTGTGAAACCTCAGTCAACTTGTACTTTGCAACAGTAAATACAATTCAGCAGCTTCAATTCAACTTGTGCTTTGCAGGTGGAGAAAAATGCCAATTATACATATAAAAAAATTATATACATTCAACCAAAAGTCCATTCTATGTGCACAAGAGCAATTAGAAAATAATAGGAGCCGCAAGCACTCCTCTTTGAGACTAGAGAGAGAGAGAGAGATCTTTCAACTTCAACTTGATAAATGGCTGTGATGTGAATAAATGAACCAAACCGGTATAATACAACCCAATGAACCCATACCCAACCGGCCAACCCTAATTATTTAATAAGGATTTGGTTCGGTTCGGTTTAGTCGGTTTTTGGCATAACCAAACCGTGAACCGAACCGAATCGGTCGGTTTTGAAAAAATTGAAGTCGAACCAAACCAACTAAACCATCGATTCGGTTTAAAACTAATCGATTCGGTTTGACTTGGTTCGATTTGGTCGGTTTGACTTAATTGTGCACAGCCCTACTCGCAACATATGGGCTCCGCTTCCACCCACTTATTAATTGTTTCTCCCCAATTTGCATGTCGGCCTTCGTTTGACATTAGTTGTGCTCCTGAACTCCTTTTTCAATGTAGTCGACGTTCAGTTTTGAATTTTTTTTCACTTTCTTGATATAAATTATTTTTCATTTTCACTTTGATCAAAATTTGATCTCTATTATTTTGTCTCGATTGACGTGTAAATCTGTTTCGTATTACGTTTGTGCCATCGAGCACTAACGAGACGTGCTCCGTGGCTATGGACTTGTCTCACACAAACGAGTCAACCCATGATACAAACGAGTCAGTCCATGATGTTCAATGCACCACTATCATAAGTTAGGTATAGATATCACATGTTAAGTACTAATATCACAAGTTAGGCATACATTACAAGTACGGTACCAAGATTACAAGTTAGGTTTAATATCACAAGTTATGTACCAAAATCATAAGTCAGATACAAATAGTATATGTTAAGTATATATATCACAATTTTGACATCATTATTACAAATAAGGTGTATATATATATATATATATATATATATATATATATATATATATATATATATATATATATCACGGGTCAAATAATAATAATTTTTATTATTATTTTAATTCGTCTATATTAGAATATTATTACTTTAATATTTTTTGTTACGATTTACTCGAAAATAGACTTGTGATCCTTCCATATTAAAATATTGTCACAAGTTAGGTACAAATGTTACAAGTTCAATACGGGATTACAATTTATGTAAAAAAAACACAAGTTAGGTACATATATTACAAATTAAGTACTAATATCACAAGTTAAGATTCAAATATAACAAGTAAGGTACCATGAACACAAGTTTGTTACCAATATTACAAGTTATGTACAAATATCACAAGTCAAATAATAATATTAAAATTTTATTATTTTAATCCTTTCATGTTAGATATTATTATTTTACCTTTCATGTTATGAATACGATTACTCAAAAATGGACTCGTGATCCTTCGATATTAAAATTTTATCACAAGTTAGGTACAAATTAAGTACCAAGATCACAAGTTATGTACTAGTATCACAAGTTAGGTGAAGATACTATAAGTTATGTACCAAGATTACAAGTCCATTTTTGAGCAAATCGCAACTTGTAACAGAAAAGACTAAAATGCCAACATCTTAATATGGAATGATTAAAATAATAATATTTAATATTATTATTTGACTTGTGAAAATGTACCTAACTTGTGATCATTGGTACCTACCTTGTATTATATGTACCTAACTTATGATTTTGATATCGAAATTATTATATTAGTACATAACTTATGATATGTGTACCTAATTTGGGATCTTGTTATCTTACTTGTGATAATGATACTTGTGGTATATGTACTCGTGGTATTTATATCTAACTTGTGATATTGGTACATTGTGAATTCCTCAGTTTGAGATGAGTCCGTAGACACATAGCAAGCCTCATTTGAAGCTCGATGGCGCTGACGACGCATAAAACAAAGTTGCACGCAAACCAAGGTAAAAATGAAGCTCAAAATTTGACTGAAATGAAAGTAAAAATAAAATATATCAACATAAAGTAAAAGAAATTTCAAGATTATGGATGTGAATCAATAATAAGCTAGATACGATACCAAGTAACAATTTAGCACATACATGTCAGATGAACATGTCACGATATGAATCACAAAAGTAACATATAAGATCTACTAGTAACAGACTATATATATATATATATATATATATATATATATATATATATATATATATATATATATATATATATATATGGGAGCGGATCAAAAGCCCTCCTTAGAAAACCTCCTAAAAACTCCCCTCACTCTAGGGGTGAGCATTCGGTTTATTCGGTTTAAACCGAACCGAATAACCCAAAACCGAATAAGCAAAACCGAACCGAATTGGCCCAAAACCGAATCAAACCGAACCGAATTAAATCGGTTCGATTTTCGGTTTATTCGGTTTATTCATATTTTTTTGATTTTTTTGAGTTTTTTTTGTTAATATATATAGTAACTAAATATACATAGACATATTTAGTATATACCTATAAATATTTAGTATATACCTATATATATTAATACTTATATATATAGTACACACACACACACACACACACACACACACACACACACACACACATATATATATATATATATATATATATATATATATATATATATATATATATACAAAATATATATATATATATATATATATATATATATATATATATATATATATATATATATATATACAAAATATATATATATATATATATATATATATATATATATATATATATATATATATATATACATATATATATATATATATATTAATTAATTAAATTTTCTTATTCGGTTTTCGGTTTTGGACCGAAACCGAATAAGAAAATTTAGTATTTTCAAAACCGAAACCGAACCGAATTTTTTTAAAACCGAACCGAACCTCTTATTTGGTTCGGTTCGATTCGGTTTTCGGTCCAAAATCGAATAATGCTCACCCCTACCTCACTCTAATTCGTAATATTAATGTTAATATTAATGTTAATGTTAATATTAATTTTTTTATTTTTTTTATATTAATGTTAATGTTAATGTTAATATTAATTTTAATGTTAAGTTTAATGTTAATTTTAGTATTTAATGTTAATATTAACATTAATATTAACATTAACATTAATATTAACATTAATATTAACATTAATATTTACATTAAATTACGGATTAGAGTGAGGGGTTTTTTTAGGGGGTTTTCTAAGGGGACTTTTGATCCGTTTCATATATATATATATATATATATATATATATATATATATATATATATATATATATATATAAAACATAGAGTAATGCTATACTTGTAAGCTTTACAACCACCTATGTGTCATCCATTAATTGGAGGAGTGGGAGGGGAGAGTGGGACCCGTGTTAGCAGGGGGAAAGAGTAGTTGTAAGAAGGTTGTAGTTATTTCATAGTAAACTTAGCATCTCTCCCCTATGCTAACATGGGTCCCACCGGGTCCCACTCGCCCTCCCCCCCTCCTCCAATTAATAGATGACACATAGGCGGTTGTAAAACTTACAATCATTATTGATTGTAAAAGCATCTCCAAACCTATTGTGAGTTTGGAAAAAATGGTTGCCACATAGGAATGTCTACATTTCTTTTCGAAAGTACTTCTCCAATGCAAATGTGAAATAAAATATGAAGTTGACATGGCAATGACATGGCAAGGACAATGTGAAGTTGGTTGTCTAGATCTAGATAATGCACTTCACAATGACTTTATGTCCACATCATCAATCATGAATAAAAATATTTATTAAAAAAATAAGAAGAGTATAAGTTGTCTTGGAAGTTGTAACAAATATTT
The DNA here is from genome assembly GCA_029216955.1 of Iris pallida. Classification (NCBI taxonomy): domain Eukaryota; kingdom Viridiplantae; phylum Streptophyta; class Magnoliopsida; order Asparagales; family Iridaceae; genus Iris; species Iris pallida. Next base: position 3,916,677 of record JANAVB010025800.1, on the reverse strand, counting down.
TGTATTGTCTCCTCAATACTTTTGCATTGGAGAAGACTTTTTAAACTCATTATCTTTTGTAAGTATAATCTTGCCACCTATAGAAGACATTGTTTTGTGTCTCATGCCACCTAAGAATCACAACAAAAAATAAGATAATATGGTTGGAGATGCTCTAAGCATAGCGTTACTCATAACATATGTAGTGAAGAAGTCACAAAAAACATTGACTAACCTATTCAATTATTTATTCAAAAAGTAATCGAGAAACTCCAATTCCTCTTTCGACATATATTTTCTTCTACTAAATTTCTTATGCCCTGCGCTTAGGAACAAAATCTTCCATCTTCTCCAGTTCCATAGTATTCCTCAATTCTCTAGCATTGAGTTTTTTTAGCTCTTTAATCAACTTTGCATCTTTCATCCTCCTTGTTCCCTTCTTCTTAGACACATCATAAAGGCTTGAGCCTTTTATTCAAATTGGCACCTCCTCCTCCTCATCTTAATGTTCTTCCTCTCTTATATATTCCTCTATGCCGATTATATCTTCTATAATTCTCTCTCTGTCGTGAGCACCCTGCAGTGCATAGTAGAGCACTAGTATAAATTTGTTCCTATTATTTATTGCTCAAATATAATACATAAAATTCTCTTTTTTCATAGATTTTTAATGCTTAAAATTTGTATGTTTGAGTTACTTTTACATGTGAGCTAGTTTTAGATTCTGCACTCTGCTTCTGTAATATAATCAAATGGGACATGGACTTTTAGATTCTGCACTCTGATTATGTAATTTAATCAAATGGGACAGGGACTTTTAGATTCTGCACCTTTTTCATAGATTTCAAGTGCTTAAAATTCGTAAGGTTATGTAGCATAGATAACTTAGGTTACTCATGTAATTGACCCAACCAATGGCAACTGTTGGCCCATTGGTTAATGATCACACCTGATTTTGATAATCAACGATAACTTTGTTCGATACGCAAAATATACAAACTGTTACAGGTTTGCAGGTTTAAAAAAAGAACGTCTACTGCATTTACATCCCACTACTTCAAAGTTCGTACATTGCATCATCATCAAGAACAAATCACAATGGAATCAAAGACAAAGACTTTTATATTTTATTCTGTAATTTTCAATTTAATTTGAGTCTAGGAAATACTTGTGAGATTGATCGGGATTGATACTGGCTTAGGTTTCCATCAGTCCATATATCCAAATAAGCATACCTATCTAATCCAAAAATCCATAATTCCAAAAAGCCCAAAGCCTATGCAAATTTGGCCCATTCATTTCAGTTCTGACCCAACAGAACTCTGATCGAGTTCGGCCCGAGTTCGGTCTGGGTAATTTGAATGTCAGTTTCCACCAAATTGTATACAACGTTCGTTTGCGAGATTCATGCATCCGAACTCTGCCAGAACTCTGTCCGAGTTCGGTCAGCAAAAACACTATAAATAGAGAAGAATTCTCACCATTTTAAATCACTCATCTATTCTCTCTTCTCTATCTCTTTAAGTGTTTATCTCGAGCAAAATCTTTCAAATTTAGCCTATACCACTCTTTAGCCAAAACCAGTACAGTTTTGTTTTAATCTAGAGCTTTTGTTCAGAAGAGTTGTATCAAAGGTTGCAATTCAAAAAATGTTCCAGTTTTCGAAATCAAGTTTGTGGAGTTGGTCGTGCGCTCGTCACCAAGCACGGTATTGTAAGTGACTACAAGCTCTTATTTAGCTTGTGCATTGTATATTAACATCGAGCAAGGGTACTCGAGACTGGAGTAGTCCTCTCAGAGGGAGACCAGTATACATCGCTGTGTTACTGAGTTTGATTCTCTGATCTCTTACTTCACTGCATTTATTTACCGTCTCTTATATCTGCCATAGTTTGTAACTACTTAATTTTTAAGTGGTGATTATTTTCGCTGCATACGTACACACGCTATTCACCCCCTCTCTAAAGGTATTCAACGGTCCTACAATTGGTATCAGAGCAGGTTATACTTATACATAACCAATCTAGAGAGTATATATCTATGGCAGTCGTTAAATCTATATTCAACGGTGAAGGACAATCCATAAATAGATCCCTACTATTTGATGGAATGAACTATACATACTGGAAAACAAGGACGAGTTTCTTTCTTAAGTCACTCGATTTTGATCTTCGGTCGATAGTGATAGACGGTTATAAGAAACCGCCTAGAACAGTGATTGATGGTGAAGTTGTAGACAAGCCACACGACAAATATATGGAGCATGAAAAGACACAGGCTAATCTAGATGCATGAGCCATCAATGCATTATTCTGTGCAATTGACAAAATCGAGTTCAATCACGTATCTACCTGTATGACGTCTAATGAAATTTGGAGACTTTTTAAGGTAACTCATGAAGGAACTTTCCAAGTAAAGGAATCCAAAATCAGTAGACTGACATAGGAGTATGAGTCCTTCAAGATAAAATTCGGCAAGTCAATTACACAAATGTTTACTCGTTTCCTCGATATTATTAATCTTTTACAATCTCTTAGTAAGGATTACAACATTCACGAGAAGATCGAAAAGATTCTGCGGGCTCTAACCAAGAATTGGAATCCGAAGGCCACATCGATCATAGAAGAAAACGACCTCACCACGATGACTTTGGAGACACTGATGGACAAGCTCATGACCCATGAGCTAGATTTACAAGAGTTTAAAGAAGCAACTCCCAAGGAGAAATCTATTGCCTTCAAAGTACAAGCCCGAAGAGTCTCATGCAATGACTTTGAAGAAGAATCATCTGAAATTCAGAAAATTCTTAAAGTTTGAGAGATCAAACCGAAAAAAGAAAGACGTCTACGAGAGCAACGAAGAAGAGACAATCTGTTTCGGATATAAAAAATCAGGACACATAAAGAAGGACTGTCCACTGACAAAGAAGAGCAGTACATATGACCGATCAAGATCAAACAGAAAAGCTATAACCGGTCGAAAGTACGCTAATACAAGCATCTGGCACGAAAATGAGGCCAGAGAGTCAGAAGAGGAGGACAGACCCAGCAGCACTGCAAATGTCTGTTTGATGGCTTTCAATAAGGTATCTTCAAACCCTCTGTACGATGATTTTACTTTCGATGAGCTAGAAACTGCCTTTAGCGAACTACTTGATGAACACATAAATGTGCTAGACAAGTACAAGCAATCTCACAAGGAGATTAAGGCACACACAACCAAAATAGTTAGATTGTCTAGTCTTATTGAAGATACTAAATAAACTTCTACTATCGATAACACGGAAGAGATAGCTAAGCTTAAAGTAGACTATCATGAGGCTATCCTCACTATTTAGAAGAAAGAAAGAGACTATGTCAAAGTGCAAGAACTTTATGACATAGAGAAGAGAAGACACTTAGTCACTAAACAAAGACTCATAGAAATGACTGCCAAATATGAGGAGTCTTGTACGGTCTCTAAGAAGTTAGAGATCAAGTTAGGCAAACATGTCATCCCTGTTACACGACCTAAAGTTAGTCATACTACAAAGAATACATCATAAAGGACTAAATCGAAGTAAAGCACCTAAGCAATATAGTTATCACAATCATGCTTTCACTTACAGGTTTCTAAGAAAGACATACAAGAATGTTAACACAAAAACAAAAAAGCAATTTTTTAAAACTCACATGCACATATTGTGGTACACACGGGTACATATCACAATATTGTAGAGCTAGAAAGTTGGTTGACACTAATTTTCTTGCTTGGATTCCTAAGACTAATCAAAATGGACCCTTGAAGAAATGTGTACCAAAGGATTCATCTACTCGTTTTGTAGGTGGACCCTCAACCCTCTTATGCTAGAAGCAAGTGGATACTCGATAGCGGATGTTCATGGAACATGACTGGTGATGCATCTTTATTCGCTATGCTATCGATGAAAAAGGAAGGATAAGCCTCATTCGGCAATAATTTGATAGGTGATATTATTGGTAATGGCACTGTTGGTATGTCTCCCTATCTAGTAATAAAAGACGTCTGTTTAGTTACAGAATTGAAACATAACCTATTGACCATAAGTTATTTGGCAGATAATAGTTATGGTATTAATTTCGTAAAAGACAAATGTTCTATATATATGATATCATCTGATAATCCCGTATATGAAGAGATTAGGAAAGACAACATTTATGTTTTCTTTTTAGAAAGTACTAACATGCAGGAAAGTGCCTAGTAGCCAATCAAGATAAAAGCTGGCTATGGCACATGAGGCTAGGACATGCAAATATGGACACTATCTCATGGCTATGCACAAAAAAGCTGGTAAAAGGACTCCCAAAAATTACATTCAACAGAAATACGGTATGTGCTGACTGTGAAAAGAACAAAACAACTAGGTCATCCTTTAAATCCATCAACTTTGTAAGTACTTCTAGACCATTGCAGTTAATTCATATGAATCTATTCGATCCTAGTAGAGTCGCCAGTCTTGGTGGTAAACTCTATGCTTTTGTAATAGTCGACGATTTCTCTCGATATACTTGGATTTTCTTTTTATCAAACAAAAGTGATGCCATTTTTGAATTTCAAATATTTTACAGAAAGGTACAAAACAAAAAAGGCTTCATGATTACTTTAATCCGAAGTGATCATGGTGGCGAATTCGTAAATGCTGATTTCAAAAAGTTTTGTGATGATAGTGGATACTACCACGAGTTTTTATGTCCTAGAACTCCTCAACAGAATGGTATTGTGGAGCAAAAGAATCGTACTCTAAGCAAAATGGCTAGAGTTATACTGAACCAGCATAATCTTCCAAAATATTTTTTGGATAGAAGCTATTAATACAGCCTGTCATGTTTTGAATATGGTGTTAATTCGACCTATCTTAAAGAAAATCCCTTATGAGTTGTGGTTTGGAAGGATTCCAAATATTTTTTATTTTAAGGTTTTTGGTTGTCGCTGTTTTATACTGAACACCAAGGACAACTTGGGTAAGTTCGACTCTAAGGAAGACGAAGGGATATTTCTCGAGTATGCTGCTAAGAGTAAAAGATACAGGATTTTTAATAAAAGGTCTATAATTGTTGAAGAATCAATTAACGTTACTTTTAATGAGCTCAATAGTCAGAGATCTAGCGACAGTGATGATGAGGATGTACAAAACACAACCAAGGCACCAAAAGATACTGCTACCAATGAGAGCTATCTGGAAAGTCTACCAAAGAGGATGGAATTCATGCCAGACTATCCAGAAACACTCGTAATAGGTGATGTATCGAAAGGCATAAGTACACGTTCTTCTACTAGGGATATAGCAGTAAATATGGCATTTATTTTTCAAGTAGAACCTAAGACAGTAGCAGATACTTTTAATGATAAATTTTGGATTGATGCCATGCAAGAGAAACTTAATCAATTTGAGAGAAACCAAGTTTGGGAACATGTTCTTAAACCTATTGGTCAATCGATAATTGGTACCAAATGGGTGTTCTAAAATAAGCTTAGTGAGGATGGACAAGTTCTACGCAATAAAGCATGTCAAGTGGCACAAGATTATAATCAAGAAGAAGGGATTGATTATGACGAGACATATGCTCCCGTTGCTAAACTAGAAGCCATTCGCATGTTTTGTGCATTTGCATGTTTTTATGATTTCAAACTTTTTCAAATAGACGTGAAAAGTATATTTTAAAATGGATTTTTACAGAAAGAAGTTTTTGTGAAATAGCCCCTGGTTTTGAAGATTTTCAAAAATCTGATCACGTTTTTAAGCTTAGAAAAGCTCTCTATGGACTCAAATAAGCACCGCGTACTTGGTATAAACGCCTAAGTGCTTTCTTATTTAAAAATGGTATTTCAAAAGGAAGAGTTGATACAACTTTATTTAGCAAATCTTCAAATGATAGTATTTTACTTGTGCAAATTTATGTAGATGACATTATTTTTGGGTCTACTAATGAAAAACTTTGTCAAGTTTTTGCTAAGTATATGTAGAGTGAGTTTGAGATGAATATGATGGAAGAGCTCAACTACTTTCTAGGACTACAGATCAAACAACACTCGCAGGAAACGTTTATCAATCAAGCCAAGTATACGAAGGTTTTACTGAAGAAGTACGACTTCAACAATGTAAAGCCTACCGGCACTCCAATAACTACATCAACACGACTTGACATTGATGAAAGTGGCAAACCAGTCGACTAGCGTAAGTATCGAGGTATAATTAGTAGTTTACTTTACTTAACTGCTAGTCGTCCTGATATTATGTTCAGTGTTTACATTTGTGCACGATATTAAGCTAATCCTAAGGAGTCACACCTATGCGTCATTAAACGTATCTTTCGATACCTTAAGAGACTTCTACATTCGGCTTATGGTATCCCAAAACTACATCTTTAGATCTAATTGGTTACTCATATGCTAATTTTGCTGGATGCAAAGTAGACCATAAAAGTACCAGCGGTACGTGTCATTTCCTAGAAAAATCTTTAGTCTCCTGATTTAGTAAGAAGCAAAACTCTATAGCGCTATCAACAACTGAGACTGAATATATCACCGTAGGACGTTGTTATGCTCAGTTGTGGATGAAGCAAACCCTAGAAGACTACAATATGTACTACACAAAGATTCCTATTTACTGTGATAACACTAGCACGATTAACTTGACTAAGAACCCAGTATGTCACTCACGCACAAAGCATATAGAAATACGATATCATTTCTTCCATGATGACCAACAACACGGAGACATATGCTTAGAATTTATTGACACAGACCATCAATTAGCAGACATTTTCACAAAACCGCTAGATGAAGGCTGATTCAATTATTTGCGTCGAGAGTTAGGCATACTTGAATTTTTAGAATCATAATGTGTTATGATTAATAAAAATACTTAAAACTTGATATTTCGAGATTTATTAGTTGAAATTATTTTGGGTACAAACCGAAAGAGCCCTTCTGTCAACAAGGCGTAAAAGCCTAGGTGACACGATGCCAAGTATTTTTGGACTACCGCTAGCTGGGATCCAACCCCTACAGCTAACCCAAGGTGATGAATACTAATTAAATCGAAGGGCTAAAAGTTATTAAGCTATTTCTATAATTCATAACTCATAAACGAACTGAAAATAAATTGGCCCGGACCGAGTTCTGACCGAGTTCGGGCCAAACTCTGTGGGGTATTTTTTATTTTAACAACAACTTTTCAGCCGACCCTACTTCTTCTATTCCATCATCTTCCAAAGCTTCTAAACCTCATTTTCTTGGATCTAGCGGCTCTACGAAGGTGTTCTCCACTCTTTTAATTCTCTATTTTGTCGTATAACTCTCTCCTTTTTTTTATTTCAATCTCAATGGCTCCCAAGCTTCACAATAGAAAGAAAACAGATTTTGCGGCTTCATCCTCCACTTCGGAGTATGAACCCGTTAATGTATTTAGTCCCGCTTATCCCGACGATGAAGAGGATTTTGACACCAATCTATTTTCGACTTTGGAAATTTCGGACTCTTGGTTTAACCAATTTTGATACTAGGAAATTTGCCCCAAAATTGATAAATTTTATTGTTCTATTTGAATATGCCTCTACCTTTGAAAACTCAAGACTCTGAGATTTTCTTAAGACTTCTAGTGATATTATGATAATGTTGTTCGGATGTTCTATTGCAATATGCAAGAGGCAGACGACAACATTTACTCTTGTGTTGTTGAAAAAGAACTTGAGTTTAACTCGGCTGACTAGAGTGAGTACTTCCATATGCTTGACAACAGCGAAGCTCTAATCGAGATAAGCAAAGTTCAATTCCCTCATGACATGACCCTTGATTCTCTTAAGGCTGCTATGTGTCATCCGGGTTTGGTCCCTCAGTCACGGTTGTACGCAAAGCACCTGAACCAGCACTTTTATGAACTCCATCGCATTGTTTATTCTGCGTTGATACCTAAGACAGGATTTACTGATGAGGTCACTTTCTTAGAGATATCGACTATGTATCACATTCACTTTGGGGTCACTTTTTCTATTCCCAAGACTGTTATTGCAAACATCATCAGTTGTCGGAGGGCAGGCCACAACCTCCTTTATCCTATGCATCTAGTGGTGATATTCCTGAAATTTGGAATCAACCTAGACATCTGTCCTGTTTCTAGGTCTTCTACTGAGCTGTCTAGATCTAGAAAATACCCTCAGCCTCTACTACCACCCAGTGCTACTCCAGCTCCTGATCCAGCCGCAGTTCCAGTCGATGCTCCTCCATCTACTGCTCCAGGCCACTTCGACGAGTTCTACCAGAGGTTCGATGCGTTTGTCACCCTCCAGGGATAGAGGCACAAGACCTACATGACTCGTTTCACTGATGCTGAGTACCGTCACATTTCTCAGGCCCATGTCTTGAAAAATAGTATGGTGGCCATTCAGTACACTTTGGCACATCATCCCTCGGCTCCAGCTCCTATTCTCTGACATCCCACTTTCGACGGACCGAGACTTGAGGATCATACCACCTTCTGACTCTTTGATCCGATGACAGCTTATGTTGATCCCTAGTCTCCTATTGATGCCACCGGTGATGATGCTGAGATATGATTCAGTTTTAGGCTTAGTATTTTGTGACGATATTCTGTGATGATGATCTTCATGTAGTAACATTTTATTTATCAGTTTGGACTATGTAGCAGTTTGCACTATTTCATTTTCAGTTATTTTATGCACTTTGAACTCATGTTTAGCGGCAGTTGTTTTATGCTATCGTAGTTGATTTATCTATTTCTCATTTTGTTACTGCTGATGATCACACTTGAGAAATTGTTGGCTTATTAGTTCTTAAAATTATTTTTGGATATTATTCTGCGCCTTTTCTTTGTTATTGTCGGCTTCACACATTGCGGGCGTAAACCCCTAAAGTTTCATTATATTTATTTCCTTTTAATTATTAATTAATTAGATTTTTGGTAATTATAGATAATTGTTATTTATATTAAAAGACTTGTTATGAGGTTGTTTTTTTCTCTCCTAGGAAAATAAATATATTCCGTATAAGGTATTGAATATTTTTATTTATGCAATATACAGAAATATTGTATTTTGTGTAGAAGCTATCTTTATATTTTTCTATGTTGAAAGTTTTAATTATATTAAGAAAATATATATTTGAATATATATAAAATACTCTAGTTATAATTGAGATATAGAGTAAAAAAAATTATAATGTAAAAGAATATATATGTGCAAAATATATAAGTAATATTGTAGAAAATATTTTTCATTTTAAGAAATTATTTAAATTATTATTAGGAGTTTCTTAGTATTTTAGATTTTGTATATATATAAAAAAAAAGAATCCCCTCGGGTGAACAGTACCCGGGGGTGAGCGCCCAAGCACCCCCCCGACCCTGATATATAAACAACAACTCCAACAGCAACACATAAACCCTAACCCTAACCTCTTGCTACGTGACCCCCGACCCCGCCGCAGCCTGTGTGGCCACCCACCACCGAGGGGATCGCCGTGCGCGGCCAAGAGTCGCCGTAACGAGCGCCCACATCGACATCGTCAGCAGCAACACAGTTCTATGAAGCCACCTTCGCGTGGGAATTTCGCTGCCACCACTCAGTTGTTTTTCGAGCCGATTTCTCAGATTAGACCACAACCTAACCCTCTTCAACTCCCTCCAATCCATTTTAAGTTATATGAACTACGTTGTCCGATAGATCGACACCCAAGTCATCGAAAAACTGTACGAAATAGGACAGTAAGACAGCCCTAGAACCCTATTTTGAAGACCGATTATTGTCAAACTACAAACAGTTTTCAAGATCTATTTGAAGACAGTTGAAGACAACCTTTACAAGATCAAATTCCTTTTTATATAATTATTTTTCAAACATTGTACATATAGTTATTCTCGGTTAAAAAAATCAAGAAACACCTTTTCCAAAAACTGTGAAATTTAGAAAACTTCCTCGATAAGACGTGCGTCCCACCAAATCGGGCGACGTCGCGAACCAAAATTATCGAAAGGTGCGTATCGACTTCGGGACGTGTGGGCTTTGATGGAATTCAAATTGGTCGCGTGTGCGCGATGAATTTGATGCGTATCCGTCAAAATTCTCCGTATCGGTCTATTTGCAAATTTCTCAATTACTTTGTGTACGTTCGTCAAATCGAGACGAAACTTATGCCAGCAGGACCGTATCATTTTTCTAGTCCTGTATGCCAAGTTTGGTACGATTCTGAGAAGGTCGATCGTAACGACTATTTGGCGGGCTACCGAAATCCAAAATTGGACATACTGTTGGGTTCATCTCCTCAAATCGAACCCGTAGACATGTAGTTTGATGACTTTAGAGACCGTAGATACTGGCATATTTTTCGGTGCAAAATGGGTCCAACGGCGGACATCGTTTTGATCCAAAATTACGATTTTATCCTGTTCCAGAATTGGACTTTTAGACAGACGTTTTCTAGACATATCTTTTATTCCAAACACGTTCGTGGTGTTTATTTCAGTATCCGAGGATGTATGCGGGATTTGGCTTTCATCGCTGCACTATTCTGACGGTTCGAGCCATTGGACGTCGCCCTTTTGCACACAACCTCAGACAAGATACCCTGTCATTTATACTGTTTATAATTAGTCTGCATTTTATTTATTGCATATCACTATTTATTTATTTTTAGTTCTTTTAGCTGTACCATTATTACAGTTCATGATTTACTGCCTGTTCAGTGATATTAGCTTTACTTTAATTATTATCCTTTGATTGCATATGGACTTAGAGTTAAGGGACTATCGTTTGTAGTGTATTGCATATATCTTGACACAGTTGTACCACGAGTATGTATGAGATGAGTAGCATGTAGAGGTCCTTGCGTGTTGGTTGATCACCCGTGCGCATGCGTTAGGTCTAACTGCTAATAGAGACATGTTAGGAGACTTAGCAGTTAGTAGAGGTACATGATCGCGGATGCAACTTAAACAGGTGCATAGGGAGGGGATAACATTTCCTTGTCGTATGGGCTTCTATTACGCACTCCCTTGTAACCCGGAAGCTCCGCTAGAGATACGGGTATGCTTACCTCCCTTTATGTTGGCCACTGACGTTCTTGAACGTTATGCGCTTGGGGTAAGATGATCCACTCAGGCTGGCCCCTGTCGTTTTTGAACGTCATGCACTTAGGTCACTGGTGCCCATGTGGGGACTATACCAGATCCTATTTACAGCCAGGGCTCATGCGACGAAAGGTTTGTTCTTAACTGCATAAATACATTAGAATGGTTAGGTAACCTTAGTCAATGTCATGTCACCTCTGTTCCATTAGTAGCCTGAGACAATGTCGCATCGCGGAATAGGGTTCTACCCCTTGTCCTTGTTTGGTGTAAGGGTAGTCCACTGTTTCGATGATAAGGTATTGGATCTTGTTACGATTAGGACTATTTTACTTTACTTGTGATTTATGACATATTATATATATTCAGTTATGTGGCATATTCTTTATGTATCTTGTTACGTCCCTCTGAGGACCTGGTGAATTCTCCAGGTGTGTGTTTGTGACTCTTCGCAGGTGTTCTAGCCAAGATCGTGCTCTTCTCCATTTCTTCGAAGAGGATTGCTCTTGGTTCGTCTTGCCATTTTTATCGATCATTTTCTTGTATATTTTCTTTCATTTAAATTAGTTGGTAGTGGATTTGTCTTCGCCCAACTACATGTATAAATGACAAATTTTATAGTTGATTTATATTATTATTCTTTTATTTGGTGGATGAGATTTAGTTTATGGTTTAGTGCATTTTACAGCTTATGCATACATACGATGGTCCCATATATTGGAGTACACTTCGTATGTATGTAGCTGGCAGGTCAACATACTTAGTCCTAGGTATTTTGGGACTGGAGCGTTATATGTTTTTGTGGTGGCCTATGCAGGTCGAGTTTATCACTTCGGTTACGTTACTATATCGCTGTGAGCCTGCATATAGGATTAGAGTCTAGAATCTCATCCACTTACTTGATCTCCTTCTTTGATTCTAATTTCGAACTCTCGTCCGACTACCTTGATTTCCTTCAGCTTGACTCCCTTCCACTTTAAACTCATCCTTTCACATCATGCTTGACAGAGAGGTTAGGAAGATGACTCCTACTAGTTATACGTGTATACTGTTTAATCACCCTCCTAGTTGAATTTTTATAAGTTGGGTAGTATGCCTCATAACCCATCACTCTATTAGTCCTTACAACCCATTAAAGAGGATTTTAAGAAGATTACCTAGACTATGCTCATTAGTCCAACCAAGGTCTTAGATAAGAAAACAGTAGGATGACTGTATAAGCAGGAACACCGGACGAGACTTAGATTCTTGTGAAACTTGAACCATTTATAACTGCTTTCAGCATTATTTTTCGTACTTAAACTTTGCACTACCATGAATGATGACGCTATATATAGCCTAGTTTTGCAAGCTTATTCTTTATCGAGCTTGTTCAGGATATATGTATACTGAGGACGCCCACTAACATATTGCCTAATCAGAATCAGTGTATTACGGTCTGATCAACCTTGATGCATTTGGTTCGCTATTCATTCGTTTATCCATGTGTATTAAGATATTGAGGTATCTAGGATGTCATCCGCGACTGCATTGACAATCCCACTTGAATTATACATTCGCCTTTGAAGCACGAAATTGTATCCGATGACATCTTTTTTGAACTCCTTATTACTTTCGTCTTTCACTGATTTGGAAAGATGAACACTCGTATTGGTAGATAAATACAGAGTATCCCCCATGGCCATGATAGTGGTATACACAAGTGTAGCTACCATCGGCCAGCCCTGTGACTACAACCTTACCTTGAGTTTCTTGTCCTCCCCTCGACCCAAAAACTAATGTCATGACCTTCTAGTCATTTGAGTTTGAAAATGAATAGGATCTTACCCTTGGTTAAAACACAACCTAGGAGACTATCTAATCTCTAGAAATCAATTATTGTGAGCCTTCAATTATTCATCTTGATTCCCGGCTTAACTAGCAAACCATATGCCTTAACTCAACCCTTACTTGACTAGGCCCCCACAGTTTAGACAAGAGAGGAATAGACCAAAAACAAGGACAAGCATTTCCAAGGACTGTGGTAGACACCCATTGTCACGCCCCGCTCCCGTAGGAGCGATCGTCCTCGCTAAGGCGTGATGCCGCACGAGCCTAGATTGCGCTCGTGCAAGGCGGGTTCCATAACGGCCGATTACAGCGGCTGCGACGGGGTCGTCGCACAGAAGTCCCGTGCAGAGACATTGATTTATAGCAGCGGAAATAAAGAAGAACACATGAACACAAGTCATTCAGAAGAATCTCTTTTATTGATATTGAATACAAGATTACATCTGTGGGCGCAAGGCCAAATTACAATGTCTCTCGTGCTCACTTTTCTCTCATTTACAAGTCACTCTGCTCTCTCTCATCTCTCAATACAATACTTGAATCCAGCGGAAGCTTCGGAAGGCGATGTCCATACATTATGTCCTGTATAAGTCTTCAGTTCACGCGGCTGCACGCTTCGACTCGCCAAGGAACTCCGTGCCTCGACGCATCCAAGCGAGCTCCGCACCACGAGCTTCTACCTGTGCCTGCACATGGAACACTGTGTGGGTGTCAGTACCACTGTACTGGTGGAGTGAGCTTCTCGCCCACCCATACAAAACCTACACGTTTCATTTACTTTGTGCAACATAAACCCTTTTACGATTGTCTTTCTATTCTTGCCTTAGGATCACTTTTAGGACCGGCGCCTTAGCGCAACTTGTGTATCGGAACCATCCCGTGCTTGCAATGTCAACGTTAACTCATACTTGTCACTAGACCACTCCTCATGCCAACAACGATAACCTATCAAGTCGTGTCTGCCTTACGGCCATAATCAGAGACGCAACTACACGAAGGACTACATTTCTTTGCCTCTAGACCTTTCTCGTGCTTGCATTGTCGACGCACCGACTTATACTTATCTTTCATGCCAAACTCTGGGACGTAACGACTCGGTCGTGCCATGAACTCGATTCGTGCATCGATAACTCTGAGGCAACGCCTCCTCGCTTAGTCTTGCCTATACTTGTGTTGTGACAACGCGGCCGTGCCTCATATTTCGAGGTCGTGCCCAGCAACTCAACGTAACTTCACACAACTAGCCCTACGGCCCTTTTTGACTTAACTCGCAACTTAACAGTCGACGCCACATCTCGTGCCGAAGCACGTCGCCTTCGCTGTAGCCAAATCTTAGGCTCAGACATTGTGTCCTTTAACTCATACATATTCAACTCAATCCACCGTCACACACACGGATTGCCGCCCGTGCCGACACCAAACTTACCATGTTAGTTGAAAACAATTATTATTAAGTGTTTGTTATGGGATTGGCCTAACCAGCCGCCTTGGACGTAGCCTGGCAGTACGGGACCCTTTCAACGCAGGTAGCGAGCCCCGATGAAAGTCCCCGCCTTACCGATCGCCTAACCAGCGTTGCCTATTACCCAGCTCGGCTACAACCAGTTTCTTCCTAGGCCGAGTCGGTCCCGTGGCCCCGGGGTGCCGCTCGAAGAAACCACCCCTTGTCGACAAGTTGTTCAAGTTCATAAGGGTTTACATGGTGTATTTTAGGATACCGTTGGGGCTTGTTAAGTGATCAATTCATTTACTTGGTTGTTTTTACTCTTTCCACTTTTTGTACTTCCTTTGCAGAGCCCCTAACCAGGGTTGCCTCGGCGACTACCCATCGCTTAGACTTAACATTCTTTGAACTCAGGGAACGGCTACTGCATAGCCTTCCAACTTAACTTGAACATAACGTGTTTCCATAAGTATCGACCGACCGTGGCTAACTTTCCACTGAACCAACCGTGGCTCGTGCCTCTAAACCGACTCGTGTTCGACGCAACGCTGTCGCCCAAGTCATACTTCATATGACGGGCCTTGGGTCGTGGGACTATTTATCTTGACAACCGCAGAATGAGCGGGACAACACGTAGAATAACTTAGGTCGACCGGCATAACTTTGCCTAACTCACTCAAGCCTACAACTTAACCCAAGAAACGAGCAAAGGCTACGCCAAGCCTTACGGGACAGGATCGTGCATGCTTTAGCAAGCATTTGTGCGGGCGACGCCTATGACTTAGGCTAACTCTCAGCTTTTGTACCGCAGACCAACTTTCCTTCTCCCAAGCCACGGGACGAAGGACTGAGTGTCATTTTCAAAGCACGCCGTGCACCAACTCTAAGCCGACCGTGGGACGTTTTTCTATGTTCTAACTCATTTTGACCCGTCGGGATTATTCCCTTAGCTATGTGGATGCGTAGCTTTTATTTATCAAGCCTAACTTGTGCAAGTTGAAAACACGATTTATTATGTGAAGGCAAAGATGAGGAGAGTTCACCGAAACTACCCCACTTGAGCGATGTCTCCGAGCAAGCCGTTGCAAGGCTAAGTCCGAACGCCGTCGGCGTTTCGATTCCTCCGATTGACTTTGCGGGACGGGGCACTACAACATACACCACTCAGAACAAGTCTCGTCCTCGAGACTTTCCTAGAGGCAAGCTATCCTATCATTTCTATGGCCAAGACTTAATCGTACACATTTGGCCTACGCGTTCCTTCGATTCTGAGCCACGCTCGCACTATTATCAATCACTCCTTTAACACGATTTCAAGATCTCGACACACTCCCATCTTTCAAGCCTTGCTTGAACTCCTCGTATCACTTGGCTGGATCGTGTATGCATTCCAAGCGTCCCCAAAATACATGCATTCAACCAAGCCGCATGATAAAAAATTTGTCATTCTCACTCGAGTCGCATCGTGCACATACCCAGGCGTCCCTGAAATATATGCATGTCAGCCGAGTCTCGTGAGCAGGGTTTCCTACATTCGTGATCCACGCCATCTATCCATCCCAATCCTCAAGATCATTCCTTCCGATTGCTAATACTTGAAAAATGGCGTCTCGCCTAACCGCTAGGCTATTTCTTTTCGAGGCTAAGTCAATGTCAGGATTGGAATCATAGTTCCCCAACAATAATGCCAACACTGACCCCAATCCTAGGGTCAAACCAAAGTCGGTAGTACGGGATCTTCTACCCAAGCTCGCGTCACTCAGGTTTCTAAACATCGAGCACGATCACCTAATTCGCATTACGGCACGCATTGCTTATATTCGAATCCCTTCAATTCACTAATTCTAACCAATTCATGTATTCGATCACGAGGTCGTCTCGCTCGACAATACGTTGCGCCCCAATCTCACGCGAGTCTGATAATCTGCGGTGGTTCATGAATCACCATGCAACGCTCCTGCGGAATAATCATTCTCATCGGGGCATAACTCTTGTTTGAGTTTAGACTCATTCATTCTCGATACACGGATTAGACCTACTCAATCCTCAAGTTCAATCGACAAGCACACAAATCCATTCTCGAGTCACCTTCGCGTCAAACCACAAGTCGAAGCACAAATTGTCGCACCGTGCAAGTTCGACCACTCCCGCTGTATGAATCATCATACCAGCGCTCACGCAGAGTGATCGCCCTAATCGGCGTGACGCATGTGCGAGGCTGGAGTAGCACTCGCATAAGACAAGAATGTCAACGTTGTAGTTATTGACGAAGAAAATCCAAACATTCCAGTTTTCATCCAAGCCAAGTTCGATCGTCATTCGTTCAACTTAGAAAATCCTCGAGCCACATTTATCTTTTCCTCGACACATTTCAATGTCCCGAGTATAGCATCCACCGGAACAATGACATTTGCACGATCGTCATTCGCCGAGTCAGAGTACCCCCGAGTTATCGCATATCGATCTTTGATACGCCTCAATACCATCGACGATATGCATAACCTGACGATCTTCCTTTTGCAACCAATTTCGAGTCGTGCGACTGCTGCTATTGTCCGAACTGGACACACCACAATTCTTCGATATTCAAGATCAATTTCGATCGCTATCCCTCAAGCTCGTTCCAAGATCGTTGTTCAAAACTCAAGTCTCATTTCATTTGCATCAATCCGATATCGTACGCGCGATCCTCTAAGTTTCCTCGATCAAGACCATTCATTTTCATTCATCGTTCCGAATCGTTTTCTAACTCGCGTTGCTGATTCACAAGTTGTCCGAACAAGATACTCGTTCGGGACATTCGAAGTCACGACCAACTAAGCGTGACGCGTTCTAAGGCTTTGCGCGATCGCATCGCCTCGCCGCAATAATCGTAATCCTCAATATTCACTCGAACAATTCCTAAGACAAACCATACACCACTCGGATTGAGCCACTCGACTAGTCGTCGACACTCATTCTTATTTTTCTTCGAACCTATCACATACACCACTCGGATTCAAGCCATGCGATCTAGTCCTCAATCACGTTCGCATCGTACGCTAAGACATCCTTCAGATTCGTTCGACGAATCACTAGCGTAGTCGCTCGCGTCGTATCGACGCACTAAGTCGTTCGCACTATTTCCTCGAAATCTAAATCAATCTTTCGTGTACGCCTAAGCGTTAGTCCGATAGCGTTCCTATCGATAGACACTCTAAGTATATCTCCGTTCCCGACCGAACGATACTTAATATCGCTCGCGACTCGTTTGCACCAAGGGTCGAGGTGCGCGATGCGAAACACAACTTAGCCAAAAGGCCGTGTGCATAGCCATCCTGTGCGGACTCTTATTCGAGTTTGCATGCTCATTTGCTAGGGTCGACATTGGACGAATTAGGCATGCACGCGACTTGCTAAGGTCAACATAGGACTATTCGGGCACACATGCAACTTTGCTAACATTAGCACATATTTTCTATCGAGTCAAGTTTGCAACGTTCGGCACAAAGGCCCTATCGACGCATTTGGCAACGGCCTACCGATGCGTTAGATTGAACGCTTGTACGAGCTTTCGAAAATATTTAGACTTATTGTATGGACATGCCGAGGGACATTTGAGAGAGAGCGCACCAACGATGACAACTTGCGGAAGCAACAGAGTTTTGCGGAAACATCGAAGTTAAAGAATTCAATCGACGGTCCAAGGACGTAAAGCCGTGCTCTGATACCACTATGTCACGCCCCGCTACCGTAGGAGCGATCGTCCTCGCTAAGGCGTGATGCCGCACGAGCCTAGATTGCGCTCGTGCAAGGCGGGTTCCATAACGGCCGATTACAGCGGCTGCGACGGGGTCGTCGCACAGAAGTCCCGTGCAGAGACATTGATTTATAGCAGCGGAAATAAAGAAGAACACATGAACACAAGTCATTCAGAAGAATCTCTTTTATTGATATTGAATACAAGATTACATCTGTGGGCGCAAGGCCAAATTACAATGTCTCTCGTGCTCACTTTTCTCTCATTTACAAGTCACTCTGCTCTCTCTCATCTCTCAATACAATACTTGAATCCAGCGGAAGCTTCGGAAGGCGATGTCCATACATTATGTCCTGTATAAGTCTTCAGTTCACGCGGCCGCACGCTTCGACTCGCCAAGGAACTCCGTGCCTCGACGCATCCAAGCGAGCTCCGCACCACGAGCTTCTACCTGTGCCTGCACATGGAACACTGTGTGGGTGTCAGTACCACTGTACTGGTAGAGTGAGCTTCTCGCCCACCCATACAAAACCTACACGTTTCATTTACTTTGTGCAACATAAACCCTTTTACGATTGTCTTTCTATTCTTGCCTTAGGATCACTTTTAGGACCGGCGCCTTAGCGCAACTTGTGTATCGGAACCATCCCGTGCTTGCAATGTCAACGTTAACTCATACTTGTCACTAGACCACTCCTCATGCCAACAACGATAACCTATCAAGTCGTGTCTGCCTTACGGCCACAATCAGAGACGCAACTACACGAAGGACTACATTTCCTTGCCTCTAGACCTTTCTCGTGCTTGCATTGTCGACGCACCG
The DNA here is from genome assembly GCA_029216955.1 of Iris pallida. Lineage (NCBI taxonomy): Eukaryota > Viridiplantae > Streptophyta > Magnoliopsida > Asparagales > Iridaceae > Iris > Iris pallida. The sequence continues at coordinate 3,897,764 of JANAVB010025800.1, read as the reverse complement.
ACTTATACTTATCTTTCGTGCCAAACTCTGGGACGTAACGACTCGGTCGTGCCATGAACTCGATTCGTGCATCGATAACTCTGAGGCAACGCCTCCTCGCTTAGTCTTGCCTATACTTGTGTTGTGACAACGCGACCGTGCCTCATATTTCGAGGTCGTGCCCAGCAACTCAACGTAACTTCACACAACTAGCCCTACGGCCCTTTTTGACTTAACTCGCAACTTAACAGTCGACGCCACATCTCGTGCCGAAGCACGTCGCCTTCGCTGTAGCCAAATCTTAGGCTCAGATATTGTGTCCTTTAACTCATACATATTCAACTCAATCCACCGTCACACACACGGATTGCCGCCCGTGTCGACACCAAACTTACCATGTTAGTTGAAAACAATTATTATTAAGTGTTTGTTATGGGATTGGCCTAACCAGCCGCCTTGGACGTAGCCTGGCAGTACGGGACCCTTTCAACGCAGGTAGCGAGCCCCGATGAAAGTCCCCGCCTTACCGATCGCCTAACCAGCGTTGCCTATTACCCAGCTCGGCTACAACCAGTTTCTTCCTAGGTCGAGTCGGTCCCGTGGCCCCGGGGTGCCGCTCGAAGAAACCACCCCTTGTCGACAAGTTGTCCAAGTTCATAAGGGTTTACATGGTGTATTTTAGGATACCGTTGGGGCTTGTTAAGTGATCAATTCATTTACTTGGTTGTTTTTACTCTTTCCACTTTTTGTACTTCCTTTGCAGAGCCCCTAACCAGGGTTGCCTCGGCGACTACCCATCGCTTAGACTTAACATTCTTTGAACTCAGGGAACGGCTACTGCATAGCCTTCCAACTTAACTTGAACATAACGTGTTTCCATAAGTATCGACCGACCGTGGCTAACTTTCTACTGAACCAACCGTGGCTCGTGCCTCTAAACCGACTCGTGTTCGACGCAACGCTGTCGCCCAAGTCATACTTCATATGACGGGCCTTGGGTCGTGGGACTATTTATCTTGACAACCGCAGAATGAGCGGGACAGCACGTAGAATAACTTAGGTCGACCGGCATAACTTTGCCTAACTCACTCAAGCCTACAACTTAACCCAAGGAACGAGCAAAGGCTACGCCAAGCCTTACGGGACAGGATCGTGCATGCTTTAGCAAGCATTTGTGCGGGCGACGCCTATGACTTAGGCTAACTCTCAGCTTTTGTACCGCAGACCAACTTTCCTTCTCCCAAGCCACGGGACGAAGGACTGAGTGTCATTTTCAAAGCACGCCGTGCACCAACTCTAAGCCGACCGTGGGACGTTTTTCCATGTTCTAACTCATTTTGACCCGTCGGGATTATTCCCTTAGCTATGTGGATGCGTAGCTTTTATTTATCAAGCCTAACTTGTGCAAGTTGAAAACACGATTTATTATGTGAAGGCAAAGATGAGGAGAGTTCACCGAAACTACCCCACTTGAGCGATGTCTCCGAACAAGCCGTTGCAAGGCTAAGTCCGAACGCCGTCGGCGTTTCGATTCCTCCGATTGACTTTGCGGGACGGGGCCTACACCCATTCCAAGATTAGAGATTCAACATATGTTACTCTAGGTACAATAATTCTATTACCAAAGTAGTGACTTAACATTAGAACAACGCCTTTCATTAGCCTAGACAGTACCCATAGCATAATACCCCGTCACACTTTGTTATACTTGTTATTAACAGAAATGCATGAGCACTACATTCGATACCACTAGAACCCTTATGACCATAGTTTGGCAGGCTTGGCAAAAATAGAAATTTATGACTTAGTCGTCGGAGATCTTTCCTTTGACATGCTTTAGAGTTCGTTACCCCATCAATAGACTTAGTAATTAGCGACTCATGAACTCCCACTTTCTAATTAGATCTTTTGATGTTCCTTACCATGATTTTGATATTCGGAGCATGAGACCAGATGTTACCCTCCAACAAACTTCACATACAAGACATAGATGACTCCACCTTCATGTAGACATATCATGTCCTACTAAAATACGTTCCCATGTACTCTATTTTTATGATGCAACTTTCAAGTAAAAAAGGCTAGCTATAACCCCTACCATCTTGTTGAAAGCATGATCGTTATGAATGACGTAAAAATTGTAATACTTCCTTATAGTATTTGTTGACCAAGAACGTAATGGTATTATCGAGGCTCACTTGGAATCCATGACTGCGATCAAAAAGTATCCAAGAATATCGTGTCTCTCCTTAGAAACTGCCATTCTCAGAAGTCTTGTAACGATGATTTGCAAGGTTAGCCAACTCCCATAAGTTGGGTAGAGCCTCGAACCAAGGATACCCTATCTTGTAGTTTATGGCGACAATTCGTATTCCTGTGATAACCACCTCCCCCGTCGTTCGAAAAACAAGTTATGATTGACGTACCTGCCACCCCATGAACCATATCTCGTCATTTTATATTTTATTATATATTAAGATTATTTTTAATTTCGAGGACAAAATTTTTATAAGTTGGGTAGGATGTAAACCCCCTAAAGTTTCATTATAGTTATTTCCTTTTAATTATTAATCAATTAGATTTTTGGTAATTATAGATAATTGTTATTTATATTAAAAGACTTGTTATGAGATTGTTTTTTTTTTCTCTCTTAGGAAAATAAATATATTCCGTATAAGGTATTGAATATTTTTATTTATGCAATATACAGAAATATTGTATTTTGTGTAGAAGCTATCTTTATATTTTTCTATGTTGAAAGTTTTAATTATATTAAGAAAATATATATTTGAATATATAAAATACTCTAGATATATTTGGGATATAGAGTAAAAAAAATTTATAATGTAAAAGAATATATATGTGCAAAATATATAAGTAATATTGTAGAAAATATTTTTCTTTTAAAGAATTTATTTAAATTATTATTAGGAGTTTCTTAGTATTTTAGATTTTGTATATATATATATATATATATATATATATATATATATATATATATATATATATATATATATATATATATATATAAGAATCCCCTCGTGTGAACAGTACCCGCGGGGGGGGGGGGGCACTGTTCACCCGAGCGCCCAAGCCCCCCCTCGACCTTGATATATAAACAACAACTCCTACATCAACACATAAACCCTAACCCTAACCTCTTGCCGCGTGACCCCCGAACCCGCTGCGGCCTGTGCGGCCACCCACCGCCGAGGGCATCACCGTGCGCGGCCAACAGTCGCCGGAACGAGCGCCCGCATCGACATCGTCAGCAGCATCGCAGTTCTATGAAGCCACCTTCGCGTGGGAATTTTGCTGCCACCACTCAATCGTTTCTCGAGCCGATTGCTCAGGTTAGACCACAACCTAACCCTCTTCAACTCCCTCCAATCCATTTTAATTTATACGAACTACATTGTCCGACAGATCGACATCCAAGTCATCGAAAAACTGAACGAAACATGACAGTAAGACAACCCTAGAACCCTATTTTGAAGACCGATTATTGTCAAACTACTAATAGTTTTCAAGATCTATTTAAAGAAAGTTGAAGACAACCTATACAAGATCAAATTCCTTCTTGTAGAATTATTTTTCAAGCATAATACAGAAAGTTATTCTCGGTTAAAAATCAAGAAAAAACCTTTTCCAAAAACTGTGAAATTTAGAAAACTTCCTCGATACGATGTGCGTCCCGCAAAACCGGGTAACGTGGTCGCGAACCAAAAGCATCGAAAGGTGAGTATCGACTTCGTGGACGTGTGGGCTTTGACAGAATTTAAATTGGTCGCGTGTGCGCGACAAATTTGATGCGTATCCGTTGAAATTCAACATATCGGTCTATTTGCAAAATTTCCAATTACTTTGTGCACGTTCGTCCAATCGAGATGAAACTTATGCCAGCAGGACCGTATCATTTTTTTGGTCCTGTATGCCAAGTTTGGTCCGATTCTGAGAAGGTCGATCGGAACTCCTATTTGGCGGGCCCGCGACCCGCTCCAACGGGCGAATTTGTGCACGGCTCCCCGGAATCCAAAATTGGACATACCGTTGGGTTTGTCTCCTCAAACCGGATCCGTAGACATTTAGTTTGATGACTTTAGAGACCGTAGATACTGACATACTTTTCGGTACAAAATGAGTCCAACGGCGGACATCGTTTTGACCCGAAATTATGATTTTATCCTGTTCCAGAATTGGACTTTTGGACATGCATTTTTTGGACATATCTTTTATTTTAAACACGTTCGTGGTGTTTATTTCAGCTTCCGAGGACGTATGTGGGATTTGGCTTTCATCGCTGCACTATTCTGACGGTTCGAGCTATTGGACGTCGCCCTTTAGCACACAACCTCAGGCAAGATACCCTGTCATTTATACTATTTATAATTAGTCTGTATTTTATTTATTGTATATCATTGTTCATTTATTTTCATTTTTTTAGCTGTACCATTATTACAGGTCATGATTTACTGCCTGCTCAGTGATATTAGCTTTACTTTATTATTATCCTTTGATTGCATATGGACTTAAACTTAAGGGGCTACCGTTTATAGTGTATTGCATATACCTCGACATAGTTGTACCACGAGTATGTGTGAGATGAGTAGCATGTAGAGGTCCTTGCGTGTTGGCTGATCACCCGTGCGCATGCGTTAGGTCTAACTGCTAATAGAGGCATGTTAGGAGACTTATCAGTTAGTAGAGGTACATGATCGCGGATGCGACTTAGATAGGTGCATAGGGAGGGGAGAATATTTCCTTGTCGTATGGACTTCTATTACACACTCCTTTGTAACCCGAAAGCTCCGCTGGAGATACGGGTATGCTTACCCCCCTCATGTTGGCCACTGACGTTCTTGAATGTTATGCGCTTGGGGTAAGATGATCCACTCAGGTTGGCCACTGTCGTTTTTGAACGTCATGCGCTTAGGTCACTGGTGCCCAAGTGAGGACTATACAAGATCCTATTTACAGCTAGGGCTCATGCGACGAAAGGTTCGTTCTTAACTGCATAAACACATTAGAATGATTAGGTAACCTTAGTCAACGTTATGTCACCTCCGTTCTATTAGTAGCCTGAGAGAATGTCGCATCGCAGAATAGGGTTCTACCCCTTGTCCTTGTTTGGTGTAAGGGTAGTCCACTGTTTCGATGATGAGGTATTGGATCTTGTTATGATTAGGACTATTTTACTTTACTTGTGATTTATGACATATTATATATATTCAGTTATGTGGCATGTTCTTTATGTATCTTGTTACGTCCCTCTGAGGACTTGGTGAATTCTCCAGGTGTGTGTTTGTAACTCTTCGCAGGTGTTCTAGCCAAGACCGTGCTCTTCTCCATTTCTTCGAAGAGGATTGCTCTTGGTTCGGCTTGCCATTTTTATCGATCATTTCCTTGTATATTTTCTTTCATTTAAATTAGTTGGTAGTGGATTTGTCTCCGCCCAACTACATGTATAAATGACAAATTTTATAGTTGATTTATATTATTATTCTTTTATTTGGTGGATGAGATTTATTTTGTGGTTTACTGCATTTTACAGCTTATGTATACATACGATGGTCCCATATATTAGAGTACACTTCGTATGTATACAGCTGACATATCAACGTACTTAGTCCTAGGTATTTTGGGACTGGGGTGTTACAGCGGGGGAGCTACATTTTGAGTACATGACAAAGGGGGAGAAAGAGACACCAAATTTTTTCGTGATTCAGAACAATAAGTCAGGTATATATTTCAAAGTTATATATATTATGTCATATTTTGGTATAGACTCAAAGTTTGTCAATTACCAAAATGGGGAATATTGTTGGCCCATTGGTTAATGATCACATCTAATTTTGATAATCAAAGATAACTTTGGTTGATATGCAAAATATATAAACTGTTACAGGTTTGAAAATGAAGAACATCTACTGCATCTATATCCCACTACTTCAAAGTTTGTACATTGCGTCATCAATAAGAACAAATCACAATGGAATCAAAGACAAAGACTTTTATATTTTATTCTGTATTTTTAAATTTTATTTGAGTTCAGAAAATACTTGTGAGATTGATTGGGATTGATACTGGCTTAGGTTTCCATCAGTCCACATATCCAAATAAACCTACCTATCTAATCCAAAAATCCACAATTCTAAAAAGCCCAAAGCCTATGCAAATTTGGCCCATTTATTTCGGTTCTAACCCAACAGAACTCTGACAAAACTCTGACCGAGTTCAGTCCGAGTTCGACCCGAGTTAGGTCTGGATAATTTGAATTTCAGTTTCCACCAAATCTGTATACAACGTTCATTTGCGAGATTCATGCATCCGATTATGGCTTCCTGCTCTTTTAAGTGGTGATTATTTCCATGAAAACGAACCGTAAACCGAAATATTTTTTCAGTTTGATTTTGATCGATTTAAATAAAGTCGGTTCGGTTCTTTAAAATAGGGTTATCGGTTCAGTCGGTTACGGAATTTTCAGTTCGGTTTGAACCGAACTGACCCGTTGCTCACCCCTAATTCAAATGTTGATTTTCATTCCTTTAACTTGTTAGCCTCCTCCATAGCCTCCTTATTGTCAAGGTGTGAGGTGGGCTGGGCTGGCCGTCACGGGTCCATTATTGACCGAATTTGACGGGGCTTGGGCCGGGCTGGGCTTAGTACGGATGGAGGAGCGGGCCGGGCGGGGCCGGACCGGACCGACCTGGAATTAAAAAAATTTAAACTCAGCTCAGACCCAGATATGTTCGGGCCGAGTCTGGTCCGGGTTAGCCCGCGGCTGACCAACTTAAAAAAAATTGACTCAGTTTTGAATTTATACTATACTTGTTTTTACTTTTAACAAAAACCAATTTGTAACTATTGGTTATCAGAATGGTTGATGAAAATTTACTTGGGAGGTCCTTGGGTTCATAACCCCCCCCCCCCCCCGTGATTTTGAATTTATACAAAATAAATTTCGGGCCGGGCCGGGATGCGAGCTTGGAAAGACTAAACCCAGCCCGGACCCAGTTAGGAGTATGGGCCGGGCTGGCGGGTCATTTCTTTGGACCCAGCCCGAACCCGGATGTATTGTGGGCCATTTTTTTAAAAAATGTTAATAACTATATAGATTTTTTTTGTAATTTTAACATATATATTAGTTTGACCCTCTATTGTACAAAGAATAGGTTGGCTCTAGTTGTAGCACTTTGGACTTTTAAATGAAAGACAGTATTTTGAATTTCATCTCTATTTAAAGTTTTATTTAATTTTTGCTTCCTTTTTTTATATTCTTTTAATATTGAAGTTCAATTAATATGTCAATTTTTTTTTCTAATATATAGTACCATAGCCTCCTCATGATTTTAATCATGGCTTTGCCCCTGCTTGTTGCATCTTTTCCACAATAATACTTGATATATAATATCTAAAAGCAGATAACATTGTATTACGAAAGTATATAATTGAATGCAAGATGTTAATCACACTAATGCTAATGTTACCAAGAAGTTATAGCTTAGATATAATATGTAGCAATATAAAACATGGAAATAACATATTAATCTTAGGACAATATATTATAGGTTACGAGTTAGAGTTAATTTACCCGATTAGTATTTGCCATTTTCCTTTTCTTTTTCTTTTTCTTCTTTATGCTCTCACCAACAACAATGTTGTAGTATCTGGTACCAGAAAACTCTAATTAATATATTAATAAGATTAAGATACGTAATAGAGATTGGGTGGTTTTTAACTTGATTCGAGCTACCGAGACGACGTATTTATAGGGTTAAAACAACTAACCGAACTCATTATAGTTTATAAACACTCTAGTTGTTGGAGTCCAGTCTGGATTTGGATATCCATAATTGATGTGCTATTTTAGATACAATATGATTCTTATTTTATAGCTCCTATTTAGGAAATCCTATTATGATCTAAAATAGGATATTGATGGAATATTTTAGGTATAATAGGATTCAAATTTTATTCCTATTTAGGAAATCCTATTATGACCTAGAATATGATTTCCTCATCCTATATATATGGGGTGAGGGTGGAGGCACAAAACATAGCACAAAGTTAAGATTCGAGATGCTCGTCCATAAGAGATCTAAGAGAAAGTCTGCAATTTGCTCTTAAGACTTCGTCATACAAGATAGAAGGAAGAAGAGATCTAATCGAGGATTCGTCAAACTTTGGTTAGAAAGATTGCTACAGGTTGGTGAGCGATTTCAATTGTAATCACTTTCTTTTTTTCTTGAGTGTTGTTAGGAGGTTGAATCTATTAGGACAAAGGGTTCAACATTGTTTTTGTCAATCTTATAATTTTATCTGAGTTATAGAGATTGAGATTTGTCCAGGTGACAAAGTCACCACCATATACTTGTCTTTATTTGCTTGGTGCCCGTTAGAAGGGAGTTGGTTATTTCAGGTGGGTTGGCCTAAGTTTCTCCTGCGATAACGTCTCAGACTCGATATCATAGCACAAAAGGGCGTGTCATATTCCCAACATCTGGTATCAGAGCTTTTAGGGTTTTGACAACCATGTCTATGGAGCAGATGAACACTCGTATGATCACCCTTATAAGGAAAAACTAGAAAATTTGGAAGTCAATGATGGAGGATCTACTCTGGTGTAAAGACTTGCGTGGTCCATTAGAGGGCGACAACGCGAAGCCATCGGACAAAGTTGTTGAAGATTGGAAACGACTGGATCGGAAGGCCGTTGGATTCATCCGCCAATGGCTGGACGACTCCGTGTTTCACCACATGTCCATGGAGAGTTCGGCAAAAACATTATGGAAGAAGCTGCATTCATTGTACGAAATATAGACGGCTGTTAACAAGGCATTTCTTATTCGCCAACTCGTCAACTTGAAGTACACGGAGGGTGCCTCGGTGGCACAACATCTGAACAAAGTTCAAGGTATCATCAATCAGCTGTTTGCGATGAAGATGGTGAGTGATTGATGAGCTTCAGGCCCTACTACTTTTGAGTTCTCTACCAAAAAGCTGGAAGACGTTGGTGGTATTGGTGAGCAACTCTGCACCGGATGGAGTTGTCACGATGGAGGCAGTCAAAAGTAGCTTGTTGAATGAGGAGATCCGACGTAAGAAAGTTGAATTGTTGCATGAGTTCGTCTGATGGCTTCCCACGGAAAGAAAACTCAAGTCACAGGCGAGGACACGGGAGAGTTCTTGGGATCTTGTGATTGTGGGCCGCAAGGAGGGTTGCTATCACTGTAGCGAAAGGGGTCATATCAAAAGGAACTATATGAAGTTCAAAGCTGAGAAGGCCAAAGGCAAGGAAGATCAGGAGGATCTCACAGCAATGTGAGATATCATCATCACAGCGACCGACGCAGAGGCACCTTGTAATATGTGTCATGAGGCGGCCAGGTCATGGACACGGGGGTGTCATATCACGCTACTCCACAGAGGAGGATCTTCATGTTATACCGCGATGATAAGTTTGGACGTGTGAAGATGGACGACAAGGGACTGATGCAGTTGTAGGCATCGGTAATGTGCACTTGACGACAAAGTTTATTGAAAAGCTCGTTCTCATGGGTGTGCGACATGTACCGAGTTTTTGCTACAACTTGGTTTCGGTAGGAAGGCTAGCAGGTGATGGCTATCCTAGTTTGTTTGGGGACAAAAATAGATGCTTGCGAAGGCAATAGCTGGCTTGAGAAGATTTGTGTTGTGGCATGTACAGGCTAAAGCCGTTTGGTTGTACAGGCATGCCACATATACCGGATGGAGGCTCGAGGGGTGTTCGACATGAGTTGGATCGTCAGGAACCTGCTGAGAAGGATCATCGAGATATTTTGAGGGTTATGAAGGATTCGGTTTGTCAAGACAAAGCGATGAATGGAGGTGAGTCGAAGATTGAGGGTCAGCTTGTTGTTCCCATGACAGTTGATTGGTCTCCGGTGGGGGTTGCTTTGTGGATCCAGTTTTAGCGATGAGTGATTTGTCACAACTTTATGGAGCGACATTGGTTTTAGCAGTTCGAAACCAGGAAGGGGATCAAGGTTTGCAGCAAACTCAATATATGATATGCATCTCCATTCACACAGTTCAGGGAGAGCTGCGGGTCATCGACGGCATGCACAGTTCATGATGTTCTGCTCGAGGATGCATGTGTATGGAAGAGCTTTAGTGTCGAACACGAAGATGGACAGGTTCAGGAGTTCGAATCTCAGAAGGACTGTACCGTTCGCTTGGTTGGTCCAGCCAAGGGTGAAGAAGTTCGACATAATGGTAGTACGTTCCAGTGGAAGACGAAAGTCGGGAACAGGCAGCCGAGACTTGTGATGAGGCTGATTGTCAGGAACTTCGATCTTGATCGTGTTATTGATATCGACAGAATTCTAGTGGTGTAGGAGATGTTATGCATGATAGCTAGCATCGACGTGACGATCGAGGAGCCAGAGATGAAGAAAGATACAAAGCAGCTAGGGGGATCGGAGATCAATAGCATGGGAGAGCAAAAACTCTGTCGCAAGGCCACAAGCATGGAGTCCAGTTGAGGAGCCATGAGGTTAACACTCTCTCATCAGACTGAAAGAAAAGCTTATTGGAGTCTAGTATGGATTTGGATATCCATAATTGGTGTTGTGCTATTTTAGATATAATAGGATTCTTATTTAGGGCTCTTATTTAGGAATCCTATTATGATATAAAATATGATATTGATGGAATATTTTAGGTATAATAGGATTCAAATTTTATTCCTATTTAGAAAATCTTATTATGACCTAGAATTTGATTTTCTCTTCATATATATATATATATATATATATATATATATATATATATATATATATATATATATATATATATATATATATATATATGGGGTAAGTGTGGAGGCACAAAATATATCACAAAGTTAAGATTCGAGGTGCTCATTCATAGGAGATCTAAAGAAAGTCTGTACTTTGCTCTTAAGATTTTGCCATACAAGATAGAAGGAAGAAGAGATCTAATCTAAGATTCGTCAAACTTCGGTTAGGGAGATTGCTACGGATTGGTGAGCTATTTCAATTGTAATATATTTCTTTTCTTCTTAAGTGTTGTGAGGGGGTTGAACCTATTAGACAAAGGGTTCAACATTATTTTTGTCAATCTTGTAATTTCATATGAGTTATAGAGATTGAGATTTGTCCAGGTGACATAGTCACCGCCATATACTTGTCTTTATCTGTGCTTGGTGTCTGTTAGATAGAGGTTGGTTATTTCAGGTAGGTTGGCCTAAAGGTTTTCGCTACAACAATGTCTCAGACTCGGTAGCGGAGCGCAGGCGGGCATGTCCGATTTCCAATATCTGGTATTAAAGCGAGGTTCGTTCGTTCTGGTCTGATACCAACAGTTTAAAATGATTAAATCCCTAGAACAAGTTAAACACTAGTACGCTTGACTGTTGGTTATACTGAAAAGATTCCTAACTGCTTACAACAATAACTTTTACATCTGTACAATGTTGTTCTAGTAGAATTGAATGGAGTATTGGATAAGCCCCCAACATCAAACTAATGGCTTAAGACTGCTTTAGTTTTAAATAGCTTGAAATTAATTAGTACGAGCTCAGTAGGTCCATATACTCCAAAATCTGGCCAGATTTATACATATAGGACCGTTGATCACCTCTAGGGAGTGAATAGAGTACGTGTGTGCAGCAGAATAAAAATTACCACTTAAAAATATGTATGGCAGTAATCAAACTAACATGAAGCAGACATTATATAAGCAAATGCGTAAAGTAAATGCGTAGAGAAGAGCAAACTCAAACACTGTAAGCCCCCTTGATTTTAGGAACTTTTTCAAATTTTCTAAATAAATTTTTTTCGATAATTCATTTTTATTTAATTATTTTTATCATTAAATGCTCTTTTTCGTGACTTTGATTTCTGGAGCGTCAGAGATGTCAAACTCTGAAAACTTTCTTCATGAGTCTCTAGTAGACAAGATTATCTTCATTTTAATATATCATGTCCTACTCAAACTTGTTGCATTGTGCTCGTTTTGCATCGCACAACTTTGGGACAATTTAGGCCATTTGATCGTTGAATAATTATTAATAATTTCCCACTTTTATCTTTGGTCATCATATGCACGTTGCCGTGGCTTTTAACTAAGGAGCACAAGACTAGTCATTTTTTCAAAACCAACTTCTCGTGCATGATCTAATCGAGGCACCCTACAGCCATGACCTTTTTGTCCCTCTCAGACAAACCATCTTGTGCTTCACTTGCATCGCACAATTTTTCTAACACAAGACCCAATCTTAATTCATCCCACGAAGTCATATTTATTTTTGACTTGAATTGGGGATACCATTTCAACCCAAATCCGTCGACCCAAGATATGGACACAGCCCACATTAAGCCTACTACCCAAATGACTCTTGTGTCCCATTCAATTGAACCCCCGCATGCTACTTATTTACTCGTGATCATAAGTGGCTAAATTAAACCATTTATTGCATCAAACCCGATTTTGACCCGACCTGACTCATTTGAACCAAACCCAAGCTTCATGTTGTCCTCTCATGAATACTAGCACTCATCCCCCTATAAAATACCAAACGCCTAGTGTTCCCACTTAAAATATTCAATGACAATTCCATTGGACAAATTACTAAAGAATAACTTAATATAGCTACACAAAATCTTGGCCCTTTATTTTTAACTCCACTCATCCCCACCACTCATTCCTACATAGTATACACTCACACACACCCCCTATTGGCCGGCCCATATCTCCAAAATTTTTCTCTTTTTTCTTTGTGAAGATAATACTCTCTCCCTCTCTTTCTAATAATATATATACAAATATCTCTTTCTCTCTCTCTCTCTCTTTCTAATATAACATACCACTCTCTTTCTCCTTTTTTCTCACACACACAACCCCCATCACCATCAGCCAACACTCCTCTTTCCCTCTCCCATTACAGCCGACATCACCCCCTCCTCTTCTTTTCTTCTTTATCATCATCATCACCATCACCCTCACTATTATTATCACCCTCACCATTAACATCACCACCACCACCACCATCACTCTCACCATCACCATCATTTTCACCACAGCCTCCTTCGCCACCTTTTTTCCTTTCTCCTCCTACTTTTTCGTGGCCAACAACAGCAGCAGCTGCGGCCAGCAATAGCAGTGCAGCAGCAGTGGCTGCCGTGACACCACCGCGCGTCGGCGGCCACCTCGGCCCCCTCAGCCTGTAGTGCCCCACTTCCATTAGGGCGAAGCACTATGTAATAGGCTCGTGGCAAGTCAGACATGGTCGAGAACATAGATGGCTAGTCTGACTCAGCGACGAGTTTGGTATACGAAAACCATGTCATCAATAAAATTGATTTGGACGAATGATATGAGTACCGTTCCAACTAATGGATCGGCTACTGCTGGAATAAGTCCTAGATGCAGTGGACTGTGTCTTGGCGAATAAACTCTAAAGAGAGCGATGCAACCAGTCTGCTTTTGGTTTTGTTGGTTTTATTGGCTTTCTGAATGAATTGTTGCTTGGGTTTCATAAGTGTGCTTTCGCGTCGATTTCTGAACGCGTCTTTGGGAATTTCGAAGGAGGGATTCTAATTCGATGCTCGTGCCATTACAGGAGTTCGTGTAACTGACACTTGACCATCGCGAAGCATTCTCCTACTCTCGGTGCAATATCTCTAGGTGGGTGGTTCTTCGGCCCCTTCTTTTCTACTCCTTTCTGCCAACAAAATTCTTAAAGTTCAACGTTCAAATCGATGATGCTAACTGGATGTATGCTTTGCCACTAACATCAAGAACTTGGGATAATATATCAACTTAGAGAAGTTAACTCCGAATTAATAAGTTTCACACTAAGTAGAGAAAAAATAAAGTTCTAGAAAGAGATAGAATTTATTTCATGTTCTGTAAAACATAATGAAGAAACATTGGTTGCGGTATATTATGCCTCGGAGAATTTGGTGCCTACGGGATGCTAAATCAGAACGTACGGCTTCGGGGAAAAGAACTCTTGCACGAGTAGAAATGATTATGTGGTTTAATAATGTTTACGCTATGCAATTTACTTCATACATATTAAACTGTTCATACATTCGCATGATCATGGACGACTTGTACATAAGGTGAGCTTTCGTCGAAATGGTACCCGAGGCGCTGGGACCGATTCTGCCTAGGAGAAAATTATAGAATCGTGCTTCGGCGTGAGGCATGGCGTGACCTCCTGGTAGGGTGCATCGCAATGCTACGCAATCGTCCTTTATGGTGTCGATATCACCAATGACCGCATATAAGGTAGATTGCATGCTCACCTATTATCTTGTGCAGGTGGTAAGTATTATGTCTATGTTGTGCAGGAAAGGAGCACGGTCATGGTAAGATAAATTTAAACTGGTTATGTTATTTACTGTTTAAAATGTGCCTTCGATATGAACTGCAAATCATATAGTTCTAAATAGAAATATCACTTCGTATGCTAGAATCCTTAATACGCAGTATCGGTTTAGACGAGTGGGTTCGTCCCATCCACTAGCAAGTGTGCTAACCCCCAACTCCCCAGGTGACGAGCGCACTGCGGGAGCTCGAGACTAGACTGAAGCTGAAGAACGGGAGGCGGCTCGAAGCTCTCCTATTTTGAAGTATTTTGAAGCCCAATTCAGATCGAAGGATTTTGTTCAAATGTATAAAGGACTATGAATGTATGGAACGACAAGGATTATTTCATGGCATCTTGTCGAGAGTTTTTCTTTGTTTTTTCAAAGATGCAGCCGCAGCGGCATATGTAATGTAAAAATAACCTTGTACATAGTTTGTAAGTTTTATGAATGAAAAGCTAAATTTCTTCCTATTCTATGTCTTCAAGTCTCTGCACTGTTTAATTTCAACTCGTCGTCTCAAAAGAAACTTTAGGTGCACATTTTTGCCTTGTACAAGTCCAATAAAGACATGTACGGCATCACGTCCCGACTCATAGAAATTGATTTATCTCGAGTCGAGGCGATGACGACCAATTTGGCGAGTCGGGGCGTGACAAGTTGGTATCAGAGCACGGTTCACACCTTGGACCATTCGAACACATTTTCTTTTAGATGTTGTTGCAATTTTTCAAAAATTATGCTTTTCGACGTATGCGACATGAAATAATCGTTCCATACAGATAAGCTCGTAGATATTTTGAGAATAGTAACGGGTTTGCTCAATTTTGTAGGAACGCTGAAGAGAACGGGTGTCCCCACTGTCAACGCCACGTTGATTAGCACGGATAGCACCGAAGATGCGACACCTAGCAAATTCGCCACGGAGCGATTATTGTGCCTCATGGAAGTCCAACAGTGCCACGCGGAGATACAGCAACGACAGCTGCAAGAACAGATCCAGGCCCAAATCAGTGCCCAAGAAAAGCAGATGGAGGTCCTGACCCAGATTGTGAGCACCATAGCGACCCAACAGAACTCGACGACCGCCATGTCAGAAGAAGAAGTGCAACTAGTAACGACGAAGCATATGTTTTCCTCCTCTCTGCTCAAGGCGACAAAATTCAAGAAGATAAACCCGCCTGACTTTAACGGCCGAGCAGAGCCTGACGAAGTAATGGGGTGGCTAGTGAAGATTGAGGGCATGTTCAATCTGCTCAGCATCAAGGGGTCCAAGAGAGTTGGGTGTGCAGCCTTGCAGCTAAACTTGAGGGCCTACGACTGGTGGGAGGCAAAGAAACATGAGCTCTACGAGGCCAACCCCAATGCCAAGATCTCGTGAAAGTCGTTCAAACTGGCCTTCTTTGAGCAATACATTCCTCGTGCCGTTCGTCGATAGAAGGAAGAGGAATTCATGTCCTTGAAGCAAGAAAATATGTCAGTCGAAGATTACGATGCGAAGTTCTTAAAGCTTACGAAGTTTACCGGGGCCTTCCTGCCGAACAAGGAAGCGTGGTGCGAGCGCTTCCAACAAGGCCTGAATGATGATTTGCGCCGGGACGTCATAAACCAAAGATGTCAGACTTACAGGGAATCATACAATGTCACTCTTGATAGCGAACGGATCTTTGGTCGAGCTTCGCAAAGGACCGGGTCAAGCGTCCGTAACAACTTCAACAAGCGTCCTCACGACGCGGGAGGATCTGGTGTGCCAAAGTGCCAGAACACGCTCAAATATCAGGGGCCTCAGTCCGACGTACGGTGCCATCGATGCAACAAGATGGGACATCTGGCGGTCGATTGTCAAGGGGGATGCTTCAAGTGTGGCCAGCTAGGTCACAAGGCAGTAGATTGTCGAATGGGGAGGGCGAACCAATATCCACCAAGGAACATCCAAAATCAGAACAGGTCACCTCCCGCCTATGGTGCAAACGCAGTGCCCGTGAACCCACAAAATCGCCAGGGGGCGTAAGGCTGAATCTATGCACTGACTCGGAACGAAGCATTCGCGTCCGACACTGTTGTGACAGGTATATTACTATATAAAAATATGTCTGCTAGAGTACTGTTCGATTCGGGTGCTACGCATAGTTTCATATCTGCCGACTTTGTAGAAGAGAATAAATTACCCATGCAATTATTAGATATGAATCATAGCGTTAGCACTCCATCGGGAGTAGATATGTCTGCCAGTAAAATTTGTAGGGATGGTTACATCTTGTCACGACTCGCACCCGCTTTTTGGGATATGAGTGCGTGTCCAAGCCCAGCCTACGCCGCGGTATCGGCGGTAATACGCTGTCTAGCCCGCAATAAACAAAGTGCTTATAAATACTAACTGCTCATTCACAACAACTAAATTAATTTACAAAATAAAGAAGTTTTACATTTGAAGAAGAATATAAGCTTTTACATTTGTAGAAAACTACCACACATCTAACTAGTCTTCTATGGTTTGGCCTTCGAGTCTCTATCTTCCCCTCGTGTGGTCCATAGCGCAAGAGTAGGCACATCAACCTCACCTAAACAACGATCCAGTCAGGAAAGGAGGAGAGTACAACCATACTTTAATTAATGTTGTTCGTCCAAAATAAGTTAGAATAATGAGAAACCATGATGGCAAAGAGTATATAAAGAACTAGCAAAGAGATGAACTAACAGGATATGAACTAGCACTAGCAAGATATGAACTAGCAGAATGTAACTAGCAAGGTATGACCTACGAGATATGAACTAGCAAGATATAAACTATCAAGATGTGAACTAACAAGATAATGGACTAAATAAAGAAAAAATGGGAACAAACTATGTGTGTGTGAAATATCTTTCAATACGTGAACGGTTGGGCTAATATGGCACATCATACGATGGCTATCCACAATAATAGGGTACGGCTAACTCATACGTGGGGTGTATGACTTAGCTATCCACAATCAAAATAGTTGGATTTGTTCGCGTACTTACCGAGTATTTCCCCTCCCGACTCTCTAAAAATTAATAACGGTCAATGATACACTAAGAAGGATACAATAACTATGATGTCACAATCGTGTCCCAACGAAATATCAAGCAATGTCTCAACGGATATCAAACAAGGAAACGATATAGAAAACGTTATATTGAACTAAAACATAAATGCAATACTGTACTTGCCTGAATTCTTGCACAAACCATAGTCACAAGTAGAGGATGAGGGGATTACCGATCTAGAAGCTGTCAACCTATAACACATATCGCACTACGAACCGTGCACGAAAACCACAAATCAATTCTAATGTTCTAGTTCTAAATTCATGGAATAGTGGCTAGTTGGGTTACTAATCTAATAATAATTAATTCTAGAATAAATTACTTAAAAACATCATTTAACCTAATAATAATCTATATATAATCTAAACATGCAAGTTTGGCCATCAAAAGTCATGTTTCCAATTTTGGAAACCAGGGCACGTAAATCGAGATGTGTCATTGACTATCTAGTCAAACGCTGTGAACTCTAGATTTTGAAAGTGCACCTTGGTAGATTTCAACGTCACAGTGTCCTGGAATCAACCGTGCCACAAAATCACGCTTTGGTCAAAAGATATCGCCGTTATGGCTAATCGTGACCAAAACGGTGATCAACCGATCAATTCTGAGTTCAAAAGAATAACTAAAATACTATATGAACAAAATAATTGCTAGGAAAAATATATGTCATAGAGCTCTGTGTTAGCGAAACTTCAAACGTTTCATGATTTTGATTCCTGGTTTTTCCGGAATCTCGAAAACATCGAAACCGTGTCAAGTTTCGGGCAACTAATACTCTACGAATTTTCCAGAAATTTAGGAATAATATATACAAAAATAAATTACATATTCAGAAAGTTTACCTCGATACAAATCCAACAAAATAACGGCGCGCGAAAATCACGTCGGGGTTGACGGCAATCGCCTCGGGAAGTCGGGATCTCTACTAGAACTCTCTCTCAAAAAGGCGGCTGAAATTTCTAGGTTTTCGTGAATTAATAACATATATATATTGGAGAGAGAGAGGCGGTTACTGTAGCATTGGCGCCGACAGGTGGGCCCCCTGGGTGGATGACTGGGTAATTATTTATTTAATTCAGAAAATTATTTCAAAATTATTTTAAGTCCAAATAAATCAAAATAAATTCCAAAAAAATCCAGAAAAATTCTAAAAATTTGTAGAAAATATTTATAAGTGTCTAGAATCTAAATAAAATATTTTAACACAAAATATCATTGTGTGACCTCACATTAAATTCCCAGAGCCTATAAAATATAATTTCTATACGTTTTAATTATATAAAAATTTCCAAAAATTCTGAAAAATGCATAAAAATTCTAAAATATTCTAGAAAATATTTTTTGTCATTTAGAGCCCAAATAAAAATATTTGGTCCAGAAATAACCCCGTATGACCTTACAGTAAATCCTAAAAGTCCTTAAAAATAATAAAACCTTAATTATTAAATACATAAAAATATCCAAAAATTGTAGAAAAATATAAAATAGCTAAATAATACATATATAAGCTATCTAGAGGTCATATGACCTTAATATGGTCATAGCCCACCTACAAGCTTTGGCATGACTCCCAATGACCATACAATTAATCATAAACAAATAAAATTAAAAAAATTAAAAATTTGGAAAGTGGGCTTACACATCTGCATCGGAGGAAAAAAATCTATCCTTGAAAGTTATCGTCCTCGACATCAAGGAGTACGATATAATCCTCGACATGGATTGGTTGGGCGCATGCCACGCAACCATCGAGTGCGCGGAGAAGAGAGTTGTGTTCCGCTTTCCTGGCAAAATTGAGTTCTCCTATTTGTGCGGAGCAGTATCAAAGACAGCAATGATGATATCGGCAATTTCGGTAAGGTGCATGTTGCATTCTGGTTACAGCGGGTACCTAGCATCAGTTCGAGACACGAGAACAGAGATTGCAAGCACGACACAGACTGAAGTCGTGGCAGAATTTCTTGATGTGTTTCCAGACGAGTTGCCAGGGATGCCACCGGATCGAGAGATAGAATTTAGCATCGTCACCTTTCCGGACACTCGACCGATATCCAAAGCACCCTATCGAATGGCACCGACGAAGCTGAAGGAACTGAAAGCACAACTACAAGAGTTGGTAGATCGTGTATATATTTGCCCTAGTATCTTCCCATGGGGTGATCCAGTATTGTTTGTAAAGAAAAAGGATGGATCGATGCGGCTGTGCATCGACTATCGGAAACTTAACAAAGCCATGGTACGAAACAAGTACCCGTTGCCAAGGATAGACGATTTGTTTGACCAGTTGCAATGGGCGATGGTATTTTCCAAGATTGATCTTCGCTCAGGCTACCATCAATTGAAGATCAAGTCCTAGGACGTGCCGAAGTCCGCTTTCCGAACTCGATACGGTCACTACGAATTTCTAGTCATGCCCTTCGGCTTGACAAACGCTCATGCTGCTTTTATGGATCTGATGAACCGGGTGTTCCAACCATTCATAGATAAATTTTTCATCGTGTTCATCGACGGCATTCTCATATATTCGAAAAGCAAGGACGAGCACGTGGAGCACTGAAGACGGTACTACAGACTCTGCGTGAACACCAACTTTATGCCAAATTAAGTAAATACGAGTTCTGGATGCGTAGTGTGACATTCCTTGGGCACGTTATTTCAGCTGAAGGCGTCACGGTGGACCCAAAGAAAATTGAAGTGATAGTTGAATGGAAGCGGCCTACCTCGACAGGCGACATCCGAAGTTTTTTCAGCTTCGTAGGCTACTACCAAAGATTTGTTAAAGACTTTGCCAAGATTACATCGCCTATGACTCGCCTCATCCTGAAAGGAGTCACATTCGAGTGGAATGACGCATGTAAATCTAGCTTTCAGGAGTTAAAGAAACGGCTCGTCTTAGCTCCAATCCTTGCACTTTCGGCCGGACCAGAAGGGTTTTAAATATTTAGCGATACATCACGAATTGGTTTGGGATGCGTGCTTATGCAAATGGATAAGGTGATTTCGTTTGCTTCGAGACAATTGAAGCAACACGAGAAAAATTACCCTACGCATGATCTTGAGCTAGCGGCGATTGTGTTCGCATTAAAGCTATGGTGGCACTATCTTTATGGTGTGGCTTGCAGCATCTATACGGATCATAAAAGCCTCAAATATATCTTTACCCAACGGGACTTGAACTTACGGCAACGACGTTGGCTCGAACTCATCAAAGACTATGATCTGACTATCGAGTACATACCGGATAAGGGAAATATCGTAGCGGATGCTCTTAGCAGAATGTTTGCAGGATGCTTGGCTATCAACCATGACATACAACGAGACTTGACAGAAATGGGTATCGAACTCAGAATTCGCTACCGTAGAGCGCAATTGGCCCAATTGCACCTTGAGTCGAGCTTGTACAACAAGATAAAGATTGCACAGGAGGACGACCCATTCCTGAAGAAGATGCGTGAGCTGATTCGACAGAAAATGCGACTGACTTTGTGGTGGACGAGGGCGGAATGACGCGGATGAAGGGAAGAATATGCGTGCCGGACCATGCCGAACTTAGAAAAGAGATTCTGACGGAGGCCCATTATGCGAAGTACTCGTTGCATCCCGGGAGTACCAAAATGTACAAGGACTTGCGCACGAGCTTTTGGTGGCACGGTATGAAGAAAAACATGGCAACTTTTGTGTCACAGTACATGGCCTGTCAATAAGTGAAGGCCTAGCATCAAAGACCAGGTGGGGAGCTACAGAACCTCGACATTCCAGTATGGAAGTGGAATGACATCTCTATGGATTTTATCATGGGCCTTTTGAGGATGTCGCGGAGAAATGATACGATTTGGGTCATTATCGATCGATTGACCAAATCTGTTCATTTTATTGCTATCAAAGCATCATGGAGCATCGATCGGTTAGCTCAGATCTATATTGATGAGATTGTCCGACTGCACGGGGTACCTGCCATAATCATTTCGGACAGATATGGGCGATTCTTGTTACATTTTTGGACGAGTCTGTAAGCGACGATGGGCACTAAGCTGAACCTTAGCTCCGCGTACCACCCGCAAACTGATGGCCAGACAGAAAGGGTGAATCAGATCCTGGAAGATATGTTACGTCTGTGTGCAATAGATTTAAAGACTAGTTGGGACACGTACTTGCCACTTGTGGAGTTTGCGTACAACAATAGTTATCAATCAAGCATCTAGATGGCTCCCTACGAGGCGCTTTACGGAAGAAAGTACCGATCTCCGATTTGCTGGGACGAAGTCGGGGAGCGACAGGTGCTCGGGCCAGAACTAGTCGAACAAGCCGTTGAGAAGGTCCGCATGATTCGAGATAGGCTCTGTATTGCTCAGAGTCGACAGAAGAGTTATGCAGATACTCGTCGACGAGTGTTAGAGTTCTTGGCTGGGGACCATATTTTTCTGAAGGTGACGCCGATACGGGGCATCATGCGATTCGGGATAAAGGGCAAAATGAGTCTGATTTATAGGCCCCTACGAGATTCTCGAAAGAGTGGCGACGGTTGCTTACCGGATTGTGCTACTTCCTGCCTTGGGTGAAGTGCACGATATCTTCCATGTCTTCCAACTTTGAAAGTACGTGCATGACCCAAGTCATGTGGTTAGTTTCGATCAGTTGGAGCTGCGCGCCGATCTATCATACTCGGAGGAGTCCGTACAAATTTTGGACCGTAAAGAAAAGATTCTGCAGAGCCGATCGATGTCCTTAGTTCGCATACTCTGGCGCAACCATTCAGTTAAGGAGTCGACATAGGAACTAGAGGCAAAAATAAAGAAGAAGTACCCTTCACTTTTTGCCGATGAAGGTCAGATCCTTGTTCTTAAGTTTCGGGACGAAACTTTTTCTTAGTGGTATATTATGTAGTATCCCACTCCCGTTGGGGCGAAGCACTATGTAATAGGCTCGTGGCAAGTCAGACATGGTTGGGAACATAGATGGCTAGTCTGACTCAGCGACGAGTTTGGTATACGAAAACCATGGCATCAATAAAATCGATTTGGACGAATGATATGAGTACCGTTCCAACTAATAGATCGGCTACTGCTAGAATAAGTCCTAGATGTAGTGGACTGTGTCTTGGCGAATGAACTCTAAGAGAGCGACGTAACCAGTCTGCTGTTGGTTTTTTTGGTTTTCTTGGCTTTCTGAATGAATTGTTGCTTGGGTTTGATAAGTGTGCTTTCGCGTCGATTTCTGAATGCGTCTTTGGGAATTTCGAAGGATAATTGAAGGAGGGATTCTAATTCAATGCTCGTGCCATTGCAGGAGTTCATGTAACTGACGCTTGACCGTCGCGAAGCGTTCTCCTACTCTCGGCACAATATCTCTAGGTGGGTGGTTCTTCGGCCCCTTCTTTTCTACTTCTTCCCGCCAACAAAATTCTTAAAGTTCAACATTCAAATCGATGACGCTAACTGGATGTATGCTTTGCCACTAAGATTAAGAACTTGGGATAATATATCAACTTAGAGAAGTTTACTCCGAATTAATAAGTTTCACACTCAGTAGAGAAAAGATAAAGTTCTAGAAAGAGAGAGAATTTATTTCATGTAAAGTTCTAGAAAGAGATAAAATTTATTTAATGTTCTGTAAAACATAATGAAGAAACTTTGGTTGCGGTATATTATGCCTCGGAGAATTGGTGCCTACGGGATGCTAAATCAGAACGTACGGCTTCGGAGAAAAGAACTCTTGCACGAGTAGAAATGATTATGTGATTTAATGTCTACGCTATACAATTTACTTCATACATATTAAACTGTTCATACATTCGCATGGTCATGGACGGCTTGTGCACAAGGTGTGCTTTCCTCGAAACGGTACCCGAGACGCTGGAACCGATTCGGCTTAGGAGAAAATTATGGAATCGTGCTTCGGCGCGAGGCATGGAGAGACCTCAGTTAGACTCGCAACCTGGACTGGTAGGACGCGTCTCAATGCTACGTAATCGTCCTTCATGGCGTCGATATCTCCAATGATCGCATATAAGGTAGATTGCATGCTCACCTATTGTCTTGTGCAGGTGGTAAGTATTATGGCTATTTTGTGTAGGAAAGGAGCACGGTCATGGTAAGATAAGTTGAAACTGGTTATGTTGTTTACTGTTTAAAATGTGCCTTCGATATGAATTGCAAATTATATAGTTCTAAATAGAAAGATCACTTCGTATGCTAGAATCCTTAATAAGCAGTATCGATTTAGATGAGTGGGTTCGTCCCATCCACTAGCAAGTGTGCTAACCCCCAACTCCCCAGGTAACGATCGCGCTGCGGGAGCTCGATACTAGACTGAAGCTGAAGAACGGAAGGCGGCTCGAAGCTCTCCTATTTTGAAGTATTTTGAAGCCCAATTCAGATCGAAGGCTTTTGTTCAAATGTATAAAGGGGCATGAATGTATGAAACGATAAGAATTATTTTATGGCAGCTTGTCGAGAGTTTTCCTTTGTATTTTTAAAGATGTAGCCGCAACGGCATATGTAAAGTAAAAATGACCTTGCACATAGTTTGCAAGTTTTATGAATGAAAAGCTAAATTTCTTCCTATTCTATGTCTTCGACTCTCTGTAGTACTGTTTAATTTCAACTCATCGTCTCAAAAGAAACTTCAAGTGCATATTCTTGTCTTATACAAGTCCAATAATGACATGTACGACATCACGTCCTGACTCGTGGAGATTGATTTATCTCGAGTCGAGGCGATGACGACCGATTTGGCGAGTCGGGGCGTGACACGGCCGAGCGCGCCTCCAGCGAACCCCCCGTGGCGCGCACCTTTGCCCCGGCGTGAGAAACGGGCGATTCGTACGTTTTGCACGAAATCTCGCCGTGACGCACAATTTCGAATTTCAGAATGTATGTCTCATCGCAGCAACTTCGTACGCATTTTCTGGACAATCCGCCCGTTGGATCGTCGATCCGTTTCTTCCGTCTCCATCTCGGTATAAACCCCTTCACCTCCATCAAATTTAGCGGTTAATTCTGTTGTTTGCTTTGTCAAAATCGGCCACCAAGTTGACCCTTTAAATTGTGTTATTTTTTGTCACGCCCCAGAACCAGAACACTGGAGAGCGGGGGCAGACATAGCCAGCTACGTATAATGAAATGGAATCCACCTCACTATACGGTCACGGCTGTCTAGATATATGAGGGTTTACTACAAGCTATCGGTCTCTTAGGGTCAATAACAAGCCTAATTGTCTCAATCTTAAGCAAGCAAATAAATGTTACAAGATGTAAGATCACTAAATATACAATAGTAAGGCGTCTCAAACATTACATATTCAGCTGATCATGAAGCTAATCGTACAAAATGTGAGGATTAGCAAGAGTTTAGTCATACATGATCAACCCTAGGATATGTCAATCATGTTACAGCCCGTAGGCAGACAGTAAGTAAAAATATACACGAGCTAACACTTGCTCGTCGGCTAAACGCCTCAAAAGAATATTTTTACAATAGAGTGGGAGAGCCAAAATAAACCCACTCGTTGCCAGGATTCCTTCTAGTGGTCACCATCTGGCTGGAAAGTCGGAAGATCCTCTGGAGTTGCTCCAGTATCTGGCCATACAATACCAGCTGGGTCAGACCCCAGAAAGAGCAAGTGCCACAAAAGAGGCTTCACTTAGGAACTAAAACCAGCAATTAGCACAAGAATATAATTACATAATAAAAGACAGTAATTAAGGAAAATCATGACAGGTGATATACGATGAGATAACCATGGGACTATTCAGATAACCAGGTTACAACCCGTAAACCAAACAATGACTGGGGTTGTAACCATTCGTCTGAACAGAACTTAGTTTCTCCCACCATTTATCGGCAAGATAAAATAAGAAATCAGGACATGTAACAATCTTGTACAGGATCAAGACAAGACTAGACTGATTGAACTTCATCCATTATTCACGGCCAAGCAATAAGTACGGCTTGATACTTTAACTAACTAGGGTTATCACAGGCCTAGTTACTAGCAAGATGCAGTGAGATTATTCCACAGCCACAAGCCCTGCAGACCATCCAGGTTATCCAGGTCGAACTACAATAAGGGTGCAACACATGACAGTATGCTGGAAATGTGCCCTACTCGTCGGCAGGATACAGATCCCAAGTGGGGCGCCCAGATAACGGGATTGCCTGTAGCTGGGAAATCTCTTCATGACTACTGTGTTATTCTAATTATTAGCCTTAGTCCTTTTTAGTAGGTACCCCTGACCGTGGTACTCAGGGGTCCCTGCCCTAGACATGATGCAAGACAAGACGGGTTCATTTGTACAAGCATAATCGTCCGCGGTGTCCAGGTTATTCATTTTATCAAGTCAGGTTAGCCGTCGCAACAGCATATCCAGGTATATCATGTCAGGTTTTTCTTGTCAAGAGTGTGCCACGGCGGGCCACTATCATGAATTATCATGTCAAGTTATCATGTCAAATATGTCAGGTCAAGTTTACTGTCAGGAGTGCGCCACAATGGGTCACCATCGTGTCAGGGAACACACTTAAAATTAATAGCACAAGCATACAAGTGGTAACTAAATATTAGCAGGAGCAAGGACGTGGACTCATGCGGCTCAGAAAAGATTCGCTCATGCGGCCATACAAGTCACTAGGCCTTATGCGGCTCAGGAGAAAGTTTAAATATTTAAGCATGCGAGCACATGCAAAGTGCATGCGGCTGACAAACAATTCTATGCGACCAAGTGCAATTAATAATAGCCTATACGGCCACAAATATTAATGTACATGCGACTACCTAGAAATAAATGTGCATGCAGCCAAGCACGTAGATGTGCATGCGGCCAGCTAAAGAATTCCCATGCGGCTACAATGGTTTCCAAGCAAGAATGCATGTGATGATGCATTAATTTCTAATGCATATGTGGCTCACTTTGTATGTGCTGATGCAAAGTGCTGAATGTGGCTCACTAAAGAATTCAAGAATGCATATGCGGCTCACTTTAGTTGGCCAAAAGCAATTGCTAAAAGGCATGCAACAGTTGTATGCATTGTATGCCATTTATTGAAAGGCCATGCTATGCGTCCGAAATGAATAAGCATGCAAGCATGCAACTACTGCTTGCAACTGATGCTTGCTTAATGCATTTAAACAAGGGTCATGCAAATATGCTTAAACTAATGCATTTAATAATTTGCCATGCAAAAGTACTCAGCTAATGCATTAATATATTAAGGCATGCTTGCATGCATTAATATAATGCATTAATCCCTCATGCGGCTGATGCATGCTTGCATGCATTAATCTAATGCATTAATACAACATGCGACAGACTTTAGTTCCCATGCTCCTATATGCGGCTCACTATTGGCATCTGTATGCGGCCGTGCAATTTGCTCATGCGGCCAAGTAACTATTTAAGCATGCAAGCTGGCCATTATTATATTTAAATATTCTTATGCATGCAGGAGATTAAATGGCCATGCGGCCAATATATTTAAAGTTGGCCATATGCGGCTCAACAAAATAGCAACTGGTCATTTCGGCCATTAAATGCAACTAGCCATATGCGGCTAACTTACTAATACCCATGCAAGCTACTGCTTACATAAAGCATGCAAATACAATTAATGCTAAGTCCAAGTAATTATTTAATACTAATGGCAATTATTTAATACAAGCAATTAATGCATGCATGCAAGCAATTAATGCTTGCAAGGCCATGCGGCCAAGTATGGCTAAGGCCATATGCGGCCAAAAATAACAAATGGTCATGCGGTCAAGAATGGCCTATGCGGCCCAGACAAGTTGCATGCAAATTCATGCAAGCTTGCAAGCAACTAAGATAAAAGGGCCATACAATAAATAATGCTCATGCGACCAGAAACTAAAAATGTTCATGCGGCCAGAAGTAAAATTAATGGCTCCCACAGAGAGCATGTCCATGGAAAATACCATGGCCTCCATGCTCCTCCAAACAACATTAGAAACCCAAATCCAACTCCCGTGGGTCAAATTTGGACAAAATAGAATTCTCTACATCATGGAACTATCAACTAGCAAAAATATACAAGTTTGCTAGATCAAAATTCATGAAAATCAAAAATACCACAAAACTAGATCTACAAGAAATTAACCACAGAAATGAAAAGTGCTAAGTACTAAAGTGGGTTAGAAACACATGAGGAAGACAATGGAACAATAAAAATGGACTTTCTCCATGAAGCAAGATACACTTGCCTACACCTCCCTCTCTCTCTGTTTGGTGGAGAAGTTTAATAGAGGAAGAAGAAGATTTAATGAGGAGAGAGAAATGTTTGGTGGGATATTTAATGAAGAGGGTGGTGGTAGGTAGGTGGGTTGGTTCTCTAACAAAACCGAACCAAGCCAACAAGCCGAACCGAACCAAGATAGACCAATCAATAAAATGCCAAATAAATCAAGCAGGGAGACATGCAAATACGAGTCTAAATACGCACACATATACCGAGATACGTAATAAGAAACATGGGCATTACATTTTTGGACAATTTTGTGGAGCCAACTTTGTGGACTCGTATCTCCACCATTGCAGCTCCGTTTGGCGTGCCACTGGTTCCTATGCGCAGTTGGTATAACCCTCTTCCTGTCCCTTAAGTTTTATTTCATTGTGAGCTTGTTTGGTTGGTTGAATTTGACACCAAAGTTGGCCATCCAAATTCGTAATTTTTAACTTGTAAAATTCTAATTTTGGACCCGGAACTCCGATTCCAATTCTAACACCACAAGTAGACTTGTGGCATCGTTCTGGCATTAATTCATAAAAAGTTTATTAGATTTGGAGGACGTGGGCCCCGACACATATTTCGGTGCAAAACGGGCCCCAAAGTCCGAGTCAACGGATCATTTTGAGATCGGTTCATCAAAATCCAATTCTGGATATACCATTGAGTTCATATCATCATTCTAGACTCGTTGACATATACTTTGCTAGATTTAGTGGACTTTGGTTCCGGCACGTATTTCCGTGCAAATCGGATTCCAATATCCGGGTCAACGGACCAATTTGAGATCGGACCATCGGAATCCAATTCTGGATATACCGTTGAGTTCGTATCGTCATTCTAGATTCGTGGATAAATATTTTGCTAGGTTTTGAGGACTTTTATCCTGGCACATTTTTTAGTATAAAGTGGGTCCAACAGGACACTGTTTTAATCCAAAATTATCTTTTTGCCCATGTATCCAAATTGGACTTATGGGTAGGCTCTGATAGCTATTTTGACCATTTTGGACACATTGATGATGGTTGTTTCATCATCCGACAATATTTGTAGACTTTTTTCCTTATCTATCACTATTTGTTATAATCCTTATCTTTTTGGTTCGTATTTTGAGATCTGTGCATCGGAATTGAAATCCGTCGATTCCAATGATTTTACATTTCTGAAATTGATAAGTTGGCCATGTGGATGATTATAGAGGCTAGCTTTGACCTTGTTTAACCTAGAATGGATTAGGAGTTGACCAGTTGACCAAAGTCAACTGTAAGTCAATTTTTTACCCAGTTCGACTTAGTTTGACTGAGTTTGACCTAGAATAGTCCTAGAAGCACAGAATTAATGTATATATATATATATATATATATATATATATATATATATATATTGTTTACTCTAGAAAACTAAGTAACTCTGTATATTCATATTAGGTCTCTGTGACGTCGGTTTAGGCATAGACCCTCACTTATTGCTCAGGACAGCAGGCGAGTACATTCTCTGATAGTTTTTATTGTCTTGATATCTGCTATATCCGATTCAGTTATAGTATTTTACTTGATTTTTGACACGATCGTACACGGACTAGTATACGTCGGATCCTGTCATGAGACGCCATTCCTGGGTATATTGGTACATTGTTCGATCTTGTTTTCTTGTACTTATATAGACGTCGATTCCTAAGGGAATTTGCTACCCTCTTAGAGAATCCCGCATCATGACATGACATGTCCAGATCCATTATACTACTCGGGGATGGGGAGTTATTAGAGATTTTGCGATCATACCCCACCATGCGTGTTTCATGTGAGTATTACTCATACAACCCATGTATGATTAGCCAAGTGCTAGTCATACGTCTCACATATGACTAGCCAGGCCATATTCCTGTGCATGTTCCTAAGCCGATCACATAATGCTCTAATATCTCAAGGCACTGTTTATATTTACATTATACATCATATACTACTGTACTGTTCTACATTCCAGTATCTCATCCCTGACATGATATCCAATTTTACATATCATGTTTATGTTTATATTCCAGTCTTGATACACTACCAAAATATGTCAAATTAGCGACAAAATTAGCGACGCCAGTTAAAAACGTCGCTATGTTTTGTGTATTTAGCGAGGTATAAAAATGACGTCGCTGAACGTCACTATCAGAGACGTTTAGCGACTATTAGCGACTAGAATTATAGTTTGAAAAGAACAAGTCGCTATTTAGTCGCAAAACATCACTGATTTATTTTATTCAGCGATGTTTTATGACATTTAATCAAATCCGTCGCTATCCTATTACTGAACAGCGACGTCTAGCGACGTCTCTCTAAGACGTCGCTAAAAACTTTCATATAGGGTTCTGGGAACCCGATCGATTTCATTTTATTTTCATCCAAAGGCGCGTCAGGTCGTCGAAGGACGATATGAAATTGTCGGGGAGGCTGCAGTACCAGTCATACGCCACTCCTTTCAGGGCCCCGACGAAGATGCTGGTGAGGAGCGCGTCCTCCTTCGGAAGATGCCCTGTCTGTGACTGGAAGTACGTCAGGTACCGTCGCGGAGAGTCCTTCCCGTCATATGGGGTGAGTGTTTATGGTTTATACTTTGGAGGATAAACCACCTTGTTCCACTCGAGGGAATAAGGCTGTGGAATGCCCATCTTCTGGCGTTCCTCTTGCCTGTTCTTGGACTCGAAGCGCTCCCGCAGGTCTTTGATCATTTCGACCACATCCTCCGTAGAGCTAGGAGTCGGGGAAGGAGGGCTCCGAGGTCCGAGGTGCTTCTGTATCCGAGGGCGCCCGTTGGAGGGGCACACTCGACTCCCCATTAGCTCCTGGGTCAGGACCAGTTGAAGGTGTCCTGATCAAGGCCGACCGCATCTCAAACACTGCTTGAGTCAGTGCTTGCATTGAGGCAGAGAGGGTTTTGAGTCCCCCCTCCAATGAGTCTATGCGCTGGACTATGTCCTGTGACGGCGTATCAGACTCGACATCATCCCCAGCCATGTATACTGTCCTGACACGGCCAGAAGTGGATGGATTGGTTGAGGCTTCGCTTTCGGCCTCACTCTCATGCGGGGGAGTTACTTCTCCTGGCGTTTGGCCACCCCCAGCCGCATTCTGGAGTTCATCTTCAATAGGTGCATCTGCAAGGGTCTGCTTGCCCTCAGCTCCGTCTTGAAGGACCTCTTCGTTTCCAGAACTACCCCCGGCAGTGTCCTGGAGGACATCCTCATTTTGAGGGGCTTCAGGGAGAGTAATCTCGCCTTGATGATGAAGATCCGCCGCAGCTGTGCTTTGGACATCTTCGTCTTCGGAAGGAGGCTCAACAAGGGTCTGGCTACCCCCAGCTTCCTCCAAGGACTTCTTCCTCGATCGAGTGCCTTCAAACACTCCAGAGGTCGAGACAGCTGCCTTGGTTTTCCTCGGCTGGCTTTTGGATGAAGACAAGGAATTGGCAGTCGTCTTCCGGATTGATGAGGAGTTGGAGACCACGTTACATGAAGCGACCTTTGGCTCCTCTTTAGCTGACACCTTTGTCCCAAGGCGACGTCGGAGAGGTGTCGATGATTGCAGTCGTTAGAAGACCGACTGTCTTGGTGGAGCTGCCGCCTTGCAACAGCAGGTGATGGTGACCACCGCACAAGTATGCCCTATAAGAGGCGCATCGTGCTTGTTGGTCGACTCTCCTGACCGGCGCTTGTGAATGATCACGTTGCGCAGGTCGTTGGAGGAGAGTGGTGCCTTCACACCCTTTTCAGATGTATGGCAAGGCCAAACGTCGGGGTGGTCAGGTGAGTGCTGCGCCCCCTGATCTAATACCAAGCAGGCATCACGATCAGTAGTGGGGGAACCACAACATTTGAAGTAACTTGAACGGACCTCAAACGTACAACCAGAGGAGGCGCGGGAGTTCAAGACCACTGAGTTTGCCTCTCTCGACTTGGTTGTGCACGCAGTAGATGCGCCCAAGCGAGATGAGGACTTTGAAGATCGACTCGTTGTTAGTGCAGAAGCACTTGAGTCAACCTTGTACAGCTTGCCATCGGCAGCGCGCGTGATAACGAGCGCGTGTCTCTGGCCGGCTGCTGGCATAGCACGTTTGCGGCGCATGGCCCGTGCCGCCTTGGATTTCTTCGTACCAGCCCGCTGGGGCGTATAGTACTCAGCATCCAAATTCTCCTCGCCATTACAGCGAGTGAGTCTGTCAAAGACAGAGGCTTTTTGTGGCGCATCAGAGGAACTTGGGTTTTGATACATGAAACGAGATGATGGTTCCTTTAGTTAGCTTGCTTATGTTACAATTATATTCTCTGTGAATATCGATCTTACCAAATGGCACCCATGACCCGAGCAGCGACAGGTCATTTCAGGTAAACACAGATTGCTGAGGTGGCTCCTCCTACTGTTAAGGAGGAAGTGGCACCGGTAGCTAGTGAGACCGGGAGTTCCATTCATCCAGCACCTGCAGTAGAATGGCATTTTTCTGCCGTCAATCCTACTTTTTCGAAGATGTTGCGTGATGGTATCATTGAGCGTATGCGTGAGCTGCGTGGTCATCATTAGTATAGTTTTATGGATATATTTTGTGTTGGACTATTAGTACTTATTACCAGTTATACTTGTTTTATGGAGATGAGTTTATGGACTTAATTATGGACTTATTACCAGCTGTACTTGTTTTATGGAGATTAATTATGAACTTATTACCACTTGTTTTATGGAGATTAATTAGGCTAAGTCTTTTGTGTGGTCAATTCTGATACACTATGGTTATATGGTTATGTCATGTGATATACTATTACCACTTGTTGTATCATGATTACTTGGGATTCTATTTCAATGTTTAGGATATGTCATGATTAATGCGCCTATTACTTTTACAAGTGTTTCAACGAGTGCATGTATCTATCTTACAGAATTATCCTCAAATGGATATGGATCTGAATTACTATCTGTAGAATCGTTCTTAGATGTACAACCGTCATCCTGATGACATGTGCAGTGTACGAGATAAATTCATAGAGGGTGTACAGCAGTTCCTACAGTTTGCCAAGGCGTTTCCTCAGTACATAGACGGTACCAAAATTAAGTATCTGTGTGTGAGATGTCGCAACTTGAAATATCATCCAGAAGTGGAAGTCACGTATCATTTATGCTCGAAGGATTTCACACCGAATTACTATCAGTGGAGCGCGCACGGAGAACTTGTGTCTTTAGCATCAGAGTATGAACCTTATGTGGATGTCCAAAACCACGTTACTTACGATGATGGGTTGGTCAACATGGTTTTTGATGCAGCGGGACCTAGTTTCGATCCGGACAATCATGATGCACCTGAGGAGGCACCGAACGCTGATGCTGTAAAGTTTATAGAGTTGCTGGAGAATGCAAGGACTCCATTATATCCTGGTTGTGAGGATCATTCACCGTTGGAGGTGGTTACAAGATTGTTGAGCATCAAGTCTGATTTTAATATGTCGTAAGATTGCTACAACCGAGTTATGGAGTTGATTATAGAAATATTGCCTGAGGGTGCTAATTTGCCTAAAAACTTTTACCGGTCTAAGAGAATGGAAAGATCGATCTGGATGGGATACGAGAAAATCGATGCATATCACAACGGATGCATGTTGTACTACAAAGACGATAAGGATGAAGACGCCTACAGATTTTATGGTGCTGATTGCTACAAGGGCAGTGGTAGAGGAAAGTCTATCGGTAAAAGGAAGCCTACCTATTCGATGCACTACTTACCATTGACGCTGCGGTTGCAGTGGTTGTTTATGGTGAAGGAAACTACAAAAAACATGAGTTGGCATAAGCGAGAACAGACCGAAGGAGTGTTGGATCACCCATTTGATGGAGAAGCATGGAAGCACTTTGATCGAGAGTATCCAAATTTTGCTTCTGATCCGCGTAATGTCAGATTAGGTCTTTGCTCCCACTGTTTTACCCCATTCGAACTTTCAGGATCCCAGTATTCGTCTTGGCCTGTGATCGTCACTCCGTACAATCTACCGTCTTGGATGTGCATTGTGATGACCATAGTTCGTATTACATATTTTGTGATACGTGTACATATCTGACTCGTATTGCATGTCTCCTGGCTTGGTTCGGCTTGTTTGGGTTGGCTTGGTTCGGCTTGGGTTGCTTATTGGTTCATCATGAACTAAGGTGAGAACCCTTACCTACGACCACCATCCCCATTTATTAATCCCACTCTCTTCTCTCTCCTTATTATCACTTCAATAATTCTTCTTCTTCTTCATTTACTCATCTCCACCTACACCCAAGAGCCCTAGGCAAGTGCAACTTGCTTCATGATGGATCTCGAGTTTTATTGTTCCATTCCCTTCTTTACATAATTATAAGCCTCTTTAGAACTTGGAGTTTTTGATTTTTATGGATAGATTCTTCTATATCTATATTATAACTTTGGGGTTTCATGAGTTCATGGAGTTTTCTTAGTTTTGATCTACTAAAACTTGTTATTTTTGAAAACTAATAGTTCCATGAGTAAGAGCACGAAATTTCGTATGAATTTGGTTTTTGATTCACCTCATTTCGAGTTAAAATGAAGTTTTTATGGCCAAAACAAGTTTTCTGAATTTTTTATGTCGGCTGAGTAAGATTTTACGCAGGGAACCCTGATATTGCGTATTTTACGCTGGATAGCATCCAGAATGTAAGATTTTACGCAGGGAACCCTGATATTATATATTTTACGCTGGATAGCATCTAGAATGTAAGATTCTACGCAGGGAACCCTGATATTGCGTATTTTTACGCTGGATAGCATCCAGAATGTAAGATTTTACGCAGGGAACCCTGATATTGTATATTTTATGCTGGATAGCATCCAGAATGTAAGATTTTATGCAGGGAACCCTCATATTGCGTATTTTACGCTGGATATTATCCAGAATGTAAAATTTTACGCTGGAACCCTCCTCTTTTGCGTATTTTACGCAGAATTGAATTTTTGGCGTAAAAAGTGCACAGAATGACTGTTTTTGCCAAGTTTAGCTATTTTCTAGCCAGAATTTCGAAAATCTTAAAACATGAAAGTTTTAGATCTTTGTCTTGCCTTTCTGAATATCTCTGGAGCACCTTATTTTGAGTTCGTATGTGGAAGTTATGCCCCGTCTCCCCTGAGCTGCATGATTCCTCCACAACTCTTGCACCCTGTTTATATTTATTTATTGCATATACGCTTATACCAGGTTAAATGTTAATTTTAAATATGTTCCATGACATAAGGGTGACCAGTTGTGGTGCACTTTTGACAAATGATATGACATGATAGTGGCCCGTCGTGGCACACTCTTGACAGTGAATTTGACATGATATATATCTCGAATGCTGTTGCGACGACCAGCATGTCATGATAGAATTGAATGACCTGGACACCGTGGACAATTGTGTTTGTACAAATAAGCCAGTACTGTCTTGCATCATGTCTAGGATAGGGATCCCTGAGTACCACAGTCAGGGATACCTACAGTAATTGACTAAGGCTAATAAACTAGAATAATTCAGTAGACATGAAGAGATTCCCAGCTACATGCAATCCCGTTATCTGGACGCATTAAGTGGACTTGTAGCTGTTTGCCATTAAAATTGTTTGATTGAAAACTTTAATACAAACAGAACAGTGTTACAATGTAGGACTTAGACGTAGTCCTAGGAGTACACTTTTGTTTAAGCTGGGTCCTTAGTGCCAATGGAGCGAGTGGTAATGCGTTGACTCCGTTGACCGGCTGACGACGGTTATCGGTTCTCTGAAGGCGTGGATTGCTCTGGGTGCTGGAGCTTGCTGAGAGGAGAAAGACGTTGAGTGTCTGTATCTGCCTCTCTGGTGATTCCTCGTATGTTCATTGTGGATTCTGTCTGTTGTCCGTGGGTGAGAAGGAAATGATCCCTCTATTTATAGTTTTGTAGGCTGGCTGCTCATGTGCGCATGTAGGATGCGCCGGTGTGTGGGGACGCCACGTGGAAGTTGCTGATGGAGGCGCACGGATGATGCGCCCTGATTGGGAGGTTGAACTCTTCATACTGCTGTTGTGAGCCGGCACGTAGCAGAGGAGAAGATCTTTCTGTTGCTGAAATCTTGGACGTGTTGAGTCAAAGGACACGTGTCATCGACCCATGGCTCAAAGATCTCGGATTGGGGGGGCAGTGATCTGGTGAGCTGCGCCTTGGATCTGGACGCAGGAAGAGACTGCGGCTCATAACCTTTAGGAGTTATAAACCATTTAGGGCGCATGGCTTTTGAGGCGTATGTAGGTGACCTTCCTTCTGTCTTTCGGGATCAGAGATCAGTCTGGGGCGCATGGCTTTTGAGGCGCATGCAAAGCTTCAATTGGAGACTCTTCTTCTGTCTTTAGGGATCAGTGAAGGGTCTGAGGCGCATGGCTTTTGAGGCGCATGCTGGTTTGGACGCATGGCCGTAGAGGCGCATGCGGGTTTGGACGCATGGCCGTAGAGGCGCATGCGGGTGGCCACGTGGCAGTAGCCGTCGAAGTCATGATGATGCTGACGTTGTCGACGCTTCGTTCTCTGAAAAAGCTGTCAACTGTTCAGACTTTGGGAAGCGTGCTGCCAACTCTGGTGTCAGTTCAGCATTTAATGTTTGTGATGTTCGATGGACAGCTGAGTGGGCACATTGGTTGGTGTTCCACTTGGCATGGAGATGTGAGGGCGCATCCTTTGTGATGCGCCGGGTACTGTAGGGCGCGTCTGTGTGATGCGCCTGATGCAGGAGGGCGCGTCCGTGTGATGCATCGTTTGGCTGGCGCATCCGACATGTCCTTAAATGACGCGGCTGTCTCGCTCCTCGAGTGCTATAAATAGCCGTTTGGCTGAATTCGAGGCGTCCGGTTCATCCATTTAATACAAATTCATTGCACAGAATTCGGAGAGTCATCCACTTGGCGCGTGGGTTTGATTTGCCCGGCCTATAAATAGTGGCATGGAGAGAAGGTTTGCTCCTCATTCCCTCACGTACTTCCAACATGAACTTGGATATGTGGGTGCATTCTGTTGACGAAGTGCTCCCGAGGGTGAAGATGAGACGTCGTGTTGTCTTCGATGCACTTGAAGGTGACTGTTACATCCAAAAGACGGAGTCGAGGGCTTCCGAGGCAGGCGGAAGGTGCCTGTTGCATCCAAAGATAAGGATGTTCGGGCCTCGTCTCCGTTATTCCGGAAGAGCCGTAGATCGGAATGGCGGTGCTAGGCTCTCTCTTCCTTCAAAGTGGGTGCCGCCCACTTTGATTGTGTTGAAAGCTCCTTGTGCCATGATTTCGATCACGGTCTTCCTTGGTCTTTAGAGGCTCTTTCGAAACCTCCCTGGCCACAACATTTACGGTGCTCTTCTCTTCCCTGGTTCCAGCCAGAGGGTTAAATGCTTTGCTTGGCGAAGCACTTATCAGGCGAGCCTGGCTGGAAGAGCGGCACATAACTGGGCTCTGCTCGGCCAGGTGAGCCTGGTTGGAAGAGTTGCACATAACTGAGCTGCTGAAGAGATGGTAGGATGCGTCTGGCTGGAGGCGCATGACATCTGCTACGCCTGGCTGACAGCGCATGGTGACTGCTGCGCCTATCGGAAGGCGCATGGTGGTTGCTGCGCCTATCTGAAAGGCGCATGGTGGTTGCTGGATGTAGATCTAGGATCCTTCCTTTGTAGAAATTCTCATTTGTACCATCTTTTCTAGACATGTAATAGACTTTTATATATAAAATAAAAAGTCCTTCTTCGAATGTCTATGGCTTATTCGATTAGCTGTCTGAGTTCTGGCGCATATAATGCCTGGCGCATGGGCTTTCTGGTTGTGAAATTCCATGCTTCTACAAGACCCCCTTCAAAGTTTTCAAAACTTTTGAATAAGTTTTGGAATACTTTGAATAAGAAGCATGGAGGTCAGGGCGCATGATTTTTGGGCGCATGCTTGTTCGGGCGCATGCTCCTTTCAGTTGATGATGATGACGCCTTGGTAACCCAAAAGATTAATGATGATCTTTTGGTTGTATTTGTTGTTATCTCCTCACGGAACCCGAAGCGACGGCTGAGATTACACGTCATCGGTTCACGCGTGCGACCAAGTCCTATAAATAGGTAAGGGTTGGAGAGAGAGAGAGTTCATCTGCTCTGTGCCTTTGCTTTCTTTAGAGTTTTTTCTTCAAAACCCTAACTTTTTCTTCTTTGAGAGAATGGCTCCCAAGACTCCTCGCGGCGGTGCCGGCAAGGGGAAGGAGAAAGCGAAGGAGCCTGCGGAAGTTGTAACGGCTGACGTTCCCAGACGGCCTGTCGAAGTTCGGCCAGAGGTGGTCGGTAAGTCTCGTTTTTCTGTACACCAACGCACATAGACCTTGGGTCTTTAATGATGTGCCGCGGTCTTTGTTCGCCGACGCGCATGGGTTTAGACCCTGATGATGCGCCGAGGCTGCTGACGCGCATGGGCTAAAACCCTGATGATGCGCCGAGGCTGCTGACGCGCATGGGCTTAAATCCTGATGATGCGTCGAAGCTCTTCTTGTTGCTTCTAATATTTTTCTGATCTTTGCTAGTGTCGGTAGCAATCCCGCCTTTGAATGAAGTGTTCTTGGAGGCTGTCTTCAACCAGATGGGAGTAGAGTATGATGAGGAAGTGATAAACCCCGCTCAAGAGGCTCTTATGCTGGATCAGCCTCCCGAGAGAATGACCCAAATCCATGAGCAGCAGTATGGGTTCCTCAAACGGATGATGGAACGTGGTGTTTTAAAATCCTCCACATCTGATAAATTGACCTTCTTGAAGCCCGAGTTCTTATTCGGAGACCGTCTCACTTCTACTGATGCGACGGTGTTGAAGGTCAAGGAGGACTGGTTCTTTACAACGAATGGGGTGCATATGACTGTCAAGCAACTTGAACGTCAATGGCCTTTGACATCCTTCTGTCGCCTTGTTTCCCAGAGGAAGATGTCTTGGGATCTTACCCCTTCTCAGGGGGGAGCGGTGACTGGCGTCATCCAAATTGATTCTACTTTCGACCGAAGGGATACTTTGACCGCCACACGGTCTGGGTCTTCTTTCACCTGGCGGACTCTACGCCCCGGGAGCCTCTACAGTGACGTACCCATTGATACGTTTTCTTATAGTGCTTTGACTTTTACACATCGTATGCTTTTGATGGAACGCTCATACCCGAAAGGAGATTTTCGGGTAGAGGGTTGGTGCCATTATGTTTCCAAATGGGATAAACTGACACTCTGGATCTTGTCGCGGTTTCGGACCGAGCTTCGAGAGATTGGGTTGACTGCCGCGATCCGTGCTACCCAGGCGGGTGTTGATCTCAACAGGCATATGTTCCTCGCACTACTGGAGATTTTCGATGTCCATACCGGGACCTTTTTTACTCCGGTAGGGGAATTAGGGTTCGCACTTCATGAGATGTACGAGGTGTCAAAACTCCCTTGGGGGTCGGAACCCTATGAAGAGTACTTTCCCACCAACGAGGAACTTCAAGTCCTGGGGGACAGGGCTGAGGAGATGACGGCCGTCTTTAAGGAAGTGGCGAGTCATCATTACTATATGCAGAGACGGGATAGGAACGGGACGCAGCCTCATGTGACCGCTTGGAGAGATTATGTCTTTAGACAAGACAAGGAGGATCCCTCACAATTTTCTACTCCACCGGCGCTCTCTCGTAGCGAAGTGTTGTCCGAAATGAGCAGGTTAGGGGAGAAAAATCCCCGAGGAAATGAGGACCAGCAATCAGATGCACGCTCCTACAGCTGCTTCTGGCATCTTGCTTATCGGATGTCACCCAAGGCGGTGTTGGCGTCCTACCTGATGATATGGCTCCGGGATTGTGTGTTCGCGGGCGGATCCGGTGCCGTAGAGAGGGTAACCCGAAACTTAATCCTGCCAGCCGTGAAGCTGGTCTTCGGCCGGCGTTTGGCTCTTCTCCCCGCAATGGTATGTAACCTGCAGCGAGGTTTGAGAGAGTTTGCTGGAAATATGATTCATGACAGAGGCCGAAACAATAACTTCCCGCGCGCCG
Organism: Iris pallida; assembly: GCA_029216955.1. NCBI lineage: Eukaryota > Viridiplantae > Streptophyta > Magnoliopsida > Asparagales > Iridaceae > Iris > Iris pallida. The sequence goes on along the minus strand of JANAVB010025800.1, from coordinate 3,858,052 downwards.
AACTGCCGTTTCACTATTTGATGGGATGGCTAATTTTGCATCATCTCCGTGTGATGAGTCCAGGCTTGGAAGATGATTATAAGGCTGGAGATGCACTCCTTCGTCGTTTCAATCGGAGGAGCTGGTCACATACTGGTGTCCATGTTTGTAGAAAGGTCTTATCCCGTCTTCAGGGTTGGGAAATTACCAAAGTTGGTCCAATCTACTTGGGCTTTGAGGCCAACGAAGATCTAAGGGATCTGGGCGAAGGTACCACCAATCTGCCTCAATGGGGATTCCGCTGGTTGCAGAGTATCCGGCCGTCTCATCTGGTATACAGGAACATGAATCAGTGCTACCTGGAACCATATTTGCCAAGCCGCTTTGCGCGGCAATTTGGTTATGCCCAGATGATGTTGGATAACCCCAGTATTTCTCTGGGGTATATTGGAAGTTTGCTGGATGGTGCACGAGCTTGGCATTACTATAATGCCGGATGTACCGGAGCTCGTTTTACGTTGCCCGTCCCAGATCCGCGGCCGCCCATTCTTTACTCAGCCGCCAAATTTTACTGTGTTATGGCTGCTGCGCCCTCCGGATATGACAGGAAAACCAGTCTTATTGCAGGCACCCAGTTAGCGATAACCGGGAACGTGCCGGTGAAGGCCCGATCGCATCGTCCGTCAGGGACAGGTCATCGGAGTGCCCCTTCCGCCTCTCAAGCAGAACCCTCGGGCGATCGATCAAAGCGATGTGCAGACGTAGGGATTGAATCTCCTGTACCGAAGAAACAGAAGAAGGCGTCGTCACCGACGGCGTCATCAGATTCAACGTCCGCAGAGGTAAAGGCGTCCCACATAATCTGATTTTGGTTCCACTACTTACGAGGCTTCATCTTCTCTTGTAGGAACCGTTAAAAAGAAAACCTCGCACCCCAAAGTCAGGTGGGAGCAGGCGAGAAGGGACGGCGGGCTCATCTGAAGTGCGTATCCCGCCGACCATGATGTCTCCCATGGAGGAAGATCCGGAGGATGCTGTTGACGTGGAGATTCCGGTATCCCGGATTATGTTAGGAGGGAAACTGAGACAAGCACGCCGTTTCCTGGTGGTGAAGAAGAATGGAGTTCATCGTCTTCCGATGACGTTGCTCCAGAGCTGCAAGAGCCTGTTGCGGAGGCAACAGAAGTAGTTGAGACAGAGGAGAGGGTTGAATCCCCTCTTTATCATGATGAGGGGAGGTCGGTTGCATCATTGCCGAGTCCTACCCCGGCTTCAACCGCGGAAGTTGAGGCGGCTACCACTCAGGAGGTAGCGACAGATTCTGTCCCTGTTGAGGGACTCGATGATGAGACCCGTCTGCCAGTCAAGACCGCTGCGACGAGTCAAGAGACAAGTGATAATCTCCCTATTCTGCCAAGGGAGGTATCAACTGTTGATAGGATGTTGGGGGTAGAAGAGATGGCTGTTGACGTTGGAGGTTCTTCTGGGCTTGAGAAGGGTAAGGGTGTAGAACCCTCTGTTGCTCCTTCTACTTGGGGGACCCTCTCGACGCCTGTGCCGGCTCCTTCTGTTGCTTCGGCTCCTCGGGCTGGAAGTCCAGCCCCTGTTGATGAAGAGCCCATTGATGCCGAGGTTCAAGCCTCGCTGATTGAGATTGGCGGATCTTCTTCCGGTCCGCGAACTGTAGTAGCTCCTCCAACTCCCGTGATGACGCCGCAGGTCCTGGCGGATGCAGACGAGTATGTGAAATTCCTCGTCGAGGGGGTGTACAAAATGTTGCAGAAGGGTGTATCTGCTGTGATGGATGCCAATAGGAGTTTTACGACGGCAAAAGCTCTGGCAATGCCCTGCATCGAGCTGATTCGTATTCACCAAGGCTACGACCACATGGCCAAAATTCTGGAGGCTTCGGTGATTGAGCTGGATGAGCGGCTCGCGGAACTTCAACGCATCCAGCGAAATGACCTTTCTGTCCTGATAGAGGCGGAGAAGGGGAAGCTGATCGCCGAGATCGAATCTTCACACCAGGCCACCGTGGACGTTTGGGAGCGCGAGGTGGCTGAGACTGAGGCTGCGGTAGAGCAGTTGTCTCAGTCCATGAAGACTACGGTGGAAACTCGAGCTGCATTGGAAGCTAATATCGCGGATATCGACACCCAGATGTACCGCCTTGAAGACCAACGGGCCCGACTCCAGTTAGAGGTCGAGCGTGTCCGGGCTGAACATGCGGCATTCAAGAAGGATGAAGCGGCTTTTACTCAGCGAACTCTTGCCTTGGCGCAGCAACGATAACAGCTTGATAAAAAGCATGCAAGTGATACTTCCGCTGGGGCCGTTGAATTGATGCACCGAGAAGCAGAGCGACGAGTCCTGGCAACGGTGGAGGCCCGCGTAGTCGACTTAAAGCTTCGAGTCAAGGAGCTCTCAGCCCATCCTGGGGAGATTCAGGGACCATAGCTTTTTCCCTTTTTCTTTTGTGTTCTTTTGCAACCCTTACTGGGGGATGATGTAGTTTCTTGTACTCCTTTTTCAGAAGAATAAAGAAGTCTACAACTCTTTTTTTTTGTGATGTGTTCATCTTTTGTTGTCATGAACTTGATGATTTGCGTGGACCTATTATCTTTTGCACACCTTGATTTTCAGGTACAGATAATAAGTTTGAAGGAACCATTATGTTTGCTCGGAGGTAATGTGGACATGGCAATCATTGGGTTCGAAATGATAGAATCTCCCTACTCAGAGGTATTATGGACGTGGTAGGAATGATCTTGGGGGATACGCTGAACAACTCAGAGGTTATATGGACGTGGAAGTTCTGCGATCAATGTACAATAACGCAGGGGTTGTTTGTACAAGATGTTTACTCAGAGGTAATGTGGACGTGGTAAACATGAAGGATAGCGTAGGCTTACGAAGTGTAAGATTCTGCTTTGCAGGGTGTAGAGAGACAACTCAGAGGTAATATGGACGTGGTTATCTTTCTACTGGAAGATGCCACGGAACAGCTGGGTTCCGGAGGCGTATGAGTTTGTGAAAAGAGGTTGTTTGGGGAAGTACATGTCTGGAGGATGTCAAGAATAGTACTTCTTTAGGAACTTGCCGTTGATGGGCATCATGAACAAGTCCCCATTGGGTTTGGCGAGGCGGTAAGCACCGTTTGAGTATACCGTCTCTATGATGAAAGGTCCTTCCCACTTGGGCTCGAACTTTTCTGGTGTCTTGTGGGTCAACACTATTGGTCTTCTGACTGCTAAAACCAGGTCGCCAACTTGGAAAGTCCTTTTTTTGACCTTTTTGTTGAAAGCCTGTGATATACGGGCTTGGTAGAGCTCGATGCGTTGTTGAGCTAAGAGACGCTTTTCGTCAAGTGCCTCCAGTTCCCGCAGATGACGACGTTGATTGTCCTCTTCTGTGAGATCGTTTGTGATTGCCACGCGGAGCGAAGGTATCTGTATCTCGAGAGACAGTACTGCTTCGCTCCCGTAGACCAGGGAGAATGGAGTGTTGCCTGTTGGGGTCCGTACCGTTGTGCGGTAGGCCCAAAGGCATTCTCCAAGCTTTTCGTCCCAGTCGTGTTTGTTAGATGACACGACCTTTTTGAGCAGCCTAACGATAGTTTTGTTGAATGCCTCAGCCAATCCGTTTGCTGCCGGATTGTAGGCGGTTGAGGCCACGTTCTGAATGCGATTCTTGTCACAGAACCTGCTGAAAATGTGGCTGATAAACTGAGGACCATTGTCATGGATGATCCGCCGGGGTACTCCGAAACGGTAAATGATATGGTGTTTGATAAAGCTGACCACCCTAGAGCTTTTTACTTCTGCTAGTGGAACTGCTTCCGCCCATTTAAAGAAGTAGTCGGTGATGGCCAGGATGAAACGGTGTCCTCTCGATGAAGGAGGGGTGATTGGCCCTACAATGTCCATGCCCCAGGCTTCGAAGGGCCAGGAGGCGACTGTAGGATGTAGCGGCTCCGATGGTGTATGTATGAAGTCTGCATGAAGTTGGCACGCGTGGCACTTCATAGCATATTCGACAGCGTCGGCAACCATGGTTGGCCAGTAGTAGCCCATACGTCGCAGTCGATCTTGCAACTTAGGACCGGGTTGATGAGCTCCACAAGTTCCGTCATGAGCTTCTTGAAGAGTTTCGGCTGCTTCTTCGTTGGACAGGCATCGAAGGAGGAGCCCATCGAAGGAGCGTCGGTACAGCGTTTTGGTAGCCGTATCGTAGTAGAATCGAAGAGAGCGTCTCCTGACTGAGACGGCTTCCTTCGGGTCCTCTGGAAGGATTCCGTAGACAGCGAAGTCGATGAACGGGAACCTCCAGTCTCGGACATTAACCCCAGTGTTTGTCGGCATGGCGTGAGCCACCTGCAAGCATAGGTTGTTTCTGGGACAAATCAGATCTCGTCCTGTTATCGTAATATAGTGTTGAGTCCCAAAGGGCGCTGCTAATGAGGCTGCGAGGCCGGCCAGAGCATCGGCCTCCAAGTTTTGTAAACGGGGGACATGTTCGATGAAGAACCCGGTGAAGGTTGAAATGATGTTCAACGCGACTTCATGATAAGGGATTAAATCTTCATGGTGAACTTCGTATTGTCCCCGAACCTGGTTTACGACGAGTTTTGAGTCGTCGTAAGCTTCCAGATGGTCGACCCCCAGCTGTTGTACGAGCTGGAGTCCCATGACGAGTGCGTTGTACTCAGCAACGTTGTTGGAGCACGGTTTCGAAAGAGAGTACGCACGTTGGATGACCAGCTGATCGGGGGAGACTAAGACTACCCCCACTCCTGCGATGATTTGGCCTTTGGGGCCTGTTCTCGAAGCGCCGTCGAAGAACATCCGCCAAACGGAGCTTCCTTCGGTGACGTTGGATTCTTGGACCTCATCCGGGATATCTTCATAGAGTTTTGAGGATTCTGGGATGGGGTGTGCAGCTAAAAAGTCAGCCAGAGCTTGACCCTTAACAGCTTTTTGCGGCACAAACACCAGGTTGTACGGTGTTAGCAAGATCGCCCATGTAGCCAGCCGGGAGTTCAATGATCCTGGCTTCGTCATGAGGACTCTGAGCGGATTGACTCGGGAAATGACATGAATTGTCTGACCCGAGACATAATGACGAGTCTTCTGGATGGCAAACACCAAAGCCAAGCACTCCTTTTCGACGGGGTTGTACCGGTGTTCGGCCCCAATGAGTGTTCGACTGAGGTAGTAGATTGCTTGCTCGTAGCCTGTATCGCTGTTTTAAGCCAGCAGAGCGCCAAGAGAATGATCCATGGCACGGACGTAGAAGAGAAATGGTTTGCCGGTGACTGGCGCTACCAGGACTGGTGGGCTCGTCAAGTAGGCTTTGATGTCGTCGAAAGCCTTCTGGCACTCTTCTGTCCAGACATAAGAGACTCCCTTCTTCATGAGCTGAGTGAAGGGTTGACATTTACCGGAAAGGTTTGCTATGAACCTCAGGATATATGCCAGACGTCCCTGTAGGCCCCGAAGTTCTCGAAGGTTCTTCGGAGGGTCCATGTTGAGGATGGCTTTGGTCTTCTCAGGATCAACATGAATGCCTTTCGCTGTGATGACGAAGCCCAAGAATTTGCCGCTAGAAACCCCCAGAAAGGATTTAGCGGGGTTCATTTTGAGTTGATGCGCCCGCATGAGATCGAAGACCGTCTTCAGGTCCTGTAGGTGATCTCTTTTGAGGCGGCTCTTGACTGCGATGTCGTCAACATAGCATTCGACTGTCTTGCGAAGATGTTGACGGAAGATGGTGCTCATAGCTCGCTGATATGTCGCACCGGCGTTCTTCAAGCCGAAGGGCATTACTGTGTAGCAGAAAACACCCTTTGGAGTCCTGAATGACGTGTGTTTTACGTCATCGGGGAACATCTTGATTTGATTGTAGCCTGAATACCCGTCCATGAAGGACATGCGCTCAAAGCCACATGTGTTGTCGATCATCACATCAGTGATTGGAAGCAGGAATTCGTCTTTCGGGCAAGCAGAGTTGAGATCCCTGAAGTCGATACAGACTCGTATCTTTCCGTTCTTCTTGGTGACAGAAACGATGTTGGCTATCCAATCCGGGTGTTGTTCCTCACGGATGAAGCCGCTAGTCAAGAGTTTGTCTACCTCCTGATCGATGGCATTCATGATGTCCGGACGGAAGCGTCGCTGCTGCTGTTTGATAGGTTTGGCATCAGGTAAGATGTTCAACCTATACATTACGATCTGTGGATCGAGTCCCGGCATGTCCTCATAGCTCCATGCGAAGACGTCGATATACTCTTTAGCCAGTTGGATTAAAGATTCTCGATCTTCTCCTTCCAAGCTTTTACTGATGAAGATGGGTTTGGAAGAAGACCCCTCCCCGAGGTCGATCTGCTCGACTTCGTCTTCGGTGGGAGGTTCACGAAGCTCAAAACGAGATTCCCATTGTTCACCTAGGCGTTGGGCCCAGGGTTCTTCTTCGAAGGGTTCTGGCGCTTGGTCTTCACCTTCACCTTTTTGAGGTTGTGCTGACGTCATGTTAGCTGACAGCACTTTCCTGAAGACTGATCCGATACTGGTATCGGAATCCCAAGTCGATGCTTCGGACGAATGGGAATGTTCTATGTCTTCTGCATCTGAACTCTCTGGGGTTGATGGCGGCGTGACATAGCCTAACCCTCGTCCAGTCCGATTATAATAGTCCTGTGGCTTTTTATTGGGCATCGAAAGCCGGACAGGGAGATGCCGACCCTTGCCGTAGTTTAAGCCTTTGTTGCTTTTCAGGTCGTAGCCCATCTTTTGGATGATGTGCTTTGCCGCATCCGTGTACCGATAGACTTGTACTCTGCCGGTATCAGGTTCGGGCTCGGTTGACGGGAGGTCCCGATGACGCTCGACTTTGCCTGAGATGATGGTGCCTTGGTCTCGGCTCCGTGGAGGGACTATGAAGACTCCTTGAGACGGGACTATTCGATTATGGTGGACGGTCGTTATTTGTGTTTGCAACGACCGTAGAGCGTTGTCTAATGTATACATGGCATTCCAGTGCGGAAGACAAGAATAATTAAAAGACACTCTATTATTGATAAAATACGAGATCTTATCCCGTAGGATTACATTGTCAAAGGAGGGTGCCTCTACGTCAGCCGAGATATAATCACCAAGCTCCTCGTCTATAAGAACTGGGGGCGGACTAGGAGAGTCTAACACAGCTTTGGGGTCTGAGAGGGTTATATGAGCCTTCTCTGACACCTTGGATGACTGCGGCGGCTTGCCCTTGAGACGCACCTTGAGAGGTGCCTCGATTGCGCCTCCGGTGAGTGGTGCCTTCCCTTGTAATTTTGCCACCAGGGGAGCCGATGTTTGAGGTGGCTTTCCCTTGAGGCGTATCTTCAGGGGTGCTTCACGAGCCGGCACTTTTCCTGATAGCTTGATGCTCATTGGAGGCACCTTCTGGGGTGGTTTCCCCTTCAGACGGATTTTCAAGGGGGCATCGGGAGTCGTCTCAGGCTCCATGTCCGGCTCTGTTGCCGTCTCTGCCTCATCATCAGTGTCGTTGGCTTCCTCCTCGTCAATGGGTTTGTACAAGTCGGAATCGGTGAAGTAGGCTTCAATCCCTTTGAAAGGATCGATGTCTGCAAACTCCGTCCGGATGACGCCATTGGTGGATACATACTTCATGCACTGGTGGAGCGTGGAGGGCACCACCATGTACTCATGCAGCCATGGTCGACCGAGCAGGATATTGTAGTTGACCTCGACATCTACCACATAACAAGTCACCTCAGTTTTGAGGCTGCCAATGTGACACTTCAGTCGGATCTTGCCCAATGGCTCGCTCTTGCTAGCATTGAAGCCACTGATGGTTGTATTGGAGGGCGCCAGCCGGTACATCGGGATCCCCAGCTTAGATAGCAGCGCCTTCGGAATGATGCTTAGGGAAGACCCAGGATCGATCTGAATCCGGCTCACCTTGACCGAGCCAATGTACCCTGTATAATACAGCGGTCGGTTATGTCGGTGATGCTTGAGCAACATGTCTTGTTGGGTGAAAGTTATGTTTGGGATAACTTCATCCGCACAATGACAGTGCGCACAAGTAGTTGGGAGGTCTTCAGGCTGCTTGACCTAACTGAGAAAGGATTCAGCGTCCTTCAGAGCTTCGCAGAGAGCTTCTCGGAAATCTTTAGAAAGACGCAGGAGCTCGAACAAAAACAGGCGCGCAGGTGTACTGGCTAATTGTGCCAGAATGTCGAAGTTGTGAGGCTTGGACAGCCCCGAAGCATTCTCCTTCCGTAGAGGTCTGTCAAAACGGACCTCCACCTGCTTCTGCTTATTGGCTGCTGAGGGCTTAGATGGACCCTCTTCAGGGATGGTGCTAGGAGGCACCACCTCGGCGGCGGCTTCGCCGGATTGGGAGCTCTGTTGTGCACGTATTTGCACTGGAAGTGCCTCTTCTGTTGAAGAAGAGACTGTGCGGCAAGACTTGATCTTCCTGCCTTTTGATTTGGAGGTAGGGCGTACCTCCGATTGAGTCACCTCGGAGACGAGGTCGGGGTGAACCCAGAGGACCTCTCCTCGAGATGTGGTGAGCGGGGTGAGTCCACTCACATTGTCACGAGTAGGTGGTAAGTTTACCACCTCCATTGTCGCCTTAGGGATGGGGACGACGCCATCTTGTGTGGTAGTTGGCGGCAAGGTGTCGAACTGAAGCGAAACCAGATTGGCCGACACCGTCTTCTCTTCATAGTCGACGGAGATTACATCCGCATTGATCATGCGCTGGATGTAATTCTTGAGGACGTAGCAGTCCTTGGTCGGGTGTCCGACAAACCGATGGTAGTAGCAGTACCTTGGGTTGTCCACTTTCCCAACTTCATCGGGCCGCTTTGGGTCCGGTAGCTTGATCTTGTCACCCTGCTTTAGTATCTCGAAAAGTTGCAGGGTGTCGTCATCATTGAATGAGTAAACCTCCTTGGGTCTTGGTGCCAGTGGAGGCTTCTGAGTAGGCGCAGATGCGCCTTTTGAGGCATTGACAGTCAATGTCTGTTTCCCCTTTGCTTCTCGTCCGGAGCTGTTAGCTGCGGACTTTTTCCCTTTATCGTCAAAGGCGGGGAAGCTGACACCCAGAAGACGTGCATTGGCCGCCTTCTTTTCTGCAGCTTCAGCTTCGATGATCAGGGAGCTCCAGTCAGGAGGGGGAGTAGAGTTGAGCCAGAGCTTTACTGCAGACAACATGTTCATGCTGCAAGCGGAGAGGAGCGCATGTTCTGGCATGCCTGGAGGTAACCTGAAGCAAGCCTGTCGGAAGCGTTCGATGAACGTCCGAACCGTTTTCTTCTCCTTCTGACGTATCTCTATGAGAGACGCCATCGTCATGTCCTTCCCGCCGTCGTAGAAGCGGTCGAGGAAGAGGCGCGTCAGGTCGTCGAAGGACGATATAAAATTGTCGGGGAGACTGCAGTACCAGTCATACGCCACTCCTTTCAGGGCCCCGACGAAGATGCTGGTGAGGAGCGCGTCCTCCTTCGGAAGATGCCCTGTCTGTGACTGGAAGTACGTCAGGTACCGTCGCGGAGAGTCCTTCCCGTCATATGGGGTGAGTGTTTGTGGTTTATACTTTGGGGGATAAACCACCTTGTTCCACTCGAGGGGATAAGGCTGTGGAATGCCCATCTTCTGGCGTTCCTCTTGCCTGTTCTTGGACTCGAAGCGCTCCCGCAGGTCTTTGATCATTTCGACCACATCCTCCGTAGAGCTAGGAGTCGGGGAAGGAGGGCTCCGAGGTCCGAGGTGCTTCTGTATCCGAGGGCACCCGTTGGAGGGGCACACTCGACTCCCCATTAGCTCCTGGGTCAGGACCAGTTGAAGGTGTCCTGATCAAGGCCGACCGCATCTCAAACACTGCTTGAGTCAGTGCTTACATTGAGGCAGAGAGGGTTTTGAGTCCCCCCTCCAATGAGTCTATGCGCTGGACTATGTCCTGTGACGGCGCATCAGACTCGACATCATCTCCAGCCATGTATACTGTCCTGACACGGCCAGAAGTGGATGGATTGGTTGAGGCTTCGCTTTCGGCCTCACTCTCATGCGGGAGAGTTACTTCTCCTGGCGTTTGGCCACCCCCAGCCGCATTCTGGAGTTCATCTTCAATAGGTGCATCTGCAAGGGTCTGCTTGCCCTCAGCTCCGTCTTGAAGGACCTCTTCGTTTCCAGAACTACCCCCGGCAGTGTCCTTGAGGACATCCTCATTTTGAGGGGCTTCAGGGAGAGTAATCTCGCCTTGATGATGAAGATCCGCCGCAGCTGTGCTTTGGACATCTTCGTCTTCGGAAGGAGGCTCAACAAGGGGTCTGGCTACCCCCAGCTTCCTCCAAGGACTTCTTCCTCGACCGAGTGCCTTCAAACACTCCAGAGGTCGAGACAGCTGCCTTGGTTTTCCTCGGCTGGCTTTTGGATGAAGATAAGGAATTGGCAGTCGTCTTCCGGATTGATGAGGAGTTGGAGACCACGTTACATGAAGCGACCTTTGGCTCCTCTTCAGCTGACACCTTCGTCCCAAGGCGACGTCGGAGAGGTGTCGATGATTGCAGTCGTTGGAAGACCGACTGTCTTGGTGGAGCTGCCGCCTTGCAACAGCAGGTGATGGTGACCACCGCACAAGTATGCCCTGTAAGAGGCGCATCGTGCTTGTTGGTCGACTCTCCTGACCGGCGCTTGTGAGTGATCACGTTGCGCAGGTCGTTGGAGGAGAGTGGTGCCTTCATACCCCTTTCAGACGTATGGCAAGGCCAAACGCCGGGGTGGTCAGGTGAGTGCTGCGCCCCCTGATCTAATACCAAGCAGGCATCACGATCAGTAGTGGGGGAACCACAACATTTGAAGTAACTTGAACGGACCTCAAACGCACAACCAGAGGAGGCGCGGGAGTTCAAGACCACTAAGTTTGCCTCTCTCGACTTGGTTGTGCACGCAGTAGATGCGCCCAAGCGAGATGAGGACTTTGAAGATCGACTCGTTGTTAGTGCAGAAGCACTTGAGTCAACCTTGTACAGCTTGCCATCGGCAGCGCGCGTGATGACGAGCGCGTGTCTCTGGCCGGCTGCTGGCATAGCACGTTTGCGGCGCATGGCCCGTGCCGCCTTGGATTTCTTCGTACCAGCCCGCTGGGGCGCATAGTACTCAGCATCCCAGTATTCGTCTTGGCCTGTGATCGTCACTCCGTACAATCTACCGTCTTGGATGTGCATTGTGATGACCATAGTTCGTATTACATATTTTGTGATACTTGTACATATCTGACTCGTATTGCATGTCTCCTGGCTTGGTTCGGCTTGTTTGGGTTGGCTTGGTTCGGCTTGGGTTGCTTATTGGTTCATCATGAACTAAGGTGAGAACCCTTACCTACCACCACCATCCCCATTTATTAATCCCACTCTCTTCTCTCTCCTTATTATCACTTCAATAATTCTTCTTCTTCTTCATTTACTCATCTCCACCTACACCTAAGAGCCCTAGGCAAGTGCAACTTGCTTCATGATGGATCTCGAGTTTTATTGTTCCATTCCCTTCTTTACATAATTATAAGCCTCTTTAGAACTTGGAGTTTTTGATTTTTATGGATAGATTCTTCTATATCTATATTATAACTTTGGGGTTTCATGAGTTCATGGAGTTTTCTTGGTTTTGATCTACTAAAACTTGTTATTTTTGAAAACTAATAGTTCCATGAGTAAGAGCACGAAATTTCGTATGAATTTGGTTTTTGATTCACCTCATTTCGAGTTAAAATGAAGTTTTTATGGCCAAAATAAGTTTTCTGAATTTTTTATGTCGGCTGAGTAAGATTTTACGCAGGGAACCCTGATATTGCGTATTTTATGCTGGATAGCATCCAGAATGTAAGATTTTATGCAGGGAACCCTGATATTATATATTTTACGCTGGATAGCATCTAGAATGTAAGATTCTACGCAGGGAACCCTGATATTGCGTATTTTTACGCTGGATAGCATCCAGAATGTAAGATTTTACGCAGGGAACCCTGATATTGTATATTTTATGCTGGATAGATCCAGAATGTAAGATTTTATGCAGGGAACCCTCATATTGCGTATTTTATGCTGGATAGTATCCAGAATGTGAAATTTTATGCTGGAACCCTCCTCTTTTGCGTATTTTACGCAGAATTGAATTTTTGGCATAAAAAGTGCACAGAATGACTGTTTTTGCCAAGTTTAGCTATTTTCTAGCCAGAATTTCGAAAATCTTAAAACATGAAAGTTTTAGATCTTTGTCTTGCCTTTCTGAATATCTCTGGAGCACCTTATTTTGAGTTCGTATGTGGAAGTTATGCCCCGTCTCCCCTGAGCTGCATGATTTCTCCACAACTCTTGCACCCTGTTTATATTTATTTATTGCATATACGCTTATACCAGGTTAAATGTTAATTTTAAATATGTTCCATGACATAAGGGTGACCAGTTGTGGTGCACTTTTGACAAATGATATGACATGATAGTGGCCCGTCGTGGCACACTCTTGACAGTGAATTTGACATGATATATATCTCGAATGCTGTTGCGACGACCAGCATGTCATGATAGAATTGAATGACCTGGACACCGTGGGCAATTGCGTTTGTACAAATAAGCCAGTACTGTCTTGCATCATGTCTAGGATAGGGATCCCTGAGTACCACGGTCAGGGATACCTACAGTAATTGACTAAGGCTAATAAACTAGAATAATTCAATAGACATGAAGAGATTCCCAGCTACAGGCAATCCCGTTATCTGGACGCATTAAGTGGACTTGTAGCTGTTTGCCATTAAAATTGTTTGATTGAAAACTTTAATACAAACAGAACAGTGTTACAATGTAGGACTTAGACGTAGTCCTAGGAGTACACTTTTGTTTAAGCTAGGTCCTTAGTGCCAATGGAGCGAGTGGTAATGCGTTGACTCCGTTGACCGGCTGACGACGGTTATCGGTTCTCTGAAGGCGTGGATTGCTCTGGGTGCTGGAGCTTGCTGAGAGGAGGAAGACGTTGAGTGTCTGTATCTGCCTCTCTGGTGATTCCTCGTATGTTCGTTGTGGATTCTGTCAGTTGTCCGTGGGTGAGAAGGAAATGATCCCTCTATTTATAGTTTTGCAGGCTGGCTGCTCATGCGCGCATGTAGGATGCGCCGGTGTGTGGGGACGCCACGTGGAAGTTGCTGATGGGGGCGCACGGATGATGCGCCCTGATTGGGAGGTTGAACTCTTCATACTGCTGTTGTGAGCCGGCACGTAGCAGAGGAGAAGATCTTTCTGTTGCTGAAATCTTGGACGAGTTGAGTCAAAGGACACGTGTCATCGACCCATGGCTCGAAGATCTCGGATTGGGGGGGCAGTGATCTGGTGAGCTGCGCCTTGGATCTGGGCGCAGGAGGAGACTGCGGCTCATAACCTTTAGGAGTTATAAACCATTTAGGGCGCATGGCTTTTGAGGCGTATGTAGGTGACCTTCCTTCTGTCTTTCGGGATCAGAGATCAGTCTGGGGCGCATGGCTTTTGAGGCGCATGCAAAGCTTCAACTGGAGACTCTTCTTCTATCTTTAGGGATCAGTGAAGGGTCTGAGGCACATGGCTTTTGAGGCGCATGCTGGTTTGGACGCATGGCCGTAGAGGCGCATGCGGGTTTGGACGCATGGCCGTAGAGGCGCATGCAGGTGGCCACGTGGCAGTAGCCGTCGGAGTCATGATGATGCTGACGTTATCGACGCTTCGTTCTCTGAAAAAGCTGTCAACTGTTCAGACTTTGGGAAGCATGCTGCCAACTCTGGTGTCAGTTCAGCATTTAATGTTTGTGATGTTCGATGGACAGCTGAGTGGGCACATTGGTTGGTGTTCCACTTGGCATGGAGATGTGAGGGCGCATCCTCTGTGATACGCCGGGTACTGTTGGGCGCGTCTGTGTGATGCGCCTGATGCAGGAGGGCGCGTCCGTGTGATGCGCCGTTTGGCTGACGCATCCGACATGTCCTTAAATGACGCGGCTGTCTCGCTCCTCGAGTGCTATAAATAGCCGTTTGGCTGAATTCGAGGCGTCCGGTTCATCCATTTAATGCAAATTCATTGCACAGAATTCGGAGAGTCATCCACTTGGCGCGTGGGTTTGATTTGCCCGGCCTATAAATAGTGGCATGGAGAGAAGGTTTGCTCCTCATTCCCTCACGTACTTCCAACATGAACTTGGATATGTGGGTGCATTCTGTTGACGAAGTGCTCCCGAGGGTGAAGATGAGACGTCGTGTTGTCTTCGATGCACTTGAAGGTGACTGTTACATCCAAAAGACGGAGTCGAGGGCTTCCGAGGCATGCGGAAGGTGCCTGTTGCATCCAAAGATAAGGATGTTCGGGCCTCGTCTCCGTTATTCCGGAAGAGCCGTAGATCGGAATGGCGGTGCTAGGCTCTCTCTTCCTTCAAAGTGGGTGCCGCCCACTTTGATTGTGTTGAAAGCTCCTTGTGCCATGATTTCGATCACGGTCTTCCTTGGTCCTTGGAGGCTCTTTCGAAACCTCCCTGGCCACAGCATTTGCGGTGCTCTTCTCTTCCCTGGTTCCAGCCAGAGGGTTAAATGCTTTGCTTGGCAAAGCACTTATCAGGCGAGCCTGGCTGGAAGAGCGGCACATAACTGGGCTTTGCTCGGCCAGGTGAGCCTGGTTGGAAGAGTTGCACATAACTGAGCTGCTGAAGAGATGGTAGGATGCGCCTGGCTGGAGGCGCATGACATCTGCTGCGTCTGGCTGACAGCGCATGGTGACTACTGCGCCTATCGGAAGGCGCATGTTGGTTGCTGCGCCTATTTGGAAGACGCATGGTGGTTGCTGGATGTAGATCTAGGATCCTTCCTTTGTAGAAATTCTCCTTTGTACCATCTTTTCTAGACATGTAATAGACTTTATATATAAAATAAAAAGTCCTTCTTCGAATGTCTATGGCTTATTCGATTAGCTGTCTGAGTTCTGGCACATATAATGCCTGGCGCATGGGCTTTCTGGTTGTGAAATTCCATGCTTCTACAGTAGCCTACCGACGAGTAGGGCACATTTCTAGCACACAGTCACGTATTGCATTCTTCATAAACGGACATTCGACCTGGATAACCGGATGGTCTGCAGGGCTTGTGGCTGTTGGGATAATCTCATTGCATCTTGCTAATAATTAGGCCTGTGATAACCCTAGTTAGTTAAAAGTATCAAGCCGTACTCTTGATTGGCCGTGATTGATTGGATGGTTTCCAGCTTAGTCTTATCCTGATCCTGTGGAAGATTGTGACATGACATGATTATTGATGCTTGCCTTAACAATAACGATCGGGGCTCCAGTTCTGTTCAGGCGAAGGGTTACAACCCCGGTCCTTGTTTGGTTTAAGGGTTGTAACCTGGCTCCCGGAGCAGTTCTGTGTCCTCTCTTCGTTTATTGTCTTATTGCAACCCCATGCCATGTTCGTCATGTTTTACCTTACCTTAATACCATGATTATTTATACTTGCCTTAGCGATAAAGATCGGGGGTCCAGTTCTGTTCAGGCGAAGGGTTACAACTTCGATCCTTGTTTGGTTTAAGGATTGTAACCTGGCTCCCGGAGCAGTTCTGTGTCCTCTCTTCATTTATTGTCTTCACTGTGCCAATAGTATTTGAGACGTGTTTCTATTCAGATGAAGGGCTGCAACCCCGGTCCTTGTTTGGTTTAAGGGTTGTGACCTGGCTACTTGAATAGTTTCCTCGTACTCAGTTCACTATTGTTATCTCTATTATTATCAGTTCTTTATTTATTACCTTTAATATTCTATTGTGGTATGCTGGTTTTAGTTCCTAAGTGAAGCCTCCTTTGTGGAACTTGCTCTTTCTGGGGGCTGACCCAGCTGGTTTTGTGTGGCCAGATATCGGAGCAGCACCAGAGGATCCACCTGTCTTCCAGCCAGATGGTGACCACCAGGCGTAACCCTGGCAACGAGTGGGTTTCTTTTTGTCCTCCCACTTTATTATAAAAATTATTCTGTTGAGGCGTTTAGCCGGCGAGCACGTGTTAGCTCGTATTTGTAAGTCCTAAAAATCAAGTTGCATCCATCAAATAGGCAGAGAAATCTAAAATTGAGCACTCTTCAATGAACTGCGCAGTAGGCAGATTGCGCTACAAATCAACTGCGCTATCTTGAACTGCGCCAATGCCCGAGCGCGCTAGGCTGACATGGCAATGCCATCATTACCTGACAAGAAAATCAAATCAAATCATTTGACAGCCTGACAGCCCAAAAAATGAGGAGTCTGTTTGTTTCTCGTGTCGCGCCGCCTTCTAGGACAGCTGTCCAAATCCTAGCGCGGTCCAGCTGTCCAACGCCAGCGCAATCTATTGACCAGATCTGAGCGCAGTCCGAAGCCAGCGCTATTCAAGTGGCGCGATCCATCAAACTTGTTGAAGCTAACTGACATTTATTACGTGGCTTACATGCCATCAATTGCTCGCCACGTGGCAACCTCCTGCACACGGCCAAGCACATTTCAATCAAACAATGCCACGCGTCTGAGTACGGTTAGCCCACGATCGAGCAACTGCCCAATGGTCAGCGCTGTTTGCAGTCTGCCTCCAGCGCAAACCATTGTGCGCAATCCAGAATAACTACAAAATAGTTATTTCTAGAACTCTATAAATAGAGTTTCAAGTTCTTCATTAAGGGGGAATCATATTATCATCAGAGATCAGGAGTTCTTGTCCAAGTGCTGATGCATTCTTCAGAGGCTATCGTCTTTAAAGTTCACATCGTCCAAGGGATAAAGCGATCGTCTTCAGATCGGATTCCTATAGTTGTACTTTTCCAGAATTCATTGTATTTTGTACTCTTTTACAAGTTTGTGAAATAAAAGACTTTTGTTTTTGTAAACAAAATGGCGACTCTGTTGGGGACGACTTTCTCCTCCGACGAGGAAGTGACAACTCAATGTGACGTGGCGTCTATCAGAAAGACGCAGAAGACGCTGGTTGTGAAGGTCAACCAGATTGACTATGAAACAATGATCAACTCCAGGACCACCCCTCGCACTGCAACCTCTGCCACGAGCAAGGTTCGGTCAGTGTGGACTCCCAAGACTGCTGCGCAGCCTGCTGTCTCCTCCGATAAGCTGCCAGTAGCAACTTCTGCCCTTGCGCAACTCCCTCTCTCTTCTGCCAAGGCGCAAGCCACTTCCTATGATGCTTTGGCAAAGTGTAAGACCCCTTTCCCCCTGGCGCAACTTGCTACAACTTTTGCTCCTGCACAACCAATTGCCCCTTCAACCAGAGTGCAACTTAAGCATTCTGTAACCAAAACTCCTGCTGCGCAAGTTGCAACTCTTGGAGTTTCTTTGACCAAAAGGCCATCTGTCAAATCCTCCCAGGCGCAATCGGCCAAGGCGCCTACTGCTACCTCAACCCAAGCGTAAGTGGCCATCCCTCCTTTTCCAGCACAGTCTAAAAGGGATAGCCCTTTGGCTAATCCTCCTTCTTCTCACAGCAAGGGGAAAGACTCTGCTCCTCTTCCCAAGTACCCCGTTACTCCTGCATAATCCACTGGGGGTAGTCTGTTGACTGTTCCTTCCCCTCCCCAGAACAAAGGAAAAGGCCCGTTGGTCTTTTCTCAAACTTCTTCGTTCCACGACTTGGAAGACAACAGAGGGAAACGCTCTTTAGCCAACCCTTTCTCATAAAACAAGGGAAAAGGTCCTTTGGTCTTTTCTCAGTCTTCTCTGGTTTTTACCTCGGAAGATCAATCTCAACGTGCCTCGGCACCGATCAGTACAAGGACTCTCTCAAACAAGAGTTCTTCTCTCCCTGCCAAAGGAAAATATACTGATCAAAGAGGTATTCTGCCTACTCCGGTAACGGACTTCCAAGATCTCCCAACTCTCCGGATATCCCGCTCAAAGAAGGGAAAATTATTGGTGTCTCAGACAGAAACCCCTGGGGGTGAGTTTGCTGATCTACGGGTTTATCTCAATAGACCTCGGTCTACATCAACTTCGGCGAAACACAAGCAGCCAATGCCGAAGATGAACCTACATCATAGGCAAACTTTCAGGATGAAAAATCCTGACACCTATGCTAACAAAGTGAGTACTTCCTTGTATACTCACGGGACAAAACATCTGAAGAACCGGAACCATGTTCCGAATGTTGTCAAAGAATATATCCCTCAAACTTCTTCTCGTCCTGTCATTGTTCCTGACCTCCGAGGGCACCTTAAGCAAAAGCGGAACAATATCTCAACACCTCCAGTTCAATCACTTGAATGCCATTGTAATCACAAGGTTGTCATCAAGTGCTGTTGCCAGATAACAAAATGATCTGTCTTCGATCGTCTGAATTTTGCAACTTCGGAACCAATGTCAGAAGACGAAGACAAAGTGTTGTATGCTTCCGTCAACATGGCTTCTCGAGACACTGGGGGTAGAAAGTGCTCCAAACACGGCAAGCCTCGCAGGCCCAGCCAGCGGTACTTAGATTTACTCCAAGAATCTTCTGAAGGAGTATTTCGATACACCCGATCCCGAAGTCGAGACACAATCGGTCATAGGAATCTTCTCCAAGATCCCTCTGGTCATCTTCCTATTTCTTATTCAGGAGATGATTCCTTCTCTGATTATGATGCATACAGCGAAAGTTCTGAACAGACAGTGTCTTCTACTGTACCTAGAGAAGTGACAGCTTATGTTGTCACTGAAGACCCAGACGCTTCTAGTTCAGTGAATCAAGAACAACGAATAGCTGCACTGGAGGACAAGCTGAAGACCATAGCCGAAATGGTCGCAAGTATGCATTCTATCATCGTGGCCCAACATACAGTACCACCGACCGCACCTGCTGCAAATCCTGAGATTATAGCATCGTCGGTGCCTGTCAATGCAGGTCTGGGGGTAGTATCTCCTCAAATACCCCCTGTACAAATTCAATCCACACCCAGTCAGTCAGGAGCTGGGGGTAGTACTTACCATGCTGTTCCTCCCCCTAACACTATAATTCAGCCTGCTCCTTCTGCATCATCGGAGGATGCTAATGAAGCCGTCAAACACTTGCGCACTCAATTCGAGGCTTTTAAAGAGAAGGACAATTTACAGAGATTAGGAATCAAGCAACCCTATCCTATTGAGTGGAAGGAAGTCTCATTTCCTCCTAAATACAAGATCTCCACAGTATCGCTGTTTGACGGCAGCACTTCTCCGAGTCAGTTCATTAACCACTTTGAGGTGATGACTGTTCAACTTCAGCCAAATGATGCTCTTCTTACCAGGGTATTCGTCGGCTGTTTAGTCGGTATAGCATACGATTGGTACAGAAGCTTGCATGATGGCTGTATCACCTCTTTCTCGGGTTTTAAACAAATCTTCTTGGAACGATTCTATGAGGGAATCAACGACATGACCATGTCGGCCCTCAACAAGATCAAACAAAGACATAATGAAACCGCTGAGAGTTTCATTGAAAGATTCTGCCGAGAAACATTAAAGATGCCTCCTGGAACTCCGGCTGCTGTAACTATAGATACCTGCAAGGCAAATCTTTTGCCTATTATCAGTATGTGGACGGGGTCAACTCAATTTCAAGACTGGCCATCATTCATTGTCAATACTAAAGCAGTTGAAGTGAGCGCTGACAAGTTCAAACAGCTGGGGGTACACATGTCTAACCCCGACCGGGATGAACACCCGACATCTAATAGTGGTAATCGCCAGAACAACCGCAAGGGTAAAGAGACCTTGAACATCAATTTGAAGAGCAAAGAATCTCTGGCTGTCAACGTGGCTCCACCTATGTCTACTTCTACTCCTTCTGCCCCTCCACCGAAGGAACCTCGTCCAAAAGTAGAGTACTCCTTTGACGAGAACGACACCGTGAGCATCTTCGATTGTTTGATCAACAGCAATAAGCTCCAACTCCCAGACCCGAAGAAGCCTGACGAGGTCGGTAAGACTGATCATCCCAAATATCGTGTTTACCACAGGTTCATTGGACATCCCACTCGAGCATGTTACGTTCTCAAAGGCAAGATTCAAGAGTTAGTCAACGCTGGCGTTGTCACCCTTCAACAAGATGAGAAGACTGTTATCGCGAAGATGGTCTTAGTACAGATCGGTAACTTCCCTCCACAGATGGTACAACATAGTGTCATCCCTATCCCTAAGGCCACTCTTGAGATCGAGAATCTCCCTCCTCCACGGAGTGAAGGTCTCGTCCCCTTATCTCTTGATAATGGTGAGATTGTATGGATCCACCCTGACCTTATTGCAGACTTCGAGGCTCCTTCCTCGTCTAAGCAAAAAGACCGCTCCAAGGGCAGAACAAAGATCTGCAATATGGTGTCTTTTGACCCCATAGTTGAAGAAGAAATCCTGTTGGACACCAGGTCAGGGAAAGCCTATCTACGGGAATTTCCCAAAACTCAAGAAAATCATGCTTCTTCTTCTGAGTCTGCTCCAGTGCAACCTATCTCTACTGAGGACATCCCTTCTGCATCCTCACCGGTTCCCCCTAAGCCGACGGCAGTCGACAAAGGCAAACAACAAGTCCGCTTTGACAAGCCTTTGAAGAAGTCATCTCCTTCTGGACTTGAGAAGCCATACAACTTTGATATCTTGTCTCAACTAGCCAATACACCGGCCAGGCTGTCGATCTTCGAGCTCTTGTGCCTCTCTAAAGAGACTCGAGAAACTCTGAGTGAAGCTCTAATACAGGCAAAAACCTGTCTAACTCTTCTAAAGAAGCCAGAATCAGAGCCTGTCTCTTGTCTCCACTGTCACAGTGTGTTGGAATTAATTCCAAACATTACCTTCACACATGATGATATGCTGATGGAAGACAATAGGCATGACCGTCCTCTACATTATACATGATACGTCGACACGATGAAGGTCGATCGTATTCTGATAGATCCTGGGTCAGCACTCAGCATCATACCGAAGACAATGCTAGATGCACTGAAGATCCCAATGCATAGTCTTTCTGGCACAATCACCACCATCCTAGGGTTCAACCAGGGAAGAAGTGAGCCTCTGGGCAAGATTCGCCTAAAACTCCAAATAGGCAATCTCCGTACAAAGGTGACCTTCTATATTATAGACAACCATGGTTGCTCTTACAATGCTCTTTTGGGGAGACCATTCCTTCATGAACACAACATTGTTCCTTCAAATCTCCATCAATGTTTCAAGTACATTGATGACAATGGAGAGGTTCAAAAAGAGGTTGCGGATCTCTACCCTTTTAAAGGTGTCGAAGCATATTGTAACGATGCTCGCATGTATAAAGATGAGTTCATGAAGGTAGTGCTGGCTTTGGACACTGAAGAAAAACAAGAAGCAGTACCCAATGACACCCTCATCATACCTGTCAAAGGGCGTGTTTCTCATACTCAGTCCTCCAAACCACTAGCTATTCATCTGCAAGCCCAGAAGCAATCAACCGATGGTGGTCAAGATCAAAGGGAGCTCACCTCTTCTGAGCCACTGGTTATCGACTTACGTCGTAACAAGGATAAAGACAGCTCACCTCCTCTGAGCCACTTGTTATCGACCTTCGTCGTAGCAAGCTTCCTCCACATTCTTCTTCTCCCCCTCTTGTAATCGATCTGACCAAGCCTGCTAAGGCTAAAGGTCCTGTTGTAAATATGGATGTACAAATCAATAAAAAAGCATCTACTTTCCAGTATACTGATGTCATTTATCATGCTAAATGATATTTGGATATGCTAGATAGCTTTCAGTCATTTATAATAGGAGTTGTACAATCCCTTCAGACAGAGGTCTTGATTGAACATCCAGATGACTCATGTTTTGTTGTCCCCTCTCGAAAGAGAGGCGAATGTCCAATACTTTTTTAGTAAAGGACCAGAACAGAAATTCAGCTATACAGATGATAGCAAAAGTAATGATATAGGACGTCTCCAACTACGTCGTTATAGCCAAAAATCAAAAGACATCATCCGAAAGATGGGTTATGACTTCAAGAATGGCCTCAACTATGGTAAGGGTAGACGAACTCCTATCCGTACGGCTGTTCCGAAAGGAAAATCAGAGATGTACTACAGCAGGACGAAAAGAGATCTCGGATATGCTTCACCTCCAGTCTTATCACCAGAAGTCTCCGAATCCGATAATGAGAAACGCTCTAACTCTTCTGATTCCAGATCATGGGATTCTGATACTAGCATCGGTCAAGTTCATCGATTGATCGTATCTTCTAACATGGTCTCCGTTGAACTTCCAGAAGGCTATGATGAAGACATAGAAGAAAATCCTGAAATAGATCATTGGGCTCAACGAATGGATACCCAATGGGAACTCCGATTCGAACAACGTGAACCTCCTACCGAAGATCAATTGGTTCAAATTGATGTAGGAGAGAGCGGGTCGCCTCGTCCAATATTCATCAGTAAGAACCTCCCAGAGGCGGATAAGCAAGAGTTAATTCTTCTTATTCGAGAATACATTGATGTCTTTGCTTGGAATTATGAAGACATGTCAGGTTTAGATCCCAAAGTTGCTACTCATAAACTGAATATTTTGTCTAATGCAAAGCCAGTCAAGCAACAGCAAAGGCGATTCAAGCCAGAAATGATGGACGCAATTGATGATGAAGTCAAAAAGCTTATAGCTTGTAACTTTATTCGAGAAGAACAACATCCAGATTGGGTAGCCAACGTTGTCCCAGTCTTGAAAAAAATTGGCAAAGTTCGAGTTTGTATTGACTTTTGGGATCTTAATGAAGCTTGTCCAAAGGATGAGTTTCCTCTCCCTATCACAGATGTCATGATCGACAATACTTGTGGGTTTGAAAGGATATCCTTTATGGATGGATTATCTGGATACAATCAAATTCAGATGAATCCTAAAGATGAAAAACACACTTCTTTCCGCACTCCTCGCGGAGTCTACTACTATACCGTGATGCCATTTGGTCTCAAGAATGCTGGCGCAACTTACCAACGATTTATGAGTACCATCTTTCGAGATCATCTTCGTAAGACTGTCGAATGCTATGTGGACGATATTACTGTCAAGAGTCGTCTAAAGGAAGATCACATCCAAGATTTAAGAACTATCTTCAATCTAATGCGCCAACATCAGTTAAAAATGAATCCCACCAAGTCATTCTTGGGTGTCTCTAGTGGTAAATTTCTCGGCTTCGTCATTACCTCTAACGGTATACACGTGGATCCCGAGAAGATCAAATCCATTCAAGAGATGCGTCCTCCACGCAACTTAAAAGAGCTACGAGGATTCCAAGGTCGACTTGCGTACATCAGGAGTTTCATTTCGAATCTGTCTGGACGCTGCAGACCGTTTACTCAGCTAATGAAGAAGGGTGTATCTTTCGTTTGGACTGAAGAATGCCAACAAGCATTCGATGATATAAAGCGGTATCTGATGAACCCACTAGTCTTGGTGCCACCAATCTCTGGTATTCTATTTTTGATGTATGTCCGTGCTATGGATCATTCATTGGATGCTTTACTTGCCCAGAAGAACAAAGAAGGCCATGAACAAGCCATTTATTATCTCAGTCGTACTATGATTGGTGCCGAACACCGTTATAGTCCGGTCGAGAAAGAATGCTTAGCTTTTATGTTTGTTGTTCAAAAGACAAGGCATTACATCATTGGACAAACCATTCATGTCATTTCCCGAGTCAATCCTCTTCGAGTACTAATGAAGAAACCCAGCACACTCAATTCTCGGTTAGCTACATGGGCCATTTTGCTAGCCCAATATGACATGGTATATGTTCCACAAAAGTCTGTCAAGGGTCAAGCGCTGGCGGACTTCTTAGCAGCTCATCCTATACCAGAGACATCCAAACTCTATGATGAAATTCCAGACGAGACGTTGGAATCAAATATAATCTCCGAAGAATTTTCTACTTGGCGTCTATTCTTTGACGGTGCATCCAGGATCGGACCAAATGGTATCATTGTCGCAGGAGTTGGGGTTGTTCTTGTTTCTCCAGACGGGTCAACTATCCAAAGAGCTTACTCCCTAGATGAACCCTGCTCCAACAACGTAGCAGAATACAATGCTCTACTCATTGGCCTTCAGTAAGCTAAACAACTGGACGTCAAATATCTTGAAGTCTATGGCGACTCCAAGTTGGTTGTTAACCAGGTTAGAGGAACCTATGAAGTTCGCCATCAAGATCTAGTGCCCTATCATGAAGCTACAATCTACATGGCTACATCATTCAAGGCTTTCTTCATTAAATATGTTCGACGAGCTTGTAACATTGAGGCAGATGCTCTAGCTAATCTCGCAGCAGTCTTAGCAATTCCCGTCAAAAGATAACAAGTGGTTGTTGTTTCCAACAGAGAGTTGTTCTGCATTAAAAATAATCGCAACATTGAGTTCAGTAACTTCGCCAAAGCCAATGTTATCAATGAAGATTGGAGAGCTCCTTTCATCGACTTCGTAGTTCATGACATACTTCCTGAAGATCCTAAGGAGGCTACGAGTATTCGTCGACGATCTCTTCGATTCTACTACAATCAAACCACAAAGACTCTCTTTCGACGGACTTATGACGGCCTACTCTTGCGCTGTCTTGCTGCTGATGAAGCGAAGCAAGTATTGCGTGAAGCTCATGATGGTGTTTGTGGAGCACATTAACCCGGCCCTAAACTGCAGGATCGTATCCGACGAATGGGTTACTATTGGCCCTCTATGGTGTCTGATGCCATCGAATAAGCAAAGAAATATCGAGCCTGTCAAATTCATACAGATTTCATCCATCAATCGTCGGAATTCCTTCATCCGACTGCTGCTTCCTGGCCTTTTGAAGCTTGGGGCATGGATATTATAGGTCTTATCAATCCTCCTTCTTCTAAGGGACATCGGTTTATATTAGCAATAACTGATTATTTCTCCAAGTGGGCTGAAGCTATACCCTTAGCTGAAGTCAAAACCAGTAGCATCATCAACTTCGTCAAACACCACGTTATCTACAGGTTTGGTATGCCTCGACGAATCATTCACGATAATGGACCTCAGTTCATCAGTCAAAAGTTCACCAGGTTCTGTGATGATCATCGGATTGACAATGTCGCCTCTACAGCTTACAACCCTGCTGCTAATGGCTTGGCTGAAGCCTTCAACAAGACTATTATCAAACTCCTGAAGAAGTTTGTGTCTACTAACAAACGAAATTGGAGTAAAAAGCTTGGAGAATGTCTATGGGCCTACCGTACTACGGTCCGCAACCCCACAGGCTGTACACCCTTCTCTTTGGTGTACGGTTGTGAAGCAGTTCTACCTTTGGAACTTCAACTTCCTTCCTTGAGGATTGCCATCGCTAATGAACTTACTACGGAGAACAATGATCTTCTTCGACTTCAAGAACTGGAGGCGCTCGACGAAAAGCGGCTATTGGCTCAACAATATATTGAATTGTATCAAGCCCGTATCTCGAAAACTTTTAACCGCAAAGTTAAAATAAGAGCCTTTCAGAAAGGAGAGCTCGTTCTAACAGTCAGACGTCCCATGACAATGACTCACATGAGCAAAGGCAAGTTCGATGCGAAATGGGAAGGGCCTTATATCGTGAGTAAAGTCTTCTCAAATGGAGCCAATCAACTCACAGAGCTAGATGGTCGAGTGGTGATGATGCCTATCAATGGAAAATTCCTTAAAAAGTATTATGTAAGAATGTAAAAGGGATTTCTTGAAAATATGACAAGACAGTTCATAAATAAAGTTTGATTTTATTTCATCATAAATGATGTTACATGATATCAAGGGCGAGAATCACTATCGTCCTTCTTAAAGACTGGACGAGGACCACTACCGTCCTTTTCAAAAATATAGTCGGCAAAAGAACCGAAGACATCCTTGCTCGATTTCACCAGAAATGCGCAAACGGCCATCCTCATGGCCTCTTCTTCTTCTTCAGTCTTCCCTGGCTCGACCAGGAAGTCTAAGATATCCCGTGGTGGCTTGGGTGTAGACGAACCTTCGCCTGCCTCTGTCTGCTTTGGCTGGGTTGGCTCGACTGGACGTTCCGCAACAACTTCTTCGACCTTCGGGATGATCTCAGCCTTCTCGTATGCATCTCCAGACGACATTTTTTGTTACAATTGAAACTGATCATTCCATCTAAAATTTCTGTTCTATTTATAGGCAGAGATTTTTGAGACAGTTGATTACGTAAACCGAAGTGATGGGTTCACCCGCTCATTCTATTCATCAGACGGTTCATCCGTTCATTTCATTTATTATGACGGTTCATCCGTTCATTCCATTCATCTGACGGTTTACCCATTCATTCCATTCATTTAACGGTTTACGCGTTCATTCCATTCATCAGACGGTTCATCCGTTCATTTTATTTATTACGACGGTTCATCCGTTCATTCCATTCATCCGACGGTTCACCCGTTCACCCATTTACTCCATCCAATTGACGGTTCACCCGTTCATCCTGACGATTTATTCCGTTTATTCATTTTGACAACTCATCCGTTCATCCATATCAACAACTTGTCACGTATTTATTACCTCTGATTAAGTTGTCTACCGAAATAATGATATTCAAAAAGAAAATTATATTCTGCCATGTCCACATTACCTCTGAGCAGATATAATGAATATAATTATTTTCTAAACCAAGAAATATATCATGTCTTGAACCTCTGAATATATCTTCTATCGCTATTATTTATATCCGTAATAGGATATGCAACAAATAATAGATCCACAAAATAGTGTCTTTTTATTGATCAAGATAAAAGACATTACAAAAAGACATATTACAAAGAAGAAAATACAAAAGGTTTTCTTTTACTCAGTTGGAGGGGTCATCAGATTAGCTATCTGCTACTTCAAGGATTGGAGTCGTTCTTCACGAGAATCCAGCACCCGCCTTCTAGCCTCCGCCATTCCAGATTCAGCGTCAAAGGTTGGCAAAGTCACTAGTCGGCGAGTAATTTCATCTTGATGACATTTGACAAACTCATTCTTTTCATGGGTCAAAATGTCTAGTTGTTAAACTGCAGCTTGATGTTGAGTGGTTTCTTCTTCAAGAGCAAGTTGAATGATTCTCAACTCTTCTTGAAGTCGAGCAAACTCTGCCTTCAGATCAGCAACCTTCTTTTCTTTCTCCCAAGCAGCAGACGCCACGATATCCATCTGAGAGTCATACTCTGAAGATTTGGTAGCAAAAGTATCTAAGAAAGTCTTGAAATCAGCTTTCGTGACCTCAGCTTCTCGAGTCATCCTTTCGAACTCGGCATTCACCAGTGGCTCTACCTCCCCTCGGTTAAGATCTTTGTAAATCTTGATTGCTTCTTCTAGCTCATCTAGCACATGTTCAAGGTAAGCAGCCTGAGCTTCATCACCTTAAGCTCGAATTTTGCCGATCAGATAAGAAGTTGGATTTCTGACAGTGATGAAGCCAACATTGTCTTTCTCTATTACCCTTTCTACTAAAGGTCCCAAGGAACTAAAGAAAAAATTGGTGAAAGAACCCACTACAAATTTATTTGTAGCTACTGCACTAGGTGTAGCAGCTATTCCAACAGAAGCTTCAACAGCAGATGCTTGTGAAGGCGGAAGTTCGGCTTCTTGAACATCGGCTGTAGCCTCTTTTGATAACTGAGCCATTGTAGAGCTAGTTGCTCCTCCTAGATGTTCTTCTGCGAAATCAAGTAAACATTATCGGTTTTTCTGACACTAAGGACCATCAGAAAAAAAGATCAAAATGAAGGCAAGCTTACCAAAACTGGGTTTAATGACAAGATTGTCATTTGATGGAATAGGCTGGAGCCTCGCGGAAGTAGTTTCAGACATTATTGCCTGACTACTTCCCGCTTCAGAGCCGCAAGATAGATGACGGCTGCCGCTGGCTATCGCCTCTATCTGCACTATGTCAGTGCATACCGAAAGAATCGGAGAAGGTTGAATCTCTGTATGAATAAAAGTTAAAACATCAGTCATCTGATCTATAAGTGAAGATTACTAAAATCAGTCAATACCTCTTTGATCGGGGACAATAGTTTCCTCCGGTGCTGCTTCATCAGCATTCTTCTCCTGGGGTGTAGGGACAGCAGCATCCTCTTCATTGTCATTAACATCTTCCGTCGATGTTTCTTCGTCATCTGTCTCCTCCTCCGGTGCTTCCTCATCATCACTTGCATCAACTGGATCTATGTCATGGAAGCCGAAATCACATCCATCCAGAGCCTCGATCATCAGTCGATCTTCTTCAGCACGATGCGATCTTGGTGTAGATGGAAGATGAGCAGCTTCCATTGCAAGTGTGGGAGATGGCAATACTTCAACAGATGATTCTGACTCATTGATTTAGGTCGGAGTTGCAGCTGCTTCTCTTCCTGCAGCCTCATCTTTTGCCTTCGCAGTCTCTTCTCTTATGTCTGCAACCTCGTCCCTTATCTCTGCATCTGTCACCTTCCTAGGCTCAGGAGCAGGCGTAGGTGAAGGCATCATAACCTGGCGACAGCACTTATTAGAACAGAAGTATAGATAGCTTTTGGAGGGGTGGCCACTTTTTTTCTGAAAGCTATTTTCTTTTTACGTAGAGGTTCTTCCGAGCTCTCTACATCTGCAGCATATATTTATCTTTGAGTGGAAGTTGGGGTCGTCACCTCTTTTCGGTGAGCCGACTCAGCCTGTTGCCGAGACTGCGATCGAGTAGTGACCCTTTCCGAAGAGTCTACAGCAGCTTTCTTCTTATTAGAGACAAGATAAGATGGTTTTTCTGCCTTCCTCTTCTTTTTCTCCTTGACCGGAGATCTTACAACTTTCAAAGAAACACGCAGTGGTTCGTAGACTTCTTCAGGGAAGTTGGCTTCCCTCGAAGCTTCTAGAGATGCATCAGCTGGCTCATGCTCTTCATCATTACCAGGAGGCAACAAAACAGGTGCTCCTTTTCTAAATCGTGTTACCGTCGCAAAGCTGTCTGTTAAATTGAAGTTCTCAGCAAAAGTGTTTGCTGATGTATAAAAGATCGAATAAGTATACAGCATGCGGGGACCACGGTCGTTCTTTGTCGGCATCGAGAACGTCATCTTCGTGTCACGGGCATTGTAATAGGCCCAAGCCCGGGCTCCATCAATCAAATAACCTTTTCCCTGTAGGCATGTTATGGCATTGCCTACATAGCATTGGTCGTAGCCGAATTGGCGTACAAAACGGCTTGGAAGATAAGATTCAAGATAGCATTCATCTTCAAACCGGTATACTAGATGTGATGGTCGAATCGTCCTCAACCAACCAAAAGCTGTATGACCCAAAGGCTGCATTCTCACTGAGTCAACGAGGTTCGTTGACATATATTCATAACCGGCTGGGGGCGGAACACAGAAGAAGTTCCATCCTTTTCCCAGGTTCAAGACTCGCCTGCAGTCTTTCAAAGTGGTATAGATCCACTTACATCCAGAATATTTTCTCAGAAAACTGCCGCTCACTGCTCCCATAGCAGGGTTCATTAAGGAAGGATGGTGTAGAAGCAGCCATCCGAACAGATATGTATACGGCAGTTCCAGCCGAGGAAAATGTCCCTTTTTGCCTTTTCCTCGAATCATCGAATCAACGAAGAGACGGAGGCCGGCATTTATTCTGCATGTCATCGCTGACAACAAATCCATCCGGTAGCCGAAGACTAGACGGACGGCAGCAAACAGTACGCCGCGATGGAAGCGGTCAACTGCACTGGCCCCAGGAACGACATATCGTCGAAGCAAGTAGGTAAGGAAACCTGCCAGTTGGGCTTCCTTTGACATGGGCCTGTAACCCATCCTCATAAAACTCTCGACGATGTCACCTTCCTTGAAAGGAGGATACTGAAGATCATCCTCAATCTTGATATCCATCTCGTTGTGCGTCTCCATCAACTCTATCACCTCGCTGTTGCTAAGCGGTTTGAAGAAGTTGGGATTGCATTTTTCATGTTCTTTTGTCTTCTTCTCGATAATATGATTGAAGAAAAGATATGGCAACCATTTGGTCGAATAGCACGTGCCGGCCGTGCCACTCTTGTTGTATAAAGAGCAAATCTTGTAGTGGCAGAGTAGCTCTTCAAAAACATCTACCATACGGGCATTCTCCTGGCGCAGTCTGTCCAACTCATCATTTGTTGGGACAAACTCTTCATAAGGGATATCCTCCATCGGTAGATTCGAGATATATTTCTTCTCATGCAAGGCTAATCCAATCTCCCCGCGTGGCGTCATGAAAGTCCCAGTCCTATAATTGTATCTCTCCGCCAACGCAAGGAATAGATATGGATTAGGGAGAAAGCCATAGACTGTGGCATATACTGCCTGATACAAGTTAATCTCTTTAAGCTGATCTTCAAATTGGACTAATATCCAATTGGTTATACAGATCCATCTTTTGTTGTCCGGGTTCACAAGACCTGTCAACCACAAGTCTTGCTCCGGATACCTCCCTTCCACCTTCGCAAACTCATTTGCGAATATTGGAGTTCTTACTGGTAGCAGCAAAGAAGAATCTTCCGGCGGGATGCAACTGGGTTTGAGTCCCCTGAGTAGAGAGCTATGTCACTCAGAAGAACTGTAGAAGATATCCTTGTGGTCTGGCCCCTTCTTAACACATATATTACCCACTCGGGCCCACTGTAACGGAGTTATGTCCCATTCCATTCTTCTAGGATAGCTTGCAAAAGCATATCTAGACAGAGGGAGACATCTGGAGATCTCTGGCAGAAGTATCGTCTTCTCGCCCCTTTGGAAAATTCTCTGCTCCATGCGAGGCCTTGACTGAGAATTCTTGTCAAAAGCTTCACCAAACAGGAACAGAGGTTTCTTATGGGTGACAGTGTCAGCAGTTTGAAGAGGCTGCCCGTTCATTAGACACAATAAAGTATCATTATCCTGTGCAATCAGGACAGCCTGCCGAGCTGACGGTAAAGCATATTGAGGAAAAAAGACATGAGAGAGATCTTCTTTGAATGCTGATTCAGACAGAGATCCTGCAAAGACCTCGTAGTTGGGATCTTCTTTGAGGTTAACTGCATCAAATAAAGAGACAAAGATCAGTCAAAAATTTCTTCACAAATTCATCAAATTGTGCTATGTGAAATAAATTATCAGATTACGCCAGCACAACCTACTTGCGCAAGACATCAGATTGCGCCAACCTACTTGCGCAAGATATCAGATTGCGCCAACCTACTTGCGCAAGACATCAGTTTGCGCTAGCAACCGACATGCGCAAAGCATCAGATTGCACATCAATGCGCAAATCGATGGATTGCGCTGATCATTTTGTCAGCGCTTTCCAACCGATTGCACAAAGATACAGTTTTCATAAAAATGAAAACTGTTGAACATGCAGCCGAAACCCTAAACAGGGTGGCACAAGTGGTCGAAAATACCATCAATCTCTAAAAAGAGAGAGGCATGAAAGTTTAAAACATCAAAAACCCTAAAAAGAGTTTCGATCATGGTTCGTCATTCACCTTGCAGAGCTGGGTGACCCGTCTCGTGACGAGAGACTCGTGGTGCAACACGAGTCGAAGGTTCAGCAGGGGCCTTTTCCTTCTCAGTGGCCGATCGCTTGGGTGCCATTGATGTTGATGATGAGAAGAGGAAGGAAAAGTCGGAGTAGGAGAGGAGTTTCTTTCTCTTGAGAAATCGAAGGCAAGTAAAGATTAAAAGAAAGGAAGAAGAAACTATTTATAGTTTTTCACAGAATCATAACGGTCACCTCCGATTGCGCCGAGAAAGTTGGAGCTAATTCCTCCAAACGCGCAGCCAGAGCACAACTTGAATTTAAATTTAAAATTCAAAGTATTTCGAAACTTTGAATATTTTCAAATTTCGAAAACTTTGAAGGGGGTCTTGTAAGTCCTAAAAATCAAGTTACATCCATCAAATAGGCAGAGAAATCTAAAATTGAGCACTCTTCAATGAACTGCGCAGTAGGCAGACTGTGCTATAAATCAACTGCGCTATCCTGAACTGCGCCAATGCCCGAGCGCGCTAGGCTGACGTGGCAATGCCATCATTACCTGACAAGAAAATCAAATCTTCTGACAGCCTGACAGCCCAAAAATGAGGAGTCTGTTCGTTTCTCGTGCCGCGGCGCCTTCTAGGATAGCTGCCCAAATCCTAGCGTGGTCCAGCTGCCAAGCCCTAGTGCGGTCCAGCTATCCAATGCCAGCGCAATCTATCGACCAGATCTGAGCGCAGTCCGAAGCCAGCGCTATTCAAGTGGCGCGATCCATCAAACTTGTTGAAGCTAACTGACATTTATTACGTGGCTTACATGCCATCAATTGTTCGCCACGTGGCAACCGCCTGCACACGACCAAGCGTATTTCAATCAAACAATGCCACGCGTCTGAGTACGGTTAGCCCACGATCGAGCAACTGCCCAATGGTCAGCGCGGTTTGCAGTCTGCGCAGTCTGCCTCCAGCGCAAACCATTGTGCGCAATCCAGAATAACTACAAAATAGTTATTTCTAGAACTCTATAAATAGAGTTTCAAGTTCTTCATTAAGGGGGAATCCTATTATCATCAGAGATCAGGAGTTCTTGTCCAAGTGCTGCTGCATTCTTCAGAGGCTATCGTCTTCAAAGTTCACATCGTCCAAGGGATAAAGCGATCATCTTCAGATCAAATTCCTATAGTTGTACTTTCCCAGAATTCATTGTACTTTGTACTGTTTTACAAGTTTGTGAAATAAAAGACTTTTGTTTTTGCAAACAGTATTGCACCTTTATTTACTGTCCGCCTACGGGCTGTAACATGATTGACAGATCCTAGGATTGATCATGTATGACTGAACTCTTGCTAGTCTTGACATTTTGTACGACTAGCTTCATGACCATCCAATATGTAATGTATGGGATGCATTGCTATTATATATTTGGTGCTCTGACATCTTGTGACTATTATTGCTTGCTTGAGATTGAGACAATAGGCTGGTTCATGACCATAGGAGACTGTTGGCTTGTAGTTAAACCCTCATGTATCTAGACAGCCGTGACCATATAGCGAGGTGAGTTGCACTACAATATACATAGCTGGCTATGTATGCCCCCGCTCTCCAGTATTCTGGTTCTGGGGCGTTACATGGTTTAAGTGGTAGCCCATGCAGGTCTTGTAAATCAAGATATGTGAGGGTTTACCGAATAGAAGTCTCAATCAGCACTCGCCCTTGATCTCTGCTTGTATCTTCTGAATCCCTATAATCTTGACCTGATCACATGCTTGTATCGTTGATCTGTCCTGGTCCTTCCTTATTATTCCCTATGTCGTCTTCTTCAGCGACATTGTTCCTGGACCTGCCAATCAGCAAGACGGAGCACCTTCCGTGGACCAACAGCAGCCCGAAGATTAAGCCTAACATTCAGGAGTAGCCTCCAGAGTCATGCCTACTGGAGGAGAGCCACCAGTTCAGCCCGTCCAGCCTGCAGAGCCTGATGATGGCACTTTGGTGGGTCTTATCAGGTCACTATTAGCCTCCCAGTATCGTCGAAGAGATGCCTTGTACCAGGCGGTGGCAGACGCTTTGACCAGAGGTGGTCATCAGGGTAATAGTGCTGCCAACAGCTTCAAGCGCTTGAACCCTCCCTTCTTCGACGGCAGTGAAGATGCGATCGCTGCAGATGCATGGCTTCAGGACACAGAGGTGATTCTAGAAGCAGCCAGGACTCCAGAGAACGAGAAGGTGGCCGTGGTGCACCTACAGCTATTAGATCTTGCCCGCAGCTGGTGGGCGGCGCAGGCCGTTGGATTAGTGGCCCCTATTGCCTGGGAAGTATTCAGGAAGAGATTCCAGACCAAGTATTTTGATGCTGTAGCTCGGTATGATCTACAAACGAGGTTCACCAGTCTGAAGAAGATGGGCAGGACGGTCGATGGATATGCGGCCGAGTTCTCCAGGCTTAGTCGGTTTGCTCCCACCTTGGTGGCGACCGAGTTTGATAGAGCCCAGCGGTTCCAGCAGGGGCTTCACCTAGAGATTTTGTTGGCGGTGGAGCAGTTTGAGCATCAGACCTTTGATGCAGTACTGAGGGCAGCCCGGAGGCATGAATTGTCACGACCCGCTCCCGAATAACTGGATACGAGTCGGACACGCCCAGCCTTTGTCGTTAGATACGACAAAGTAAGTTGTACCAATCTAGGAAGAACTAACCAGATACAAGACAATAAAAAATACAGCATCTATAAAATGTATCCCAGAGTAAAACTACAAGATCAGAATTCTATTACATTCCAGCAAATGAAAGTAAGTCTACTAGTCTCAATACAAGGAAAATAATATGGAAAACTAAGGTAAGCTCTAGGCTTCTGCAGCCTCTAAGTCAAGAGTTGCACCAGCTAGCTCTCCTGCATCAATTGGCTCCTCGCCATAGTACGTGTCGTACAGAGCCTCCAACTCACCTGCAACATATCCTAGTCAGAAGCGGAGCTAAGTATATCCAAAGAAATGAACATGTACATCATGGTATGAATCAAGGAACAGGAATATATGTAAACAGGAAATAAGAACAAGACATGAACTGAATAGGAAATACTGAAAGTAAAACAGGGAACATGGTAAGAGTCCTGAGCATAAAATATAACCTGAACATGAAATACAACCATGAAATCCTGAAATACAAACTGAATCCTGACATGTGCAATAATGAAATACATCTAGATTATGATTG
This sequence comes from Iris pallida, assembly GCA_029216955.1. Lineage (NCBI taxonomy): Eukaryota > Viridiplantae > Streptophyta > Magnoliopsida > Asparagales > Iridaceae > Iris > Iris pallida. The sequence continues at coordinate 3,823,380 of JANAVB010025800.1, read as the reverse complement.
GCTTGGGTAGATGCAATGAACCAAATGGTACGGCTTTGGCCCCGCGTGCACGATACGGGACCCAAGCTATTCACATGAGTAGTAACGGGGTTTGATCACATATCTATAGTATTTTCCCTCCCAGACGCAAATAATACATGGAACATGAAACCAGACAATACCGTGATATATTGTGTCATCAAGGAGATACAAGAATAGATATGAAAGACATAAGAAATGAACAAATCCGAGGAGTATACTTGCCTGGCTCCGGATGATCGAGAAAAGGTAGTAAAGCTGGAAATCCTCCTGTTATAATGATTACAAGTTGATTAATGAACAGACTAAATCTAAATTGTTTTATCAAAATCTAACCATGATTTAACTTATAATATAAATCTTAATTCTAAGGTTCCTTCCTCTAATAATTTCTATAAAGTATCATTAATATTAATGATACTCTAGGTTAGCAAGAATCCTAAGTAAAAGTAAATACTTATATACATACAGTCCTAATCCTAACTAATGCTTAACAACAAATGAATAGACCAAAGTTGTCATGGTCAGCCATACTAATTGCAGCACTACAACTAAATCCTAAAACTGATATTCACTCCAGGTTGATTTTCTTGATCAAAACCATACTCCTAATTCCTATTAGGCAACCAAATTATATAACCTTACTGAAAAGAGAGAAAAATAAACCAAATCTCTTAGGATTAAAATGGTAATCCAGAATTAGAAAGGACTGGACAAACTTGTCCTGCTCATCCTTCACATAACCCAACTAAACAGAACTGGGACTCAGCCTGTAGGTCCTGACACTGCTGTAGGACAGATACTCTCACAGGGTTAGGCAATTAGCAATAACCCTATGTGGAACTATATCCCAAATCATCACAGGCTGCAATTCCAGTGGTGTTCAAGCAAATGGGAATGAACAACCAACCTCAAGCCAGGTTAAACAATCTGTCCTGCTCATGGCATGCACAGCCTTGAGAAGGATAGATAGAAACTTAGTCTTAGCAGATGTAAAAACTCTATACCAGGCAGATACACATCTCTCATTCTATCTCCTAAACACAGGTATTAATCCTAAGTGTTTTGAAATCCTGGAAAAGTCCTGACACTAGTACATTGCTTGATTCAATCCAAAAATAGGATTGATACAGGTATTGCCATAAGCAGGACTGAAACATGGCTGATCCCATTCAGTCTCAGTCCTAAATAGCTACCAGTAACAAATCCTAATATCAGTTCTTGCCATCCATTACTCGACACAAGTTCTCAGTTGTAGAATCCCCATCCCAACTGAAGATGCATGACCCAGACTTCATCTGGACATGGAGCCATTAAACCTCCCAAGGTTGGTCTTAGAGTTAGACACTAATACCCCACTGTAGTTAAAGACTGATACAATGCCCAAAACTTCAAATCTGATGAGTATCAGTCCTTAACTAAGACTGATTTACCCAGTCCAAAATATCAGTCTCAATACAACCCAGGTCCAATACCTCACCATATAAGTCTAGTGTAATTTCCTATCAAGTCAGTCCTATACAAAACTCTGATATCAACAGTCCTATAACCATACCTAATCTAAAATGCCAATACTTATTAGCTCAACTACAGTTCTTAACTAGTCCATTAATTTAGTCCAAAAATAGGACAGTGCTCCATACATTCAGTCCACTTTGTGAAATCAATGTGTCATTCCTCAAACCCATCAGGACAAACCACTCAGTCAAGCTTAAATACATAAGAAAAATACCCATAGCAGTTAAGCAAAATGTATATATCTATTCACTACACCAAAAAGGATAATTTGAAACATTTAGCATTTTTGGGTTTGAAACAGTATGTAAGTGTTCCCAAATATTGGAACATATTTTATCTGTTTCAAACTGATTATATGTCCCTAAAATTATTTTTATAAAATTAAAACATATATTATATTTTTCGAAACGACAAATAAATATTTTAATTTGTGTTCTAACTCGGGTACTCCTTACGTGATTGATATAGAAAACGTTCCAGAAATTTATTCCCCTACCCTCATCCCAAAAAAGTGCCAAGTACAAAATACCCAAACACCCAAAGGAAACACCAGCTCCACTATCACCTTCATTCCCTTCCCTTCCCCTCCCCTTCAAACCCTAATCCCAACCCAAAACCAAATACGAATCCTCTCCCTTCTTCGACCACCTCCTCGCCTCCCACCCTCCCGTCGCCCCTATCTTATTTCCCTCATCTTTCTCTTTGGTCCCGATCCTCCTCTCAGTCCCCCCACCTCATCCACAGGGCCCCTCCGTCGCGAAGACCACAACCCTCCTCCACACCCTCCGCCACCTCCGTTGCCGCCCCTTCGCCTGTGCTGCACCCCGCGGTCCCTCTTCGAGTCCCTCATCTCCCATCTTGACCCCTGCACGAACACTCCCAAGTTCGACAAAGCCTCTGACTTTATCGACCTGAACCTAGCGGTTTGTGAGTTTTCTTTTGGCAAAAATGCATATTATTCATGAGAACAACATTTACTATCATATTCTGCTTATGCTTTCCTTGTAAATGTTTCTGACATATGAATTCTCTAGCAGATGTCCTCTATTACCTTCAAATGATGACTCCAATGTTTCTGACATATTATACGGGAATGATGTTTACTACCATTTTTCTTTTCAAAATGGTTTGCAACAATCTAAGAAGAGAGGGCATTTCCTACCTATCTTCAAATTTACAACAGAAAGCAATGACAACAATAGCAACAACAACAACTTTGGCATCTGGCACATCTAATTGGTTTCCCCTGTTCTTATCTATTCAAATCAAGGTTTACAATGCCTGCAAAAACCTATGGTGTAACTTCTAAAACTACCGAAACCAACCGAAGGTGGGGGTACGAAATTGATATTGTAAATATTGATTCAAATTATGTCACTCTAATTTAAGGCTATCATTGTATAGAGTTTGTCAACTTTCATATACGCGCGCTCCTTTGGAATCATACAACGAAATCTGAGCGTTTCTATATCTTGGTATGAATATACAATCACTTAAGTGTAGGTTTGTTATTTTATGTGTTACTGTAAAGCATTATTTATTGTTTAAGTTTTACATTGTCTTTTGTATTAAATTAACTGTCAGTACATTTTTTCTGTATACCAATCCTTTCATTATTTTCTTGCAGTTTTTCTTTTAAGCATCGGGTAATAACTTTCCATTTCTCTGTCGTTGTAGAAGATGAGGATGACTATGTCTACACTTTTAATGGACATTCAGGTAGGCTTTCACATAACTATGTAATGTGTCCCAAGCAGAGTTAGTTTGTCGGATTCAATGGTTTTTATTAGTGTTAGATTCTTTTTGGTATATAAGATGTTCATTAAGTCCTTTCCAGCACAACTAATGAAAACTTTCCAACATTTACTGGTTTCATTTGGTGAAATTTTATTCACTTAAATTATTTTGTTCTAGTCTATTCTACCATCTATGTTGATTGAAAAATTCATCTTTCAAACACTTGTACACTGGCATCCACATATTGTAAAATTCATGTGTATCGGGTGATTTTGAAGCAGACCGTGATAGGTTAACTTCTCACTTTATTGTTCTAACAAAATACAAAAAGTTCCATCATCTTTCTTAATGCAATACTTTTGGTTATTACTGATTCTTTCTCAACGAGTTGAGTGGTTTTGCACAAATCTTGCCTATGTGCATTGCGCATGCTACTTATGACTATATCTCAGTAGAGACTACTTTTTTGTTTGTGTAGATGAACTCTTCGCAGTTGCGTGCAGTCGAATAGATGAATATTTAATTGCTACGGGAGGCAAAGATGATAAAGGATTTCTTTGGAAGATTGGTTCGTCAGATCCAACGTTTGAGCTTCAAGAATTTTTTTTCTTTATTTTATCTTTAAAATGTTGTTGCCAATTATTCCTTTGCAACTACAACACTACCACAATTCCACATTTTCGATTCCTTGCATGAATTCTTCTCCATTTAGTTCAGTTGCAAGGCATCTCATCTATTTCAGAGCAACTACCAGTAGAGTAATATTCAAAAATTTTGGTTCCTTGCATAAATGATCATAGACTAGATACTGATACGAGTAGAGTAATATTCAATATATTGAGTAAAAAATTTATCAGACAATGTTCGATACCCGATATGTTGTGAAACATAGAGCAATAGTTATAGCTTTAGCTTATGATGAGGCTCGTCTTATATAACTTCTTTCAACTTCTATTAGTATTAAATTAAGGATCAAGTAGAATTTTGTAATAATATATTATTTGGGATCTTCTTAGTGTAAATTGTTACATTGCCTTTTATTGTAGCTCACTCACGTTGCTTGTTTTAGAATAGCATTTAACCTTTATACCATTCATTCTTCAGGAAGCCGCGCCTTGGAAGATAAGTGGCATTCATATTGTATTTGGAGAAAAAATGGGGCATCAATCCTGAATTGACCACAACTCAAGAGAAACTAGTCTAACTGGTTGGTGGCAGTATTCTTAGAAAGACATCAGTCCTGGCACATGTATGTCTGATAACTGCTCTACAATATATATTATGCCTTTAAATGAATCCTTCACTTCCTTTAAATGAAAATTGGAAACTGAAGACTACATTCAGATATGGTAACAGAACCAAGTAAGACTGGCAATATCTCAGGCTTGAGTGGATTCCTATAGGGCCAATTAGGTCTCTTACCTTTTTCTTAGCTTGGATCGGAGCTCATTCGCTAAACTGCTAGGTGTTTCTTGCTAATAAAATAGATGGTAATATATTAGGCTTTTGGGGCTAATAAATTAGGCATTTGTTAGGCAGAATGTGTGATAAATCGAGCATTTCTTGCTAAACTACTAGGTATTGAAAAAGTTCATTTGATCCAAAACTGCTAAAGCTACAAGAATCATGGATTTATCAAGAAACTTTTTTCTTGATAAATCACATATCAAGAAAAACTTTTTTTCTGATGGTACTCATAGATATAAAGTCTGATATCAATATGGATAGTGGGTTTTTGAACCTTTTTTCTTACAAAGTCTCTCTAACTACAGACATACGTATTGAATAAGTACCTCAGTATAAAATGTACATAGGTTAGGGCCAAGCAAATTGATATAGAATATATATATGAGGTCAACTTGAGCTCACTTGACACTGTAGTCTAACCAAGCCTTGGCTGGATGTAGAATATGGACATGGTTGCCTGAGTATCAAGAATATTGCCTCTTTCTTATAGCCTATGGTGATTGGAAATTAATTCTCTCTCCTCCAATTCATCCAAAGCCTTGTACATTGAAGATGCTAGGGTCACTTGTAATGTATGAAACTACCAAGAATCTTGGTTTATGAGATAGATAGATGCATCTGGTCGAAATATTTCATGTTTGAGCTCTCATTCCAGTCCTAGCATGATTCAATAAAATAAAATACATTCTTGTAAACCATGAACCAGTACTTGTAATATATACACATGTATTTCATATTGTCCAAAAAGAGAAGATTAGGGTAAATGAGATGAAAGTGGCCATTAATTGTGTTCTTGTGGTTTTTTCGAAAAAAAAGGATAGATTTGCCATGTAAAAATATAGTGTAGTCAAATCTTTATGTACTTGGTTAGCTCAAAAGTACTTTTTATCTCTTGAATTTTTTCATTCAGTACGTTCAGTTAATATAACAGTCAAGAATGGTAAGTTTTGTGGTTATTGGTTTGTACTGATCCTGTGAAAAATGGTTCAATTATTTAAGGTTGTTTCTTTTGATTTTCACCAGGAATACATAATATGACATTGTTAATTTTGAGAACGGAGATAATTGTTATGTTTGACGTTTTTTTTTTACGTATAAAACACTTGAACACTTAGTATACTTAATTGTTTTGCTACACATGCTTCAACAACTTCCATTCATTGATTTTGGTTCTTGGTTGTTTCCCCATTAGCTTTCAGTGATTATAAGCAATCACTTCAATTCCAAAACCTGAACGAGGAGAAGCGCAATATAAAATTGAAGGTGTATGTTACTTGAGTTTTTTCTTCTTATGCTTTAACATTCCTTATAGATATGAAGAGGAATTGTTGACAAAACTAATGTTCAATGTTTCAGGCAATCAGAGGCGGTAGAAGAATCGAGGTTTCGATATTTGACCTTGTGGTTGGTGATATTGTGCCTCTTAAAATTGGGGACCATATGGGAATCAGAAAGTTATTCTTGTTAGGTTAAAGCTTATTATGTTGTGTTGCGAAAGTAATCTACTTACCTGGGTTTTTTATGTTTAGGTACCTGTTGATGGATTTTAATTTCTGGTCATTCTCTTTCCATCGATGAATCCAGTATGACTAGAGAAAGCAAGCTCGTGGGTGTTCCATAGACTTATTTGGTATTTTTTTTAGATGGGAAAGAACATTGCCATATTAACTGTAGTGTTCTATTGAAGGTTCGCAAGGATCAAAAGGCACCATTTTTGATATCAGGATGCAAGGTTGTTGATGGTTGTGGTGTCATGCTGGTGAGTTTATTAATTTATTTCTATGTAACTATGTTTGCTTTTGCTAGTATGAGGTGCATACTAGGAAAGTTTGACAGCTTGGGTAGGAAAGTTTTCACTTAAACATTTACTGCACATTAAATAGGGTAGGAAAGTTTTCACTTAAAATAGGTTCTCCAACCAGTATGTATCAATGTTATTCTTTGCCTTTGTGCATATTTTAGTAACAAATGGCAAGAAGTGCCATTCTCCAGTTACTAAGAGGGACATGAAACAGTTCTGAGCACAAGAACAATTGGTTTATCTTCTACAAAACATAAAAGAAACTCGTCTATTGTTAATTTGGCTTAAGAGGTGAGACTTACTAGACACAGTTGTGAGCATGTGCTTATCTATAACTGCATGTTCATTAGTTTAAGAGTTTCCTGGACACTCAAAACCTTTTTTGTTCCTCATGAGCAGTACCTTCTTAGAATATATTTGTCTATGATGAAATATGTTGGATATGTTGTTATGTTGTGCATGGACAGAACCTTTGTTTTAAACATCTCCCAGTTTGTACATGCTGGATATGTTGTTACATTGATCGAACATTCCATTTTGAATACAAGTCTTGGGCTTGTAATAGGAATAGAAGCTATAATGTTATTTGAGAAGAATTAGTTCTTGGGTACTGAGTATTTGATCAAAGTATTTTCTGTTGGCAGAAAAAGTGAGGAGAATCTCAATCTGAGCAGTATGCTTGCAAAGAATTTATCTGTTGCTAATTAAGTATAAAGTCAAATAGTAAAGAGAATGACAAATTTGTCTTGAGGACATTGAATATATGATAAGTCTGTAAAAAGATGCAAAAATGGCATCTAGGTGATAGGAATCGGTCCCCTTGGCTTAGCTGAGATATACTACTGATACATGTGAGTCGAATATGGTCTTGAAGTCAAACTTAACTCAAGTTTAGGCTTTCTTATGTTTTCTTTGAGCTTTAGATCAATATTATTTGATTCAAGGTTCTTTTTGTTGATCTATAATCGTATGTAGGTGTCAATTTTGGCTAAGATTTATCTCCTTATTGATATAGTTGTCCTTCTGTTCTTGTATAGGTGATTAGTGATTTTTTTCTTTTACATATATCATAAACTTAGGAGTGAGATATGCTTTCTGTTTTTACTGATATAGTTTTGTTCCTATCCTGTTCTTACATAGCTTTATAAAACGAGAGGGTGTTTGGTTGGTAAAGAATGATGGTGAATCAGTCAGCTATTGAGAGCTTTTCTTCTCTTATTACCCTTCAGACAATTTACGCACATTTATCTTCTAAAAACTGATATGCTCGTTTTATATTTCTGTATTCTTTTGTTTATTTTATGCACTCTTCAACACCAGAGTTGCTGGGGGTTGCAAAAGTCTGTTGAAAATCTTTGGCATTCCTTTCTTCACTAGAACGCCTTAGGTTTCATGGTGTCTGACTCTGACTCTGATAAGATTCAGAAGGCATTAGGCATGGCAGATAGAGGAGAAGAGTTAATGGCTAACCATAATATTATAAAAAGAATAGTCTATAGGGAATAACCAACTTACTCCCCAAGGAGGGTTTCTTATTATTTATAGTAGTAGCACTTTAATAGTCGAGAATACAAATATAGACTCCTAGATTCAATATGGAAAGAATCTGACTCAATCTAGAAATAAAAACCAAATCTTTCTATTTTTGTTTTATATAAGACCCAAGTTAAAGATAAAGCAACTGGTTATGAGTTTACCATATCAAATATTTAATACCCGAATGACTACTACCATGGTTCTAGGCCTTAACAAGGTTGCTGGTTATATATTTTGTTGATATTGTCTTGTCATGTATGAGTTCTTTTTCCCTTTATGCTTAGCTATATGTGTTGTAGAATCCAAACTCTACAGTTGAGGATGCTATTTGAAGTGCAAATACAGATTGGTACTTTTATGTTATATCCTACTTATTAGAGTATTCCTATGAGTATATGATTCTTTGAGATAGTATTTTTTTTTTTCGGATTTGACTCTAAACTCTCTAACAGGAAACCTTTGTGTCCATCTGATAGACTTGCAACTGGATTTTTTTTTTTATCAGAAGAGGATTCTATAGTCCAGTTCTGGATAAAGGTTTCTGAAGAAAGTAGAAAATCCGGATTAGCTATATGATGTAATGCTGGAAATAGTATATTGTGTAGGTATTTATTCTCCATGTAATCTACTTAAATATTTTTCATAATCAACTTTTCTTTTGCACCTTCTTTTCTTTGTTATCATGTCTGAACTAGTACTTCTAATACATTGATATTTTTTATTTGATTTGATTTTATTCATTTCTAGTGTCTCAAGAATGAAAGTTTTGGGCTAGAAAATTTTGAATGTGGCCCAAGAGCACCGCCCTTGCCAGGAGATGCTCTGTCCTTGCCAACTCTGGCTATTGATCTTGGAGGACTTCAATATTGTGTTACAACGGCAAAGAAAGGTATCAATATGACATTTTAGACTCTTTATTGACCAATTTCATATTTTGACCTGAACTTGTGCTCCAATTGGTCCCCTATTCTATTCTTGTCTAGAATTATTTTGGCACATCATGATTAGAGAATCATCAGTTCATTCTTGGGTAGACTTAAATTTGATTGAAACTAGGCCAAATATTAATTTACTAATTATTTGATATTGTTCATCGTCACACTTAATTATTCAACTAAGAATCTTATAGAACGACTTTATATTTTGAAAGTAATACTAAAACCATACTACGTAATTTCTATGTGATGCTACATAAATTCTAGAATAGAGACTTTTGTGGATATCTTTCGTTCTCTGTTGTCATAATGTTTTAGTTGTTCTTCACACGAAGTATTTTCCTTTACAATTTGTTAAATTTAGTCAAAATATATCTTGCATGATATTTTTGCGAGTGGGTTAGATGCCATTTGTTTGGCACATCTACAACGTGTCTAAGCAAATTAGTTATGCGATATCACCTGGTAGATTTTTACAGCAATATTACTAATTTGTTGTCTATTAGATATTTGCACCTCTATTTCGGTAAGCTATATTTACTTGTATACTTACCTTCTCCAGCTTCTCAATTTTACTTTTAAATCGCGTGGTGGATAAGAAGTGTCTCCACAACTCTGGCATTGCGCTGACATCAATGACCGCTGTGGGCATCGACAACGACAATAATAGCTAGCATGTGGTGTTGATGAAGTTAAAGGAAGCTATATACTAACAGTTTTGTGGGTGCCTTGAAAAAGGAAACACTAAGATGTATATATACATGTATTTGGATATTTTTTTTAGAAAATATGTAATTTAGATGGTGTATGTACATTTGGAATATGATATTTTTAATTCAAAAAGAATGTTTCAAATGTTTGTTAAATTTAATAATTTATGTTGTCTGGTTTGAAATGAATGTTTTGGAAACGGATAGTATTGACCATTATTTTTTATAACGTTTTGACAGGTGACATATATATGTGTGTGTTTGAAACGTTATATATATATATATATATATATATATATATATATATATATATATATATATATATATATATATATATATATATATATATATATATATATAAGGCTTTGAAAATAAGTGTTATATATAGGAAACATATTTATAATGCTTTAGAAATTTAGTGTTCTATATAGTTGTATTATTTATAGCGTCTTCAGAAAAAAAAAGTGATATATGAAGAGATCATTTATAACGGTTTTAGAAAAATATTTGTAACACTGGTTTTTATAACACCTGCAGACTTACAAAAAAATGTTATAAAATGTCATTTATGACAGTTTTAGCCGTCATAAAAATGTATTTTTGTTGTAGTATTCAAAAGTGTTACAAATTACATTTAGGAACGTGCATAAAGCATTTCAAAATAACATATAGAAACGTTTTTAGGGTGTTCTAAAAATAATTTAAGAACACATTATATGTGTTCCAAATCTAATTTTAGGAACGTCTGATAACTGTTCCAGACTAACTTTCGGAACACTTTATAATCGTTCCAAATATTGCAACGCCACTTTTAGAAACGATTATGATATGTTCCTAAAAATAATAGAAACATATAAAAGCTGTTCCTAAATGCCTTTTTTGGTGTAGTGATTGGTTTGTGTAATTAGTCACCAAAACTGGAAAGCCAGTTATAAACTTAGGCATCTATCATGGTTTACTATCTCCAGGATTCAAGTTATAACATTCCTAGTAACATATCTAACTGGGAATTGCAACCCACAGGTCTGATGTCAATCCCCATAGTAATAGGTCCATCCTGTCTCACTTGTTGGTGCACAGGACATCATCTCACACTGATACATCCCAGACCTTATACACATGATAGCTGATACTCGACCCTTCACATCCACACCACTGATATGCCTTAAGATCGAAACATGACATAGCCACTGGTATAGAATATACTGCAGTAAAGGAATGTTCAAAAAAAATAAATCAGTCCCTGCTATCTCCTAATACAACTCTCCCTTGATTAACCACAGATTAGAAGATTTACTTAGGCCACTACTTCACAAATTAATTTAGAAAATGCATAAGGTTCTCTGATCTGAAAATGCAACCAACATTCCCTGCCATTCAAGACTAAAACAAGGATCGATCAGATTTTTACCTGAGATGAACGACATCAATATTACTTGGTGTCAGTATCCTCTAATGTGGTCACGAGCTATCTGAAGAAATAACAGCAAACAACTTCAGAAGAAAATCCTACCTAGCCTGGGATCGAATTATCTACTACAAGAACACAATCAATACAAATAGATTGTATGGTCCTTAGTCGAACTAATGGCTTAAAATCAAATACCACAGATTAACAGGTTAGAAATCCTAAATTGAACTATCGACTCAAATAAAGAACAATGATTCTGCGTGACAAAATACTCAGGTCGATCTTACCTCTGATGAGACTCGAAGACAAAGAGTCGATCTATTGAGCAATGGTTATGAACATCTGAATCTGCAAGTTCATAAGGACAAAATCAATTTCACGGATTGGTTATACAAATCCTGATCAATTGAGAAGGAAATCAAACAACCTACCTAATTGAAATGGATTGAAGAATTCGAAAAGGATCTCTCGGAGTTTATCCATATCTCAAGAATGAAGAATTGCCCGATTGATTCTTCAAAAGAACGATTGAAATACTAATTATTCAAACTCTGAATCAATAGATCTGAAGAACAAATAAACTCGATACTCACATGATTTAGCTGTCGACTCGAAAGAAAGATCAATCCCAACGTCTCCTTGTTCCTGCCTCCGCCATAGCCATGGCTAAGCTCTGCACTGCTCTGCTCTTGAGGAGATTTGGAAGGGAAGAAAAGTTCTAGATCTGAGAGGAATGGAAAAGAATGAGGATGATGGCTGCTTAAATAGGTGGTTAGAGGAGGGTGGGAAAGGAATTTGGCGTGCCATTCTGTTACTCTCCACATGGTCGAGGTGGTGGGGTGTAATGACAGTTCGAATTTGAATTTTTAAGGAAGAAAGAGCAGAGGAAAAAGAGTAATAGCTAAAAGAATCAGAAGAGGGACTCATGAAGTTCTTTGAATAGAAATGACCTAGGCTTTCCTGCCAGGCCAAAGGAATGGGCCTTGGTTTTAGCCCATGGTTTATTTAATCTTGAGAGAATGTTTTAAGAAAATAATTTGAAAGAGTTTTAAAGAAAAGAATTTAATTATCACTAAGGTATTTATACAAGAAATATAAATTTTGAAAAAGTGAGGTTACATGAATATACCTCCCAGAGGATCGTGGATAGGACCGAAGGTCGGAAGCGATCACATAGCCAGATGAATCAGTCGTCAGCCCAGCCTCGGCAGTCGGGGATTTGACCATTGGAGCTCTGAGGCGGGCGGCCTCAGTGACGTCGGTTCAGCATTCCACCCCGACGCACCCTCAGTAGCAGAAGCAAAAGCAGTCTTCCGCAGTGGGATGTTCACACTGCGGGAAGCCAGGGCATGTGGTATCAGAGTGTCGCAGAGCACAGGGTTTGTGCTTAGTTTATGGTGCCCCGGACCACAGGGTTGTGAACTGCCCGAACAGGGGGAGTTCATCGGCCTTCTCTAGTCCTTTAGTTAGAGGACCAGCACCAGTCCAGCAGCAGCAGTAACCGTTTCCGAGGCCATTGCCGACGCAGGCCCAGGCATTCCAGCAGCAGAGACCACAGCAGTATGCCCAAGCCCAAGCCCTGATCCAAAGCAGGCAGAGGAATTTTCAGCAGAGGGGACCCGCACCCAGAGGGCATGGTCAAGTACTGGCCTTGACCATGGGAGAGGAAGGAATAACACCCGGTGAGGTAGTGGCAGGTACTATTCTCGTCAACACCTTTTCAGCTTCAGTATTATTTGATTCTGGTGCCTCGTATTCATTTATGTCTGCACGATTCGCGACACGGATAGGACTGGAGCCCGAGTCATTATCAGTAAGGCTCAATATACTTACTGGTAACGGTCTTGTGGGAGTAGATAGAGTGTTTTCCTCGTGTCGGATCGTAGTTAGCGGTATAGAGTTTCCCGCTAGGTTGATAGAATTTTCGATGGCCGATTATGATGTGGTCTTAGGGATGGATTGGTTGAGGGACCAGTATGCCAGGATAGATTGCCATATTAGCAGGGTTATTTTTAGCATACCAGGCGAGCCGGAGTTTTCATTTTCCCGAGGCAAAGTTGAACCTTCTTCTCCCATATTGCGGATGGCAGTAGCAGCAGTGCAGTTACCCCGGATCGTCGAGGAGTTTCCAGATGTTTTCCCAGAAGAGCTTCCAGGAATGTCGCCAGAGCGAGAGATCGAGTTCACCATAGACTTGATCCCCGGGACCGTACCTATGTCAGAGAGAGTCTACAGGATGGTACCGTCAGAATTGGAGATATTGTACAAAATGATTGAAGAACTCAGAACCAAGGGATTCATTCATGCTAGTGGATCGCCTTGGGGAGCCCCGATGCTTCTTGTGAAAAAGAAGGATGGTACGTCCAGATTATGTATAGATTATCGTACCTTGAACTCAGTGATAATCAAGAACAGATATCCTCTTCCAAGGATAGATGACTTATTTGATCAACTCAGAAGAGCAGCAGTATTCTCGAAGATAGATTTACGGTCAGGGTACCACCAGATCAGAGTCAGAGAGCAGAACATCCCGAAGACGACATTCAGATCTAGATATGGGCATTGGAAGTTTTTTGTTATGCCATTTGGAGCAACTAATGCGCCGGCTATATTCATGGACCTCATGAATCGCATCTTCATGCCTTATTTGGATCAGTTCGTGATTGTGTTCATAGACGACATCCTGGTCTATAACAAGAGTGAAGCGGAGCATGAGCAGCATCTCAGAGTTGTCCTCCATATTCTCCGAGAGCACCAGTTGTATGCCAAGTTCAGTAAATGTGAGTTCTGGCTTGATCGCATTTCATACTTGGGTCATATAAAACCAGAGGAGGAGTAGAAGTGGATCCCCAGAAGATCATGGCTATTGAGACATGGCCAGTGCCTAGCACAGTTGTAGAAGTTGGCAGTTTTCTTGGATTGGCCGGCTACTATCGGCGATTTATTTCAGACTTTACCCGAATTTCAGCGCCGTTGACGCAGTTAACTCGCAAGGATGTGCAGTTTGCTTGGACAGCAGAATGTCAGGATTTTTTTGAGAAGTTGAAGCGAGGCTTGATGACGGCACCCATTCTCACACTTCCAGATGGGACCGGAGGATTCTCAGTATATTGTGATGCTTCAGGCCGAAGTTTAGGATGTGTTTTGATGTAACATGGGAAGGTAATAGCTTATACGTCACGACAACTTCGTGATCATGAGAGGAATTATCCAACCCACGACTTGGAGCTGGCAGCCGTGGTGTTTGTGCTAAAGCTTTGGTGACACTACTTGTATGGAGATAGGGTGGAGATTTTCACCGACCACAAGAGCCTGAAGTATGTGTTCACTCAGAAGGATCTTAACATGCGTCAGAGAAGATGGCTAGAGCTGCTTGTGGATTACGATGTCAACCTGCAGTATCATCCTGGGAAAGCCAATATTGTTGCAGATGTATTGAGTAGGAGAGCCGGAGTCTATTTTTTGACATCACAACTAGAATTGTTAGCAGATCTTCAGAAGATGGGTATAGAAGTTGTCCTTCCTACCAGTGTGGCATTGATGGCCAGCATGCAAGTTCAGTCCAGTATAGTTAAGAGAATCAAGATAGCTCAGTCATCAGATTCTAAGCTTCAGCGGCTTAGGACAGGATGTGTAATAGGACGAAGACCAGAATTATGCATTCATGAAGACGGTATACTTCGACATGGTAAGCGTCTTTGTATACCCAGTGGAGATATCAGACAGGAAGTCATGACCGAAGCTCACAGTTCTCAGTATTCGATTCATCCCGGTGGCACGAAGATGTACCGAGATATCCGTCAGCACTTTTGGTGGAATGGCATGAAGAGGGAGATAGCTCGGTTTGTCTCTCGGTGTTTGGTTTGCCAACAAGTCAAGGCTGAACATCAGAGGCCAGCTGGACTTCTTCAGCCCTTGCCGATTCCAGAATGGAAGTGGGAGCATATAACCATTGATTTCGTGACTAGATTACCTCGATCCCCGACTAGTAGAGATGCTATTTGGGTTATAGTTGACAGGCTTACGAAGGTGGCTCATTTTCTTCCATTCAGAGTTGGTCAGTCGACGGCTCAGCTAGCAGAGATGTACCTCAGGCAGATAGTCAGACTTCACGGAGTGCCGGTCAGTATCACCTCGGACAGAGATCCGAGATTCACGTCGTACTTTTGGCATAGTCTGCAAGAGAGTTTGGAAACTCACCTCCAGTTCAGCTCAGATTATCACCCGCAGACATATGGTCAGTCGGAACGCACGATCCAGACTCTTGAGGATATGTTGAGATCTTCTATGCTCGACTTCGGCGGTTCGTGGGAAGATCACATGCACCTGATGGAGTTCTCGTACAATAACAGTTTCCAAGCTAGCATCCAGATGGCACAGTTTGAGACACTGTATGGTAGGAAGTGTAGATCCCCACTAGCATGGGATGATGTTGGAGAAAGGCAGATGTTTGGTCCCGAGTTGATCACTCAGACAGTTGAGGTGGTCAGGAGAGACAGAGATCATCTTCACGTTGCACAAGATCGTCAGCGCCATTGGGCTGATTCTCATCGGCGTCCCCTTGAATTTTCTGTCGGTGACCATGTATTCCTTAGGATTTTGCCTAACCGTGGCGTCATTCGTTTCGGCGTACGGGGAAAGCTTAGTCCTAGGACCGTTCGATATCCTGGAGCGAGTAGGAGATGTGTCCTATCGTCTCGTTCTTCCGCCGTCTCTGAGTGAGATACATGACGTGTTCCATGTATCCCAACTACGACGGTATATCCCAGACCCGAGCCATATCCTGGATCATTCGGAATTGGTTGTTGGTACCAACCTTTCGTATGAGGAAAGGCCCGTGTCCATATTGGACCGGAGAGAGAAGATACTCAAGAACAAGACTATCAAGTTAGTCCGAGTTGCTTGGGGTTATCACTCTTTGGGTGAGTCAACGTGGGAGCGTAAGGATGATATTCGATCGCGATATCCCGACCTGTTTGACTCGTGAGGTATAATATCCTTCTTATGCCTCATGCCTTCGATTCCTTGTTTGCATGAATAATTGCTTGATTGCTAGACTAGTATAGCTTGCCTGTGATTAGTATAGCTTGTCCTTGCATCTCTAGCCTCTTGATTAAATTCCGAGGACGGAATTCTTTTAAGGTGGGTAGAGTTGTGATGACCATAGTTCGTATTACGTATTTTGGGATACGTGTACGTATCTGACTCGTATTGTATGTCTCCTGGCTTGGTTCGGCTTGTTTGGGTTGGCTTGGTTCGGCTTGGGTTGCTTATTGGTTCATCATGAACTAAGGAGAGAACCCTTACCTACCACCACCATCCCCATTTATTAATCCCACTCTCTTCTTTCTCCTCATTATCACTTCAATAATTCTTCTTCTTCTTCATTTACTCCTCTCCACCTACACCCAAGAGCCCTAGGCAAGTGCAACTTGCTTCATGATGGATCTTAAGTTTTATTATTCCATTCCCTTCTTTACATAATTATAAGTCTCTTTAGAACTTGGAGTTTTTGATTTTTATGGATAGATTCTTCTAGATCTACATTATAACTTTGGGGTTTCATAAGTTCATAGAGTTTTCTTGGTTTTGATCTATTAAAACTTGTTATTTTTGAAAACTAATAGTTTCATGAGCAAGAGCACGAAATTTCGTATGAATTTGGTTTTTGATTTACCTCATTTTGAGTTAAAATGAAGTTTTTATGGCCAAAACAAGTTTTCTGAATTTTTCATGTCGGCTGAGTAAGATTTTACGCAAGGAACCCTGATATTGCGTATTTTACGCTTGATAGCATCCAGAATGTAAGATTTTACGCAGGGAACCCTGATATTGCGTATTTTACGCTAGATAGCATCCATAATGTAAGATTTTACGCAGGAAACTCTGATATTGCGTATTTTACGCTTGATAGCATCCAGAATGTAAGATTTTACGCAGGGAACCCTGATATTGCGTATTTTACGCTGGATAGCATCCAGAATATAAGATTTTACGCAAGGAACCCTGATATTGCGTATTTTACGCTGGATAGCATCCAGAATGTAAGATTTTACGCAGGGAACCCTAATATTGCGTATTTTATGCTGGATAGTATCCAGAATGTAAACTTTTATGCTGGAACCCTCCCCTTTTGCGTATTTTACGCTGAATTGAATTTTTGACGTAAAAAGTGCACATAATGACTGTTTTTGCCAAGTTTAGCTATTTTTTAGCCAGAATTTCGAAAAACTTAAACCATGAAAGTTTTAGATCTTTGTCTTGCCTTTCCGAATATCTCTGGAGTACCTTATTTTGAGTTCATATGTGGAAGTTATGCCCCGTCTCCCCTGAGCTATATGATTCCTCCACAACTCTTGTACCCTGTTTATATTTAGTTATTGTATATACGCTTATACCAGGTTAAATGTTAATTTTAAATATGTTCCATGACATAAGGGTGACTAGTTGTGGTGCACTTTTGACAAATGATATGACATGATAGTGGCCCGTCATGGCGTACTCTTGACAGTGAATTTGACATGATATATATCTCGAATGCTGTTGCGACGGCCAGCATGTCATGACAGAATTGAATGACCTGGACACCGTGGACGATTACGTTTGTACAAATAAGCCAGTACTGTCTTGCATCATGTCTAGGATAGGGATCCCTGAGTACCACGGTTAGGGATACCTATAGTAATTGACTAAGGCTAATAAACTAGAATAATTCAGTAGACATGAAGAGATTCCCAGCTACAGGCAATTCCGTTATCTGGACGCATTAAGTGGACTTGTAGCCTACCGACGAATAGGGCATATTTCCAGCACACAGTCACGTGTTGCATTCTTCATAAACGGACATTCGACCTGGATAACCGGATGGTCTACAGGGCTTGTGGCTGTTGGGATAATCTCATTGCATCTTGCTAATAACTAGGCCTGTGATAACCCTAGTTAGTTAAAAGTATCAAGCCGTACTCTTGATTGGCCGTGATTGATTGGATGGAGTTTATTCCAGCTTAGTCTTATCCTGATCCTGTGCAAGATTGTGACATGACATGATTATTGATGCTTGCCTTAACAATAACGATCGGGGGTCCAGTTCTGTTCAGGCGAAGGGTTACAACCCCGGTCCTTGTTTGGTTTAAGGGTTGTAACCTGACTCCAGGAGCAGTTCTGTGTCCTCTCTTCGTTTATTGTCTTATTGCAACCCCATGCCATGTTCGTCATATTTTACCTTACCTTAATACCATGATTATTTATACTGGCCTTAGCGATAAAGATCGGGGGTCCAGTCTGTTCAGGCGAAGGGTTACAATTCCGGTCCTTGTTTGGTTTAAGGGTTGTAACCTGGCTTCCGGAGCAGTTCTGTGTCCTCTCTTCGTTTATTGTCTTCACTGTACCAATAGTATTTGAGACGCGTTTCTATTCAGGTGAAGGGCTGCAACCCCGGTCCTTGTTTGGTTTAAGGGTTGTGACCTGGCTACTTGAATGGTTTCCTCGTAATCAGTTTACTGTTGTTATCTCTATTATTATCAGTTTTTTATTTATTACCTTTAATATTCTATTGTGATATGCTGGTTTTAGTTCCTAAGTGAATCCTCCTTTGTGGCACTTGCACTTTCTGGGATCTGACCCAGCTGGTTTTGTATGGCCAGATATCGGAGCAGCACCAGAAGATCCACCTGTCTTCCAGCCAGATGGTGACCACCAGGCGTAACCCTGGCAACGAGTGGGTTTCTTTTTGTCCTCCTACTTTATTATAAAAATTATTCTGTTGAGGCGTTTAGCCGGCGAGCACGTGTTAGCTCGTATTGCACCTTTATTTACTGTCCGCCTACGGACTGTAACATGATTGACAGATCCTAGGGTTGATCATGTATGACTAAACTCTTGCTAGTCTTGACATTTTGTACGACTAGCTTCATGATCATCCAATATGTAATGTATGGAACGTCTTGCTATTATATATTTGGTGCTCTGACATCTTGTAACTATTATTGCTTGCTTGAGATTGAGACAATAGGCTGGTTCATGACCATAGGAGACTGTTGGCTTGTAGTTAAACCCTCATGTATCTAGACAGCCATGACCGTATAGCGAGGTGGGTTGCACTTCAATATACGTAGCTGGCTATGTACGCCCCCGCTCCCCAGTATTCTGGTTATGGGGCGTTACATGCATGAAGACTCCGTATATGTTCTTCACCGTTATTATCCCAGGTCCAAACAATTTGAAAAGGAACATTGATGTGTATTTATAGCCATTGATTGATGAGTTGAATCAGCTGTGGGAAGTAGGTTCCAACACGTACGATGTATCTAGAAAACAAAATTTTCAGATACGGGCAGCACTTATGTGGACCATCAACGACTTTTCGGCCTATGATATGTTATCTGGATGGAGCACGCATGGTCGTCTTTCATGTCCGTATTGTATGGACCGCACTAAGGCTTTCCGTTTGAAATACAGAGGCAAACAGTGCTTCTTCGATTGTCATTGACAATTCCTGCCGAAGGATCATCCGTACCAGAGGAACATGAATGCTTTTCGTGCTGGCGTTGTGGAGAAGGCTAATCCCCCGCCAAGGTGGCCCGGATACACGATATGGAAATAGGTTAAAGATTTACCAAGAGCTATTGAAGAGCCTGCTACGGGCAACAAGTGTGACGGATTTGGTCGCACTCATAACTCATAACTGGACGAAGAGGAGTATATTCTGGGATCTGCCATATTGGAGCACCAATCTTATTGGACATAACCTTGATGTCATGCATATCGAAAAGAATGTGTTTGACAACATAATTAATACTGTAATGGACGTAAAGGAGAAGATAAAAGACAATCCAAAGGCTAGATTGGACTTGGAAGAAATATGTAAACGTCCTGCATTGCATTTGATAGAGGAGGGGAATGGGAAGTTGAAGCAGCCTAAGGCAATTTTCTCACTGGAAAAGGAGGATAAAGTCAGACTTTGTAGGTGGATTCAAGGTCTGAAATTTTCAGACGGGTATGTTTCGAACTTGAGAAGATGCGTCGACCTCAAGGAGAACAAACTGACAGGTATGAAGAGCCATGATTGTCACGTATTCATGGAGAGGTTAATTCCGATTGTATTTCGGGAATTCTTACCCCAGGTTGTTTGGGATCCATTGACCGAGCTTAGCATATTCTTCAGAGATCTTTGTTCTACTAAGTTGCTCGTCGATCGTCTAGAAAAGCAGGAGAACGATATTGCGGTAACACCATGCAAGCTCGAAAAGGTATTTCCTCCTGGATTCTTCGACTCCATGGAGCATTTGCCAATTTATCTTTTCTACGAGGCACATATTGGTGGGCCCATCGGTTATCGGTGGATGTACCCGTTGAGCGGCATTTGAACCACCTAAAGAGGAAGGTGAAAAATAAGGCTCGGATCGAGGGTTCTATTTATGAAGCCTATATTCTCGAGGAGATTACAAATTTCTGCTCGATGTATTTCAAACCTCATGTTGCTATGAACATAATGAGGGCTCCGAGAAACGACGACGAATATCAAGAATCTAATGATGGAATACTGAAAGTATTCAATGCGTCCGGAAAGCCTTCAGAGAAAATGAAGAAGAGATATTTGAATGACGAAGAGCTAAGGGCTGCTCAGTTGTATATATTACTCAATTGCGACGAGGATGAAGTGGAGAAGCTAGAGGGGTAAGTAATTAATGATAAGTTTACGTCATTTCAATGTAATAGTATAAGCTAATATTATTGTACTAATTGGCGGTTGCTTCGTTGTTTTTCAGCACATATAATGATGAGTTGAGGTCGGTTAGACCCTACCTAACAGACGAAGCATTAGAACAAAAAATGAGACGTCATTTTCCTTCTTGGTTGAGCGAATATGTAAGCAACTCGGTAATTACTGGCCTCTTCTAATGCAACTGCGCAATAAATAACTTACTATCTCTTCTTTGGTATTCAGGTCGATCGTCTAATTTCACAAGAGATTGAATTAATTAGAACTCTTGCCAAGGGACCAATTTCTTTTGTTAAAATATGGCCAAGTTACTGTGTCAATGGCTTTAAGTTCAAGTCGACAAATGCTCCGATAAGAGACAGCTTCCTGGATCTTGATTCCACGAAAAATAGTTGTTTGTGTATCAAATCTTCGAACTACAAAGACGTCGATACAGAAAATGATTTCTTTGACATCTTGCGAGAGATTCTGGAGTTGACATATAATTATGGCAGAGAACCAGCAAAGAACGTATTGTTCAAGTGTGAATGGTTCGATCTGATTGAAAATAAAGGTTGGAAAATTGACAAGTATGATCTTGTGGATATAAACTACAAGCGTAGATATCAAGGCTACGAACCATTTGTCCTTCAACTCAGGCTCAGCTCGTGTACTTCACAGCTTATCCGAGACGGGAAGCAACGAAGTCTGACTGGTGGGCAGTTTGCCAAGACTAAAGCTAGAGATACTTTTGATGTTGATGAAAAAGCTTATCAGGAGGACGAGCTACCTCTTGTAACCAATATTATTGATGTGGACTCCACGAAAGTTACGCATTACACGACTAATGTAGAAGATGTAGAATTATCCGAAGAGGAAGTCGAAGCCGACGAAGGTGAAGATGAAACTGAAGATGAGGAGGAGGAGGAAGAGGAAGATGAGGTCGAGGAAGACGAACAAGATGAATATTCTGAAGATGATTGAGAGAGATGTACTTTCATTTTCTTATTATGTAGAGTTGATTATTATCTAGTTTTGGTTACTCTCTGTACTTAGATGTTTCTTTTTAAATGCACTATCTGGACTTAGATGTTTCTTGTAGAATGTACTATCTGAACTTAGATGTTTCTTGTAGAATATACTATATGGACTTAGATGTTTCTTTGTTGTACTTTCATATTTTTAGTCTCTATTATTTGTTGTATCTCATCATATGTTGTTATTAGGTATGACAGGTCGTCGCAGATCGTTCTGCATGTCCTGACATGGGGCGAGGGGACGAGGTACTGGTACTGGCAGAGGACAGGGTACTCCTTCGGTACCTCCTACTGGTACCGGCTCTGGATCCTCGTCGCCTAGTACTCCTGTGTATCGGACAGTACCTCCGCCTGCCCCGACGGTACATGACATATCTCCTGGGACGAGTAGTTCTAGGCCTGAGACTGCTCCGTCGTCTAGCGTTCCTCCTGTTGATACGACGATGGAGACAGATGAGCAGATGGAGGAGGCTGAGCCGACGACCGACCAGTATCAGGCAGATGATGCATGCGCACCTCCGGAGGAGACGAGGACGGAGATTTTGGTCGACGGTATAAAGTAAGTATTTTGGTTTATCATTTTTTTCTGTGTTTATCATAAATTAACTTTTTTCATGAATACAATATGTCTGTATAGATATCGTCCCCCGTCTGTACAGAGACGCCTAGGCCATTTCTTCAGGACTAATTATGGTGGTCCTTGGATAAACTA
The DNA here is from genome assembly GCA_029216955.1 of Iris pallida. NCBI lineage: Eukaryota > Viridiplantae > Streptophyta > Magnoliopsida > Asparagales > Iridaceae > Iris > Iris pallida. Next base: position 3,800,798 of record JANAVB010025800.1, on the reverse strand, counting down.
CTCTGATGCTCCGGACGAGAGGAAGGCCTACTGGTTTACGCGCTTCAAGGTTAAAATATATTTGCTTTTAACATGAATCATATAATTTTTGTATATTATATATAATTGATAAATATTTGGTTTGCACTCTTCTAGGATATGTTTTTCTATCCACCGCACCGGGCCGAGATGATCGAGGGGATGTTTCCTGCCGTGGCTGCTAAGCTGATTCGCGACGCTATTAATGATGATCGTGCCGAAAAGCCGATCCAAGGTTGGATCACCCATGAGCAGTGGACTGCGATGAAGGCTCGATTCGACGAGCCAAGGTACAAGAAAAAGTCTGAGAAGGCCAAGGCAGCTAGGAAGCAGGGATCAAAGTGGTGCAGTGGGTCGATTCCGATGACGGAACATTTCTGTCGTTTGGTATGTCTTTTTATTTCAGAAATATTATTTTAATGCAAGTCCGATAAATTAGAAAAAGGTGATATATTTAATTACAGGTAAGGAGGGGTGATGACGCCAATATGGTGACTGTCTTCCTGGCCACACATCAGAAGGGCGGGAAGCTTATTGACGAGAGGGCGGAGCCGGCCTATGTAAGTAATACAATTCTATTTATTAATTTTAATACTTCGTGTTAGTTTTGATATAACTTAGTAAATATGCATGCAAATAGATATTCATATATTTAGTAATAATAAGTACATTAGACATTAGAAGTTATAGAGTATCCATGCTTTCTAGGCCGAGTTTCAACGGCTTAAGGAGCGGGCGGCTGCTAGTGCACCTGCTGCAGGAGAGGCCGGTACTTCCTCGCAGCCCGCTCTATCTCCGTTGGAGGACGAGCTGTGGGTGATCGCCGCTGGTGGTCTCCACAGGGGTACGTACTACGGTACGGGATCCTATGACACCCTAGTTGCGATACAGTCCTCTAGGGCCTCCCATACTAGTGTGCATGGCCTACAGCCCTCCTAGGAGTCTGCCCAAGACCAGTAGATGGTGGAGTCTGTCCGTGACGAGCTGCTACGACGGATCCAGAAGCAGCACCAGATGGACGATGTTGCGCTCATAGCACGATTGGATACGCTCGACCGCAGCATTATGGAGCTCAGGGATGTGACTGAGAGGACAGAGCGGGGCGTCACTGATCTTAGAGCGTCGACATAGCACAGCATGACGGATCTGCAGGCATCACAGCTGTCCATAGGCGAGAGGCTCACGTTGATGCAGGATCCGATGGTTGATAGCAGTACGAGGCTGTTATCTACCATGGATTCCTACCACCAGCGACTAGCAGTGTTGGAGCATTATTATCCTCCGGGTGAGCCTTTATCGTCGTCGACTCCGCCGGCGTCACTACCTTCTTCATCGGTGACGATTTCACGGAAGGAGTACGAGATGTTCCTATCCTTGAGGCGCGGCGGTGCCCCTCCTCCTCCAGATCCGCAGTAGTCCGAGTTAGGACTGTTTTATGAGATTGTAGTATTTTTTTAGTATTTGTTTATGTTGTTTCAGTATTGGTTGTGGATTATTTGTTTGTGTAGACTTTCATTATTGGTTGTGGATTCATGTGGATATTGGTTGTATACTTTGGATATTCGTTTACCGACTTTGGATATTTTAGTGTTCGTTGTGTTCGTTTTTGTCATGTTGGTTGTAGACTTTTACTCTTGTTTGCGTTGATACATATGTATATTGTGATGTACCGATGTTGAGTGTTCCACCGAAGGGGTCGGCAAACCCAGGAAGAAAATGTGATTGTGGTTTTTTCTTATTTATTGAACTGCAGGTAGAAAATGTGATTCTATGGACATTATGTATTTTTTTTGGAAATTAGCGACGTTTAGCGACGCAAATAAACGTCGCTACATCACCAGGTATACCGACGTTTAGCGACGTTTAGCGTCCCAGTATTTCCCTCGTCTACAGAGTCGGTGAACGTCGGTAACAACTAGCATACGTCGCTAAAATCACCAACGTTGACCGACGTTTGAGACGTCGCCATATTTTCAACGTGGCATCGGTGAACGTCGGTCAATTACCGACGTTTATTGACGTCGGTAAGCGTCGATAATGGCGACGATTACCGACGTTCTGCCTGTTAGCGACATGGCTTTCCGCGACCACAGAAAAACGTCGCTAAATACGTCGGTAAACCATTGTAGTGACATTTTTGGTCATTTTAGCAACGTTTTATGGCGTCGCTAATATGACTTGTTCTGGTAGTGATATTTTATCTTGTATCTCATTATAATTGTCTTTTATAGAATTTGTCAATTCACATGGAACTGTTGTTAGTTTATGTACTCGTTTCCATCCTGACTGGATACGTTGACAATATTTTTAGGAGTTGTTATGCCCTCATTATTGGACTACAGGATAATGCTAGTTGAGGCAGATCTCGATATTCTTTCACCTTGAGTTGTCTCCCAGGAGTTCTAGGTCTGGTAGTTATTTTAGTTTTGTTATTATTTTTTCTCTGTTTCATTCTTGTCTCATATGATCCTTTTGTAGATTCTAGTTGTTCTAGTGATATTGTTATCTTTCTTGTCTTATTTTCCTTAGCATTTGTGATGTGATATGAATACCATTATAATTATGGATCTTTTAGATGTTGTAGTTAGTATCGGGTATTTGACAGCGCTCTACCGTCGATACTGTGATGCAGGCTGGGCGTGGCCCACGTATTCGTACCCGTATATCCGGGTGCGGGTCGTGACTAACACCAAGGTTTATACTGAATTTTCTCTTAAAAGACTAGTCCAGTCTCGAGTACTCTAGTTCGATGTTGAATTCACTATCTCGTGAAACACAATCTTTGAATCCGAAGCGCTTGCAGCTCCTTACAACATGTACTTTTTATCCGAAGAGCACTACTTCACACCTGCAAGCCTCTAATCCGAGACTTATCGACTTCAATAACAGAATGAAAGTGAATTGGTTTTCAAGCATTCTTTATAACTTGAACCAATTTCTAGATTGAACCGAACTGACACTTGCTTGGCCATGAGTCGTAAAGGCTTAGATAGGAAGGTTAAGTAGCTCTGAGAACTCTTAAGGAATAGAAAAGAAAAGAATGGAATGAGATGAATAGAATGACAAATTCTTCTCTATTTATAAGGTTATGGGGAACCGAACTCGGACAGAGTTCGGTCCCCTAACGTTCATCAATTTGAACGTTGGAGCCGATTCAACAGGGTGTCTTGATCCAATGGATACTCGCTTGGGGGGGCTGAGTTCGGTTGTCTTGTATTCAGGTAGGTTTGGCTCTTTTTGAGTAGATTTTGGGTTCTTTTTTAGTGTACTTTTGTGTAGACTTTTTGTGGACTGAATGAACATGATTGATATAGGCTTTATGTAGGCTTTTTGGTGGAGTTTATGAAAAGCTAAGCCAAGTGACAAATCATCCCGATGTACAAATTGCCTAGACTCAATAAAGATCAAATACGGAAATAAATATAAAACCTATAACATTTTGATGACGCATTTTTCCTTAACATTTGAGCAGACTTGAAGACGTTTTTTTTTCTTGACGACAGTTGTCCAAAGATAAACAGATCTAGAAATCTGAATACCTTTCGGGAGCTTCGCCCCCGAACCCTTGCGGGGAGCGCTGACCCCTCGATCCCTGTCCGCTGACTGGGCAACGGAACCCCAAAGTGCGAGGCCCCGGATAGGACGTTGGGTGGTTCAGAAAAATCTTTCTGTATAATGCCGTCTTTGGCCCATATATAATTCTTCATTGCATATGTCCTAGTTTGATCATGCTTACTGTTTGTCTGCAAGTACATGTTGGACGAACAAAACAGTATAGCAATATGATAAATTTAATGAAACAATAGGACAATGCTAAGTTTAAATAGCAACATGATAGTGATAATATAAATATTGGTGACATCATTATGTTAAACTTAATTGATTAGCCATATTTAAAAATATGATACAATCATTGGGCTAACAGTACAAGCTTTTTAGGTCGGGCTTAGACATGTTTTCGGGCCGGGCTCTGTCGGACTTGTATCGGACGGGCCTCGCGTTGGCCTCGGACATACGGTTGCTTAGTCAAAGTCATGCTCTATACTAATATGGACCGTACCGAACTATCCTAATGACCGGATTGTGTCGGACTTTGGCCCATCGTACCGGAAGGACTTTTTAGACGCTTATGAGCCTCGGGCCAATGATGATCCCTAGCCCATGTTATTGTAATTGCAATAAAATACACAAATTAGTAGACATAAAATATATTCAATACAAGGGCAAAGTCGGGCAACGAAAATATCATCGTGCTCCACACGATACATTTATCGGTACGAGCACTTTCCACACGTTTGGGAAGAGGAGAAGAAGAAGAAGAAAACCCTAGAAAAATGGCGATTTCCTCGTCGTCAATGGCGATTTCCTCGTCGTCAATGGCGATTCCGTTGTGCAATCTCCGCCTTCCTTTCTCATCCGATACGTCGATGCTCTCCGCTTCGAGATCCGTTCGCTCTTCGCCCCTCCCGCTCCTCCCTCCCGCCAATTCGAGGGTCTCCGCTCTTCCTCAGCGTCGGATTACTCCAAAGGTGAGTTAACTTTCTCTCGATTTTGTACGAATCTATCAGAAGGAAATTTGAGCTGAATTTTTGTTTTTTTATTTGGAATTTAATTCCATAATCGTATTGTGATTCCTTGTAATGATGTATTATTATTACTCCTCATTTTTAGGTACTTTTCTGATTCGAACTTTGGTGAATAAAAGGGGAAAAAATTCAGTAGGAACAAGTGAAAAGAAAGTGTCTTTTTAATATGATATAAGTTGCAGTTTTAGTGTCATTTTGATTATAATTTTGTCTGAATTGTTAAAATTGGTGCAATGTCCGTGTCGTGTCAAAACACTTCGGATACAACAGGACACCTTAGCTGAACGCCGTGCCTCGACTCGTGCCTTTGTACCATTGCAACACCCATATATAATATATTATATTATATTAGAAGGGATGAGTACCATCAGATTTAGACAGCCTTTCTATTTCCTAGTTGAATTAGGCTGATCTCCTTAATCTAGTGTTGAGTGATGTTAATTAGTTGCAAGAACTAAACTTTATGAACATTGATACCCCTTCTTATTTTCCATAGTTTCCTTTTGGCCTAGAATATGATACTAACTAGGCCTAGTTCGTGAACAAGGTTTGCTAAAATGGAGTTTTGAGATGGGGGCTTGATAAGATGAAAGACCATCGTGAAAACTGGAGTTGCATTAAAGTTAGGAGGGAAGGAAATGGAGTTGCACTAATGAAGTTCAAACTTAAGGTATTGAGATCAAACTATTTGGTTGGAAAGGATAATTTTGAGGTGGAAGGAGTTATCATATATTTCAGAAGGCAGAGACAATTGCTAGAGAGTTGGGCAGGTGGGATCTTTTGTAGTAAAGAAAGGAAAAATAAATCTATAGACATGAATATAGCTACTCATGGAATTTGTTTCCATTTTTAGGCTAGATGTATTTTTCCAAAAAAGTATTTTGGTTGCAGGGGAAAATCCACATACAAGCTTGTGGGCGCGCGCAACCCCCCACTGAATATTTGGAAAATAGATCCAGTATATGTTTTACCCAATAACTTTAGAACATCCAAATATAAAGAGCCACTGCTGTTGAACTAATGTTACAATGTAGTCCAGTTGGTAAAGTTGTGAAGGTTTATATTGGATCTCCTAAGTTAAAAGCTTGTATTTGTCAAATTTTTTGTTTTTTCTTTTTCTCAAAGACACTTTTTGACTCCAATCTTCGGAACGTACTCTCTTTTTTCTTTCAATTTTTTTTTTTTCAATTTGTCAATGGACTTTGAGCCCCCACTGATTAAAATGTCTAGATCCGCCCCTATTTGGTTGCATAGTTTTAAAAGGCGAAAGACGCACCAAGGCGCAAAGGTTCCTGGAGCCTGAGGCGCTAGGCGCAAGGCTCAAGGCGCGCCTTTTGAAAGCTAGGCGCACTTTTTTCTTTATATGTAAAAAAAATATCTACATTTAAAAACTTAGCTATATAGAAGTGCAAATTCCTTGAAAATATCACAAATTATAGGCACACACACACACACACACACACACACACATATATATATATATGTGTGTGTGTGTGTGTGTGTGTGTGTGTGTGTGTATAGCTAGGCGCACTATATGTGTGTGTGTGTGTGTGTGTGTGTGTGTATAGCTAGGCGCACTTTTTTCTTTATATGTAAAAAATATCTACATTTAAAAACTTAGCTATATAGAAGTGCAAATTCCTTGAAAATATCACAAATTATAGGCATATATATATATATATATATATATATATATATATGTGTGTGTGTGTGTGTGTGTGTGTGTGTGTGTGTGTGTGTGTGTGTAGAGCAATCTAAAAGCCCATTAGATATAAATAACCCAAACTATATACATATAATATACAAACCATATATATATAAGCCTTTAAATATAGAAGTACATTCTAATTTAGAAAACAATCTAAAACCCACAATAATATTAATGACAACAATTTCTATACTTTCCAATAAAGCACATAAACTATATAACATGTATATAGAAGGTTGGAATATATATATATATATATATATATATATATATATATATATAACTTTACGCCTAGGCGCGCCTTGTTGAGTGCCTGGAGCCTGCGCCTTTCTACACTAGGCGCGCGCTTTTTTAAGGTGGTGCACCTGGCTTGTTCCTAGGCGCTGTCCCTGCGCCTTGTGCCTAGGCGCGCTTTTAATTCAATGTTTGGTTGAATGCCTTATATGGCCATGTTTTCATAGGACCAGGCCGACGATTACTTGAACTACCCTACCTTTTGAGTGTTGGTTGGAGAAGTCCTAGACAATCGTGAAGTAGAACATCACGTTATGTGGAAGCATCTTGCAAGATCAGTGCCAACTCTTTCACAAGGTTCACAGGAATCGGTATTGGACCCTTTCTATGGGTCTCGGTATTTGCGGTATCGGTAGTATTGACGGTTTCGGATCGGAGCATCAATTTTTTTGGTATCAAAAATAAAATAATTATTTTTTATATAAATATTTTATACAAGGCATAATTTGAAGTATTTCCAGTGCTGTTTCGTAGTAGTTTTGAAATCGAATGAAATGTCAGTCACCTTTGCCGATTGATTTACATGCGATACATAACTTTTCTTCTTTTACATGCTTTTACAACCTTACTATGCTTTTATACCCTTGCTAATTGGTCTTTTTGTCACGTTCCGGTTCCGCAGAACCGATCGTCCTCGCTAAGGCGTGATGCTGCGCGAGCCTAGGTTGCGCTCGCACAAGGCATATTCTATAACGGTCGATTATAGCAGCTTGCGACGGTGTCGTCGCACAGAAGTCCCAAGCAGAGAAGTTTAATCACACAAAGACATGTACAAAATGATACCCTTTATTGATATTGAAAATAAGATTACAAGGACGCGAAGCCAAGATTACAAGTCACTCAAGCTCACTTTCACTCTTCATACAAACACTCAGCTCTCTCTCTTATCTCAATACAATGAAACATAGGTGCCCTTCGACTTGCAACTTGAAGGTGCTTCAGAAGGCAATGTCTATACATTACGTCCCATATAGGTGAAAATTTCAACGCGGCTGTACGCCTCGAAATGCCAAGAAACTTCATGCCTCAGTGCGTCCAAGCGAGCTCCGCCTCGTGCGAGCAGGTACCTGTTACCTGCGCATGAAAACTTGTGGGTTGTTAGTACACAACCGTACTGGTGGACTAGCATCTCGCAAACCCAAACAAAAATTAACACGTTTATTTAATGAGTGCAACTTTTATTCTTTCGATTGTCTTTCGAATCTTGTCTTAGGATCGGTTTGTCTGGCAACCAACACTTCCTTCCTCACTGGCGTTCGCCTCACTTCGCAGCTCACTTCGCTCGCCTCATCTGCGTCTTCAGTTTTAGGATATAGGCTCCTGGCCTATTTTGTGTCTCTAGACAATCACCGTGTCTCGTACCGATAACTTATATTTGTGCCTCTAGACCATTTTCGTGCCAACAATATCAACGTATTCGACTCGTGCTTGTCCTTTGACTCATACTCTATGACGCAATAACATGGTTGTGCCATAAACTATGTTCGTGCTTCAACATCGAGGCTGTGTCTCACAACTCAACATGACTTAACCTAACTTTGTCTTACTGTCCTTCCTTAATTAAACTCGAAACGACTATCCCAAACTTGTGGAACTTGTGTTGACAACTCAAACACGACGTCACATCTCATGCCGAAGCATGTGCCTTTACGTATAGCCAAATCTTAGGCTTCATAAAATTTGCGGTACAGACCGTGCACACTTTTTTTGACTTATTCGTGCCGTGGTTATACTCCTTGCGACACAACCGACACCGTGCATACGGATTGTCGTTCATCACACTACTTATCTATATAAAAGGTCACTGGCATGACAAGCCATCATGAACCTAGCTCGGCATAGACGGCAGGTCCTTCAAAGTAGGTAGCGACCCCCAATGAAAGCCTCCGACTATTCTGGTGCGGTACAATCCAGCACTGCTATAACGTCTTTCCCCTAGGTCGAACTGACCTCAACACCCCGACGTAAATCAGTCGAGGAAGAAATCCTTGTGCACAAGTTGCCCATGAACATGCACCTACGAGAACATCTAGACTCACGTAAATATATGGCGTAATTTGTGGTACGACTCGAACCATACTTTGCAAACGTGCATCGGAAACATACTTTGCAAAACGTGTATCGAAACGATACTTTGCAAAACGTGTATCGTTGGAGACTCCCAAACGAGGAACCGCCTCGGCGACAAATGGTCGCATGAACTTTCCATCTTTTGAAACTCGAAAAATGGCTATTGCATAGCCTTTCTGCTTAACTTGACCAAACTATGTTCCGTGCAACACAACCAACCAATTCATGCTCTATATAACGAGCCTTGAGACCGTGTAAAACATATGGCTATATGAAGCCGTAGAACCGTGGGACCGTGCACGTGCTCAACTTGAACAACCGTGTTCATTGAGCGCCTTAACCCGTTGCATCTTCTATGGGACTAACTGTGAGACCATGGGACGTTTTTGCTATAACAAGCAGTGAGATCGTGGAACGTGCATGCTATGACATCGAGTCAATAGCCCGTGGCATAACTCAACTTAATCCAATTCGTGTTTGGTCAAAAGACCCAGTGCCAACTTTGAAAGCCATTGTGGAGTGATTTCTAAATAACAACTTACCCATTTCAAGTTATATATCACCAACTCAAGACCACGGGATTATTCCCTTACTATGTGGGTTCATATCTTTTATTATCAAGCCTACTTCGTGCATGAAAACAACATTTTATTAGTGTGAAGGCCAAGCAGAGGCAAGTTCACCGAAGCCGTCCATCTGAACGAGGAATCGCTTCGACCGTGCAAGACTTCGAGTAAGCCGTTGCATGGCTAAGTTCAAATGCCGTTGCGTTTTGATTCATCCGGTTGAGCTGAACGGGATGAGGCATTACATAATACACTACTCAGCGAAACTTACTGAGTACACACTTATCAACTTATCACTTGATTCAACATTCAATAATTCTCACACATACACTCCTATGCGTTTCTTCAATACGATCCATGCTCGCGTCTTAGTTATTTTTCACATCGAACAACTATATCTTAAACTTGGGTAACTTATTCTCGTTGCGCACACGAACAACTTAGTTCTAGGACAAACCACCCGAGCAGTATCCTCAATAAATTTCTGAATCAAAATTTCATCAAGTCATTTATTCGTCGTCTCCTAGTCGAAATCCAGTGTTACCCCTCCTTAACCAATCTCCGAAACCTGACTTGCATCAATGCCTCAATCAATATTCGCATGTATCCATATTCAAGTATTTCGCCTTCCGATATCACTATCTTTTGAATTCATTAATTTCGATTCGCTACAATTAATATTCAAGTTCATTTCAAATCCAACGATCGCACTACCATCAATCCATCCGAAACTAAAGTCCAACATTTCATAGTCCAATCCATTCCCATAATTCGTCAAAACATCCTAAGATCATAAGTCCAACTTTCATGTCTCAATTCTACAATTTAGCTACCCCAGCTCTATAATCTACCCAGGCGAGGCTTGCTAAGGTTGATCGCACAATTCTACCTCTCGACATAGGGACGTCTGCATAAACGCTAGGCTAACTCACCAAGGCTAAAGTCAAAGTCATGAACATTCCGTGCAACCAATATCGATACTCACCCCCAATTCTAAGGTCAAACTGTAGTCGATAGCACAAGATCTTCCTACCCAAAACTCGTATCACTCCGATTTCTAAACTTCGAGCATAGACTTATCCTATCCGCACTTGTAACGTTTAGCCCAATGGGTCCAAACCGTTCACCGAAGCCATTCCTATATCGTTCACGATCATCCTTGATCACACCCTATAGTTTATCAACACAAATCGCACAATATCCTCAACTCGTTCGATAGACCTACCAATCCCAATTCATACATCTCGACTACAAAATCCCAAGTCATAATCCACCGATCACATATCGCAATGTCGATTCAAATTCTGAGTCGTAAAATCTCAATCATACATTCGTCCATTTTGACTTCCTCAAATCCCCAATCCTACTAGTCATCAATCTCGTACATCTATCTCATCGCATAATCGCAAGATCATCTACTATAATTTCTCGAGTCATAACAATTCTCATATCAATGATCATCAACTCAGTCAACATTTTCGTTTCGCATAGTCCGACTATCATTTATTCACGTATGCTTCAAGTTCATCTGATCAAGCAATCCAAACATTCATTATTATCAAAATTCCGAGTATAGCATCCATTTGAACAATAACATTTTACACGATCATCATTCCTCGAGTCAGAGTACCCTCGAGTTATCGCACATCGATATTTGATACGCCTCAATACCATCGATGATATACATAACCTGACGATCTTCCTTTGCAACAAACTCCGAGTCGTACAACTGATGCTATCATTTGAACTGGATATACTACAATCTTCTCGACATTCAAGATCAAATTCGACTATTATCCCTCGAACTAGTTACATGATCAATTTGTTCAAACCCAAAATCAAGTACGTTCATCTGTTTATCTTAAGTCATCGAGCAACATATTTCCTCAAATCGCATTGTTCTATGCTAACTCAAGTCATCAAGCAACATCTATCTCAAATCCTTAAGAGTCATTCTCAGATATTCGAATCATTTTCATGCACACTAACTTTCAATCGTGCTAACTTTTCGTATACGATTCATATCGATTTCTCGACCGAGTTATCCGTTCGTTACACCTTAACTTTTTCTTGATTCAATCTATCTACTCTTTACATCAACATTTCATAACCGACGCAATCCCAAACCGCTAGGCGTCGCCTTCTTGTTTGTCTAACTCAAATCTCGCATGAGATATCTTTAATCATGACTAACTTTGTCATACTCGTTTCTAAGGCTTTGCACTACTTTTGTCGCTTGCTGATAGACCCATCAGCACTCCAATCCTCAGTCGATCAACATTTCCAAAGCTATCCATACACCACTCAGGGATGAAGTTACTCAATAAATCATCGAAATGATTATTCGAACCATGACCGATCATTTCGAATCTCCGTTCGAACTATTCCTCAAATTCCAAGCACGTTTATCTATACCGTATTGACGATATCTTCTTTTCGATAGTACCTCAATCGATAATCATCCCACAATCGAGTCCAACACATTCTTATTCACAAACATTTGATCTCGCACATAATTTGCTATTTTCGACGTAATTCTTTGTGTATATGTCCAGCCCGACTTAGCTGGCCGTGCCTTACGTGAAACCATCTTTTGTTCATCTAAATTTTCCCTCATGAGATTTTACAAGATATATAGACTTATTGTATAGAACATTCCGCGGAACATTGAGAGAGTGCGCATCAATAACATCAAGAACCAAGGGAACATCAGAGTTAAAGAATTCAATCGAAAGCCCAAGGATGTAAAGCCGTGCTCTGATACCACTATGTCACGCTCCGGTTTTGCAGAACCGATCGTCCTAGCTAAGGCGTAATGCCGTGCGAGCCTAGGTTGCGCTCGCGCAAGGCGTGTTCCATAACGGTCGATTACAACAGCTTGCGACGGGGTCGTCGCACAGAAGTTCCAAGCAGAGAAGTTCAATCACACAGACATGTACAAAATGATACACTTTATAGATATTGAAAATAAGATTACAAGGACGCGAAGCCAAGATTACAAGTCACTCAAGCTCACTTTTACTCTTGATACAAACACTCGGCTCTCTCTCTTCTCTCAATACAATGAAACATAGGTGCCCTTCGGCTTGCAACTTGAAGGTGATTCAGAAGATGATGTCCATACATTATGTCCCGTATAGGTAAAAACTTCAATACGGCTGCACGCCTCGAAACGCCAAGAAACTCCATGCCTCAGTGCGTCCAAGCGAGCTCCGCCTCGTGCGAGCAGGTACCTGTCATCTGCGCATGAAAACTGGTGGGTTGTCAGTACACAATCGTACTGGTGGACTAGCATCTCGCATACCCAAACAAAAACCAATACGTTCATTTAATGAGTGCAACTTTTATTCCTTCGATTGTCTTTCTAATCTTGCCCTAGGTTCAGTTTTAGGACAGACTGCTGATCTATTTTGTGTCTCTAGACCATCGCCGTGCCTCGCACCGATAACTTATCTTTGTGCCTCTAGACTATTCTCGTGCCAACAACATCAACGTATTTGACTCGTGCTTGCCCTTTGACTCATTCTGAGACGCAATAACATGGTCGTGCCATAAACTCTGTTCGTGCTTCAATATCGAAGCCGTGTCTCACAACTCAACATGACTTAACCCAACTTTATCTTACGGTCCTTCCTGAATTAAACTCGAAACAACTATCCGAAACATGTAGAACTTGTGTTGACAACTCAAATACGATGCCACATCTCGTGCCGAAGTATGTGTCTTTACATATAACCAAATCTTAGGCTTCATAAAACTTGTGGTGCAGACCGTGCACACATTTCTTGACTCATTCGTGCCGTGGTTACATTCCTTGCGACTCAACCGACACCGTGCATGCGGATTATCGATCAGCAAACCACTTATCTATATAAAATGTCACTGACATGAGAAGTCGTCGTGGACATAACTTAGCATAGATGGCAGGTCCTTCAATGCATGTAGCGAGCCCCAATGAAAGCCTCCGAATATCCTGGTGCGGTACAATCCAGCACTACTATAACGTCTTCCCCCTAGGTCGAATTCGCCCCGACGCCCCGGCGTAAATCAGTTGAGGAAGAAATCATTGTGCACAAGTTGTCCATGACTATGCACCTACGTGAACATCTAGACTCACGTAAATGTATAGCCTAATTTGTGGTACGCGACTCGAACCATACTTAGCAAAACGTGCTTGGAACCATATTTTATAAAACGTGCATCGGAACCATACTTTGCAAAACGTGCATCAGAACCATACTTTGCAAAACGTGCATCAGAACCATATTTTGCAAAACGTGCATCAGAACCATACTTTGCAAAACGTGCATCATTGGAGACTCCCAAACGAGGGACTGCCTCGGTGACAAACGGTCGCACGTGTTGGCCCATTGGTCATGGTCGAATCGGATTTTAATAATTGATCTAACCCTGTCTCGATATAAGGACTACTTGGACGAACTGCTAGAACTGCTACTGCTACCGTTCAAGACTTGGAGCCGTGTTTGTCATTACATCTGTATTTTTCAATTATCAATTAAAAATGTATTTTTCACATTTTATTGAGTCTAGGAATACAATGTAAACCGAGTTGTACTGGCAAATAAGCTACCCAGAACCTTTTTTAAAAATATCTATTTGTTTTGAAAACTAGTCCAAACTACTTTCTAACTGCTTGAACATTCGAAAGCCCAAAACCTGAGTTTCAAAACCCAAAATTCACCCATTCTGAACCAGCAGAACTCTGGGCGAATTCGCCCCGAGTTCGGTTGGTGGAATGTTGCTTTTTAAACTCAGTCTTCCCGCAGTTACGGATGCAACGACTATATGTCGAGATCCTCTCGTAGAATTATGTCCGAATTCTCTCTTTGGAAATCCTATAAATAGAGAAGAATTTCTACCATTTTAATACACCAATTTACTTTCTTATCTCTTCTCTCTAAGCTTACTACGTTCTTCCAAAGCCTTCTAAGTTTTCATTTTCAAATCCCAAGCCAGTTACAATCCTCTAGTCGATTTACCAGTGCGATACGGTCTAGAAATTTAGAGTGATTGTAATCAAGAGGCTTGACAAGAAGTAAGACACTTCACAATTGAAGTTGGTCGAGTGCTTCGGATCAAAGCTCGCGTCTGTATAAGTTGCAAGAACTTCGTATGAAAATTTGCGGTTTTCCATAGTGGATTTCAACCGGGAGCTAGAGTTCTCTCGACAGGATTAGTTCTCACAAGAGGAAGACCAGTATACATCGTCGTGTTTGCGTTTGCTTTTTGTACTTTACTTTTACATTTTCATATCTGTGATATATTTCTGTGATCTCGCTACTAACATTTTTCTAATAGTTAATATTCCGCTGCCTACTCTATTCACCCCCCTCTAGAATATATCGCTTTACATATCGATCCTACATCATGAACTTTCCTTCTTTTGAAACTCCGGAAACGGCTACTGCATAGCCTTTCTGTTTAACTTGACCAAACTATGTTCCGTGCAATACTACCAACCAAGTCATACTCTATATGACGAGCCTTGAGACCGTGGAAAACATATGACTATATAAAGCCGTAGTACCGTAGGACCGTGCATGTGCTCAACTTGAACAACCGTGTTCATTGAACACCTTAACCCGTGGCACCTTCTATGGGACTAACTCCGAGACAGTGGGACGTTTTTGCTATAACAAGCAGTGAGATCGTGGAACGTGCCTACTATGACATCAAATCAATAGCTCGTGTCATAACTCAACTTAATCGAATTCGTGTTTGGTCAAAAGACCCGGTGCCAACTATAAAAGCCATCGTGGAGTGTTTTATAAGTAACAACTTACCCATTTCAAGTTGTATATTACCGACTCAAGACCACGGGATTATTTTCTTAGCTATGTGGGTTCATCTCTTTTATTATCAAGCCTACTCAGTGCATGAAAACAACATTTTATTAGTGTGAAGGCCAAGCAGAGGCAAGTTCACCGAAGCCGTCCACCTGAACGAGGAGTCGTCTCGACCGTGCGAGACTTCGAGCAAGCCGTTGCATGGCTAAGTTTAAACGCCGTTGTGTTTCAATTTATCCGGTTGAGCTGAGCGGGACGGAGCATTACATTTTTCTTTCAATTTTCTTTGCCGAATGGACTGGAAAAAAGATTTCCAATGTCGGTATTGGTCAGTATCGGTATCGGTCGATATTGGATCTGGACATGCCAAACCGTATCGATATCGAACGTATCGGACTGGTATTGGCCATACTGCAAACTATGCTCTTTCATCATCATTTTGAAAGGTAGTGGTTCCGTTTTTTAAGGTTTGTTTCTAAGATAGCTGATCATGTAGGTAGGTTAGCTGAACGAAGCGGTTGGAGTTACTTTCCCTTGTGCCTGGGAAAAGTCAGCCACAGGCCCACAGAAATTGCCGAATTGGCCAAAATAATTTTTTTTTTCTTCTAACAACCCATCATGTCAAGATATAGAATCAACAAAATGTGAGGAGCTATGTTTCTTTTGTGTAAGCTTGTGATATTGGACACTTCTTCTCATACTTGTGAATCCTGTGCATATACCGTTTTAGCTATAGACAAATCTTGCAAAAGCTATGGCAACTTCTTTTCATGGCCAAACTTCTCCTTTGCATATCCGTTGTCATTTTCCTAGTGATTATCGTAATTGCAAATTGCTTATTCATGTCACATACTCTACAATTGAGTGATCCCTTTATTAACTCATTCACCGGTCAAGATTGTTATTAAAAACTATCGATTTCCCCTTTTTTGTTTTTGGTTTGATACTTTAACTAAAACTAGACGGGTTTTAATGTGAATATTGTTTGGTTAGAACATTAAATTTGAGGGGAAAAACCGAAAAAAAGTTGGGTTGGCTAAAGACCACACCATCACCAAACTTGAAACGCGAGAACTTTCAACAAATATATCCAATTTCCAGCAATATAAGAGAATTCCTTATAGATTTTCAGCCAAGTTTCAAGATTTCCAAAGAATTATTAAGATTTCTAGAATGCATGAAGAATTTGAGCAATTATAAATCCAAGAGAAATTATAAATCCAAGAACTAAGAACTATAAAATCTTTGGACCAATAGAGGTAAATTCATGTCCTAATTGACTAGAGTTAACTATTAGGAAAAGGAAGCAAGTAAAGCCAAATGTGTTGTGGTTACACCAAAAGAAGTATTCAACCTAGTTGAGTTAGCGTCCATGAAGCTCCACAAGAAACAGTGCTGCTTCCACTTTTTACCTACATCCCTCAAGAAAGCATCGAAAACCTATCCTGCCAACAAATGGCGCTTAGCTGCTGCATTTAAAAGGATGAAGAAGATTGACTATGATAAGCACACTTACAATCGACCTGTTGGACTTTCTTTTAGCTTGTAACAAGAACCTGATGATGCGCAGGGTTAGCAAAACTCACCAATTACAGACCCTTACACAGATTGCTCAAGTTCTGGCTTTGGAATATTTATGCTGGCTCAACTTCAACTTTAACTAAGAGCAGAAGCTCCAGGATGAATATGTCCTGGATTCCCAGATTCATTCTCGTCCTTATCCACCATTGACATTTTCGGAATCTAGAAAAACATTAATGGATATACAAAACATTAATGGATAGGGCTCGTAATGATCTTTGAGAAGATCACAAGGTGCTGAAGTGGCTGGAGGGGGAGATTGTTGGCGACCCAGATCTGCATCACTTCAGAACGAAATGGAAATTTGTCTTTTATTGGTTCATTGTCTACTATTTCTAGTAAAATATCTACATCTTAGGAAGCTTGGGATTATATAAAGAATACTTCAAGTGGTGATTTCTTTACCTTCTTAGTAAGAGAATGGAACTTTTGGGATCACATGGGGAGCTTACACATTTACCCCTTTAATCAAACTCTTCTATAAGTAAATGATGCATCTTGTTCGTTGTTGATTATTTAGCTAGTTATACACACTTAATTCATAGGTTCACCTTTAATGCTGCCATGCCTGTAATAACCTGAAGTATTAAGTATATTTAATTGGATACAATGTGAGTGAGATTTTACTCATCTTCTTGGTCCTCTAGGTTCAAGCAAAGAAGCAGACATTTTCCTCGTTTGATGATTTGTTGAAAAATTCTGATAAGCCCGTATTGGTGGACTTTTATGCAACTTGGTAAGTAACTCTTAACTTATTTACCAGTTTTATAGCGAAAAAAAAGAATAACCTTTATTTATGACCACTCAAATTATTGAGAATATAATTTAACTTATTTGTATCACCAATCTTAGTTGGGAAAGGTCACAAGAATTGTTGGTAGTTCTGATCTATTTCTGGATAGTTGAAAGTACAATTTATTCTACACAGTTATAACATCATACTCCTATCTGATCAGAATTCTGCAATTGGATGTGGGTTTGGTTATCATGAATTGGGCTAGTTTGGATTGCAGTTATGTTTTTATCTTT
Organism: Iris pallida; assembly: GCA_029216955.1. NCBI lineage: Eukaryota > Viridiplantae > Streptophyta > Magnoliopsida > Asparagales > Iridaceae > Iris > Iris pallida. Next base: position 3,783,139 of record JANAVB010025800.1, on the reverse strand, counting down.
CATCCCATTTGCTCAAATGTCCATTTCCGGAACTCGTTGGGCTAGTTTCTAGGAAATGCCAATTTGAGCCCCGAAATGAATGACATGTCTGAAATTATGCCCATTCGGAATGGAACCCGTTTGGCCTGTCCCTTGCATTTGGCACCAAATGGGCTTCCGAATGAAATGCAACTGCAATCCATATTGGCCCTTAGTATCCCATTTCATTGTAGATTGGGTTAGCAGAATTTGTAATTGTTGGAACTTGGAATTTTATTGAATATTTGGCTCGTTACCTTATAAACTATATCTCAGGCTCTCAGCATATAATGTTGCTTCTACTTAAAGATGTCCCCTTTTCTCTTGCTTGACTTGTTCAATTTAGTAAACATCCAGGTTTGCTCCCATTTCGATGGCTAGTTTTGTCGTATTGTGGATAATCTCAGTAACCAACCAGTTTCAGTATGTAGTCTGGTTGTTGTTGCTATCATAACATATTACTTTGATGAACATGGTTAATCCCAAGAATCATGGTATGTGTGGGACTTGGTTGGTATTTGATTATTTGATTGAGGTCCAAATCAGTCATTAGTGGCTTAAATTTGTGAGAAATAGTTTCAGTTTTGTTATGGTTATGATTTAGAACTCACTTTGGAATTGTCTTGTATTTCTACTGGGAGAGAATGAGTTAGTTCAGCACTAGAAATAAGGTGGATATCCTTGGGAAAAAAATGTTAATCTATTAGGAGTTAGGACTCTTCTAGTCATTTATATTTTTTTGTATTTCTGACACCGTTTTCATGTGAGTTATTTTACTTACATTAGGAGTTCAGTTTGAGTCAGACTGGTTTCTTCTTTTTATCGGTGCTTATAAGATCAAAATTTTGTTTCTGTTATTTAGGCTTTTAAAATAATGAAGTACTTTCTATTGTATTTGCCCTATGTATCTGTTGCATTCTTTATTTTTTCCTCGTCGTCCTTCTCGTAAATTATTCTCTTCCCCCTCATCTTTGTCTTTTCCTTTGCTGCTTTCATCAATTTCTTCAACAAAACAATGACTTTATATAGTTCTTTCGTATCCATTTTTGTATTTCGTTTATAAATTAGTTTAAGCTCCAGACTGTACTCTACAACAACAATTACAAAAGGGCCTTTATTCTAAATTTTTTGGGTTGGCTATATGAATCATTTTCTTCCATTCTGCTCGGATAATGGAATCTACCTCTCTAACATCAAGAAATGTTATATCCTTTCTCACGAGCTCAATTCAAGTTTGGTTATGCCTACCCTTAGTTTTAGCATATTTAACTAGATACCATTACTCCTCATAACTGGCACATCTATTTGTCTTTTTTGCACATGTTCAAACCTTCTAAGTCAGTCTCCTCTCATGTTACCACCTCCTGAATTCACTCCTCTTATTTCTAATATTCTTATCTGCTAAATGTTTTGAGCAACAAACATAAAATTCATATAAAAGGCTTACTTTGTCCTTCGGAACCTTAGATGTCTATATCAAGGTAGTCTGGTTAAACCTAGAGTAAATTGATAATCGATTTTGATGTCAGTCCACATATCCTTTCTTTGTCGTCATCCGATGTAACTTAAATCTTGTAAATTTACAACTTTAATCGAAAAAAAAACTATTAAAAGTTAAAGAAAAGAAATTTTATAGAAAAGAATGGAATTAGAATTTTGTTCACAAAATTTTTCAAGATACGAAAAGTATCCATAAAGGATACTTGAACTCCTTTTATCAATAAAATCCTTTACTCAAAAACCCCTGATTACTTAAACATGGAGTAAGACATTTTCACATGAATAGTAATAATGACTATATTGATGTGACCAGTAACCTTGTTTACTAAGCTAGATCTGTAGGAGCTATAAAACTACTTAAATCTTGACTTTATCTTGTTCTACTAAGTTCCAACTTAACAATTTGTGTCCACTATTTTTCCCCGTTTCTCTCATCAAATTCATTCGAACCACAATTTCTAATATTTCTCCTGTCCTATAGTTCAATGTCACGGTGGATACAAGAATTGGATAGGAATCCTGCCAACTTCAGTACTGATTCAAGTTTGGCTTCAAAGAATTAGTAAGACATAAAAAATGTTTACCTTATTTGCTCTTCCTCGCATCTCCAAGCAGCCATTGTCACAGTACTGGGTTTGGGACTAACTCCAGTGAAGTCTGAAAGTTTGTAATTTGGGAAAATAAAAGAGGAGAAAGAGATCAAACAAGAGAAGAAAAGAAGTCAAGTTTAGATAGCAATGAAAAGATGAGTTATATGCTACATTCGTAAGCAATATTTGCTCAAATACTCGAAACCTTTTAACCCAAGAAATTGTAGGAACCCTAGAGGGGGGGTGAATAGGGTCAAGCTAACTAATCAAGCGCTTAGCACAAGCTAATGAGCAATTTAAAAATATAAGTGCAAGAGAAGAAGCAATAACAATACCGACACACGATATATCCTAGTATCCTCCCAAGGGGCACTCTAGTTCCTAAACTCTCTCCGGCTTTAATCCACTATTTGAGTAAATAGCTACACACGAGTTTGGATCCGAATGACTTGCCAACTTCTTACACGAGAGCTTTAATCCGAAGGCTTCTCCGACTTCAACCGAGAGTTTGGATACGAAGAGTCTCCAACTTCAACCGAGAGTTTGGATACGAAGACTCTCCAACTTCAACCGAGAGTTTGGATACGAAGACTCTCCAACTTCAACCTTTCACAATAGGTTTTGATCTCCTTATACAACAGGATGAAGATCTTACTTTACAACTCAATAACTCTAACACAATTTGTGGATAGGCAAATGAAAACTTTGTAGAGTTGTTTGTGGATAAGCTTTGGTGGTTTAGAAATTTTTAGGCTCAAAGTATCAACCTTGAATGAAGGGGTTCAAGGCTATTTATAACCAAAGCATTGAAAAGGGCTCAAAGACAACTTTTCAGACAGCGATCGGTATACCGTCGGTATGGACCGGTATACCGTCGGTATGCCGGTCTGGAATTGCAACGGCTAGAAATATAGCCATTGGGATCATTAAATGCTCGAAATCCGACCGTTGGAATTTCAACGTTACAGAATCGGTATACCGTCGGTATACATCGGCATTCCGTCGGTATGCCGATTTTGTAGACAGAAACTTTCTGTGAACAAAATCGGTATACCGTCGGTATAGACCGATATACCGTCGGTATGCCGATTTTCAACCGAAAATGATCCTGGGCTAATTTCTACCCTAGCTTTCGATTTTGCCATCCATTTCTTGTGTTTACAATTATTCCTAAGACTCATTACAGACTCCAGATATAATTAGGCAGGTGCAGGCTTCTTCAGAGTCTTGAAATGATGATGGCATGGCTTGGCTTCTTCCTTTGATAGGTGTTGGCTTTTTCTCTGACGACAGCTGTCAAAAGATATCAAATTTGTGAAAATTGAATACCTTTCGGGGGCTTTGCCCCCGAACCCCCGACGGGGGGGGGGGGGGGGGGGGGGCGCTGCCCCCTCGACCCCCGTCCGCTGACCGGGCATCGGAACCCCCGGTGCGTGGCTCCGAAGATGTTGTCGGGCGGTTCAGAGAAATCTTTGTAAAATATCATCGTCTTTGGCCTACCATGATTTCTTCATTGCATATGTCTACATTTGATCTTGCTAATTGCTTTTCTGCATGTACATGTTAGACGAACAAAGCAATATACATAGTAGCAAGTATGATAAGTTTAATGCATATTAGGACAATGCTGAGTTTAAGTATAAGTGCTAAGGTGATAGCATAAATGTTAGTGATGTCATAATGATTAAACTTAATTGAATGACCACAATCAAAAACATAGTTTTGATTTTGGCAACCCGATTAAATTTAAGATATATAAGCTCATATTACTAAGATGTAAACCAATAGACACATATCACCAAAGGTATAAGTATAAGTAGAAATGCTATAGCGATAGTATTAAGATTAGTGATAATGAAATGCTAAACTTAACAGATTAACCATATGCAAAAATATGATACAATCATTGGGCCAACAGAAATTTCCAACCTTGAGCAGCAAAGCAATTGAGAAAAAAAATGACCATGAATTACTGTAAAGATGAAAATCAATATTGGTTATTCTACGATTCTAGAAAGTCAAGTACCTTACATATCTCAAGCATTTTCTAATATTCAATTTAAATACTTCAATTCTCTTTCAGTATCTTATCCATCTACAAATCTTAGTCCAATTAAAAGTACTAATTCTCTCCAACCTAGAGTCAACTCATAAGATAAATTCAATTTTACAAATAAACCACCACATTCAATTCTATATTGATCAAACTTAAGACTGGGTTTGCGATTACTTATCATGTCTTTGCTTATTTTTTTCCCAAAAAACAGTCTCTAAACCTGTTTGAGAACAGCAGCTTATCAAAATCCTTTTGAAAAGCCAGTACAATTTTGGGGCATCATCTCGAAGCAGGAGGGAGGCTATTGTCCAAGCTGCTTTGCTGCTGCTGTTTGAAAAGAAGCAACAATCCCATACCAGGCCTTAGCAAAATGGTCCTTGTGAGATATAGAAAAGAATCTAACAAGTGTATCATCCTTGTACTTTTGTTTCAGTTTATGTGCTTTGTTTGACAAATGTTTTCTTATAATGGCTAAAAGTAATCCATTGACTTGAAACTTCAAATCTTTGATGAGGCTCCCCTGAAGGTTGTTAATGATCTTGCGAGATCCTATCAAGACCTCTATGTTGCTATCTTGAGAGACCCTCTCAAGACCTTTATGGTGCTACCTGAACCGTGGGAAAAATATTTTTGGAGATATCGTCTCAAACTCTAAATAAGTCCAAATCCCAGACCTTGGACCTTTAGCTAAACAGCCAAAATGGATTTATAACTTAACGTCTGAACCAAAATGGTATAAGAAAATGGTGTATGGGGTACAAGAATGAAATTCAAAAATTTCCTGGAATGCTTCGCTTGTTCATGCGACACATGAACCATTCGTGTGTTTGGTACTGTGTTGCAATGGGTCCTACTGGTCGGACAATCATCCGGATGTCTGAATACTTTGGAAAATTGACCAATTGTTCCTCCTGATTCTCAGAACTGCAGCATAGTTTTGTCGTATATGAACTTTTTCATAAGTGACCAGGCGAAGTTTACTTTAACAATCGTATTAGGCTATGTGATAGATCACATCTATCTCACGAGTATAGATCGCTGCAATACATCTCATTCATGCAATCGATCTAACTTGACGTGAGTCCTGATGCATATCATACGCATATCATGTGTTGATACAATCTGATTTGATTATCATACGCAATATAAGTACTAGAACTAATCTATATAATATCACTTGCATGCTATAGCATAAACAAATCCTATTCTATTGACTTTATCGGTATATCTTATTGTCGCTATCAAACCGCACTTGCGTCAAGTTTCTAACGATCTCAACACAAGTGCTACGGCCATCTAATTCTTAGTGTCAATCGAAAAACCAACAACTTTGACACGTGTCCAGGACCAAAACCAAAACCAATCAACAGATCATCTTGATGGTGCTGCAACTCTTGTACCGTTGTTGTGTCTGATGCCGACGGATAACCGTTGTGCCGTTGTGCCGGTTTAGAGAATGAACAAAGGAGGGAGAGGGAGAGGGAGGCTAGGGTTTTGGGAGGAGCTTTGCACAAATTGCTTTCAGTTGCTTGTTTCCTGGAGCCTGCCCTCTATATATACTAGAGGCTAAGGACAATGTGGGCATATAGTTGGCCTCCAATTAGGTTAGATTTGATCTCAATCAAATCGATTCATACACGGATATAATCTCATGGAGATCCTTTCTATATTTAAATCCAATCATATATTGGATTGACATCAAATCGTATCTTATCATATTTGATCTAAATTGGAGTTGACCAAGTTAACATTTAGTGACTCATGTACTAGCACAAGTAGGTTGAATCTAGCCACTTGTTCAAAAACCCAATCAAGCATTAGATTTATACAAATCATACTACGTTCAGTTATGGTTGACCAACTCTATGTGTGTGACCTATTAGGCTCAATTACACCACGATGGCCGAATGGATCGTACTGATCTCGGCCTATGTGGTTTAACTGGATTGGATATCCAATCAAATATTCGATTGGCCCGGATATGCGATCGAATGGTTCCAGAACTCTTTTTGGAGTTTAAACTTGCTAGTCAAGATTGACACCTAACAGTATGTCATGGCTCCCATGCAGTGTGAGGATGTAGCAACATCCAGTATGAATATATTAATGCTCAATTACCATGCAATTAGTATATACTAGACAGCATATACAACAATGTCAAATCTATATATTAATCTAGTTATTATGTGTCTCGATCTCATATGTTTACAAATCAAATGACAAATAGAACTCTTTCTATTTTCATATCACATTGCACAAGGAGTTTCGTGACTGTAACACGCCAAATCACATAGGACGTATCTCTTCATTTGTATGCCAGGAGTGGCAGATTCCTGAATGGTCATTTACTGCCTTCATGGGTAATTCACCACATCCGATGTATAACGTTTGGCAATCCATAGTTAGGACCGCAATGTAGTAATATCAAAGTGTGGATGCATATTTATAAGGTACTCTAATGATTACCGGCATGAAGAACATCCCTATTGACATGTAGCATACAACTCCATTGGGGATTCCTTATGCGAGTCGTTCATTGAACTTATTCAACGAATATACTTGAACAATTTTGCAATAGTGTCAGATACACTAATAACTTAAGAGAACAATTATGTTCATCATATGAGTTTGCACACTGTACGGATCTTTTCGGTTTCACTAATGTCCCTATTAGTGAACCTATAACTAGGAACTATTAAGAGTAATGCTTATTAAGGTTTCGTATCTCATTTGCATCTCTCTACAAATCCATTGCTTACTCGAGGAACTTTATCATATTAACAAGACAATTAACTAATTAAGTACAAGCTTAATATATATAATGCCATTTCACTAATGATCAATATGTCTAATACATAGAGTAATATTTGGTTTACTGAAACATCTTTCCAAATTGATAGCCATGGGTATCACTATCATGATTCATTTGATAGTTAAATATCTTTGAGAATGTGTTCTTAATTAACTAGTGTAGTCAAAGGCAAAAAGTGAACTAAGATGCTACAACCCATGTATTGCCCTAGACGTAGGGTCTCTCTCTCTCTTTATATATATATATATATATATATATATATATATATATATATATATATATATATATAATATATATAAGCATCATTCGATGCGACAATAAGTGCGATGGTAAGGCTTGCTGCTTGCATCATGGAGGATGCAGGTTCGAGCCACTAGGCTCCGGCATAAGAAAGCGCCCCGTGGCTTTTGGACACCCTTTTGTATATATACACACTAAGAAAACCAAAACAAAGATGCATGCCTTTTGAAGAAGATGATGAATGCTCTGAAAAAGGGACTAATAGCTTGGGTCCAATGGTTGCAGAAAATGAGAAATAGGGCAAACTTAAGCAGGGAAAACTTTATTTTTCGGAAAAATCCAGGCGATGTGTACTGCCAACATCCGCTTTCTTTCAATCAATACTAACCTACTTGACGATAACATCCCTTCCCTTCGCTATAAAAAGACTTGGGTTTTATTCGTTTTGCCAAGTGAGTTTATGGATGCAGACAACTATAACAGCTTACTCAAAAGCAGAATATGAGAAGTCTTTAACTCAGGACCAAATTTATTTGTTTTAATAGACTAAAAGCCATGTGCCTAAACCCTAGAGGCATACAACTCACTAAAGTTGCCTCTTCTTAAAGGACAAAATATGTCATGCCTCATATGCGCCTCGGTGTGCACCTTGGCAACAAATGTAATTAACAAGGAGATGAAAGTTTATATTGGAGGGAATTGAGATATGAAGAATGGTGTTCCACCTAGCAAGGCGATCCCTCTCCTTCATGTCGTCAGCAAATTTATAATCAATGAAACAACAAGTTTCCCTGTCCTTGTATCCTTGGTTTGGCGCTTTTCGAGTATAATAAACCATGGTTTTCTCTTTTCCGACTCCATTGGTTAGCATATTTATTGAGTAAAGATAACAATTATGGGACAAGTGTATATTACGGTTAAGTTGGACTCAACCAAGGGCATCGGAAGCTCATTATGTTTGTTTATAAAGAAATAAACTATGAACTTTATACATTGTAAACTATTGGTGTAAGCTTATCACAAGAATGTCGAGTGCCAGCTGCCAAGGAATTTGGTTTTGACTGGGGTTGACTACTCAACATCATTCATTACTGGATGGAAATTAGTTAAATATTAATCTGAATTCTTTTAGGATTAAACTTTAGTATTTATTTTCAATTCTGATTCTTAGTGTAATCCTATTTGAAGTTGGATAGAGTCAAGAACAGGATATAAATCTGTAGTCATTCTCCAAAATTTTGGCTTGGTATGGTCATCTAAAATTCTGGAAGTCCTTTGAGAAGTGTATTCTCGCTATATTCTTCACTTAGCTAGTAAGTAGTCTTAGGTGTGTTTTAATCTTAATCACTGCTGTTTATTAGCTTCCCTATGAGGCCAAATAATCTATTTACCCTTTTGTTTTGAAGAGGCAGCTTCTTCTGGTGATGTTTCTCGAAGGTTTTTTGTACTCCCTCTGTTTCTCAATTAGTCTCCTTTTGTTTTCCTAGAACTTTTCTACTCATTCTATAGGACACCGAACAATCTATTTTTGAGGTCTCTGAGAATATAGCTTCTTTCAGTTAAGTTTCTCCAATGTATATATATGTTTCCTCATCTCTCTCCATGGTTAACCCCATTTTTCTACGTCAACTTTTGCACCCGATTGCAAAATTTCTGTACTGACTTCAACATTTTTTCAGCCTATTTATATATGGTGAAACTTCTGCACTGCAAGAATAAACTCTACATAAAGCTTTTTCTTGTTGATATTAGTTGAGCACACTATTTGTACGACAACAGTGGCAACACAACAACCATTAACTGTTACAATATTCAACAAAAAGACTAGGCCATGAAAGCACACCTTTCCTTATTGACATTGCACAACAACAACACTTAGAAGGATAAAACATCGGCTTGTGTCTCACCTTACTGACACATTGTTGATGTGGGTATTGTTGGCTTGCTGAATGTTAAGTCATTCTTGAAACCAGCTAAAAATCTTCTTTTGAAGGGCTGGCATTACCCCTCATGATTCAGGTTTTGGTTTTGGCAGGGCACAGAAGCTGGTTATATTTAAATGTACCATTTGTTTGAACTTGATGTATTATGCTGGAGTTCCTGCCTATAATTGCAATTACAATGATATCCGAACTCTCAATTCTGCAGATGTCCACTTTATACCACGTTAGCTGTTAAAATCAGCTTCTGCCTTTGTATATCCTTTTTGAGCACCTCTCATACATTTTCTAGCCAATAGATTCTGCCATGTATTATAATAAATTTTATTCTATATTTGGATACTATACATTTTCCTCTCTACTTCATCTGCACTTCCTACTAATGAGATTTTATTTTTCTGAACTTCTCATTTGAGTTTTCCAGTAGTACTACAATCACTCTTTTTTTGGTTTATGCTAAATGATAATGGTTGCTCTTGGAAAAACAAAATCACTGCATCAATGTGTTTGAAATTAGCCTCTTCATTTTTCACATTTGCATCCATTTTCTTTCTTCAGGTGCGGTCCTTGCCAATTCATGGTTCCTGTACTTGAGCAAGTAAGTGACAAGATGAAAGATACGATCCAGGTTGTTAAAATTGATACTGAGAAGTATACACGGATCGCAAACCAATACAAAATTGCAGCACTGCCTACACTCATCCTTTTCAGAAATGGGAAACCCTGTGATCGCTTTGTAAGAACATTATCACTATCTGAACATGCTTGTCCATTAACACCTTTCTCAATGCTGCTTACCTTTCACCCTGATGTAATTGCGATTAACCTTTAGGAAGGTGCAATGCCTGCCGACCAACTCGTCCAACGCATTGAGAGTGCATTGAAAGTCCCACAATAGCTTACGCGGTAAGCTTCACATGAAATATCATGTCCATAGACCACTTTATAATCTTGATGTATCTATTGCGAAGTTCCGTAGCTTCTTGTATGCAAAAAGATCAAATAATGATTTTTTATTTCTAATTTTGCTAGTTTCGCCTCTTCAGTTAATTCCTTTTTTCTGACTTACGTGGTCCATAAACAGGTGAAGGAGGACCAACTCTTGGAGGTGTTGAAACTATACACTTGTGTATTAAGGAGATGTCCGCTGTACCTCGAAGAATACATGTACTTTTTTGGTTTCAAATTATACCATATTGCAAACATTCAATTCAGTGCTTCCAGTCTAATATCTACAGTTGTCAGTTCAGTTTTGATAAAAAAATGTTATGATGTTTCCATGCCCTTGATATCGATATTGATCCCTATTGTACTGAAATGAGGTTGCAAATGGAGCTGCATTCAATTCAATTTGGTTGAAAGTGTAACTTTTATCATCAGATTTGTGTTCAATTCAGCTATTATTGTTAAGGTTACCTTCATTTTGCTTCTACATTTTTGTTGAAGGCTTGTTGCTGGGTGTATTAAGAGCCCAATTGATTTCATCAGTAGTCTGAGGATTGGAATCACTTCCAAGTTTCTCGCTTGGGAGAAGTACAAACTTTAGCAGAGTACTTTCAGTACATGTGCAGAGTAGAGAATGATCTTTAGAAGACACATGACAATTTCTCTGCAATATCCGTTACCTGAACTAATTCAAAATATCCATTGCTTACATTGCTTCAAAAACCAAGGGTAATCTAGGTCTGTTTCATCTGATCTCGCTCTCATGTTTCATCTTTTGTTCTTTCGATGCATATAGTATCTCGGTATTGTTGCTTCGCGTTCGGGTTACTTCTGTTATCAGTTACTGCACATTGGGGTTCTGTAAAATGATGGCGCAAGGAAGAGTGATATCAACAGTGCATCAGGTAAACAAGTTTCTAGAAATAGAGCATGATATTTATGCTGTTTTCTTCGAATAAGCGATAACCGAATTGATAGTCATTTCAGTTGAATGAATCATATTCGTGGCATCACATTTATTCTTCCGCAGCCCATTTGTCTACAGTGTGATAAAAGACATCCCCAAGTGGTTGGAATACCTTTGCTGACATAAATGTGTTTTTTCATTGTCTGTTGGAATTATTGAAGGACCCCATCAAAGGAATAATTTTGGGTGATGTTTTCAGCATCATGCTTCACTCTAATCTTGATTCTTTGTGTACTATATCAACGTGCGATGTGGGTGGAACTTTGGTAGAAGCCATGTGGGTATATACATAGATTTTTTTTATTTTTATTTTTATTATTATATTTTTTTTTAGGGTGTCCACTTCTTAATGGTGCTTGGAGGCATGCCTCCAAGGGGGGCTCGAACCCGCGCCACTGCGCCGGGGTGCTCCACCGTTCCCAACGGGCTACAGCCACGGGGACGTATATACATAGATATACTTACTAGTTATATTAGAATGTCTTCTGCTTCTAGTGGTCAGCAGGTGGAAACATAATGTATTTTGACTAGATGTGTTCAATTCCACAAGAAAGTAATTTTTTTTTTTTTCAATTATGGTGGAAGTTATCTTGATAGGGTCTTGATAGGGTGAAAGTTATCTGGGAGACACGGCTAATAAATAAATCCTTATAACTAAGTACCACCGTGCCATGTGTATTTGCTCTAATAATTGTTTTTTAAAAATTATTATAACTATAGCCGTTCTTATAAAAAAAATTAAATCCTTATAACTAACTACCACCTTGTCATATGTATTTACTCTAATAATTGTTTTTTTTAAAATTATTATAACTACCACCATAATTAGATCTCTCAGGTAAAAAAAAAAAAAATTAAAATCCTTATAACTAGCTGAACATATATCCAAAATTCTATATATATATATATAATATATATATATATATATATATATATATATATATATATATATATATATATATATATAACAAATCCAAATTAAAATATAATTAATATTTAAATTAATTACATGTTATTATCTAAACATATATCCAAAATTATACGAAGAACAAATTTTAATTAAAAATATATTCAAATTACATCTAAACTATTCTAATATAATTTAAAATTTTATCTACTTTTTCAATAATATTAAAAAAATTCGTATGTACAACGTGTGTGTGTGTGTGTGTGTGTAGAGAGAGAGAGAGAGAGAGAGAGAGAGAGAGAGAGAGAGAGATGTGTACATATTATGACTATTCCATGTATTGCAGAAGATTATTGGGATATTGGTTTTCATGTAAATTAAAATGTTGTGGTCATCAATAGTTTAAAATTTCTTTAGCCAAACCAATTTCTTTGGGTGAAGATTGTTTCTTCCAGCCCAAATTACTATCATGGCAAGTTTCTTTTTGTTTTTCGCGAGTGACCTAAACTTTAGGTGTCATGGGCATCCTGCTTTCAGTCCAAGAGATCAATAATTTGGGGGCAAAGAATTGCAACAAATGGCATAGCAAGTTTCACAATGTTCACATGCCCTTTCTTATTGACAAGATGCCCAGATAGGCATGGTGTAGCACAGTTGGCTTTAATTAATTAGCTTGCCTGGTCCAGAAAAAAAACAATAATAATTTCTTTATGCAACCACCAACACTCAAGATTTAATAAAAAAAATTTATGCAACCACCATCACTGAAAGATTTTCTATATCTTCCAAAATATGATAAAAGAGCATTGCATTACATATTGGTGGAGGAATTACCAATATTTCAAAATACACATAAGGGCAGGACTGGCTCTGGGATAAGTCAGATAACTCATCGGGCTTGGACAACTCCGCTGGTTAGGACAACCTTCCAGGCCCCTAAGTTCCCACCTCTCGGCCAATAGATCTTTCGCGGTCTACTCCAACTTCTCTCTATCAATTCAACTAGTAATCTACTAGACCCATGTTTTGAGTTCCACCGGGAAGGTCTCGAGTAGTTTAAGGATAGGAACTCGGAATCCGAACTCCATGCCACGGTCATAACCGGAGACTTCCGCGCGCTACCAACCCTGCTCGCCATTAATTTTTTGTTATATTCTTTTGATGTGCAAAAGGCAACCAAATTTAGTTCCGGCTAGAACAATCCATCCCATTGGGCCGGCCCAGCATAAGAAGATATGTGAAAATTGGTTAAAATCTATTGTCAAAACTTTCGAGGTATGAAAGTTGAGTCATATTTCTAACATGTACTATACTATATAATACGGTTTGGAAATGACTTAAAAGTGAACCGTCAAAGCCGTATGCATATCATCCATTTAAATAAATTAAAAATAATAACTAATAATTAAACAACTACCTAAAAAAATATTTAACTATCAATTATGATTTATTTATAAATAAATAATTTTAACTCAAGTGGTTAAGGTGAAAGACTTTTTTTTTGGTATTCTTGAGTTCAAATCTTAGAAATGACAGTTTTTTAATAATTATTTTTTATTTATTTATTTTTAACATTTTTTCGCATGTTACTAATCTAGCATAAAATTTAGTTGAATATTTATAAAGTTAGGAGCTATATGAAAAAGAAAAAGAAAATTCGATCTGGCCATTGCAGATTGAATAAATAAGGTTTTAAATGGTGGGTATTTGTAAAAATTAACAGTGGTTAGTAAATTTTAATTTTGCGATTAGTCTTTTCAATGTTTTTCTTGTTATATAGGTTTCTCCCTAACAACTTTTCTATCCCAAATCACTATGAAATATATTAAAGGTACTCGTTTTAATTAAAAATCAAAGGTGCACACCTATGTAAGAAAAGGTCCCCCCACCCCCACCAAATACACCCCCACCAAGTAATAACATTTTAAAACCCATCTTTAAAAGGGACATCTCATTTGCTAAAGACAGGGTTAATGCAAATCCTAATCCTTTTGACATTGATATGGTCGGTTGTGGATAATAGATAGGTGGGTCCATCGGCCTACAATCCTATTAACCTTTTGGTTAACAGCTGTTTGTCGAATCGAAGGAGGGACCGCGCAGACGGATTTACATGTAGTCCAAGGAGAACCAACCAACCCTCCTCTCTCTCGTCCAGTCCATTTTTTCAAAAAATGTTAATTACTATATATATATATATATATATATATATATATATATATATATATATATATATATATATATTTTTTTTTTTTTTTTTTTCAATTTTAACATATATATAATAGTTTGATCCTCCATTGTACAAAGAATAAGTTGGATTTAGTGGTAGTACTTTGAGCTTTTAAATGAAAGACATGATTTCGAATCGAATTTTTATTGAAAGTTTTTTTTTCTTTCCTTTTTTGTATATTTTTTGTTATTGAAGTTCATCTAACGTGATAACTTTTTCTAATATTACTACAGCCTCCCTAGAATTTTAATCATGGTTCCGTTCCTGCGTGCTGACGTGGCGATTCCCACTGACGGGGTAGAGTCTGGTGCTAGCAGGAGGATAATTTGAGTCAATTTAGAATCGTCATGTCAGTGCGGTCTGCCGTTCACGGTACTCTTTTCGATTCGACAAATATTTTTTTTTGGTTAACCGAATTAGGGTGCATCCATCATGCTTAAGTTTTAGACTTTGCAAATTTTCATAACCATGTGTCCCTCTTTGAATGAGGCACACTTTAGAAAAGACTCCCACTTTTAAATACAGACGATTTGAATGTGGTGGACCAACTATTCTTCTTAGGTTTAGTAGGGTCTGTCAATAACCGATCCAGAATAGGTAGCACCTTCAGAACAAGACTCTTTCTTAGTTCCAAACACATGGGATGCTTGTTCTTATAAACTCCATTTATTACAGTGAAATCTCTTAAAATTGACTTCAAATCATTCATAATTCTTTTCATACTTTAGTTTTAATCTTTTTGTTACATATACTTCATCTTGTACATGACCATATACACATTACTTGTTGGTATTTAAGAAGAATAAGTCGTTTTCATTTTTGCACTAATGCCGATTAATTAATGAGGATTTGTCTCTAGTCTCCTCGCTAAATCTAATTTATAAGAGCATTATAGTAGACGGAACTCAAAAATACATATTAATATTCAAATTTATAATAAAAAATAAATATATAATGAGTTGAGTTTGTATGAAAATACTAAACAAATAAATATTGAGATCCAAAGATAGATAAATTTAGAATTTGAATGATAAAAATTAAAGAAAATACGTGATGATATTTTATGAGTGTTAAGTAAAGAGAGAAATTATTAAAGGACACTTGTATAGGTGACACCATCATTGCTGATTTGATGACAGGATAATGGAGACTTTGGTGGCAAGTAATTACTTCATTAAGATAAAGGATGAGTTGGGTTGATTGATCAACTCCTCTCCTACCCACCACTACCCACCAATTAATGTGTGTAGAAAAAGATTGGGTCGTCTAATCAATAAGAGAAAATTATGTCACTCATATTTTTTTATTAATAGACGGATATATATTAAGCTACGGATGTAATGTGATGCACGCAGATTTTAGACATAGACATTGGAGTGAGTATATGTCTGCCATCTATTCTCACGGCCGGCAAAGGAGTTTTGGTTGTCCCAACCGGATCTAATTTTAGTTGTCTCTTGTCCTTTAACTCTAGAAAAAAGATATTAAAAAAATTATAACAAGCTGAACTATAAATGTGACTGATATCAACTCCAGAAAAAGATATTTTCGATTTTGACGACAGTGTGGAGTTCGAATTTCGAGTTCTACTTCCGACTCATGAGCTACTCGAGATCTTTCCAGTGGGAACTCAAAAATATGGATATGAAAAATTGCTAGTTCAATTGAGAGTGAACAGTGGAGGCACTATTGGTGGAGAGGTGGAGACTTCACAGCGGAAGGGTTGTCCAAACCAGGAGGTTGTCCAAATCTAATGATTTGTTAGACTTGGAGCATCTCCAACCCTATTGTGAGTTTGAAAAAATTGGTTGCCACATAGGAATGACAACCATTTTTTCCAAAAGTACTTCTCCAATGCAAATGTGAAATAAAGTGTGGAGTTGACATGGCAATGACATGACAAAGACAATGTGAAGTTGGTTGTCTAGATCTAGACAATGCACTTCACAATGTCTTTATGTCCACATAATCATTTGTGAATAAAAATGTTTATAAAAAGAAGTAGAAGAGTAAAAGTTGTCTTGAAAGTTGTAAAAAATTAATTTATATTGTCTTCTCAATACTTTTTCATTGAGATGACTTTTTAAACTTATTGTCATTTGTGAATATAATCTTACCACCTATACAAGACATTTTCTTGTGTTCCATGTCACATAAGATTTACAACACAAAATAAAACAATAGGGTTGGAGATGCTCTTATCCCAGAGCCAGCCATGTCCATTCTCATGCGACCAAAATCATTTTCCGAAGCTGCCAGCTTATCCGCTTATTGTGACGGGGAGGGAGTAGGCCTCCTCTTCCTTCGTTGTCGCTTTTAAAAGGCTCCGTTGGTCGTTCTCATTTGGTAACTCCACACAAATGGCACCGTCACCACCCCTTTTTTATTTTTTCAAGAGGGAGGACGTGTCCCCTACCCCCATAACGTCAAGGATTTATTTCATGAAAATGTTGTTGGTCGTTTTCTTAAGATTTGGCCAATATTTTCCGGGTTTTTTTTTTTTCTTCTTCTTCAGAACTATATAGTGCTAATAGTCTAAAATGCCAAGTGCTAGTTCTTTAAAATATAAATATTATTTGTTTTTCATAACTATACCATGTACTTTTAAGTATATTTTTACCATTCTAAAGTGTATTATAAATGTATGAATTGAACATTTTATTCTCAAATATTGTGGCATTATTTTGAATATAAATTTACTAGCATAAATGAGAAATAAAATATAAGGTCATCATAATGATGGTTTTTATCAACACGACTACATCGATCAAAACTTCAATCTTGATAAACCTAAAATTATAATTCTCCAACTTTGATGAGCAAAAATTAATTCAGTGTCGAAAAAAAATAAATTTAATGAAGAATTAGGTTTGTTGTAGCAAAAAATGCAGAATAAAAAATTATTTGGGTGGAGGGTTTTCCACTTATGAAAGATTATAGTTGTTTGAACACATATTATAATATTTAAATTTATTGGAGACTACAATATTTGAACTTACAATGAGCACTTTAAAGTGAAACAATGTCTTAATTTGGTGGATAGATCTCTATCTGAACATTGTAAAGTGTTAAACACTATATTGTAAAAAAAAAAAAAAAAAAAAACCCCATAAGTTGTTATTATTGATTGTGTAGTCTTCAATGTTCTATTTTGAACTCATTGGAAAATCATAGAGTGTCACATGGTATGTTCTCCTTTAAAACATCTTAAAAGTGATATTTTTATATAATTGATTTCATAGTTAGTTATGTTTGGTTGTCCCAATGACATAAGATTTTTTCGCTACGTAAGATCCAAGGAGGGTCAAGATGTACACGCCCTTATCTATATACAAATTGAGAGGCGGATTTTGCAAACGACTCGAAATCACATCTCCTTGTTGGAATTGAACACGTCCTACAAGCTCTTCGGTACCGTATCTGAGACGTTGCTTCAGCGAGAACTTAGGTCAACGTCCTGAAATAACCAACCCCCCATCTAACAAACACCAAGCACAGATAAATACAAGTATATGGTGTTGGAATTATTCAATAATTATGGGGCCACACATGTAAAATTAATTGTGTTTGGGCTATCTAAATAATTAAGCCAAATTAAAGTGGTCTATTTGGAAAATTGGCTTAAGGGTATAATTGTCATGGAATTAATGTGTAGATACCGAAGATAATTCTAATTTGATGAGGGGCCAAATTAGAAATATCACAACACACATATCTATATATATGTGTATTCATTAGGGTTATGGTCCCCAACTCGTACGGCCACCAAGAGAGGGTTTTCTCTATTCTCTTCTGTATCCCCATCAACAAAGAGAGGAACAAAGATTTCATCTTTGTTATTAAGGGCCGTAGCGGGTTGGAAGATCGAACCTAATAAAGAGACGGTCGCTTCAACATCCATCAAGTCTAGCAATGGATTCAGGTACGGTTCCGCAATCAATTTAATTTATGTTCTTCATCTCATGAATCGACAGGGCACAATAAATTTTTAACAAGTGGTATCAGAGCCTCCCTTGTTTGATTCATGAGTTTGAAGCTTCAGAATCTATTTTTATTATTGCTCAGAAACCCTAGAATCCTAGATCATTAGATCTAATTTAATTTAGGGTTCTAATTGTTAGATCAATTTTTTTATGATCTATATAAAGGAAAAATAAATTAGGAGAAACTCTGACTTAAGCCAAATATCTACGTCGTCGTCACCTTAGGAAAATTGGTGTTCATTGTGGTATTTGGATGATCAGCAGCACATAATTTTTTGGATGCTCGCCTTATATACGGTCATGGTCTTTTCTAGGCCTTCATGAATTATTCTTTGGAGAATTTGATTCATTTCTTCACATGCGGAATATATTCTGTTATACTTTGATGTCATTATTTGTTGCAGCTTTTGCTTGTATGTCAGTTTAAGACATTGTCAATTAGTTCTAGCAATAAAAGTCAATTGTGCACGATCTTTAATATATTCTCGTCAATGTTTGAACCTTCATACTATGCTAATGTTTTTTCTTCTCAAGTTATTGTACTTAACAGTATGTTAAAATCATAGATCTATTACAGATCCATGTAGTCATGGTACCGTATCACACAGAAGATAGGATTTGGACACTACTTATAGCTATCAATCTGTATGAGTTGAAATCACATAGTTCAGAGTACTCGGCTGCATTTCCTACAAGCCTTTCTGTGTACAACAAATTTCTTTGATATAAGGTATTTATGGACGGTGAAGTGAAGTAGAAAAAGAAAGGCAGAAATAATCTACAACATAAGGATTTGCTTACTTTATTTTATTGTTGATTGCATCTTTGCAGATATAATCTATTTTTTGTTATAGATTAGTTGGACTATGTCTATAATTAGCAATTGTGAAGTAATGCTTTCTTTCTTAGAACTTTCGGGTGCAGAGTTATGCTTGTCATCGAGACATAACTCATCTGCAATAATAATATTACTTTGGTACTCCTAGTGTCAAGAATATTTCTTTTAGGTCTTTCTCATTAATTTATAAGAAAATGGACAAGTATACTGGCCGACTTATGTCTAGAAGGAAGAAGAGGGGTTGTCTAGAGTCAACCCTACGTATTTAATAATTTGGCCGAATTTCGTTATATGATATTTTGGATTTATTCCTTCTAGTTAATGCTCAATTAAGACAAAATATGCTCAGTTTGGATATCTTGATATAATTGAATAATATGGATTGAATTATATCATATGCTTAGTTTGGATATATGTTTTGGAATTATTCTATTCAGCTAAATGTCTATGTTTTTCTAGCTATGGATGTATATTTTTAATATATTATCACATGAATATTTGTTATGTTGATAATATCCAGTTTTGTCAAACTAAAAATCATGCTTATGCTTTTGGTTACTTTATTTGAATTAATAATCTTATAAATATGCATGTACATATGATTTTGGACATAATCCGGTTTGTAAAATTTAGTCAACATACAATTTTTTTTTTGCCTTTTGTGACTAGTAATAGTTGTCTAATATTCTAAACAGACTCATTGAAACAAGATGTCGCCAAAGTGACCTCTCTTGCGTAGATAGTCTATGAGGGATGTTAGATATTTGTGTGTGTAAATTCATGCGAGTATTAGCCGGCCCAAAGGAAGGTTAATACTTGGCCGAATTGCACACATACTTGTGGTGATAAATGTGTGACAATTATACGGTTTACATGTGAATAATAATCCGATCCAAAGATAGGCTTATTATTTGACATGACTTATTGTCAATGTTTGATCATTACACCAAGAATATCACTTGCAGTTAATATCACTGTCCAAAGACTTGATATTAATGATGTACTAGGTATCTTGAGATGGGGTTCACCATTATTTGAATTTGTTTGACTATATTTTACGCTTTGGTTATTTGTTATAGCATGTTTATTTTTTGTTGCTTTGTTCTCTTTACAGTTAATGTTGTTAAAATATCTGCCAATAAGATTTTAATGTTCATATTTAATGGGATAAACTTTAAGGGCAAAAAGAAATGAATAAAGTAGCTGCTAAGGGTCCAGGTCAAAAGAAACAACAATATAAAACTAAGGGTTGTTCTTTTGTGATAAGATAAGACACATAAGGAAGAAATGTACAAAGTAACACGCATGACGTATAAATAAAAGTACATTTCTAAATTTGGTTTGTTTTGAGGTTAATTTAGATTTAGTACCTAAAAACACGTGGTGGTTAGATTCTGGTGTTACTACCCACATTAGTGTTTATAGACAAGGTTGTCTGAGCTACCGAAGCCAATTGATGGTAAAAGATACATCTATGTGGGTGACGGCAAATCGGTAGAAGTGAAAGCAATAGGAAATTTTAGGATATTTTTAGGAACCGATTATTATTTGGATTTGATAGACACTTTTATTGTACCGTCATTTAGACGAAATTCAGTTTCAGTTTTCTTAATGGACAAATATGGTTATCATTGTTCATTTGGAAATAATAAGTTTTGTCTATCTTTAAATCCAAATATTATTGGTAACGGTTCCTTTAAGATTTATGATCGCCTATATTCAGTTGAAACTATTGCAGCTTAAATAAAATCTTGCAAGTGGAGTCATGTGGTACTAAACACAAAATTAACAATAATAAAAATTTAGCCTCATTATGACATAAGCGATTAGGTCACATCTCTAGAAATAGAGTTGAACGACTTGTGTCTGATAAGATTTGGATTTTATTGACTTTATAGATTTTAATGTTTATATTAATGTGTAAAGAAAATACAGACCAAAGTTAAATTATAAGCAGCTACTTTATTGGTTTTGCTACAGATCAAGGGGTTAATAATTATACGGTCCCACACTAAGAATTTTTTTTGAGATGGGAAGTGTAATATAATTTTTTGAGGATGTTGAGTTTGGGGGAGAAATAAAGTCAGGATCATTGTCTTTGAGAATGAATCAATTACGATTCCTACTATCACTTTTGACGATGTGCAGTATTCTATACATGTCATGATCAAGAAGTGAATTCAGAGTCTCAATAAGACAATGCCGAATTACCTCTATAAGTCGTTGTTGAGATACCTTAAAAACGACAACGTAGCGGCACACCATTCAAGATAAGGTGATTATTTCTGAGGAACAAACTCAACAACCTCAAGAGAAGAGGAAGGGATTGTTTTTTAAAGAGACTTTCTCTTTGGTTTCTTTGAAAGACTCTTTTAAACCAATCATAGTACTTATTGTACATTTTAATATTGAGTTACATCAAATGGATGTTAAAACGGTATTTCTCAATGGTAACATTGACGAAATAATTTATATGGTGCAACCAGAAAACTTTGTGTCAGAAGACCCAAAGAATATGGTTCGCAAACTGACAGAATCTATTTATGAACTCAAGCAGGCTTCTCGTCAAAGATACTTTGAGTTTTAACAAGTGACTATCTCGTTTGATTTTGAGATGAACACTGTTGAAGATTGTGTGTATCACAAGTTCAGTGGGAGTAGAAATAATTTTCTGGTTTTGTACATTGATTAAAGTATTTAATGCAAACCAGGTGACACCTCTCGTTAAAGGAGACAAATTCGGTCTCAAATAAGTATCCTAAGGTTAGCCTTTAAATTAAGAAAATATAATAGATTTTTCCTCCATGATCAGTTGTAGGGAGTCTAATGTATGCTCAAGTATGTACGCGTCAGGATATTGCATACATATTAGGATGTTAGGCAGATATTTAAGCAAATATGGATGGATCATTGGATAACAGCCAAACTACTTAAGTAATTAATAGAGAACAAGAAATTATATGCTTTTTGTAGGAGATCGGATAATTCTGGAGATCACAAGGTATTTCGACTCTGATTTTGTTGGATGCCAACACAGCAGGAGATCCACATCAGGTTATGCTGACTAATGGAGGTATATTTTGGATGAGTGTCAAACATGCACTCATAATTTCTTCCACCATGAAAACAAGGTTTATAAACATGCTATGGGGTATCTATTCAGGGAATATGGTTGCAAAATTGTCACAAGGCTATGCCTACAGTACGGTATTGAAAGACCACATGAAATTATTATGTGACAATAAATCAGCAGTACTGTATTCCAATAACAACAGAAACTTGTATAAGTCAAAGGATATTGACATAAAGTTTCTAGTTGTGAAGGAAAGAATTCAGAATGGTTATAGTGTCCATATAGCACATTAAGACAAACTCCATGTAAGCGGATCCGCTCACAAAAGCATTATCATCAAGGGTCTTTCATGAGCATACTGCTAATATGGGTGTTAATTAAGAATATGGAAATATAGTGGGAGTTTGTATTTTATATATTTGGATGCTATTTGGTTTTGGACACATTTGTGTATTAAAGTATTTTGGATATTTATCTGATCAGATATATGGAAATTCAGTTCATTCTGTTTTCATTATGTTAAAGTATTGATCTCATTAAAGTTAAGGAGGACTAGTTGGAAATAGACATGTATTGATCACATTGCGTGTAATTTTTATGCTAAGCATCCATGATTGATCTATGTCGTTTAGCTATATTGGTATATGTGACCATTGATGGTTTAGTTACGCTATATGTGACGAAGGCCGCTTTGATCCTATGTTGATATGGTTAATGGACGAGATTGTCCGTGTCAATCCCTTCACCAAATTTTCTGAATTTATTAAATTGAAGTCTATTTTTATTTTGCCACATATATTTGTTATTGTCTCATATGTATATAAATTGTTATATTTTAGACTTAAACTATCACAGGAGGACCCAATAGGAAATAGTGAAAGTGCAGGGGCCTTAATGCAATAGTTCCCATTCAAATTCTCCTTAACCCTGTGTTCGAATTCAGTTTGAGTTCTGATAACTCTCACCGACGACTTGGATGAGAGAAAATCATCTCTCCGAATCTCTCTTGGAGATCAACACGAGTATATATGGGGGTTGTTCAGCCAACCTTTTTCCCTCACAAGTGGAAACCCTAGAAACTTGCATCCACCTGGTCGAGCAAATCTCGGATACTTCGTGGAAGGGAAGGTTCGAGTTCTTCAACCAGGTAAACCTCGTACTCATCCTTCCTATCAATTATGAACCTAGCACCTTATAAGTGTTTGACACAACTCCTAATAGAACCAGATGATAAAATTGGTAGTCGAATTTGATAGGTACATGGGATGCCATTGATACCCCTAGTTATATTTGCTAGGCCCTTGTAGGGAATAAGAATCAAGGAAGAACCATGCAAGAATACACCATGTATCCATCCTTGTACCATTAGAGTATTGTTTGAACCTATAGAGAATACCCACGAAATTACAGAGGTGTATTTATGCCTGGGTACAGGAAATAACTATAGGTACTGATCTTAAGAGAGGCATTTGGGACAGCTAAGATAGCTGTACTACTCTAATGGTAGACTAGGTATCACCAACTTAGGCCACAAGGCTAGTACCAACTCATTGACATCAGGTAGAACTAAAGAGAAACCGGGTCTGGTAGCAGCTGAATAGAACATGAGGGTTGGGATACTCATTTCCATGTTGGACATTTCCCCATCTAGGTGATGGTACCACACAAAACAGGGAGCCTATGCACAACTCTGATATGGGAACCTTAGGTAAATAAAATGAATGTGTGATACCATGGGTACTAGGCTATAGGATGATGGACTAAACCCTTATACAAGTTGACTGATACCATAGGGTGCTAGCCACAGTATTCATACTCTGTCTAATACCCCTTCTCACATGTCCTGTCCACTTTAGTTTCAGCCATCTCCATATCTGATTTCAGTCCTAGGATATGATGCATAGTATCAGTCCTCATGGGATCTTGGTGCCAGCTAGGCATTAATTAGACTATGGGCAACACCCTGAATTCAGGGGTTTTCCTTGGGCATATCGATCCTAACAAGGGATCAATAGGAAGTACCCCTGCTTTCAAATCCATATTACTTGTAAATGCCATTTTTCATATGCTGGGACAACTAATTCCACCTCATAGAATTGTTGGTTATTTGTCATGTCCTTTTAATCTTGTACCTGCCATTGAAGGTCCACACTTGAGGCTAAATTTGCAGAGCACTGTCAGACCTGCTGGTGGTTTCTAGTTGCTCATCAATTCCAAATTTAAATAGCTAATTGACCCTGCTCCTCAGGCCCCATGTCCGAGTCAATATCCAGCATAATAGTATTTCCTTTTTCCTTGTGTACATCAACATCTGCAGTGTTTTCACCGTTGATAATAAGTTGCAGAGCCAAGAGTCCTATAATATCAAACAAAAGATATGGTAACATATATTAATAAGGGCATATGTGTTGGAGAGGCTAAGCCTAATAGCTGTCCTTGAGGTTATTACTGGTGTTTTTCAGAGGCTGAACAGGGATATTTGAATTTGGTATATAAATGCTTAATTGAGGAAGTAGGCAGTTGCATCAAAGATGGTTGCTTGGTGCACCTGTATGTTTATTCTCTTTCTTATCTCTACTGTTGCACATTTCAATAGGAGAAAAGTCTATGAGTGAAACATTGTTTGAACTTGTTAGATGTCTGATTAAGGCACTGTCCTTTGGAATGTGGTCTTTTCCTCTTGACTTTAGTTGTCCTGGCCATTCCTGTAGCTTTTCCATCTGATTGTAAGGTATATCTGAGCCTCTTTATCTTGAGTGCCAACTGTGAAGGAAATACAAGAAAATGCAGATATCGTGGGTCTGATTTCATGTTGTACCTGGCACATTATGTATAAGATATTACCTAGTTCATTTGAGTTTGTATTGACCCTTAAGGATACCTAATGGGAAGATTCGATCAGGGTTCAGTCACAGGTTTGAGAGTACCATGAGGGTGTAGCAATATACTCATGTGAAGTTGTGGGTAGTTCAGTGGTAGATAGAGAGTATCAATATGTCACAGGAAATAGAGAGTAGAAGGCATGTACAAATCTGTAAATTGCAACACCAGCCCTTGCAAACATGAGTGTGATTGGCCTGTGTAATATTAGGATAAAGGTTAGTCAATAGGAAGTGTGGGATTGCATATATCTACACACATGGTATAGAGTACTTCCTATACAACACTCTAGTATTTTAAGATATACTTTAGATCCTAGTATCCCATAAATCTAATATAGCCTAGATACTTAAGATATGGATCCAGTAGCTTGGGTTTGGACTCATAACAACCTAGAAATAGCAAGTTGGACTAGTTGACCCAGAGTTGACATGGTTTTGACCAATTGACCTAGAATATGAATCTATTGGAAATAGATAGGCTACTTGTCAATCTTAGTTGTGTATTTGACATCATGTATATGGTACTAACAGGTTACTTGGACCGTGATACAGATTATAGTCTGTAATCGCAGCTCAGGACCTAAGGCAAGTATACCTTGCCTTTCTACACAGCTTTATTTACATGCACTGTCTTTTTATTATTATCTAGTTTTTCTCATATTATTGACATGTATCTTTCATATCCTACTTGTGTATTTGTATCATTGCTTTATAGACCGTGTTCACAGTTAGCTTTGCATCTTATTGGTCGTGTTTACTTGTGCCTTGATTGAGTCGTGCCATAGGTCGAGAAGTCATGAACTGAACTGCTTTACCTCATTGTCTTGAAATCTTGAAGCTAACCTGCGAGTCCACAATAGGGGCGAGGGTTAGTAGTATATGGTTCACACCTGCGAGTCCACACTAGGGACGAGGGTGATGCTAACCTGCGAGTCCACACTAGGGACGAGGGTTAGTAGTATATGGTTCACACCTGCGAGTCCACACTAGGGACGAGGGTGATGCTAACCTGCGAGTCCACACTAGGGACGAGGGTTAGTAGTATATGGTTCACACCTGCGAGTCCACACTAGGGACGAGGGTGATTCTAACCTGCGAGTCCACACTAGGGACGAGGGTTAGTAGTATATGGTTCACACCTGCGATTCCACACTAGGGGCGAGGGTGATGCTAACCTGTGAGTCCACACTAGGGGCGAGGGTTAGTAGTTCAAACCTGCGAGTCTACACTAGGGACGAGGGTTTGAGTATTCGATTTGGTTATCCGTTGACATCTTGACATGAGTTATCTCGTCCTTGTTCAGCAGTTCATCTATGTGTAGACAGTGTACAGATTCGTGTTTATTCATTGCTCAGTTCTACTTGTTTATTCTGTATTTTTCTTCATGCATAATAAACTGTTAGAAAGGCTCGTTTTTATGTATCTTGTTAGTCCTCTGAGGACCTGATGATCTCTTCAGGTTAGTCTAGTTTGAGTCAGGAGCAGACGAGAGAGTTTGATCCAGCATCAGATCGCAGTGCTTGCAGTTGAGGTGGTCTAGATTAGCAGTTTTTATCCAGTTAGTTACTTCATGTATTTCTCTATTTTTCCGTCTATTGGTAGTGGATTTGTGTCCACCAGACGTAACATTAATTCTTGGATATATTCAGTTTATATTCATTATTGTTCAGTTCATGTCTTTTTATTGATCTTGGTTGTCTTGATTATTCTGTGGATGAGAAATAGATTTTTTGTGATTCTAGATTATCGTGACTTGTGAGAATAGACAGCGTTCTACTACCGACACTGCGGCGTAGGCTGGGCTTGGACATGCTTCGTATCCGAAAAGCGGGTACGGGTCATGACAAGTTTTTTTGGTGGCCCATGCAGGTCTACGTTTATCACTTCGGTTACGTCACTGTGCCGTCGTGAGCCTGCAAATAGGAATAGACACTTAGAATCTCATCCACATGTCTTGACTCCTTGTTAATCCTTAATCCTTGATTTGTATCCTCTTTGAAAATCTCTTCATAATTTATTGAATCCTTGATTTGCATCCTGCTTGAAAATCTCTTCAACGGCTAAAGTATTTTCTTCATTTTAGTTAAGATGGACTCTCAAGACAGGAACAACGCTGCACTGAACACTCCACCGACTACAGGAGGCTTTTTCACGTACATGACTCCACCGACACAAGGAGGGCGAGCCTTTGCCATGATCACAGAAGATGCGGCGACACCACAAGAAGCAAATGGTGGAAATTGCCAGTAGATACTGGCACCAGTATAGATAGACCTATATTTTTAAACTTTAATTTGGTTAAGAGGCAATGAATTTCTTTATAGCAATTTATTTTAGACTTTTTATTCTAATAGATCATGGTCCATTAAATTTCGAGGACGAAATTTGTTTAAGGGGGGGTAGAGTTGTCAACCCCTTGACCAAATTTTCCGAATTTATTAAATTGAAGTCTATTTTTATTTTGCCTCATACAGGGGCCTTAATGCAATAGTTCCCATTCAAATTCTCCTTAACCCTGTGTTCGAATTCAGTTTGAATTCTGATAACTCTCACCAACGACTTGGATGAGAGCAAATCATCTCTCCGAATCTCTCTTGGAGATCAACACGAGTATATATCAGGGTTGTTCAGCCAACCTTTTTCCCTGACAAGTGGAAACCCTAGAAACTTGCATCCACCTGGTCGAGCAAATCTCGGATACTTCATGGAAGTGAAGGTTCGAGTTCTTCAACTAGGTAAACCTCGTACTCATCCTTTCTGTCAATTATGAACCTAGCACCTTATAAGTGTTTGACACAACTCCTAACAGAACCAGATGATAACATTGGTAGTCGAATTTGATAGGTACAGGGGATGCCACTGATACCCCTAGTTATATGTGCTAGTCCCTGTAGGGAATAGGAATCAAGGAAGAACCATGCAAGAATATACCATGTATCCATCCTTGTACCATTAGAGTATTGTTTGAACCTATAGAGAATACCCACAAAATTACAGAGGTGTATTTATGCCTGGGTACAAGAAATAACTATAGGTATTGATCTTAAGAGAGGCATTTGGGACAGCTAAGATAGCTATACTACTCTAATGGTAGACTAGGTATCACCAACTTAGGCCACAAGGCTAGTACCAACTCATTGACATCAGGTAGAACTAAAGAGAAACTGGGTCTGGTAGCAGCTGAATAGAACATGAGGGTTGGGATACTCATTTCCATGTTGGACATTTCCCCACCCAGGTGATGGTACCACATAAAACAGGGAGCCTATGCACTGCTCTGATATGGGAACCTTAGGTAAATAAAATGAATGTGTGATACCATGGGTACTAGGCTATAGGATGATGGACTAAACCCCTATACAAGTTGACTGATACCATAGGGTGCTAGCTATAGTATTCACACTCTGTGTAATACCCCTTCTCATATGTCCTCTCCACTTTAGTTTCAGCCATCTCCATATCTGATTTCAGTCCTAGGAGATGATGCATAGTATCAATCCCCATGGGATCTTGGTGCCAGCTAGGCATTAATTAGACTATGGGCAACACCCTGAATTCAGGGGTTTTCCTTGGGCATATCGATCCTAACAAGGGATCAATCGGAATTACCTATGCTTTCAAATCCACATTACTTGTAAATGCCATTTTTCATATGCTGGGACAACTAATTCCACCTCATAGAATTGTTGGTTATTTGTCATGTCCTTTTAATCTTGTACCTGCCATTGAAGGTCCACACTTGAGGCTAAATTTGCAGAGCACTGTCAGACCTGCTGGTGGTTTCTAGTTGCTCATCAATTCCAAATTTAAATAGCTAATTGACCCTGCTCCTCAGGCCCCATGTCCAAGTCAATATCCAGCATAATAGTATTTTCTTTTTCCTTGTGTACATCAACATCTGCAGTGTCTTCACCGTTGATAATAAGTTGTAGAGCCAAGAGTCCTGTAATACCAAACAAAAGATATGGTAACATATATTAATAAGGGCATATGTGTTGGAGAGGCTAAGCCTAATAGCTGTCCTTGAGGTTATTACTGGTGTTTTTCAGAGGTTGAACAGGGAGATTTGAATTTGGTATATAAATGCTTAATTGAGAAAGTAGGCAGTTGCATCAAAGATGGTTGCTTGGTGCACCTGTATGTTTATTCTCTTTCTTATCTCTACTGTTGCACATTTCAATAGGAGAAAAGTCTATGAGTGAAACATTGTTTGAACTTGTTAGATGTCTGATTAAGGCACTGTCCTTTGGAATGTGGTCTTTTTCTCTTGACTTTAGTTGTCCTGGCCATTCTTGTAGCTTTTCCATCTGATTGTAAGGCATATCTGAGCCTCTTTATCTTGAGTGCCAACTGCGAAGGAAATATAAGAAAAAGCAGATATCGTGGGTCTAATTTCATGTTGTACCTGGCACATTATGTATAAGATATTACCTAGTTCATTTGAGTTTGTATTGACCCTTAAGGATACTTAATAGGAAGATTCAATCAGGGTTCAGTCACATGTTTGAGAGTACCATGAGGGTATAGCAATGTACTCATGTGAAGTTGTGGGTAGTTCAGTGGTAGATAGAGAGTATCAATATGTCACAGAAAATAGAGAGTAGAGGGCATGTACAAATCTATAAATTGCAACACTAGCCCTTACAAACATGAGTGTGATTGGCCTGTGTAATATTAGGATAAAGGTTAGTCAATAGGAAGTTTGGGATTGCATATATCTACACACATGGTATAGAGTACTTCCTATACAACACTCTAGTATTTTAAGATACACTTTAGATCCTAGTATCCCATAAATCTAATATAGCCTAGATACTTAAGATATGGATCCGGTAGCTTGGGCTTGGACTCATAACAACCTAGAAATAGCAAGTTGGACTAGTTGACCCAGAGTTGACATGGTTTTGACCAATTGACCTAGAATATGAATCTATTGGAAATAGATAGGCTACTTGTCAATCTTAGTTGTGTATTTGACATCATGTATATGGTACTAACAGGTTACTTGGACCGTGATACGGATTGTAGTCTGTAACCGCAGCTCAGGACCTGAAGCAAGTATACCTTGCCTTTCTATACAGCTTTATTTACATGCAATGTCTTTTTATTATTATCCAGTTTTTCTCATATTATTGACATATATCTTTCATATCCTACTTGTGTATTTGTATCATTGTTTTGTAGACCGTGTTCGTAGTTAGCTTTGCGTCTTATTGGTCGTGGTTACTTGTACCTTGATTGAGTCGTGTCATAGGTCGAGAAGTCATGAACTGAACTGCTTTACCTCCTTGTCTTGAAATCTTGAAGCTAACCTGTGAGGCCACAATAGTGGCGAGGGTTAGTAGTATATGGTTCATAACTGCGAGTCCACACTAGGGACGAGGGTTAGTAGTATATGGTTCACACCTGCGAGTCCACACTAGGGACGAGGGTGATGCTAACCTACGAGTCCACACTAGGGACGAGGGTTAGTAGTATATGGTTCACACCTGCGAGTCCACACTAGGGACGAGAGTGATGCTAACCTGCGAGTCCACACTAGGGACGAGGGTTAGTAGTATATGGTTCACACCTGCGAGTCCACACTAGGGGCGAGGGTGATGCTAACCTGCGAGTCCACACTAGGGGCGAGGGTTAGTAGTTCAAACCTGCGAGTCCACACTAGGGACGAGGGTTTGAGTATTCGATTTGGCTATCCGTTGACATCTTGAC
This sequence comes from Iris pallida, assembly GCA_029216955.1. Taxonomy (NCBI): domain Eukaryota; kingdom Viridiplantae; phylum Streptophyta; class Magnoliopsida; order Asparagales; family Iridaceae; genus Iris; species Iris pallida. The sequence goes on along the minus strand of JANAVB010025800.1, from coordinate 3,752,446 downwards.
ATGAGTTATCTCGTTCTCGTTCAACAGTTCATCTATGTGTAGACTGTGTACAGATTCGTGTTTATTTATTGCTCAGTTATACTTGTTTATTCTGTATTTTTGTCCATGCATAATAAACTGTTAGAAAGGCTCGTTTTTATGTATCTTGCTAGTCCTCTGAGGACCTGATGATCTCTTTAGGTTAGTCGAGTTTGAGTCAGGAGCAGACGAGAGGGTTTGAGCCAGCATCAGATCGTAGAGCTTGCAGTTGAGGTGGTCTATTTTAGCAGTTTTTTTCCACTTAGTTACTTCATGTATTTCTCTATTTTTTCGTCTATTGGTAGTGGATTTGTGTCCACTGGACGTGACATTGATTCTTGGATATATTCAGTTTATATTCATTATTGTTCAGTTCATGTCTTTTTATTGATCTTGGTTGTGTCTTGATTATTCTGTGGATGAGATATAGATTTTTTGTAATTCTAGATTACCGTGACTTATTAGAATAGACATCGTTCTACCGCCGATACTGCGGCGTAGGCTGGGCTTGGACACGCTTCGTATTCGAAAAGCGGGTGCGGATCGTGACAGTCCGGATATACCCTAAGGATTAAGGTAGCAATTTATGAGCTCACTAAGGTTAACACAATTATAAGGTTACATATGTGGCCCAGTGGGAGATTGTTGGAATTATTCAATAATTATGGGACCACACATGTAAAATTAATTGTGTTTGGGCTATCTAAATAATTAAGCCAAATTAAAGTGGTCTATTTGAAAAATTGGCTTAAGGGTATAATTGTCATAGAATTAATGTATAGATATCGGAGATAATTCTAATTTGACGAGGGGCCAAATTAGAAATATCACAACACACATATCTATATATATGTGTATTCATTAGGGTTATGGTCCCCAACTCATACGGCCACCAAGAGAGGGTTTTCTCTATTCTCTTCTGTATTCCCGTCAACAAAGAGAGGAACAAAGATTTCATCTTTGTTATTAAGGGCCGTAGCGGGTTGGAAGATCGAACCCAATAAAGAGACGATCGCTTTAACATCCGTCAAGTCTAGCAATGGATTCAGGTATGCTTCCGCAATCAATTTAATTTATGTTCTTCATCTCATGAATCGACAGGGTACAATAAATTTTTAACATATGGCGGTGACGACGTCACTTGGACAAATTTCAATCTATATAACTCTGATGATATTACAATATTAAAAAAAACCAATGTTGAACCCTTTATCCTAATAGATAAGCCCCCTCATCACACTCAAGAAGGAAAGAAAGAGATTACAATTTAAATCACTCACCAACCCGTAGCAATTTTTCTAATCGAAGTTGACTCCTCGATCAAATCTTCTCCTTCCTTCAGTCTTGTATGGTGAAGCCCAAAATGCGGACTTAAGAGCAAATTGCGGACTTTTTCTTAAAATATTTCATGCGGACTAGCACCCCGAATCTCAACTTTTGTGTCCATCCTCACCCATATATATAGGATGAGAAAATCATATTCTAGGTCATAATATGATTTCCTAAATATAAAACCCTAAGATAAGAATCATATTACACATAAAAATAGCCCATTAAGATCCCATTTTAGATCATAATAGAATTTTCTAAATAGGAAACCCTCAAATAAGAATCATATTAAATCAAAATAGCCCACTACCAATTGTGGACATCCAAATCTAACCAAATCAATTATTTAACCAGATTTGGATTCCACAAATATTATGTTACCAAATCTATACTGGACTCCAATAATCCTTCGTGATGGACAACAAGACCAACAACCAGGCCAATCATTATGTGATCTCACATGTAGAAGTGTTGTTCAAGCAACAAGTATTACGGAAAGTCTTCGCTTCTTGGATTTGACTCTGTAGTCTAACCTTGTCCGCTTCTAGCGCTACGCCTGAGATTTATTCATCTTCCTTCTTCTTCTTCTTCTTCTTCTTCTTCTTCTTCTTCTTCTTTGATTGTAAATATCCTAATTTTTTAAGAATTATTATTATTTTTATTAAATATAATTTAAAGTATTTTCTTAATTATTAAATAGCTTTGTATTTAAATTTATGAATTAGTAAATATTAAAAGGTAGCAAGTGAATGCTACATTATATGTAAGCAGTAGGTAATGTGTACAAGTTATTTATTAAAATATTCTAGAAAATATTTTAAGATTTTAGAAATTTTTATAAATGTCTACTAGATTATATATATATATATATATATATATATATATATATATATATATATATATATATATATATATATATATATATATATATATATATATATATATATAAAACAACCCATATTATTCATGAAGGCCGAAAAGGCCGATCATATACAAGCATACCATAAGGCACAAAATGTCGAGGCCAATACACGTATACTGTCAAAAGAGGAGCAAAACGAAAACCAAAATGGCTAATCCGGGAATAGGAAAGAGTTCCAGAAGATCTTCTGGCCGTGCGAGCAGAGGGAGCTCCGTTTGCGGCACTGGCGATTGGTCTCCCAAATCAGTTGGTCTGCGGTGTACTGGTGGCCTTCATATCTCGCTTTGTTGCAATTTTTTTAGATAACCCACGTGGCTGCGGCAGCTACGATCTGGTGACCATGGGACGCGAAAGCCCAGGTCGCCATGAGGTCGTAAAAGTTGTCGTCCCCATGAGGCATTCTGCAACGTTGGGAAAGGACTCTCCAGACCTTGACCGGGAGGTCCCCTTGACTGAGGATATGGTTGACTGTTTTCGATTGACAATCAGAGCAGCATGTGCACGCTGACGCAAGGCTGAACCCGATAGTGTTGAGAGTGTCATCAGTAGGAAGGATATTGCGAAAGGCTCTCCAAATGAGGAAGGACCACTTCTTGGGGATGCATGTCTGCCAGAAGGATGTAATGGATGGAGATGGCGCTGCATTTCCAAGGATCACTCTTCTGGCCGATTTAACCAAAAATGTTCCGTCAACTGCGGGCGACCACTCGAGCTTATCTGCGTCCGACCTAATTGACAATCCGCTACGGCGGATGCAATCGACCGCCTCTGACCCGGCCCAGACCCAAAATTTATTCCAATACCAGTTGTTATTAGAGGGGTCCCACAAGTCCTTGATGGTGTTGTTCCAAGGGGCAGCTGAAAGGTTAGAAAGCAAGATGTCACCAACCCAGGGCTCCAGGAATGGTGATGAATCGTCGTTGCCCACCTGAAGGCGAGTCGCTGTTTCGGTAAGAGACCACCCGATGAGAATGCGACGCCAAGCCGCTGAGGATCTGCTGTTAGAGATGGCCGTCAATGGGTGGATGTGCTTGAAGTATCTGGCCTTAATGAACCTAGTCCATAAGTTGTGACTCGTGCGTAGCGTCTACCACAGTTTCATAGAAAAGGCATTAACGATGTGGAAATGTTTTATGAACCCCAGGCCCCCCTCCCCAGTAGGACGAGCCATGGTATCCTAACTAGCCCAGTGGTGCTTGTCATTGCCGTCGCTGTGCCCCCAGAGAAAGTTGCTGAAGATACTCTTGATGGAAGATAGAACTATCTTAGGGAGGGAGCACGCAGCCAGGGTGTAGATGGGAATGTGTCACTCTCCATTCCCGGAATACGTAGATTTTGATTTTTTTTGTATATGGTATCTGGCACCTGTATCTTGAATGTATGTATCATATGTTTGTAACTGGCCATGGCATGGGATAGTATCTCATCGCGGATTAGTGTGCCACCCCTTGTCCTTGTTTGGTTGTAGGCGTGGTTCACTATTTCGATGATAGAATTTCTGAACCATGTTATGGTTAGTATTTTTTATTTATTTAATTAATTTAATTAGTTGTATCATGTAGCAATTAACATGTCATTAGTCACATGGTTAAGAGGATGCTTGAGATTAGGGTTTTCTTTAAGTCAACCCAACCCCTACATATATTCTCTTTCTCTCTCTCTCTCTCTCTCTCTCTCTCCTTATTCATTCACTCTTTTCATTTCTTTTCCTCCTAACCAATAGCAAGTACATCTTGCACCAAATGGAGAGATTCTTGTATTTTTCGTTTCTTGATTTTTTTTGATATGATTTGTCTATATTTTTTTTCTCATCATCCTCTACCAGTTTAGTACTTAACATTTTTGATTTCCATGGATAAATTCTTGTAGATCTATGTTTATGTTATTTTCGGAGTTCTTGAGTTTGATCTAGTAAACCTTGTTATTTTCCAGTTTTGATGGTTCCATGTTGTAGAAAATTTCTTTCTGCCCCATTTTGACCTATGGAAGTCTGGATTCTGACCTTGAATGAAGGAGTTATGAAGCTTTGAAGCCATGGCTTTCCACAGTTTTTCTTCTCGGAAAGTAGAAAAGAAGAACAATGCTTGACCGCATGAACCTTCATGCGGCAAGTTTCCCCATGGCCGCATGGCTTGTAGCAGTCTGGCCGCATAAGCAGTCTGGCCGCATAAGTAGTTTCAGCAGCATAAGCAGTCTTAGCCGTATGACACTAAACAGCTTCAGCCGCATGAGCATTCGCAGCCGCATGTGTATTCTCAGCCGCATGAACCATTGCAGCCGCATGAGTGCTTTCCCAGCCGCATAAGATCCAGCCCCTTCTACCGCATGAACTCTAATTTCTGAGCCGCATGCGCCCCGTATATCTCAGCCGCATGAGCCTGCCTCAATCCTTGTCGCATATGTCTGATTATTTTCTTGGCCGCATAAGCTTGATTATTTGCAGTCGCATAAAGCCTGATTCTTTTGCAGCCGCATAAAGCCTGATTTTTTTGCAGCCGCATAAGCCTGCTTCAACCGTACCGCATGAGCCTTTCGTGCCGCAACTACATATGAGCCGCATGCTTCCAACCGCATATGCGCCGTCCATTCCCAGCCGCATGAACTTACTCACTCCCAGCCGCATGAGCGCACATCCCTTCAGCCGTATGAACACCCGCATTCCTGAGCCGCATGCACCCGTTCGTCCTGAGCCGCATGGCCCTGCTTTTCTGAGCCGCATGAGCCCATCCACCCTTGGCCGCATAGGGCCTACTTTGGCTGTTTTGTATATTTTGTGTCCTATTGATTGCATTATGGCTAGAATTTCTCCCAACTTCCAACATGGAAGTGGTAGATCCTTGTGTTGGCTCCAAGAATCTTCATATTTTACTTTAACTAGATTTCATGTGTGACTTTTATGTCACGAGAGGTCCGTGTGACTTCCTGACTTGACCATGTTCCTGACCTGATTACCTTTATATGTGCTGGTACCTTTTTAAAGTGTGTATTGAGATACAATATTAGGTATGCACTGCGGTGCTATTTAATGAGTGCACTGAGGTGTGACTCTACGTGCTAAGTGATCATTCGTGTTATATGTCAATACATGTGTACTTTCCAACACAGTCAGGGTAATTGGTCAGCAATAGTGTCATGGTATAATGATTATTGTTTGAAGCATTACACTAAGCATGGATCTAGATTTGGGACTCCTTGAGCCGATACAGATTCATACTTAGGGTACATGTACTATGGTACGACATACAGGAGGATGACCATGTGATCACGATATGCAATTCCAATATCAAGATAGGGTTAATCTAGCAACTTAAATCGGTAGAAGCATTGGGAGGGAACAGAATCCCGAGATCGTGCCATACTAGCCACCCCCGGGTCCCGTCCTGACTTGTCGGGTTGGCCGCCACGGATACAGTTTTATCTTCCTATAGTGGATGACTATATCCGACTCCTACGTGTTACGTGTTATATGTTTTAGCACGGTGGCCCTACGGGGGACCGGTACATAATTAAAGTGCTATATGTATATGTATATTATATGGCATTGGCTAGCCCTGCTGGGTTGACACGATCTGAGGATTCCTATATTACATTACTGGGATAATCTAGACAAATCGTAGAAAGCCGTAGAATTTGATTGGACGCTTGTAAGCCGACTTGTTTGTGATATGTTATCTTCTGTTAGCAACTAAGGAACATGGACTATCGTGGTGCGTGGTTCAACCCATGTCCTTGTTTGGTTGTTGGGTTGAGCTATTGTGCTGCGATAGGCTATGGATCAAAGTCGCGATCAGAAGCCCTATTACCTGCCCATGGTTATAGGATATATCTTATCTCGCCACGATATTGGCACCGTTTATCCTTGTTTGGTTGTAAGGGTGTCGTATTGCCTCGATGATATGATATAAGCCTATAACTCATGAATCAGGTCTTATTTTACTCATTGGATTTGTCTTACTCTTTTGTGCTCCCTTGTGGTACTTGCTATTCGGGGCCTGACCCCGCTGGTTTTGTTTGGCCAGATCTCGTAGCAGCTCCAGTGGATCCAACTTTCTACCCGAACAATGGTGCACACCAGGAGGATGGGCGCCAGGGACCATGAGTGGGTTTCTTCTTTACCGCTCTGATATCTTCTATTTTGTACTTGGCGTTTAGCCACCGGCACCTGTTTAGCCGGCAGTTCTAGACACTAGTTTTCTTTTACATAATTGTAATTAAATCAGACTGCAGGTGACTACAATTATTTACTATTGACTCTCGGAACTAGCTCATCATTTTGTATAGCTAGACTCATGAATCATTTTGATGAAGCGTCGGGGACGCCTTACTGCTTTGTCTTATATGATCATTATTTACTGTTTTTTGTTTTGATTGATTGAGACATAGATGCTCTGTGGGACCATAGGAGAATTGATTGTTGTATGCACCCCCTAGTCTCTTGATAGCCACGATCGTCGTATGACGTTTATATACCTCATACGGTGTAGCTGGCCTAGTCCATCTCAGTATTCCGGTACGTACTGGGGCGTGATAAGGTTTTAGTGGTGGCCCATGCAGGTTTGTTTTTTTTCAGAATTATGGGGTGTTGCTATTATAGGAGTTTCAACCAAAATATGTCCCCTTGATCTCATGATCTGTCTTCTCCTTCTCTCACCTTGATTGCTAACTTGATTATCATCCTCGATTCCTTCCCGTCTTGTCTTTTTGATACCTTGTATTCTTTTCTTTAGGGGCACATCGTTCTCGGCTATTGGAGGAGACGACATAGAAGAGGATCCAGTAGAACAGGGATCAGTTGGAGACCAGCAAGGGGTAGCCCCTCTACCTGAACAGATTCACATCGAGAATGTTACCGAACATGAGCCAGTTGAGCCACAGAGGCTAGAGGATCCCGTACCTCCAGTGATGCCGGTAGTACCAGTAGCACTAGACACGCCAGCACTATTGCAGATTATTAGAGGGTTATTGGAGACCCAGCAACGCCAGACGGCAGCCCAACAGCAACAACAAACCCGACAGCAGGAACAGAATGTGCTATTGAATCAGGGGTTACAATTAGCCCTTGAAAGAATTGTCAGGAATAATTCAGGAGCGTCCGGGAGGTTTTGTCGACTTAACCCGAGATATTTTGACGGCACAGAGGATGCCATCACGGCGGATGCTTGGCTTCAGGATACAGAGGTCATATTGCACGCAGCAAAGGTTCCAGCAGAAGAGAAGGTTGATCAGGTCATACTTTTACTTCAAGATCTCGCCCGCGATTGGTGGGCATCGAAAGAGGTTGGAATGATGCGTCCTGTTCCCTGGGATAGCTTCAGTACCAGATTCAAGGCCAAGTACTTTGGCGTAGTAGCGCAGTATGAGCTACAACAGAGGTTTATCAGTCTCAAGCAGGCTGGTAAGACGGTGGATGGTTATGCATCAGAGTTCTGCAGGTTAAGTAGGTTTGTTCGGATGATGGTGGCGACAGAGCCAGAGAGAGCAATGAGGTTCCAGCAGGGACTTCACCTAGAGATTTTGTAGCTGGTCGAGGGGCACGACTACCAGACATTCGATGCAGTATTGACGGCGGCTCGGAGGCACGAGCTTACTATTCAAAGATTATCAGCAAGGACTGGAGGCCAGAAGAGGTCTCATATGCAGAGTGTTGGAGGAGAAGCAGTAGCTCGAATGTCAGCACCAGCGCCTGGCGTTCGAATTCTTGATGCAGCACCAGTCACGACAATTGTGACTGCACCAGTTCGACAGCAGCAACCGATGCACCAGCAATGTCAGGAGGCACCAGTAGGTTGCACTTATTGTGGTAAGAGAGGGCACACTCGGGACGTGTGTCGGTTAGCGAATGGGCAGTGCTTGAGGTATGGAGGTTCAGACCATCGTATAGCTACATGCCTACAGGTACATAGGCCAGGAGGGCCAGCTCAATGGTTTCTGACGTTGCCAGCTCCAGAGGTAGCGCCGTATCAAGGAAAAACACTAGCAGTGAGGCCACTAGTCCAGCGCCCATTATTGAAGCAAGCTCAGATATACCGACAAGCACAACATCAGGTTGGACAGCAGGGCCAGGGAAGACAGGGACAGAGGTAGGAAGAATTTGGAGTATTAGAGCAGAGGTTGGCTGAAGACGGTCAGATTTTGGGCAAATTTTGAGTATTATTTATTATAATTCTTTGAGTTTTATATTCGAAGAGTGAAGGCGACTTTCTCGTCTCACTCATCTGCTCTCATATCATGTGATACGTGATATTTATCATGTGTATTGATTACGAGAGTACGTCCTGGGCAGAGTCTCGTTTTTGATTTAGTCATTGGTACCGACTTATCTCAAGCGTTGACCCTTGTCCACTTTGGGAGTCAGTGTAGGACCTCGAGGACGAATTCCTACATGACTTGAGAGGCATATTTTATTCGTATGTCTCCGATCATTTCCTTCTAGGGCATGATTATTGTTTGTGCTTTTACTTAATTGTTCTTGCTTTCCTAAACTGTTCATGTGCCATGTGTTGTTTGATAATTGTGCTTGCTATATGTCATTAATGTATTTTGTGATCTGAGAGCGCGCTCGACTAGCCTTATCGAAATTCCGAGGATGGAATTTTTCTAAGGAGGGTATAGATGTCATTCCCCATTTCCGAAATACGTAGATTTTTGATTTTTCCTGTATATGGTATCTGGCATCTGTATCTTGAATGTATGTATCATGTGTTTGTAACTGGCCATGGCATGGGACAGTATCTCATCGTGGATTAGTGTGCCATCCCTTGTCCTTGTTTGGTTGTAGGCGTGGTTCACTATTTCGATGATAGAATTTCTGAACCGTATTGTGGTTAGGATTATTTATTTATTTATTTAATTTAATTAGTTGTATCATGTAACAATTAATATGTCATTAGTCACATGGTTAAGAGCATGCTCGAGATTAGGGTTTTTTTTGAGTCAACCCAACCCCAATATATATTCTCTTTCTCTCTCTCTCTTCTCATTCATTCACTCTTCATTTCTTTTCCTCCCAACCAATAGACAAGTACATCTTGCACCAAATAGAGAGATTCTTGCATTTTTTATTTCTTGATTTTTTTGATATGATTTGTCTATGTTGTTCTTCTCATCATCCTCTACAAGTTTAGTACTTAGCATTTTTGATTTCCATGGATAAATTCTTGTAGATCTAAGTTTATGTCATTTTTGGATTTCTTGGGTTTGATCTAGTAAACCTAATTATTTTCAAGTTTTGATGGTTCCATGTTGTAGAGAATTTCTTTCTGTCCTATTTTGACCTATGGAAGTCTGGATTCTGACCTTGGATGAAGGAGTTATGAAGCTTTGAAGCCATGGCTTTCCATAGTTTTTTTCTCGGAAAGTAGAGAAGAAGAACAGTGCTTGACCGCATGAACCTTCATGCGGCAAGTTTCCCCCTGGCCGCATGGCTTGTAGTAGTCTGGCCGCATAAGCAGTTTCAGCCGCATAAGCAGTCTTAGCCGTACGGCACTAAACAGCTTCAGCCGCATGAGCATTCGCAGCCGCATGTATATTCTCAGCCGCATGAGCCATTACAGCCGCATGAGTGCTTTTCCAGCCGCATAAGATCCAGCCCCTTCTGCCGCATGAACTCTGATTTCTGAGCCGCATGCGCCCCGTATATCTCAGCCGCATGAGCATGCCTCAATCCTTGCCGTATATGCCTGATTATTTTCTCGACCGCATAAGCTTGATTATTTGTAGCCGCATAAAGCCTGATTCTTTTGCAGCCACATAAAGCCTGATTCTTTTACAGCCGCATAAGCCTGCTTCAACCGTGCCGCATGAGCCTTTCGTGCCGCAGCTGTATATGACCCGCATAAATCCTTGCCGCATATGTTTCACTTTAACTAGATTTTATGTGTGACTTTTATGTCACAAGAGGTCCGTGTGATTTCCTGACTTGATCATGTTCCTGACCTGATTACCTTTATATGTGCTGGTACCTTTTCAAAGTGTGTATTGAGATACAATATTAAGTATGCACTGCGGTACTATTTAATGAGTGCACTGAGGTGTGTACGTGCTAAGTGATCATTCGTGTTATATGTCAATACATGTGTACTTTCCAACACAGTCAGGGTAATTGGTCAGCAATAGTATTGTGGTATAATGATTGTTGTTTGAAGCATTACACTAAGCATGGATCTAGATTTGGGACTCCTTGAGCCGATGTGGATTCATACTTAGGGTACACGTACTATGGTACGACATACATGAGGATGACCATGTGACCACGACATGCAATTCCAATATCAAGATAGGGTTAATCTAGCAACTTAAATCGGTAGAAACATTGGGAGGGAACAGAATCCCGAGATCGTGCCATACTAGCCACTCCGGGGTCCCGTCCTGACGTGTCGGGTTGGCCGCCATGGATACAGTTTCATCTGCCTATAGTGGATGACTATATCCGACTCCTACGTGTTACGTGTTGTATGTTTTAGCACGGTGGCCCTACGGGAGACCGGTGCATAATTAAAGTGCTATATGTATATGTATATTATATGGCATTGGCTAGCCCTGCTGGGTTGACACGATCTGAGGATTCCTATATTGCATTACTGGAATAATCCAGGCAAATCGTAGAAAGCCGTAGAATTTGATTGGCCGTTTGTAAGCCGACTTGTTTGTGATATGTTATCTTTTGTTAGCAACTAAGGAACATGGACTATCTTGGTGCGTGGTTCAACCCATGTTCTTGTTTGGTTGTTGGGTTGAGCTATTGTGCTGCGATAGGCTATGGATCGAAGTCGCGATCAGAAGCCCTTTTACCTGCCCATGGTTATTGGATATATCTTATCTCGGTACGATATTGGCACCGTTTGTCCTTGTTTGGTTGTAAGGGTGTCGTATCGCCTCGATGATATGATATAAGCCTATAACTTGTGAATCAGGTCTTATTTTACTCATTGGGTTTATCTCACTCTTTTGTGCTCCCTTGTGGTACTTGCTATTCGGGGCCTGACCCCGCTGGTTTTGTTTGGCCAGATCTCGTAGCACTCCAGAGGATCCAGCTTTCTATCCGAACAATGGTGCACACCAGGAGGATGGGCGCCAGGGACCATGAGTGGGTTTCTTCTTCACCGCTCTGATATCTTCAATTTTGTACTTATCGTTTAGCCACCGGCACCTGTTTAGCCGGCAGTTCTGGGTACTAGTTTTCTTTTACATAATCGTAATTAAATCAGACTAGAGCTGACTACAGTTATGTACTATTGACTCTCGGAACTAGCTCATCATTTTGTATAGCTAGACTCATGAATCATTTTGATGAAGCGTCGGGGACGCCTTACTGCTTTGTCTTATATGATCATTATTTACTGTTTCTTGTTTTGATTGATTGAGACATAGATGCTCTGTGGGACCATAGGAGACTTGATTGTAGCATGCACCCCTAGTCTCTTGACAACCACGATCGCCGTATGATGTTTATATACCTCATACGGTGTAGCTGGTCTAGTCTGTCTCAGTATTCCGGTACTGGGGCGTGACAGAATAGATGTGAGGACATGATTGATGAGGATCATCTTGCCTCTTGGGGATAGGGTAGCGTTGTGCCAGCCCTCGAGATTTTTCCTGATGCGAGTGATCATGTTCTCGAAGATACCGACGTTGGATTTTTCGTACACGAGGGAACATCCAAGGTAGTGGAATGGAGGATGCTTGATGGGGAAGGAGGTGGTGATGGAGAGGCTAGCCGCTTGCTCTCTCTTGATTTTGTGGTGGGTGTAGAGAACACTTTTATCCGGGTTGATTTTCTGGCCCGAGCACTCGACGTATCTCTGAAGCGTATTGTGGACAACTTCCACCGACCCGGCATCCCCGGAAGAGAATATGAGGATATCGTCTGCGAAAGCCAGGTGGGTGATGATCGGACAACCGCTGGCGGTATGATAGTGCTTGAAGTTGGGGGTGCTCGCCATCTTATTAAGGTTTCTGCTCAATGCATCCGCCGTAATGATGAAGATGGTGGAAGATAAGGGATCTCCTTGCCTAACCCCGCGACTAGATTTGAAGAAGCCATCCGCCTGACCATTGATAACCGTTGAGAACCACGAGTTGCTGATCGATCTCCACACGATGTTGGTCCAGGTTTCGGAAAATCCGAAGGCTCTGAAGACCCAGATCATGAATTGCCAATCCAGTATGTCGTAAGCTTTCTCCATGTCCAATTTGATGGCTATGTTGCCCCACTTGCTGGGAACTTCATGCAGGTAATTAACTCTTGGGCCAATATGATTCTTGGATATTTCTCCCCCGGACAAAGCCATTCTGCCCCTCCGAGATGATCTTGGGAAGGGGGCCAGCCATGCGGGAGGCAATGATCTTGGATATGATCTTGTTGGTGAAGGTACAAAGACTGATGGGACGAATGTCATAGAATGTCTCTGGGTTGTCTTTCTTCGGGATGAGGATCAGATTGGTGCTCGAGATGGCTCTGGGTAAGTAGCTCCCTGGAGGAAGGCGGAGACCGCATTATGGATGTCCACCTTGATGATGTCCCAGCATGTCCGAAAGAAAACCCCCGAAAACCCGTCTGGTCCAGGCACACTATGTTCGTCAAGGGCCCAGACGACATCTTTCACTTCTTCCTCTACAGGGGGCTGTTCTAGCCGGATATTGTCTGTGTCGCTAATAAGGTGGGGAACCTTGTCCAGGAAGGTGTTGTCTTTGAGGACTGTATCCTTGAAGAATAGACAGAAATATAACTTCGCGGCCGCCACTTGGATACCCTTTTGATCGCTAATACTGGTCCCATTATCATCGACAATCTGATGGAGAGTGAGTTTTTGTCTGCGACCTTTGACGCAGGCATGTAAGTAGCTCGAGTTTTTGTCCTCCTCGCTATCCATTTTGATCCTCGCTTTCTGCTTCCAAAAATCGGTCTCAATTTTCAACCGAAATTTGAGGATGGCTTTGGTGAGGTTCAGGGCCTTTCTGGTAGCTGGCGAACAGTCGATCATGTACCTGGCTTCGGCACGTGTAACATCATCCTCAGCCTCACGAATGGCTTGAAAAATATCTCCATAAGCTTGCTTTCTCCAGGCTGCTAGGGTTTTCCTCGTGGCCTTGAGCTTGTTGGCCACCCGGTGGAGAGGTTCGGGGGAGTCCGCGTTGTTTCAAGCTTCCGCGACGATGCCCAAGAATTGGGGGTGGTCGCTCTAGAAGTCCAGGAAGCAAAAACTCTTTCTGGACTGGCTGGATATGCTAGTAATTCCAACTAGTAGGGGAGGATGGTCGGATTCGGTGGTATTAAGGTGAGATAGCTTGGAGGTAGTCCCCATACCCTGGTAGTGGGCGTTCGTTAAGGCCCTGTCGAGTCGGAAGAATTGTCGACGATTGCCTTCTTGCATGTTGCACCAGGTGAAGGCGTTGCCAGTGAACGGAAGAGAGATGAGGTGAGAGTTGAAGATGAAGTTGTTGAAGTCTTGCATGGCTGAGTGAGGGGGAGCACAACCGCCAGTCTTCTCTTCTCTGCAAGTGATAACGTTGAAGTCCCCTATGCAAAGCCACGGGAGGTTATGGTGGTGTTGGTGGATGTCCAGGAGGTCGTTCCAGAGGTGTTTGCGATCCGCGATGTCACTGCTGTCATGAACCGCGAAAAGGATCGCGCGCTTGGGGATCAAAGGGTGTTCCATCCAGTAAGAAAGGGCTTGTCTAGATTCTTGATGACTCCGATTTTGACGGCCTTGGAGCAGAGGATCCAAATGTCGTGTCTGCCAGCAATGACCGAGTGAAAGCCTAACTGCAGTTGAATGGATTTGAGTCTCTTATATGGGATTTTGGGTTCCAAGATGATCAAGATGTCGATCTTGTGAGTCTTCTTAAGGCTGGTGATTCTCCTCAAAGTAGGTTTTTTCCAGACCGCGGACATTCTAGGAGAGAATGTTCAGCATTAATGGAGCTTGGAGGGGGAAGGGGTTGGTTGGTCCGCTTTACTGCGGACCTGGTGTGCATAGTCGGGGACTTTACGGCCCCTTTTTTATCAGATTTCCTGGGTGTGGTGGATGCTTCCCCGCTGTCTTGGTGGATGTGCCGAGGATGGAGTCCTCGGGGCGGTTTTGGAGGGTGGCTTCGGGGGGTGCGACCGTTTCTCCAGCGGAGTCGAGGTCGACTTTCTTCGGTGGAATGAGAAGGGTGTCGTCGGAGATTCCAATCTGGTCGCCTTTCGACTGGAGAGGAATCCAGCAGCAAGGACCTAAAGATCTCTAAGGGCCTGCTCTGGTCCTAGAATAGCAAGGGCGTCTACGGCGGTGACTCCGTAAGGGGTTTGGTGGTCTGTGGCGTTCGGAAGTTCTTGGAAGGTCTCCTCTGCGTACTTTGGGGGAGGCGCTGAGGTCCTCAAAGTTCGTTCCGGGGACCATGACTGAGTCTGCCGGAAGGGCTATCTCTTGGGAGGAGTCGTTCACTTCTGAAGCGAGGGCGTTAAACAAGTTGGAAAGAGGTAGGTTTGGTGGGTGGTAGGGGATCACCGCTTGGTCCGAGGAGGTGCCTCTGCCGGATTTGCCTTCACTGGAGTTAAATCTGGTGTGGGAGTTCGGTAGAGGAAGCAGGGGGGATTGGACAGGTTTTTGATGCTGGTTCCCTTTGAGATGGGGTTCTTTCCGTTCTGGTTTCTTCTTAAGCTCTGGGTGGAGACGGAAGCAATACTTTGTGAGCTGACCACATAAATGGCAGTGCGAGCAGAAGATTATGTAATTGTCGTAGATGATTTGCTGGGTGTGAATTTGGTTGCCAAGTTCGATGAGGATATGTTTGGAGGGATCGAAGGTGAGGTCGAGTTCCACACATATCTTGGCATAGTGGGCTTTGGTCAGGTTGCTGGTTTCTACAGCAATGGCCACGTAAGTCCCGAAAGAGTATTCTATACGCCTAAGTGCCGCCGGAACGAAGCAAAAAAGGGGAAGATTGGAGAGGGTCACCCAGGCTGCGACCGTCGCTGAGTCTTCCTTAGTGTTAAAGTTCGCTAACCACTTTATTATCTTCATCTGGTGGGAGTCGACCCTGCTGGTGCCTCTGGACCAGACGGTTCGGCGGTCAAGGTCGGAGGAGAGATGGAGCAGAATGTGCCTCGGGCCGAGTGGGGCTACCCTGTATTCTGCCGAGAGCCGCCAACTAGCAATAGCCTCCTGGACCCGGGCGAGTTTGGGGCAGCCTGATGAGAATTTGATGACGAAGGAGTAGGAAAGGAGGTGGCCAGAGAGGAGAGTTCCTGGTCGGTGAAGGGCACCCTCGATATGGGAGATGCCAGCGGATACTCGACTTCAGGTAGGGGGACGTCCGGGAACTTGAGCCCCATCTTGGGTGTCCTGTCAGGGCGAAGCTTGTCGGTGAAGGAAGGCCTCGGGCCGTGAGTTGCGCCCAGGATTGGTTGCGCCTGTTATTGGGTTGCACCAGAAGAAGCAGCACGCAGTAGTGGTTGGCTTACGTCATGAGGGTTGTAGGGCAGACCACTAGGGGCTCGGGTTGCGCCAGCGCAGGTGGCCCTAACTGGTTTCCAGCTTGCGCCAAGCAAGTAGCGCCTACCCTTGCGCCAAGGTGAGTGTCGCTCAACGTAGGCTGGGTTGCGCCCATTAGGGGGCTGGGCTGCCAAGGGGGTGTCCAGGTTGCGTCGCATCTCCCAGCCAAGGTTGGGTTGCGCGAGGGAGGGTGGACCCAGGTTGTGCCAAAGATGGCAGCCTCGGTAGCGCCAGCTTTCCACCGAAGTCGGTCGAATGGATCCTTAGCCCAGCCGCATCGGAGAGGAGCATCACGTCGACGATAGATGCAGTCAGAGACGAAGATAATTTGAGGGTTGGTAAAGGGTGGTTTTGGGTTGCGCCGTCGATCGGTGCAAGCTAAGAAGGAACAAAATAAGGCACCACCGGAGGACGCACCACAGGTTGTGCAAGGTGAGGAGCCACCAAGGGGCGCACCTCAGGTGGAGCATATGCCAGCAAATGCTAGGTTGCGCCCAGTGAAGCATCGCCCAACAAATGCTGGGTTGTGCCAATCCGGAGAGAGGGGTGCCCAGACGGGGCCCCAGGTTGCACCGACGATGGGTCCCCATAGGTTGCGCCGATTATCGAATTTGAAATCTGTGGGGGGAAATGGGCGGGCGGGTATGGGTGATTTGAATTCGAATGCCAACCCGAATGAGGGGAAGAAGGAGGGCGAGAAAACTGAATGGGCAGAATGGTGGGCAGTAGGCCACCGCTGTTGACCGGAGCACGGCCGTCCTCGGGGAGGCCGCAGCATGCTGCATCCGAAAGAAGCATCACGTCGTCGACCATCCCCTGGGCGGAGGACGACCAACAGGAATATCGATGGGATTCCCCAATCCCGACCATGGCTGTCACCCCCAGTTTTTGAATTAGGGGTATTTTTGTCATTTTTCAAGTTTTATAATTTTTAGGAATTTTATTTGGTTTTATATGATTTTTAGGGATTTATTTGATTTGGTTTGGATTTTATCCAATTCGGACTTAAGTTGGAGACCCGGGTGGCCTGGACACTAGTGGGACCCACATACTAGCTGGGCTTGGCCCACATACCATCCTAAGTAGGTTAGAAACCATAAACCCAACTTCCATGGCTTAATTAGTCATTTTAGAGGCTTAATTGGTTAATTAGAAACAAACCGAACCAAACCGAACCCAAACCAAGTCTATTAGGTTTGGGGGCTTATTGGATCACCACCCAAACCCAATATCCCCCCACCATGGCCGGCCAACTAGGAGAGCACCCCCCTTTGCTTCTCCACAAAGTAAACACTCTCTCTCTCTCTCAAATTTCATTTTCTTTCTAAGCTTTTCTTCCGCCAAGCAACCAAATTTAGGTAAGCCTATTTAATTCTCCATTAATTCATCTCTAGCATTTATGGCTTTCACAATAGTTGTAGAGGAAGTGATTCCCCACACTTTGCCCCTAGAATTTGTAGGTTTTCCTAGAAATCTAGGTTAAGGATTAATTAGGGGCTTTTATATATATATATATATATATATATATATATATATTTTTTTTTATATATATATATATATATATATATATATATAATTATATGTATTTGTGTGTGTGTGTAGGGGAATGGTAGTGGTGATGGTGTGTGAGAATGAGTGTCATGAGATGGTGGTGGTGGTGTTTGTGTGAGAGAGTGGTGGTGGTGTTGTGTGAGAGAGTGGTAGTGGTTTGTGAGAGTGTGTGTGTGTTTGTGAGAGTGTGTGTGTGTTTGTGTGAGAGTAGTGGTAGTGGTTTGTGAGAGTGTGTGTGTTTGTGAGAGAGTGTGTGTGTTTGTGTGAGAGTGGTGGTGAGTGTGTTTGTGAGAGTGTGTGTGTGTTTGTGAGAGAGTGTGTGTGTGTGTCTATATAAATGTGTATGTGTGTATTTACATATAGATATGGATATGTATGTGAATATATATATAGATAGATGGTTAGATAGTTAGATATATATATATATATATATATATATATATATATATATATATATATATATATATATATAGAGGAGTAGGAGGAGAAGTAGAAGAGATGAAGAGAGGGAGAAGTGGGAGCTGCAGCAGCAGCAGCATGCAGCAGCATCAGTAGCTCTAAGAGCAGCAGCAACAGTAGCTTAAGAGCAGCAGCAGTAGCAAGAGTTCCCCCCCTTAGCTCCTATAAACCCCATTTAACCCCTATAAACCCCCCTTATGTAGATATATATATGTATATATATATATATATATATATATATATATATATATATATATATATATATATACATATAATAAGTTAGTTAGAAAGAAGAATTAGAGGAGAGAATGAGAAGAGGAAAGATTAGAAGAAATTAGAGGATTATAAAAGTAAGAAGTTAGAAGAATAGGAAGAAGAAGTTAGAAGAAAGAGTTAGAAGAAGTGTTAAGAAGAAAAATAAGAAGAGGATTAGAAGAGAATGAGGGAAAGGAAAATAGGATTAGAAGAAGAAGAATAGAAAGAATTAGGAGAAGAGAGTTAGAAGGATAGAAATTAGAATGAGAAGTAGAAGTATAAGAATACAATTTAGAGGATTTTGAGTTAGAGGGTGAAACGGAGCTCCGAGTGTTGGAATGAGTTGAAACTTGGGGGAGACCTAGAATACGTGAATTAGATTTTGCAGGTAGGCTCCCGAGTTGAAATCGGGGTTGTAGGGCGCCGATATCGTGCCGTACCATTGCGTATCTTGAGATATTCAAGATATCGGCAATGGACCGTAAGATGGACTAGACGTCCACTTTACCTAGGTATCTTGGTAGGTAACGTATGTATAGGCTAGTATCCTACTACCCTAGGGAGCTCGGGTCAAAATACCAAGCGTAGGTAGGCTAACTTGATATTCACATAGGCTAGAAATTTACCTTAGAAAAGGGTAAATTAGGATATTGGTCTACGGCCAAGATTTGAGTTTCGAAGTCCAAGACGGACTTGGATAATGATTAGAAATAGTCGCCTAGACCTAGTCTTGACTTCGGTTGACCATGGTTGACTTTTTAGACCAAAAGTCAACTATGGGTCAACACTTTACCCAATTTAGTCCCAAATTCTATTAAACTTGGACAGTTGACCAAAAGTCAACTATTAGTCACCATTGACCTAGGATTGACCTATGGTTGACCTAGAGTTGACCAGAGTTGACCAGTTGACCAAAAGTCAACTGTAAGTCAACTGTTGACTTAAATCGACCTAGATTAATTCTGTTTGACTTACATTGACTTAGTTTCACTTGTCTTAACCTAGAATGACTTAGATCGACCATGTACAATCTAGTTTGACCTTGTTCGACCTAGATTGACTTAGTTTGACTTGTCTTAACCTAGAATGACTTAATAGGGTTTAAATATGATTTGACTTTATTTCCTAAACAGAGTATTGATACGTCTTGTTCTCTGTAGGTCCTCGAGATGCAGCATTTGATCCCATTGACATATCATATCATATTACAGGTGAGTACATTCTCTGACACTTTTCCAATTTACGATGATTGTTATAATTCTTGTAATTAGTGTAGATATGCTTGTTCTCGACACATTGGTCACACGGATTGGTATTCATGGATCCCAACATGAGAAGTTATTCCTTGTTATCTTGGTATATCTTATGCAAGCCCCTTGTAGTTCTTGTACAGTATATGGACAATGATTCTCGAGGAGACTTGCTCCCTTCTCGTAGAATCCCGTGTCATAACGTGTCTTGCTTGGATCCACTCTACCAGTCGGGGACGGGGAGTATTAGTGTAGACATGTGGTCATTATCCACCTTGTTATTCTTGTAGATCTTGTGAGTGTTCATCATACACTCCACGTATGATTAACCATTCCAGTAGACCTTGTGTAGACCCAAGTCGGCCACATGTTGAAACTAGTACTCACACACCTAGATAGATGATTCTTGATTCTTGTACATGCCATGATCAGTTTACTTGCCTTGTTTTAGCTCTAGATTTATAGCTTACCTTGCCATGATACTCACATGTACATTCCATAATTTCTTGTATATACTCTCTATTTACTGTCTTATAGCTTTTGTCATATCTTGTAAACTGTTGTTAGTAGATTGTACTCGTTCCATCCTGACTGGATATGTTGACAAAATATTACAGATGCTGATGAGGGGGATTACTGTACCTACTACGGTCTGGATAACGTAGTGGGCTTAGACTTGGAGACTTCGGTCCAGCAGGGCTTAGCTCTGCCTGACGAGACTTTACCTATTGCTTAGATAGAGTAGGTCTTTTGTACTGGACATTGTCTCCAGCTACTTTTGAAACTGTTATTATCATGGATTGTATTAGAGACTTGGAATTGTATATTATTTGTGTTTGGACTTAACAGGTTATTATTTTTATCGTCTTGTTGTCTTTATCTTTCAGTCTTTACTTTATCATCTTAGAGTTGTGATTGAGCACTCATATATATTCATTGCTTGTCCTCCGTTCGGAGTTGACCATATTCTCGACAGGTTTTGATATATATATATAAACTGTTATTAGAGTAGATAATCTACAGCGTTCTACGCCGTTTTTTTGGTGAGGGCTGGGCGTGGTCATGTGCACGTGCCCTTATGGCGGGTGCGGGTCGTGACACATTTTTAGTGGTGGCCCATGCAGGCCCTGAAGTCGCAATTAGTGTGATGTCATGGCGGTACTCGTCTTAGAGTGTTGACTACGAGCCTGTGTTACACATAGGAGGTTGTAGGCTAAGAGTGCTCAATCACAGTAGGATCTTTCCTTGCTTATCTTGCTTACCGTCTTTGATATTGATTTACTATTTTCTAGCTGTCCTCCTTTGATATAATCCTTCTTGTGCCATATTGATATCTTCTTTAATTCTATCTTCAGGATGGTGCAGACCAGGTCCCAGCATCCTGAGTCCGCGGATGCGGAGTGGTCTGCTATGACTCGCGAACCTGATTCGGACACTCCTACTGCAGTCGGGGTGTCGGCAGCAGCAGCCCTTGGGGGCGCTCCTCCGATGGTTACGAGGGCTGACCCCAGGGTTGCTACAACTTTTTCGGCTGCAGAACCAGTGGTTGATGCGGGCGCTATTCCTCCAGCTGCACAGCGGATTCCTCCGCTAGTTGCAGACATACTTCCACCTCCACCTCCTCTGCCTACAGATATGGGCAGATGCTTACTTTCCTCCAGCAGATGCTGGAGACTCAGAGAGCCCAGGCCGAAGCTCAGCAGAGGCAGACAGACGCGATGCTTCAGGGCATGGAGGATGCCCATCAGTTGGCCCTTGCAGCCGTGGAGCAGAGGGCTCTACATCCGGGGACACGTACTAGGTACGGAGATATCCAGGACTTCAAGAAGCTCGGGTCCCGTGACTTTAGCGGGACCGAAGGTGTGGTCTATGCAGATGATTGGCTCAAGGATATCGAGCGACAGATGAGGGCCTCCCGCCTGGCAGACGACCTGAAGGTCAAGGCGGTAGGTTTGCAGTTGCTAGATATTGCACGCACCTGGTTCAGAAACGAGCCAGCCCTAGCTGGAGAGGGCCATACTTGGGCAGAGTTCAAGCTCCTCTTCAAGGAGAAGTTCTTTTCCCCCACGAACAAGATCGACCTGGTACGGCAGTTCCAGGATCTGCAGCAGGGCAGTTTATCTGTGGAGGAGTACACCGCGGAGTTCGACCGTCTGAGCCGATACGTAGAGTACATGGTTCGAGACCCGAAGATCAGGGCGAGCTATTTCAGGGAGGGGCTGAATTGGGATATCAAGATCCTCATTCCCTTCTTCTATGAGACTTATACCCAGATCTACGCGGAGGCCCGCAAGGTAGAGCGGGAGTGGGGCTTGAAGCCCAAGAGGGAGCGTGATCTTTTCTCGGGGGCTACTAGAAGTGCAGGGGATGCTAAGCGTCCTCAGCTTCAGCATCGTTCTTTCCAGCATCACCAGCCGCAGGTGCAGGCCAGAGCACCGGTTCAGCAGCAGGTGCAGCACACTCAGCCGAGGCAGGCACAGCATGGGGCACCTTGCCACATCTGCAAGAATCTCGGTCACGTCTGGAAGGTCTGCCGGAAGAGGCTGGGCTTGTGCCTCTACTGCGGGGAGGCTGGACATCAGTTGAGAGATTGTCCTGCGAACCCTCGCAGGGTGGCCCGTGGAGCGATGACAGCTCAGGGGGTGCCGGCGAGAGTACCTGCAGTGCAGCCGAGGGGTCCACTTCCGACCCAGCATCAGCAGTTTGTTCAGCACCACCAGCAGCGGGGTGGTCAGGGTAGAGCCTTTGCTCTTGCAGCCGAGGAGATGGAGCCTATTGCGGATGTTGTCGTAGGTTCTATTCTGCTCGATTCTTTTCCAGCTTTAGCCTTGTTTGATTCTGGTGCTATGTACAGTTTTGTGTCTATTTCTTTTACTCTTTGGCACAATATTATTGCTGAGTATCTTGGTAGGACTTGCAAGATTATGACTGGGAATGACATCATCCTAGTTAATAATATTTGCAAGGGGCGGAGAGTTTCTTTGAGAGGCCGGGAGCTGAGTGCGTGTTTGCTCGTAATGCCACTTCCGAGTTACGATGTGGTACTCGTATGGATTGGTTGAGCATGCACCACGCTAGCATCGACTGCAGAGGGGACAGGATTCTGTTTAGGCTGCCGGAAGAGCCGGAGTATGAGTTCACCAGGGGTGCAGTAGAGCAGGGAGATGGATTCTGCGGAGCATTGTTGGCGGGGCCGGTGTTGCCACATCCACTTATTGCTGAGTTGTTGGATGTCTTTCCCGAGGAGCTGCCCGGGATGCCGCCAGATCGCGATATTAAGTTTTCTATAGACCTAGTGCCGGGCACTGAGCCTATCTTCCAGCACGTCTATAGAATGAACAACAATGAGTTAGCGGAGCTGAAGAAACAGGTCGACGAGCTGGAGGACAAGGGCTTTATTCGATCTAGTTCTTTCCCTTGGGGCGCGCTAGTTCTTTTCGTCCCCAAGAAGGATGGTACGGTACGTCTGTGTATTGATTACAGGGTGCTCAACAACCTTACCATCAAGAACAAGTATCCTTTGCCAAGGATTGATGACTTGTTCGACCAGTTGAGCGGGGCGAGAGTGTTCTCGAAGATCGACTTGCGTACCGGGTACTATCAGCTGAAGGTGAAGCGGGATGACATTTCGAAGACTGCCTTTCGGACTCGTTATGGCCAGTATGAGTATACCGTCATGTCGTTTGGGTTGACCAACGCCCCGGCGGTATTCATGAACTTGATGAACAAGATATTTCATCAGTACCTTGACAAGTTCGTGATAGTCTTCATTGATGACATTCTCATATATTCGAAGACACCAGAGGAGCACGACGAGCACCTGAGGATACTCTCAGGAGGGAGCAGCTGTATGGGAATCTGTCCAAGTGCGAGTTCTTCTTGGATCGCGTGGAGTTCCTAGGCCATGTTGTCTCTGGCGAGGGGATTTCAGTAGATCCGAGGAAGATTTCTGCAGTGGAGTCCTGGTCGATGCCGAGATCAGTAGCAGAGGTTCGAAGTTTTCTGGGTCTGGCAGGTTATTACCGGAGGTTCGTGCAGGACTTTTCCAGGATTGCCCAGCCGATGACCCGCCTTACCAGGAAGGACGAGGAGTTTGTTTGGTCCGAGGAGTGCCAGGCCGCCTTCGAGGAGCTGAAGGCGAGGTTGACTACAACTCCTATTTTGACGCTGCCATCTGGATCTGGTGGTTATACGATCTACAGTGATGCTTTAGGACGGGGTTTGGGTTGCGTTCTTTAGCAGCACGGGAAGGTGATTGCCTATGCATCTAGGCAGTTATGTCCGCATGAGAGGAACTACCCTACCCACGATCTGGAGCTGGCAGCGGTCATCTTTGCTTTGAAGCTGTGAAAACACTATCTGTACGGAGAGCGAGTTGAGATCTATACTGATCACAAGAGCTTGAAGTACGTGTTTACCCAGAAGTAGCTGAATATGAGACAGAGGCAATGGTTAGAGCTGATGAAAGATTTTGATATATCCTTACAGTACCATCCGGGGAAGGCCAACGTGGTCGCAAATGCTTTGAGCAGGTATCCCGTGGCCATGTGTTTGACGATAGATCGTCACCTTCTAGCAGATCTGGAGAGCTTGGGCATAGAGGTGATAGTTCCAGGGTTCGAGGCGCAGATGTGGGGTCTCCAGGTGTAGTCGGAGCTGATGGACAGAGTCAGGGTAGCTCAGTTGAGGCTCTGAGAGTCATCAGGGAGCAGGTCCAGGCAGGACTGTTGGATGAGTTCTCTGTAGCAGGGGATGGGTCGTTGAGGCATGGTACCAGATTGTGCATGCCGAGCGGAGGACTTCGGGAGGAGGTTCTTCATGAGGTGCACCATTCTTAGTACTCTATGCATCCAGGAGCCAACAAGATGTATAGAGACTTGAGACAGCATATTTGGTGGTATGGCATGAAATGTGAGGTGGCTCAGTTCGTTTCGAGATGCTTGGTGTGCCAGCAGGTGAAGGCCGGGAGGCAGAGACCCGATGGATTGCTCCAGCCACTACCCATTCCTGCGTAGAAGTGGGAGTATATCACTATAGACTTTGTATCTGGGCTTCCGCGCTCTCCAGGAGGGAAGGATGCGATTTTGGTCATTGTTGATCGGTTGACCAAATCGGCCCACTTTTTGCCTTTCAAAGTGGATTTGTCGACGGAGAGGTTGGCCGAGATGTACGTACGGCAGATAGTCCGATTGCATGGGGTTCCAGTGAGTATAGTCTCGGATCAGGACAGCCGATTCACTTTCCACTTCTGAAGGAGTTTGCAGCTTAGCTTGGGCACATCGCTCAAGTTTAGTACCGCATACCACCCCCAGACAGACGGGCAGTCGGAGAGGACGATTCAGACCCTCGAGGATATGCTGCGTACCTGTGTCTTGGACTTCGGGGGATCTTGGGAGGACCACCTTCACTTGATAGAGTTTGCTTACAACAACAGCTACCAAGCCAGTATAGAGATGTCACCTTTCGAGGCTCTATACGGACGGAGGTGCCGTACTCCCTTGTCTTGGGATGATGTCAGCGAGAGGGTTTTGCTTGGCCCTGAGATGGTAGTGGATGCTGCAGAGACGGTCAGGGTTATCAGAGATCGACTTCGGGTGGCGCAGGATAGGCAGCGGCATTGGGCCGATAGCCACCGGAGGCCATTGGAGTTTGAGGTATAGTTAGATTTTTCTAGTATTTGAGTCTGATTGTGATTGTTTAGATCAAGCTTTAAGTCTTGTATTTTTGATCTAGGTTGATGATCTTATGTTCCTGCGAATTTCTCCGACGCGTGGCACGATTCGTTTTGGTGGCGGCGGGAAGCTTAGTCCACGATACATCGAACCATTCCGTATCTTGGGCAGGGTCGGTGTAGTGGCTTACCGACTGGAGTTACCGCCCGTACTAGAGGGAGTGCACAGCGTGTTCCATGTGTCGCAGCTGAGACGGTAAGTGGCAGATCCCAGTCACGTCTTGGACCACTCAGAGATCGAAGTGGGACTGACACTCAGCTATCCAGAGAAGCCGGTTGAGATCTTGGACCGAAGAGAGAAGGTGCTCCAGAACCAGGTCATTCTCTTGGTTCGCGTTGCCTGGAGACACCACTCTCCAGGTGAGTCCACCTGGGAGAGGGAGGACGACATGCGGGAGCGATTCCCATATCTCTTCGAGCCTTGAGGTAAAATTCTTTCTTTTCTTTCCTTGTTCTATTCATGATTACTGTGTTAGTTCTCATTCAATTTCGAGGACGAAATTTTTTAAGGAGGGTATATTTACCACCTTCAATTTTCGAATTAGGGGTATTTTCATCATTTTCAAGTTCTATAATTTTTAGGAATTTTATTTGATTTTATATAATTTTTAGGGATTTATTTGATTTGGTTTGAATTTTATCCAATTCGGACTTAAGTTGGAGACCCGGGTAGCCTGGACACTAGTGGGACCCACATACTAGCTGGGCTTGGCCCACATACCATCCTAAGTAGGTTAGAAACCATAAACCCAACTTCCATGGCTTAATTAGTCATTTTAGAGGCTTAATTGGTTAATTAGAAACAAACCGAACCAAACCGAAACAAACCGAACCCAAACCAAGTCTATTGGGTTTGGGGGCTTATTGGATCACCACCCAAACCCAATATCCCCCCACCATGGCCGGCCAACTAGGAGAGCACCCCCTTTTGCTTCTCCACAATGTAAACACTCTCTCTCTCTCTCAAATTTCATTTTCTTTCCAAGCTTTTCTTCCTCCAAGCAACCAAATTTAGGTAAGCCTATTTAATTCTCCATTAATTCTTCTTTAGCATTTGTGCCTTTCAAAATAGTTGTAGAGGAAGTGATTCTCCACACTTTGCCCCTAGAATTTGTGGGTTTTCCTAGAAATCTAGGTTAAGGATTAATTAGGGGTTTATATATATATATATATATATATATATATATATATATATATATATATATATATATATATATATATATATATATATATATATTTAAATATATATATATATATATATATATATATATATATATATATATATATATATATATATTTAAATATATATATATATATATATATATATATATATATATATATATATATATATATATATAAATATATATATATATATATATATATATATATATATATATATATATATATATATATATATATATATGTATGTATGTATATGTGTATATATAATTATATGTATTTGTGTGTGTGTGTAGGGGAATGGTAGTGGTGATGGTGTGTGAGAATGAGTGTCATGAGATGGTGGTGGTGGTGTTTGTGTGAGAGAGTGGTGGTGGTGTTGTGTGAGAGAGTGGTAGTGGTTTGTGAGAGTGTGTGTGTTTGTGAGTGTGTGTGTGTGTGTGTTTGTGTGAGAGTAGTGGTAGTGGTTTGTGAGAGTGTGTGTGTGTTTGTGTGAGAGTGGTGGTGAGTGTGTTTGTGAGAGAGTGTGTGTGTTGTGAGAGTGTGTGAGTGCTTGTGTGAGAGTGTGTGTGTGTGTGTCTATATAAATGTGTATGAGTGTGTGTATTTACATATAGATATGGATATGTATGTGAATATATATATAGATAGATGGTTAGATAGTTAGATATATAGATAGATAGATATATGGATATACAGATAGATATATAGATAGATAGATATAGATATCTAGATAGGTATATAGATATCTAGATAGGTATATATATATATATATATATATATATATATATATAGAGAGAGAGAGAGAGAGAGAGAGAGAGAGAGAGAGAGAGAGAGAGAAGAGTAGGAGGAGAAGTAGAAGAGATGAAGAGAGGGAGAAGTGGCAGCTGCAGCAGCAGCATCCTGCAGCAGCATCCTGCAGCAGTAGCATGTAGCAGCAAAGCAGCAGCAACAGTAGCTCGAAGAGCAGCAACAATAGAGCTTAAGAGCAGCAGCTGTAGCAAGAGTTTCCCACCTAGCTCCTATAAACCCCATTTAACCCCTATAAACCCCCTTATGTAGATATATATGTATGTATATATATATATATATATATATATATATATATATATATATATATAAGTTAGTTAGAAAGAAGAATTAGAGGAGAGAACGAGAAGAGGAAAGATTAGAAGAAGTTAGAGGATTAGAAAAGTAAGAAGTTAGAAGAATAGGAAGAAGAAGTTAGAAGAAAGAGTTAGAAGAAGAGTTAAGAAGAAAAATGAGAAGAGGATTAGAAGAGAATGAGGGAAAGAAAAATAGGATTAGAAGAGGAAGAATAGAAAGAATTAGGAGAAGAGAGTTAGAAGGATAGAAATTAGAATGAGAAGTAGAAGTGTAGGAATACAATTTAGAGGATTTTGAGTTAGAGGGTGAAACGGAGCTCCGAGTGTCGGAATGAGTTAAAACTTGGGGGAGACCTAGAATACGTGAATTAGATTTTGCGGGTAGGCTCCCGAGTTGAAATCAGGGTTATAGGGCGCCGGTATCGCGCCGTACCATTGCTATCTTGAGATATTCAAGATATCGGCAATGGGCCGTAAGATGGACTAGACGTCCACTTTACCTAGGTATCTTGGTAGGTAACGTATGTATAGGCTAGTATCCTACTACTCTAGGGAGCTCGGGTCAAAATACCAAGCGTAGTTAGGCTAACTTGATATTCACCTAGGCTAGAAATTTACCTTAGAAAAGGATAAATTAGGATATTGGCCTACGGCCAAGATTTGAGTTTCGAAGTCCAAGATGGACTTGGATATGGGTTGTAGAGATTGGTAATGATTAGAAATAGTCGCCTAGACCTAGTCTTGACTTCGGTTGACCACGGTCGACTTTTTAGACCAAAAGTCAACTATGGGTCAACACTTTACCCAATTTAGTCCCAAATTCCATTAAACTTGGACAGTTGACCAAAAGTTAACTATTAGTCACCATTGACCTAGGATTGACCTAGGGTTGACCTAGAGTTGACCAGTTGACCAAAAGTCAACTGTAAGTCAACCGTTGACTTAAATTGACCAAGATTAATTCTGTTTGACTTGCATTGACTTAGTTTGACTTGTCTTAACCTAGAATGACTTAGATCAACCATGTACAATCTAGTTTGACCTTGTTCGACCTAGATTGACTTAGTTTGACTTATTTTAACCTAGAATGACTTAATAGGGTTTAAATATGATTTGACTTTATTTCCTAAACAGAGTATTGATACGTCTTGTTTTCTATAGGTCCTCGAGACGCATCATTTGATCCCGTTGACATATCATATCATATTACAGGCGAGTATATTCTCTGACACTTTTCTAATTTACGATGATTGTTATAATTCATGTAATTAGTGTAGATATGCTTGTTCTTGACACATTGGTCACACGGATTGGTATTCATGGATCCCGACATGAGATGTTATTCCTCGTTATCTTGGTATATCTTGTACAAGCCCCTTGTAGTTCTTGTGCAGTATATGGACACCGATTCTCGAGAAGACTTGCTCCCTTCTCGTAGAATCCCGTGTCATAATGTATCTTGCTTGGATCCACTCTGCCAATCGGGGGCAGGGAGTATTAGTGTAGACATGTGGTCATTATCCACCTTGTTATTCTTGTAGATCTTGTGAGTGTTAATCATACACTCCATGTATGATTAACCAGGCCAGTAGACCTTGTGCTGATCCAAGCCGACCACATGTTGAAACTAGTACTCACACACCTAGATAGATGATTCTTGATTCTTGTACATGTCATGATCAGTTTACTTGCCTTGTTCTAGCTCTAGATTTACAGCTTACCTTGCCATGATACTCACATGTGCATTCCATGATTTCTTGTATATACTCTCTATTTACTGTCTTATAGCTTTTGTCATATCTTGTGAACTGTTGTTAGTAGATTGTACTCGTTCCATCCTGACTGGATATGTTGACAAAATATTACAGATGCTGATAAGGGGGATTACTGTACCTACTACGGTCTGGATGACGTAGTGGGCTTAGACTTGGAGACTTTGGTCCAGCAGGGCTTAGCTCTGCCTGACGAGACTTTACCTATTGCTTAGATAGAGCAGGTCTTTTGTACTGGACCTTATCTCCAGCTACTTTTGAGACTGTTATTATCATGGATTGTATTAGAGACTTGGACTTGTATATTATTTGTGTTTGGACTTGACAGGTTATTATTTTTATCATCTTGTTGTCTTTATCTTTCAGTCTTTACTTTATCATCTTAGAGTTGTGATTGAGCACTCATATATATTTATTGCTTGTCCTCCATTCGGAGTTGACCATATTCTCGACAGGTTTTTGATATATATATAAACTGTTATTAGAGTAGATAACCTACAACGTTCCACGCCATTTTTACGTTTTTGATATATATAAACTGTTATTAGAGTAGATAACCTACAGTGTTCCACGCCGTTTTTACGGAGAGGGCTGGGCGTCGTCACGTGCACGTGCCCTTATGGCACGTGCCCTTTGGGGCATTTCGTCAAACACCTATATACACGAACTGATACGTGTCCGATACGGACACGTATAGGACTCGAAACCTAGGGTTAGCTTGTCCTACAGTTAGGTTAGGCCTAGGGCTTCCTAGATATGCAATAAAATTAATATTTTATGGTGTAGAATCGAATTTACCTATGGTTGTGCAAAGGCTCAAAAAGCCCCAAATGGAAGTGGTTCCTCAAGCCACCAAACTCCTTCAAATTGTTTCTCCCCTAAAATTTCTCAATACCAACAACAAGTAAACTAAATTTAGAGCCTATTGCAATTTGTTTGGGTGGAAAAGGAATTAAATAGAAATTTCTATGAATTAAAGAAGATGGAGACTCACCTCTTTCTAAAACTTGCAAATAATTTCTAATGGAGGCTAGCCCTAAATTCTAGGAGGGATTAAATAGAGGGGGAATCCCTATGTGGCCGGCCATGGGCTGGGCTAGGGCTAGGTTTCACTAGGTTGGGTTGGGCCTCTAAGGCTTTAAGTCATAAGTCATGACTTGTGAAATCACAAGCCATTCTCTATTCGATTTAATTCCTAATTTCTCCAAAATAATTCTAATGAGTTAAAAGTCACTAACTTAAGTCAAGCTAGGGTTCCATAACCTAACCAAATAGTCATGACCTAGGTTAGCCTCTAGGACAGTCACCAAGGTCAACAATAGTCAAAGCCTAGAATAGCACCAAATCAAAAATACTAAAAATCACTTAAAAATTTTAATAATTATAATTAATACTAATAATTCCCAAATTAATTCCAAAATTTTAAAAAAGACCAAAATACCCTCAAGCTAGAAAAGTGGTAGTGACAAATATGCCCCCTTAAAATAATTTCGTCCTCGAAATTAAAGACGAAACTAAACTGCTGAGAAGGATAGAAAGTATACCTCAAGGTCCAAAAAGATAGGGGTACCGCTCGCGCATCTCATCCTCCCGCTCCCAGGTAGACTCTTCTGGAGAATGATGCCTCCATGCGGTACATACCAAGGGTTTCACCTGGTTCTTCAGTACCTTATCTCGACGATCCAGAATCTCCACATGCTGCTCTGGATAACTGAGAGTAGGTCCAACCTCAATCTCTGAATGATCAAGCACATGGCTAGGGTCAGCCACATACCGTCTCAACTGTGATACGTGGAATACGTTGTAAACTCCCACTAGTGCAGGTGGCAAGCCTAACCTGTATGCCATGTCACCGACTCTCCCGCTGATAACGAAAGGGCCGATGAAGCGCGGGCTAAGCTTCCCACCTCCACCAAAATGTATCGTACCACGAGTCGAAGATATCCGCAGA
Organism: Iris pallida; assembly: GCA_029216955.1. Classification (NCBI taxonomy): domain Eukaryota; kingdom Viridiplantae; phylum Streptophyta; class Magnoliopsida; order Asparagales; family Iridaceae; genus Iris; species Iris pallida. The sequence goes on along the minus strand of JANAVB010025800.1, from coordinate 3,721,445 downwards.
AAAACCATGTCTCCAACCTAATCACTAGTAAGGTCTCAAGTTACTAAAAATCAAACAAGATAAATAAAAAAACAAAAAAAATAACCTACTTCTAATCCTATCTCTAAATCTGTACCTCAAACTCCAACGGCCTCCGGTGGCTATCGGCCCAGTGCCTATGTCTGTTCTGCGCCACGCGAAGTCTGTCCTTGGTGAGCTTCACCTTCTCGGCTGTGCCAACAACCATCTCTGGTCCCAGTAAAGCTCGCTCTCCAATATCATCCCAAGATAAGGGTGTACGACACCTACGCTCGTACAGAGCCTCAAAATGTGACATCTCAATGCTGGCCTGATAACTGTTGTTGTAAGCAAACTCCACCAAATGTAAATGATCCTTCCAGGAACCTCTAAAATCCAGGACGTACGTCCATAACATGTCTTCAAGCGTCTGAATAGTCCTCTCTGATTGTCCGTCCGTCTGGTGGTAGTATGCAGTACTAAACTTGAGCTGAGTGCCCAAACTAGTCTGTAAACTCCTCAAAAAATGGAAAGTAAAGCGACTATCCCGATCTGAGATAATGCTGATGGGAACTCCGTGAATCCTGACTATCTGTCGCATGTACAACTCTGCAAGCCTCTCGGTAGATGTACCCACCTTGAATGGCAAAAAGTGGACCGATTTGGTCAACCTGTCAACGATGACCCAAATCACGTCTTTCCCTTCTGGTGTATGCGACAACCCAGATACGAAATCTATGGTGATATGTTTCCACTTCCAATCTGGAATGAGCAACGGCTGCAATAATCCTCCGGGCCTCTGCCTTGACCTGCTGACAGACCAAGGATCTAGCTACAAAGTAGGCTACCTCCCGCTTAATTCCGTACCACCAGACATGCTCTCGCAGATTCTTGTACATCTTGTTGGCACCAGGATGTATAGAGTACTGCGATCTGTGAGCCTCCTGCACGATCTGCTCTCTGAGCTCCTCCGCTTGGCACACGTAACCTAGAATCGTGCCTCAGGGCACCATCCTCTACAAGTGAAAACTCGCCATCCACCAACCCTGTACGAACCTGCTCTCGGATACACCGCAGAGCCACATCCTCGAACTGCGTCGCCTTGATCCTCTCCATCAAGTCCGACTGTATCTGAAGGCCCCATAACTGCATCTGCACTCCAGGCACAATCACCTCAATCCCAAGGCTCTCCAAGTCTGCAAGCAAGTGCCGATCCATAGTCAAACACATGGCTGTCGGATATCTACTCAAGGCATCGGCAACCACGTTGGCCTTTCCTGGGTGATACTGAAGTAAGATGTCAAAGTCCTTCATCAACTCTAGCCATCTATGCTCTCTCATGTTGAGCTCTTTCAGTGTAAACATATACTTCAAGCTCTTGTGATCTGTGAAAATCTCCACCCTCTCGCCATACAGATAGTGCTTCCACAACTTCAAAGCAAAAATCACCGCTGCCAACTCCAGGTCATGGGTAGGGTAGTTCTTCTCATAGTGACGTAATTGCCTGGAAGCATAGGCAATCACCTTCCCATGCTGCTACAAGACACAACCCAGCCCCTTTCCTGAAGCATCACTATAAATAGTGAATCCACCCGATCCTGAAGGCAATATCAGAATCGGAGCTGTCGTAAGCAGCTTCTTCAACTCATCAAAAGCTGTCTGACACTCCTCTGACCAAACAAACTCAGTATCCTTCCGGGTCAACCGAGTCAACGGCTCTGCAACCCGAGAGAAATCCTGCACAAATCTTCTATAATATCCTGTCAGCCCCAGAAAACTCCAGATCTCTGCCACTGAAGTCGGCGCTGCCCAAGCCTCAACTGCTGTGATCTTCTTCGGGTCTACTGAGATACCATCTTCAGTCACCACATGACCCAAGAAGTCGACCCTGTCTAGGAAGAACTCATACTTCGAGAGCTTGCCGTACAATCTCTCCCTCCTCAGTGTCTCCAGCACCACTCTCAAGTGCTCCTCGTGCTCCTCCTCTGTCTTGGAATACACCAGGATATCATCAATGAATACCACCATGAACTTGTCCAAGTACTGGTGGAACACTTTGTTCATTAGGTTCATAAATACTGCTGGTGCATTGGTCAGCCCAAACGGCATAACCAAAATCTCAAACTGCCCGTACCGCGTCCTGAAAGCGGTCTTGGGAATATCCTCCCCCTTCACCTTCACCTGGTGATAACCTGACCTCAAATCAATCTTGGAGAATACCCGAGCTCCGCTCAATTAATCAAAGAGATCATCGATCCGCGACAGTGGGTATCTGTTCTTGATCGTCAGGTTGTTAAGTGCCCTGTAGTCGATACACATCCGTACCGACCCATCCTTCTTGGGTGCGAAGAGCACCGGTGCACCCCAAGGAGAAGAACTCGATCGGATGAAGTCCTTGTCCTGCAGCTCATCCACCTGCTTCTTCAGCTCCACTAATTCACTATTGTTCACTCGATAGACATGCTGAGAAATCGATTCTGCGTCGGGAACCAAGTATATCGAGAACTCTACATCCCTGTCCAGTGGAAGCCATAGCAACTCCTCTGGAAATACGTCTATAAACTCTGCGATAAAGGGATGTGGAGCCACCTGCTCCTCAACTGAAGCTCCACAGAATACTCCACCGTCCTGCTCTGCCTGCCGCCGGGTGTACTCAAACTCTGGCTCTCCTGGCGCCCCAAACAAAACTCTACCCTCTCGGCAATCAATACGGGCGTGGCGTCTACTTAGCCATTCTATACCTAATACAATGTGACGCTCCGCCCTCTACAAACATCACTCACGAGGATGACCCTACCCCCGGTCGTGATCTTGCAGGTCCTAGGCAATGGTTCAGAAACCAGACTGTGTCTAATAGCATACGATACTGACATAAAACTGTGGAAAGCCCCAGAATCAAAGAGTGCAAATACTGGAAGGGAGTCGAGAAGAACCGAACCTGCTATCAGCTCTCCGATGGCCTCTGCATCTATGGCCGCCATGGCGAATGCTCGTTCCTGCTGTCCACCTCGTACCTACTGCTGGTGCTGATAGAACCTTTGCTGCTGGGTCTGCAGGGCTGGTCCCTTCTGCTGGCATGCTGGAGCCTTGGCTGCCCAGCTCCTCCTGGTATCGGACGCATCGACGCAACTGGACACTCTCGCATCTGGTGGTCCGCCGAACCACACATCAAGCATCTGCCAAGTCTCTTCCTGCACTCCTTCCACTTGTGTCCAGGCTTCTTACAGAAAGTACAACTAATAGCCTGCTGCCTGGGTGCCTGCTGCCCTCTCTGCTCCTGATGCTGCACGTGCTGAAAAGGTACACGGCCCTGATGTTGATACTGCTGAACTGGCCTCTGTGGCTGCTGATGCTGGAATTGAGGCCTTTTGGCCTGCCCCTGACTGCTGCTACCACCATGGAAGTTGCGACCCCTCTTCTGCCTCAACCCTAGGTCGTCTTCCGCCGCCATAGCCCCAGAAAATATCTCTGCAAAGGTGGTGTTCCGGTCGCTCTTAGTCAGCGACCAAACCTCTCTAATCAAGCCCCGGTGAAACTTCCTCGCCTTCGTCTTCTCGGTCAAGTCATCTATGAAATAGGCCAGTCTACAGAACTCTCCAGCATACTCAGCTACCGTCTGCTTCCCCTGAACCAGACCCTCGAACTGTGCCTCGATACCTCCCAAGGCCACATCAGGAAAGAACTGCTCCTTAAACAGTTTCTTGAACTGGGCCCAAGTCTGGCCCTCAACTCCCACCCTGGGATCTGTCTAATACCACACACGGGCTAAGTCCTATATCTGACTGCCCGCTGCCTCGATCTGGAGTCGATCTGGTATCTCCGCCAGTCGGAAGATCTCCTCGATATGCTCTATCCAGTCGTCTGCATAATGGATGCCCTCTGTTCCGAAGAACTCTCTGGGATGCATCTTCTGAAAGTCCTGTATATCTTTCTTCTTCCGACGGGGCTGCTGCTGGGCCCCCTGAGCAGTAATCATCTCAACTGTAGTGCGAACCAACTGGTGTGCCTCATCGATCCCTTGACGGAAATCTGCAGTCTGCCTCGTCTGCTGCTGGTGGGACTCCAGAATCCTCTCCACGAAGGAGAAGAGATATACAACATCTACCATCCCCGTAGGCTGAGGCTGCTGCGGTGATGGGATCTCAGGAATCACGACGCTCGGCCTCCTGACCGGTGGAGGTGCTCCTCCAAAAGCTGCAGAAATACCGACTCCTGAGGGCTGCACTGGCCCTGTGGCACCGGAAGCTGGCTGCTACTTAGGTCGAGAGGTGCTAGACCCCTCTCCAGCGTCTTCCAGTCCAGGTCGATGCGATCTCGTCTCAACCATCCTGGAGACACAGATCAAACAAGAAGCAATTAATGAGAATGAATCGAAATATCAAAGGAGGACAGTTTAAAATTCTAAGAAAGACAATAAACAGCAAAAGTTGATATACAGAATCTGATACGAAGTTTTCCAAGTGTGATTGAGTACCTTCAAAAAAATATACTAATTCCTACTGCAGGCTGCAGCGATATTCTACTTCAAATACCACCACATTTCTAACCTAGTGTAAAACCCCTAAATTTTTACTATATTTTTCATAAATATGGTATTGATTTTGGTACTTCGTATTTGTACGTCGCGTACGAGTTTACATTTCGTAAATTTCTCGTTAAGTGCGAATAAGTGCAAAGTACATATTTTTATAAAATGTTTTAATTATATAGATGTAGAAAATATTTTAAAATAATAGACGATAAATATTTTATATTGCTTGAAGTTGTAAATGCGTTGTGCCGAGGATTGTCAAACTTTATTTTTATTTAAAAAAAAGGTCATTTTATTTTATGGTACTAGTATAACTAGTAATTTAGAAAAACTGTGTTTTATGTAAGTATTATTTTTGCATGCGAGTATATATATATTAGTATTTTTGAAATTAATTATTATCATATATTATCTCAAAAAAAGTATATTAAATATGGTTGATTTAATATATAATTAATTATGGTGATTTAAGTTTTAAAAAAAAGTTATTAAGTTATTTTAAATACAGTTTAAATTAGAGGTAGAATCTATCAACATTGGATTATATTTGATTGAGTTACTTTTAAATCAATTTGAATTAAATAGTAGAAAATTTAAGGGGAATTAAAACTCTTTTAGTCCTTATCTAAATAAGACTTTTGTAAATCCCCTGATTTTTAAAATAAATATTTGTGGAATTTTTGGATTTTTAAATAACTATTTATTGACTTATTATATAATTTATATTATTTTACATATATTTAGTATAGTGCTCATTAGTGAATTTAGTATAAAAATATATAAAGCTATTTTTCTAGTATATTAAGGATCTGAACTATATTATACAATTTTTTTGAAACTTTTATGATTTATTTTATAACTTTTTACATGTTACTTGTATTGTACACTATTTACATAATATAGAATAAATGTCAATTTAGTATTAAATATTTCAGCTTGTATAAATGAGATTAGATAAAGGTTGTTTAAATAGATATAAACTATATTTATTATCTATATTAATTTTAAATAATGTTATAGATAATTTAAATAAATATGAACTATATTTAAGTTAATTATAATCCTAAGTCTAATAGGAAAGCATCCATATCTATATCCTATCCTAACAAAGCAAACTCCAATTTATTTAAATCAAATCATATCTAATTTAGGAGATAAATCTGAAATAAATAACTATATAAACCCAATATATCCCCCTTCTATCAGCCATAATTCAAAATTATTTTTAGTCCAATAGAAACTCTAAAATTCGTCATTAGAATTCAGCCTCGCTTTTTAGTAGCAAGAGCAACTTGCAACGACGATATCTCCTAGCTCCGAACTCCGTTTTACCTCCAGTTTTTTTTTAAAAGAAGCGTATCGAGGTAAGCTTTCCAAAAACATGTTTTAATAGACAAAATTCATTCTATAGATTTCTACAAAATTGTTTGAGTATCTAGTGTCCCAAAAATAAACGGGTTTCAGTATTTTTGTGATTTCGGGAGATTCTGGAAACGAAAATGCAATCCGTTTAGTTTTTCGGAGAGCTAATACAAAAACCTATGCCATATCCTAACTTTAGAATTGATTATATAAATGTAATGGTTGTAGTATTATTTCTAATTAGATAATAGACTATTTTTAGCATCCGAAGTTGTACCTATACCTTTCTCTTGTGTGCTGCTGTTGATTCGTCGCCAGGACATCATCTTACCTCACTTGGACATCAGGCAAGACACCTTATCTTTACTGTTTAAATTTTCTGCTCAATATCATGCATGCTTTTTTTTGTTGTTCTTTCAAAATTATATATATATGCAAATTATTATATTTTATGCAATTGACATAGAGTTAAGGGACCACCGCATGTTTAATATATCTCATAAACTATCACGATGTGCCACGGGTTGTGTGTGAGTTGTGAGTCGCATATAGATACGGACTTGCGTACCGACCGTACATCGGTGCGTAGGCCGTGCGTTAGGATATGACTGCTAATAGATTTGTGTAGAAGACTTGGCAGTTATTAAGGATTAAACAGTGTAGTGGAGTCGACACATGTATAGTATCATTGGAGGGAGGGGACAGTTATTAGCGTAGGGGCTACATTTTATTTTTACACACATTTTGGGCCGAGGGTGACTCTTACGAGCACTACCTTCTGTCCAAGGCCGATAGTGACTCGGATGAGCGCTACTTACTGCCACTCTTTATTTACTCTGTTGAGCCTACAGCCCCTGCGTAGAACGTTGTCCTCAAAGTGCATATCACCTAGAATGGGTAGGAACCTTTAGTCATGCATACTTTTCTGTTGAGCTTATTTATTCAGTTTATCGGCATAATATTATGTGTCTTGTTACGTCCATCTGAGGACCTGATTTTTCTCCAGGTGTGTGTGTTCATATTTTCTACAGGTGTTCTAGCCAAGGCCGTGATCTTTCCCATTTTGCGAAGATGATTGCTCTTGGTTTGTTTTATCATTTTGTCGATCGCTTTCTTGTACATTTATATCATTGAGATAGTTGGTAGTGGACTTTGTCTCCGCCCAACGATTGTACCATAACTATTCAAGTTGATCCTACCTTTATTTTATTTATATTTGTGGATGAGAATTAGCATGTCTTGGTTCTCTACATTTTACAGCTTATGTATATATACGAGTCGTATATTTACTCGTATGTATACAGCAGGCATGATACGTATCTAGTCTCAAGTATTGGGACTGGGGCGTTACACCTAGACCTGCATGGGCCACCACTAAAAATGTGTCACGACCTGCACCCTAGAGTAAGGGCACAAGACGTGGGTACGTCCAGCCTACGCCGCAGTGTCGACGGTAGAACGCTGTCCTAGGTCAACATCTAACAATATAAAGGTACCTGTACAGTATATACTCTCCGAATGGAGGTGACATAGCAGACACAGTCTCAATCACAACTAAGGTAGAACATGAAAAGATAGATAGATATCCAGAATAAAAACACAGAAATACAATCCAGAATTCTAAGTGTCTAAAATAAATACATATCCCAAAATATCTCAGAATCTATATACAGTAATCCAGAAAAGTAAAGACATCCTAATCTAAAGGAGTGTCATCCACTGCTAGCGGGTCCTGCTGCTGGTCCAAGTCCAAACACTCATCTAGTGTAGCACCGTAGTAGGTAGGACAGAACGCCTCAGCCTCGTCCTCTGTAATATTTCAACAGGTCCAGTCAGGACAGGAGCGAGCACCGTACATCTCAACAAATTATAGCAGGTCAGGATATATAATCATGCTAGAGAGTAAGATACAAAAAACTGAAGAAAATAACATGATAAAAAGGAAGACTGTAAATAAATAGCTACAGTATATAGAGAACTAACAGTGTCTAGTGATTCAGAGCACATGATGGTTATGTAAACGGTACGATGTTGTACACGAGTAATCTACAGAGGTTTGTACACGAGTAATCTACTGGATTGAATACATAACCACTTCTACTCCCCCGCCCCAATCAATACACAAGGATATAGCTAAGTTATGTTATTGTACACGAAGGTCATGTGAATACATGATTATACACGATTTCACACGTTTCGTACACGAATATCACGAATACAAGGAGTACACGATGTTCACGATAAAGTACACGAACACGAATACCCGATGTATCCGCTAAGGGGATAACATCGCACAACAAGATCCATATAGTACTATTCCGTGTTTCCAATGTGTCAGCATCATGTAAAGTAATCTAAAGCAGAAAATATACTCCTAATACAGGATATGAAATGATCAGAGAATGTACTCGCCTGTATCCTGAGAATCTGGAGAATATATACTGTCCGAGGAGTGGTATCTGTCTCCTATAGAACAGTACAAGTCACTATGAGTCTACAATGATAATAAGATGCAAGTCAATGCATTCTACATGAATCTAGGTCAATCTAGACCAAAGTCAACTCTTGGTCAACTCTGGTCAACCCTAAAAGTCAAACTAGGTCAACCAAGTCTATACTAGTCTAACTAGTCTATTCTAGGTCTAACAAGGCTGCACAAGTCCAATCTAGACTCCATACTAGGTATTCAGGCCACCCATAGGCCATAGGCTATACCATGCCTATGAACCAACCCATAAATCACATACACAAGTCAATACATCTAATATATAATATACTCTAATATAGGATACACATATTGATATTATACAATCTAATATAGAAGTACACATGGGCAATAGACTACTATATGTATACCACACATACATTATATATACCCAAATTAATATAATATGGTAACACACATTATATAATACATCTCAAATATATATACATATACATTCACATACATATAGAGAATGGGAAAGGGAATGTGGTGGTGTGTGTGTTATGAGAGACAAGAGTGTGTGGGAGAATACAAGAGAGTGTGATATGGTATGTGTGTGTGTCAAGAGGGTAAAAGAGGGCATGTGTGTATGATCCTATACGGGAAACAATTAGAAGAAAATTATGGCATTAGCAATGTAAAAACTGGAAAGTGATCTCAGGTATTAGGCAATTCAGCATATTAAGAAGGAAATAACAGTGAATACATCTCAAGAAAAATGGGAAAAATGTAATAACAATGAAGTATATATTATCCTGAATCCAGTGAGCTAACAATGGCATGTATCAATGTAAAATCAGTACAAGGTGTGCACCTGTGTATAGTGAGTGAAGCAATGGAAAAACAAAAAAATTAGTGGTACAATATCAGTGAAGTTTAAGGGAAAATAGTTCAGTACTGAAGGTTAAATCAGTGAAATGTTAACCAAATATCTTAGTTTTCAAAGGAGGAACCAACCTCAGGAAATAGGAATGAATTAACAGTGAAGGTGGCAGTTCAATAGGAAGGAATGAATCTCAGGTTTCAAAAATGAATTCATCATTTCAGTCCCAACATTACAAATCAGAATTTGAACCCAATCAAAACCAAATTAACCATTCAACTCAGTTAAGCATATTTTAAGAGAATTATTCAACCCCAATCAGCTATTACATTCTCAACAAAACCAAATATCCCATTCGACAATGAACCTAACTAACATTTGAACATAATGAATCAATATAACAGTGAGCTAATACAATGTACACGAATAAATCATAGCACCAAGACTTAGCTAAAACATGAATTTAATGCCCAGAATTTGGTTAATGATATTTAAGAGAATAATTCTCAGTTAAAAGCAAATTCGAATCCAACCCAATTGTCAAAATCCTATTCTCTAACCAAAAACCAAATTCGAATTGAAATACTTCATTAATATGAATCAACAAATATGTGGGGACATTTAACAGTAAAAACCATAAATAAACTGGGATTAAAATGTTTAGGAAATGGGATAAACCAAGTATCAGTAACCTGTGTAGCATGTATCAGCCGAATGGCATTAAACCCATCATTCGAATCCAAATTCACATTGACAACCTAACTAATCATGTAAACTAATTCTAATATAGATTATTAATCATGACAGGATCTTAATTAATAATTAAAAATATGTATTAAAATATTAAACCAGGAATTAAATAGAGAATACATGACAGTGCACTGAAACGTACAGTGTACGCGTGACACCGTGTCCGACACGACACGAGAGTTCGTGAAACTCTGGGAATCTCGTGTCAGTCAGTGTCCCAACACGTGTGTCAAGTTACACGTGTCCTAGTATCGTGTCCTACTCGCAATCATCCCCGAGCAGCAGGGCAGCTACAGTGCCCGCGCACGTGCGTATGCACCGGCGTGTTCCCGTGTCTGTGGCGACACAAGACGACACCAATACATGTTCAGAGCAATAGAATCTCATAAGCGAGGTTAAAACCTAATTTCCTATTCAATTACATTCCTAAAAACAAATCGAAATGCCCTTTGGGGCATTTCGTCAAACACCTATATACACGAACTGATATGTGTCCGATACGGACACGTATAGGACTCGAAACCTAGGGTTAGCTAGTCCTACAGTTAGGTTAGGCCTAGGGCTTCCTAGATATGTAATAAAATCAATATTTCATGGTGTAGAATCGAATTTACCGATGGTTGTGCAAAGGCTCAAAAAGCTCCAAATGGAAGTGGTTCCTCAAGCCACCAAACTCCTTCAAATTTTTCTTCCCTGAAATTTCTCAATACTAATAGCAAGTAAACTAAATTTAGAGCCTACTACAATTTGTTTGGATGGAAAAGGAATTAAATAGGAATTTCTATGAATTAAAGAAGATGGAGACTCACCTCTTTCTAAAACTTGTAAATAATTCCTAATGGAGGCTAGCCCTAAATTCTAGGAGGGATTAAATAGAGGGTGAGTCCCTATGTGGCCGGCCATGGGCTGGGCTAGGGCTAGGTTTCACTAGTTTGGGTTGGGCCTATAAGGCTTTAAGTCATAAGTCATGACTTATGAAATCACAAGCCATTCTTTATTCGATTTAATTCCTAATTTCTCCAAAATAATTCTAATGAGTTAAAAGTCACTAACTTAGGTCAAGCTAGGGTTCCATACCCTAACCAAATAGTCATGACCTAGGTTAGCCTCTAGGACAGTCACCAAAGTCAACACTAGTCAAAGCCTAGAATAGCACCAAATCAAAAATACTAAAAATCACTTAAAAATTCTAATAATTATAATTAATACTAATAATTCCCAAATTAATTCCAAAATTTTAAAAAAGACCAAAATACCCTCAAGCTAGAAAAGTGGTATTGACAAATCTACCCCCTTAAAATAATTTCGTCCTCGAAATTAAAGGCGAAACTAAACTGCTGAGAAGGATAGAAAGTATACCTCAAGGTCCAAAAAGATAGGGGTACCGCTCGCGCATCTCATCCTCCCGCTCCCAGGTAGACTCTCCTGGAGAATGATGCCTCCATGCGACGCGTACCAAGGGTATCACCTGGTTCCTCAGTACCTTCTCTCGGCGATCCAGAATCTCCACAGGCTGCTCTGGATAATTGAGAGTAGGTCCAACCTCAATCTCTGAATGATCAAGCACATGGCTGGAGTCAGCCACTTACCATCTCAACTGTGATACGTGGAATATGTTGTGAACTTCCACTAGTGCAGGTGGCAAGTCTAGCATGTATGCCACGTCACCGACTCTCCCGCTGATAACGAAAGGGCCGATGAAGCATGGGCTAAGCTTCCTACCTCCATCAAAACGTATCGTACCACGAGTTAAAGATATCCGCAGAAAAACTATGTCTCCAACCTAATCACAAACAAGGTCTTAAGTTACTAAAAATCAAACACGATCAATAAAAAAAAAACCTACCTACTTCTAATCCTATCTCTAAATTTGTACCTAAAACTCCAACGGCCTCCGGTGGTTATCGGCCCAGTGTCGATGTCTGTCCTGCGCCATACGAAGTCTGTCCCTGATGAGCTTCACCTTCTCGGCTGCGTCAACAACCATCTCTAGTTCCAGTAAAGCTCGCTCTCCAACATCTTCCCAAGATAAGGGTGTACGACACCTACGTCCATACAGAGCCTCAAAAGGTGACATCTCAATGCTGGCCTAATAACTGTTGTTGTAAGCAAACTCCATCAAATGTAAATGATCCTCCCAGGAACCTTCAAAATCCAGGATGTACGTCCGCAGCATGTCCTCAAGCGTCTGAATAGTCCTCTCTGACTGTCCGTCCGTCTGGGGGTGGTATGTAGTACTAAACTTGAGCTGAGTACCCAAACTAGTCTGCAGACTCTTCTAGAAATAGGAAGTAAAGCGACTATCCCGATCTGAGATAATGCTGACGGGGAACTCCCTGAATCCTGACTATCTGTCGTATGTACAACACCGCAAGCCTTTCTGTAGATGTACCCACCTTGAATGGCAAAAAGTGGGCCGATTTGGTCAACCTGTCAACGATGACCCAAATCACGTCTTTCTCTCCTGGTGTACGCGGCAACCCAGATACGAAATCCATGGTGATATGTTCCCACTTCCACTCTGGAATGGACAACGGCTGCAATAATCCTCCGGGCCTCTGTCTCTCTGTCTTGACCTACTGACAGACTAAGCATCTAGCTACGAAGTCGGCTACCTCTCGCTTTATCCCGTACCACCAGATATGCTCTCACAGATCCCTGTACATCTTGTTGGCATCAGGATGTATAGAGTACTGCGATCTGTGAGCCTCCTGCATGATCTGCTCTCTGAGCTCCCCGCTAGGCGCACGTAACCTGGATCGAGCATATAGAGGAGATCTTCCGCCTGGCCCGGATACCGGCAGATCTCCAGATAGAGGCAGCAGCTAGCCGGATGCGAGATCTTGCTTGCACCTGGTATCAGTCAGACCCCAGGCTGGGGGTAGCTGGACAGACCTGGGAGGAGTTCAAGGGCTTCTTCAAGAAGAAGTTCTTTCCAGATGCAGCGCTCCGAGCCTTGGAGTCACAGTTTGAGAGCTTAATTCAGGGGAGCCTGTCAGTAGAGGAGTACGCTGGGGAGTTCGGCCACCTCGGCAGATTCGTAGAGGGCTCGAGCGATACGGCGAAGGCCCAGAGGTTCCGAAAGGGTCTTGTCACGACCCGCACCCTAGAGTAAGGGCACGAGAAGTGGGTACGTCCAGCCTACACCGCAGTGTCGGCAGTAGAACGCTGTCCTAGGTCAATCATCTAACAATATAAAGTACCTGTACAGTTTATACTCTCCGAATGGAGGTGACAAACAGAAAACAATCTCAATCACATCTAGGCTGAAGAATGAAAGATAGATAGATAGACAGTAACTCAAAGAGAACAGTAGAATAGATGAAATAAGTCCAAGTGTCTAGGATAACATAACATCAGAATGTCAACTCATAATACAATAAGTCTAAGAGTCTATATATCTCAACATCTCAAAATACAACTCAGATGTGAGACAAAATGATAATACAGAAAAGACTGTCTAGCTAAACTAGCCTAGACTACAGGGGCAACATCCTCAGCTGCAGGTGGATCCTGCTGAGTGTCCACAACATAAGTATCATCTAGTCCTGCTCCATAATAGGTAGACACCAGGGCCTCATCCTCATCCTCTGTAATATTTTCAACAGGTCCAGTCAGGACAGGAACGAGCACAATACATCTCACACAGTGTATAGTATGATAGGAAATATAAAGCATGCAATAGAGTAAAATACAGGAAACGCTGAAAGAAGATACATGTAGCAAAAGAGATAAATGTAATGAAATATCTACTATAATAGAGAACTAAGCAGTGTCTAGCGAGTCAGAGTAAAATATAGACATATGAAATGGCATAGGAGATTCATGGCTACAGCTAAGAGTGATTCATGACTATAGCTACTGGGGTAATATCCACATGACTATTTCCACTCCCCCATCCCCAATCAATACACAAGTATCCGTTCAAGTTATGTTAAGATTCGTGATAAGCCCATAAATGGGAGATTCATGAGAGGCTCTGTGAACATGAGAGTACATGAGTCACAAGCGATTCGTGAATCTATGAAAGCATAGAGATACATGATGATTCGTGAAACGCACAAACATGCTGTATCTGATGCTTCCGAGGGGGATAACATCTCATAAAAAGATCCATATAGTACCATCCGTGATAACAATCGTGTCAGCATCAAGTAAAGTAATCTAGAGCAAGAATATAATCCTGGCAAATATGAAACGGTTAGAGAATGTACTCGCCTGATAACTGAATATCTGAAGAGGATATACTGTCTGAGGAGAGGTGTATGGCTCCTAATCAGAGCAATACAAGTCACAATTTATCCACAATGGTAAAAATAAAGTATACATGCATACTACATGATTCTAGGTCAATCTGGTCAAAGTTACTCTTGGTCAACTCTAATAGTCAAACTAGGTCACAGGAAGTCATACTAGGTCACAGGAAATCAAACTAAGTCAAATAAAGTCAAACAAGGTCAAAAAAGCCAAGATTAGTCAAATCTAGGTTAAAGTCAACTCTTGGTCAACATTCTAATTAACTAGTCAAATACTAGTCACATGATCAATCTGGGTCAAGTCTAGGTCAAACTTAGACCAACTAAGGTTTTGGTCAAACAAAGACTAGTCAGTAAGGTAATTAGGTCAAACAAAGACTAGTCAATAAGGCAATTAGGTCAAACATGGTCAGACTAGTTAAACTAGTCATTTTTAGGTCAATTAGGTCATGGTTTGACCAAGTTGACTTTGGTCAACAATGGTCAACATTTGGGTCAACCTAGGTCTAGGCCTAATGGTCTATCCTAACTCATTGGCCATAGGCCATAGGCTAATAACCAAGTTCCATAGGCTATGCCATATGGGTATCTACCTTATACAATATATATATATATATATATATAAATATATATATAATATATATATATATATATATATATATATATATATATATATATTCACTATAATATATACTTACATATATATTATGCATACACATAACTATATAGGCCTATAGACTATGTATACTCATATACCATATAGGTACCTATATATAGATACCATATATAATCTAATACAATATATATATATCTATAATTATATATATATATATACTATATATAGATATCTATATATATATATATATATATATATATAATATATATATATATATAATATATATATATATATATAGGCCTATAAAAAAAAAAAAAAAAATATAATAATATAATATAGGCCTATAGCCTAGTATTCCCATTTACCCTAGGTATCTATATATAGATACATATATATAATTCTAAATAATTATATATATCATTCATATATATATATACATATATATATAGATATATATATATTATATATAATATATATATATTATATATATATATTATATATATATACAACATATATATATTACATATATATAGAGAGGGAAGTGAGAGAGAGAATTAGAGTGAGAGAGAGAGAGAGAGAGAGGAGAGAGTTAACGTGAGAAAGAGAGGGAATGGCTGGACAGTGAATGGGGGGGATTTCCAGTTTCCTGGAACCAGAATTGGTCCCCAAACTCACACACACAATACACACACACACCTAATATATACATACATGTATAAACACATGTACACACATATGTACACCCTAAAAACTCACCCACACACTCACATACATATATACTACGTATTTATATACTGAAAATACATATAAATCATATCAAAATTAGGTTTGAAATTCGTTTTAAAAACTGGGAAATATTCCAAAAACTGGAAAATGTGCACTGTGCACTCGACAAGTAGGTAAACCTAATTTCTCATACAAAACCGAGCTAAGGCTCGATACTAGTGGTTGGTAACTGATGCCCCACATGTACCCTAGTGTCTAGGGGGCCTGACACGACACCACGACATGGTTTGACGTGTCCAAACTCAAAAGAACCCAATCGGGTAAACTGGGATACACAAACACGTACACACGTCGTGCACGTGTTCACGTGTCTCGTGGACACACCACGAGACACGACACGTCTCGTGGTCATGCACACGTGTAGCCCACATATAGGGCTACACGATCCACACACTGACACGTGTCTACGACACTCGTGGACACGATACAAAACCCGTATCAGTCACGAAAACACGACTTATACACGCGTTTCGACAGTGTCGTGCATGCGGTTGCACGTCTCGTGCTCGCGACACAGGATACGACACATCTCGTGCTCGTATCCTCGTGTACACCACATGATAGGCTACACCGCTTGTGTCACCACGAGGTGCCAATGTGTCGTGTCCGCACGACACGATACGCGCGAAGTTGCACTCGCGCGCGTGTGCGCTGACAGCGCGTGTCCAGTGCGAGTGAGATTTCTCACTCGACACGACACGACGCGACACCAAACTTTGGGGGCATGTTCGCAGACATTGCCCCCGTGTCCAAGTCAAAAATCTCGTGTCCTAGTGCTCTGTGCATGAGCACGAGGAGCGTGGTAGCAGGGCACGCACGCGAGCCTCGTGCAGTGAGTTCGTGTTGTTTTGGACACGGACACGACTCGGAAATGTGTCCAGTAAGTTAGGGTTGTGTCATACATGTCTAGGGCTACCAGAAAATGTATTTTGTTTTACATTTTGACAAAAACAGATCCTTTGTGGCATTTCATCAACAAGGTTTCCTAGCCTAGGATACGTGTCCGATACGGACACCAAACCAATCCTATTTTTCACCAAACTTGACCTACAGTTCCATGGTACCTAGATGCATGCAAATATGAAGAGAAACACAATATTAACATGGTTTGAGGGTATTTACCTATTTGTGTGAAAACTTAAGAAAATACCAAGTAGGGGGGGTCCTCTTCTCTTGGTGATGCCCAAAGCCCCTTAAATCCTCGATAGCAGGCCCTAACTAGTACCCTAGTGTAGGGGAGTCCAATGCAAGAAACTAGAGGTGATTTGGATCAAAAATGATCAAGTTGTGTAGGTTTGAAGGAATGGGATTTTTGTAGGATTAAAATTCATGTAAATTTGTTCATGAATGATGCAATGGGATTATATAGGATGGAGTGGCTGCTGGGGGGGTGCCTTTGGCCGGCCATGGCAAGGGGGTGTCCTTGCCCTTTCCTTCATGGTTAAGGCAAGACTTTTGTGTAAAGGTTGAGATATTTTGAATGGTTTAAGCAAAATATCAATAAAACAATCTAGATATTTTTTTATACTTTAACCAAATACAAATATCTATCCCCTTAGCATTCTAGGTTAGTACTAATCTCTATTAGGCTAAACTTGGTTAGGGGCTCTCATGACACTAATCATAATTAAATAATAATAAAACACATAAATCCAAATAATTCCTAATAAATCCTAAAAAATTACCAAAATACCCTTTAGGCTAAAAAGCCCTAATTTGATGTTCTAAACCTATGGCTAGGCTCACATGATCATGGTTAGTCTCTAGGTTATGAAATCTCTAGGGTTTACACTAGGGTTATAATAGTAAGTCACAAAGTCATAAGTCATGACTTAGAAAATGGCTTTAACTACTAAAATCACCAAAATCATATCATGACTATAAACCATTAATAAATAATAAAAATAATAATTTTTCAAAATACCCCAATTTCAGAAAACTGGGTGTTACAAGTCTACCTACCTTAAATAATTTCGTCTTTGAAATTTAGATGGTCGTACTCCTCTAGGTCAACCTCCAACAATCAGGGTCGAAGCTACTACCTAGCAACATACAAGGTCAACAGTAAAATATGGGTAGTAGACCTATACTGGGTCATGTCCAAAAAATGGCTGGCAGTTTTAGGTCATAAGTGTCCTTAATCCAAATCGAAATCAAAAGTAACTCCATGGGATAAATCAGGATGGAGTCTCGGATCAGGAAAATCGTACTAACAAATGAAGCACACAATGGTATGCCTGAGTGGGACACTAGGTCATGGGTTAGAGTGTCATGTCTAGGTCACGTATGTGAAATCAGTTTAAGAAAAGAACTAGTCTTGTGCTCCTAATTTAAAAGTCACGGTAACGTGCCTACGATGACATAATTTAGAGTGGGAAAGGTCTATGGTCTAAATTGAACCAAAATCGTGATGAAATAGCAGTGTCAAGGGGCAGGTTAAATGGGACAGTCCTGGTCATAGTATAGACTAGGAAGATAGGAAACAATAAATCACAGGGCTAAAATGATTACCATTCTATGGTCAGCGCTACTCTATCAATTCTAAGTCAAAGGCATAACACATTCTTTTAAAGGAAATTCCTGACAAAAAAGTTATTCAAGGAATTATATTAATAGCTAAGCTACTCCTACTCCTACCATACTCCTACTCCTACTCCTAAGTAAGAGATGAGAAAAACAATAATCGACAAATCAAAAGAACTACCAGGTCAAACTGATCAATAAAAAAAAACAGGTAGGAGCAGATGGAATTGGATTTTAAGATAGATAAATGAAGCAAGGGGGAATGGAATTTAGAAGAACAGAACCTGCAAGCACATCGCCAACTGCCTGAGCATCCTCAACTGTCATGTCGTAGGCACGCCCCTGTGACCTCTCCAGCCTGCTGCTGAAACTGTAAAAATCTCTGCTGCTGTGGCTGTACGGTCCTCTCTGCTGCTGTCCTAACCGGAGCCTTAGCTCCTGCTCCTGGTGCTGCTCCCTGTGCTACTCTGCCTGTGTACAGGGAACACTCCCTCAGCTGGTGGTCCGCTGCCCCACATAGTAGGCACCATCCCAACCTCTTCCTGCACTCTCCCCATCCATGTCCCGGTTTTTACAGTAGGGACAACTGGTAGTCTGCTGTCTCGGGGCCTGCTGCTGCTGCCTCGGCTGCTGATACTGCTGTGGCTGCCTCTGCTGATGCTGATAGTGAGGCCTCTTGGCCTGACCTCCACTGCTGCCGGCTCCCGTGTATTACGGCCCCTCTTGAGCTACAGCTCAAGATCGTCCTCTGCCATCGCTCCTGCCAGAATCTTCTCAAAGGTGGCATTCCTGTCACTCTTGGTCAAGGACTTGACTTCCTTGACCAAGCCCTTCCTGAACCTCCTCGCCTTTGCTGTCTCGCTAAGGCCCTCC
Organism: Iris pallida; assembly: GCA_029216955.1. Taxonomy (NCBI): domain Eukaryota; kingdom Viridiplantae; phylum Streptophyta; class Magnoliopsida; order Asparagales; family Iridaceae; genus Iris; species Iris pallida. Next base: position 3,702,443 of record JANAVB010025800.1, on the reverse strand, counting down.
ACAAATCTGCTCAACCGGCAAAACTCACCGGAATACTCTACAGTCTGGTTCCCCTGAACCAGTTCTCGACTGGGTCTCCAAAGCACCGACTGCCTGATCCGGGAAAACTTCCCCTTGAAGAGCTCCTTGAAAACTCCCCATGTCTGCCTGGAGTACCTACTCTCGGTCCGTCTGATACCAGTATGGGCAAGATCCCGCATCTGGCTGCTGCTGCCTCTATCTGTAGTCCGACTGGTATCTCTGCCAGTCGGAAAATCTCCTCAATGTGCTCAATCCAGTCATCAGCATAAAGAATCCCTCTGTCCCCAAGAAGTCCTGGGGTTATCTTCTTGAAGTCCTGAATGCCCGGAATCCTCTGCTGTCGCGGCTGTCCCAATCCTCCTGTGGCTGGACAGCCAACCTCTCCACCGTCGCTCTAGCCAGCTGATAGCCTCATCTATGCCCTGGTAAACTCCGTCGTATGACACTGCTTCTGGGCCTGCTGCGTCTCTAGAAATGCTAGAAGTATGAAAACATCTGTGCAGCATCCACTAATCCAGATGGCATCGGTGGCTGGAACTGCTGCTGGTGCTGCTGAAACTGTGGCTGACGAAACTGCGGGGAGGTATGTCTGGGGTAGCTGGGATGGTCCCCCGAATAAGTAGAGGTGCACCTCCAATGTGGCAGAAGATCCCACATGAGCTGGAGTAAGGGGCTGTGGTCCCCGGGTCCTGGTGGACTGGACGAGAGGTGGCAGACCTCTAAGTTGTCACCTGGACCGGACGCTGTGATCGGTCTCCACCATCCTGAAGACGATCAATAAGGAAGTCAATAACGTACAAGGATGATAGTACAAGAAGG